>CM029020.1:138113696-138763696 GCA_016801055.1 Panax notoginseng | reverse complement strand
AATTCAAATTACATCATTAAAATACTAAAAACATAACATATTTACATTATTTACATCACAACATATTATCATATTTACATCATTTTTACATCATAATATATTTACATCATTTAATCAAAATACTAAAATTTTACTCAAATACTAAAAATTTACCATAGTTGTATAACATATCAAAATACTAAAATTTTACCATAGTTGTATAACATATCAAAATACTAATAGTCATTTAACCGACACTAAAATACTAATTACATATTTACATCAAATACTAAAAATACTAATTAAAAAAATACTAAAAAAAATTAAATTAAAAATATAGTAAATTTTAAAAAAAATATTAAAATTCAAATTATTTTGTTAATTAATCAAAACAACAAAAATTCAAATTACATCATTAAAATACTAAAATCATAACATATTTACATCATTTACATCATAATATATAACATATTTACATCATTTACATCATAACATATTTACATCATTTAATCAAAATACTAAAATTTAAATACTAAAATACTAAAATTTTACTCAAATACTAAAATTTTACCATAGTTGTATAACATATCAAAATACTAAAATTTTACCATAGTTGTATAACATATCAAAATACTAAAAGTCACTTACCCAACACTAAAATACTAATTACATATTTACATCAAATACTAATTAAAAAATACTAAAAAAATTAAATTAAAAAAATACTAAAATTTAAAAAAATATTCAAATTCAAATTATTTTGTTAATTAATCAAAACAACAAAAATTTAAATTACATTATTAAAATACTAAAATCATAACATATTTACATCATTTACATCATAACATAATATATTATCGTATTTACATATTTACATCATTTACATCATATTTACATTATAACATATTTACATCATTTAATTAAAATACTAAAATTCAAATACTAAAATACTAAAATTTTACTTAAATACTAAAATTTTACCATTGTTGTATAACATATCAAAATACTAAAATTTTACCATAGTTGTATAACATATCAAAAATACTAAAAGTCACTTAACAGACACTAAAATACTAATTATATATTTACATCAAATACTAATTACAAAAATACTAAAAAAAATTAAATTAAAAATATAGTAAATTTTAAAAAAATATTAAAATTCAAATTATTTTGTTAATTAATCAAAATAACAAAAATTCAAATTACATCATTAAAATATTAAAATCATAACATATTTACATCATAACATAACATATTTACATCATTTACATCATATTTACATCATAACATATTTACATCATTTTATCAAAATACTAAAATTCAAATACTAAAATACTAAAATTTTACTCAAATACTAAAATTTTACCATAGTTGTATAACATATCAAAATACTAAAATTTTACCATAGTTATATAACATATTAAAATACTAAAAGTCACTTACCCGACACTAAAATACTAATTACATATTTACATCAAATACTAATTAAAAAAATACTAAAAAAATTAAATTAAAAAAATACTAAAATTAAAAAAAATATTCAAATTCAAATTATTTTGTTAATTAATCAAAACAACAAAAATTCAAATTACATCATTAAAATACTAAAATCATAACATATTTACATCATAACATAATATATTATCGTATTTACATATTTACATCATTTACATCATATTTACATCATAACATATTTACATCATTTAATTAAAATACTAAAATTCAAATACTAAAATACTAAAATTTTACTCAAATACTAAAATTTTACCATAGTTGTATAACATATCAAAATACTAAAATTTTACCATAGTTGTATAACATATCAAAAATACTAAAAGTCACTTAACCGACACTAAAATACTAATTATATATTTACATCAAATACTAATTAAAAAAATACTAAAAAAATTAAATTAAAAAATATTAAAATTTAAATTATTTTGTTAATTAATCAAAACAACAAAAATTCAAATTACATCATTAAAATACTAAAATCATAACATATTTACATCATAATATAACATATTATCATATTTACATATTTATATCATTTACATCATATTTACATCATAACATATTTACATCATTTAATCAAAATATTAAAATACTAAAATTTTACTCAAATACTAAAAATTTACCATAGTTGTATAACATATCAAAATACTAAAATTTTATCATAGTTGTATAACATATCATAATACTAAAAGTCACTTAACCGACACTAAAATACTAATTACATATTCACACCAAATACTAATTAAAAAAAATACTAAAAAAAATAAATTAAAAAAATACTAAAATTAAAAAAATATTAAAATTCAAATTATTTTGTTAATTAATCAAAACAACAAAAATTCAAATTACATCATTAAAATACTAAAATCATAACATATTTACATCATTTACATCATAACATAACATATTATCATATTTACATATTTACATCATTTACATCATATTTACATCATAACATATTTACATCATTTAATCAAAATACTAAAATTCAAATACTAAAATACTAAAATTTTACTCAAATACTAAAATTTTATCATAGTTGTATAACATATCAAAATACTAAAAGTCACTTACCTGACACTAAAATACTAATTACATATTTACATCAAATACTAAAAATATTAATTAAAAAAATACTAAAAAAATCAAATTCAAAAAATACTAAAATTTAAATTATTTTGTTAATTAATCAAAACAACAAAAATTTAAATTACATAATTAAAATACTAAAATCATAACATATTTACATCATTTACATCATAACATAACATATTATCATATTTACATCATTTACATCATAACATATTAAATCATTTAATCAAAATACTAAAGTTCAAATACTAAAATACTAAAATTTTACTCAAATACTAAAATTTTACCATAGTTGTATAACATATCAAAATACTGAAATTTTACCATAGCTGTATAACATATCAAAATACTAAAAGTCACTTACCCGACACTAAAATACAAATTACATATTTACATCAGATACTAAAAATACTAATTAAAAAAATACTAAATTACTAAAAAAAATCAATTTCAAAAAATACTAAAATTCAAAAAAATACTAAATACTATAATTCAAATTATTTTGTTAATTAATCAAAATAATAAAAATTCAAATTACATCATTAAAATACTAAAATCATAACATATTTACATCATTTACATCATAATATAACATATTATCATATTTACATCATTTAGTATAATTGATATAATATGTTATGATGTAAATATGATGTAAATATATAAATATGTAAATATGATAATATGTTATATTATGATGTAAATGATGTAAATATGTTATGATTTTAGTAATTTAATGATGTCATTTGAATTTTTGTTGTTTTGATTAATTAACAAAATAATTTAAATTTTAGTATTTTAGTAATTTTTTAAATTTTAGTATTTTTTTAATTTGATTCTTTTTAGTATTTTAATATTTTTTTTAATTAGTATTTTTAGTATTTGATGTAAATATGTTAAACTATATCACAAAGAGAATTAATCAATTATCTCATAAAAAAAATTAAAATTCAATACAAAGGTGAATAAAATACTAGCAATAAAAAATTAAAAACGAAAAATGAAATATTATCCCAAAAATCTTCCCACTCTAACTACAATTTGAAATATTTCATAGAGATAAGTATTTAATTATATGTAAAACTCCAGATTTTCTGAATAAAGATTTAATTTTTTAAAATATTTTTTTAAATATTATGGTGTGAATTTGAGATAATGTTATAGTTGTGGGTAGTATTTATAAATTTTACAAAGTATGCAAGTTGTTGTATTATATTCGATTGGTCGGGAAATATTATTTTTGTCGGGGAATATTCGTACGACGGCACAATTATTGGTGGACCCCACAACGAAATTATTGTCGGATTGAGAAAACGACAAAAATATTTTATGAAAATAACGGCAGAAGTTTTACCGTTAATACTGTTGAACTACTCGGTAGTAAAAGTACAGTAATACGTGTGGTTGCATAGTAGCATACGGTATTAATTATTGAGGCTTACATGATTAGTCACTCAATTTGATTCAATTATTGTCAATTAATAATACGAATTATTTAGCGATAATGAAGTTTTGTTTTATTCGTATTATTAACGTAATAAAACAGAAACATCTTTTTATATAAAACAGAATACTTTATTAAAGTTATTCTATAAATAGAATATATTATATTTTATTTAAAAGATTTTTCTTTAAATATGGGCCGTTAGATTAAATTAAATCAATCTGAACCGTTCATGGATTAGTTACTATGCATTCCATTTTCCTATAAATAGAAGCTCATTCCTTCATTATTTTCTTACGAATTCACTGAACTCTAGAGAGAGAAACTATAGAGAGAAACTATAGAGTGAAAGAAGAAAAGTATTCTGCTACTTAACTACTTCTTTATTTCAGTTCTTCTTTAAAACGGTAAGGGATATTATTTGTTGTACTCGTAAATGGTATTCTTTCTTTCTTATTCATGAAGAGAACTTCTGTTATTCCATTCTTTATTATTCTGTTGGAATAACCTGTATACGCGGACTACCCTATACTTGGTGAAATTCTTCTGTTATTCCATTCTTTATTATTATGTTGGAATAACCTGTTTATGCGAAGTACCGCATACATGGTGAAATTTTTCTATTATTTTGTTCTTTATTATTCTGTTGGAATATCCTGTCTGTGCGTTTTACGCCGGACTTGGTTTCGCCTTAATTATTCTATTGGAATATCATGTCTGTGCGTTTTACGTCGGACCTGGTTCCGTTATTTAGTATTTTATTAGAATAACATGTCTATGCGAAGTACCGAATGCATTGTGATTTCTGTTATTATTCCATTCTTTATTATTCTTTTAGAACATCCTGTCGGTACGAATTTCGCCTGACCTTGTTCCGTTACTTATTATTCTGTTGGAATAACCTGTCTAAGCGAAGGACCGCATATATGGTGATTTCTTTTGTTATTCCATTCTTTATTATACTCAGTTGGTTAAAGTTTTGACTTCTATACTCCATGAAATTAGTGGAATATCCTTGATATTTGCGCTTCATCCAGTATCTTTTCATGGAAATATTCTTCTAAGAATTCTTAAATTTTACTCTACAAAGTAGTATCATGTTGACAATTTGGACGTCATCAGTTCCTAGATAAATTAATTCTTGAACTTGTTTTATTGAATTCTTATATCATTGTCATCATCCTCATGTTTATATTTTGTTGAAAGTCATCTATGGCCAGTAGTGCATAGATGGACTTGGTATGATTATGACCAGGGATTATTCGGTGTAATCATGATCGTAATGTTACAAATGATGTGAAAAAAGTACTCATTGGCCCGTAGTGCATTGATGGACAGTTTTTGGTATGATTATGGCTATGGATTCTGTTTGGCCGTAGTGCAAAGATGAATTGTTTTATGGCATGATCAGGACCGTTGATGAAAACATGATTATCTTTAGCCGTAGTGCATGGATAATTCGTGGTGGTGATATTAAAGAATATCCTTGGCCGTAGTGTAGGGGTGATTCGATGATGTGGATTATTTATTAAGCTGTGTCCTATCGATAAAAGTCATGAAAAACCTTTTAAATCATAAAAGATAGTAGATTTTATTCTCTACTTGACTCTTTTAATGGATTGCTGGTTCCGCTGCAGTTAAACTTGATGTCTATTGTATTTTATCAGTTTAACATTGTTGAAGACTAATGATAATTTATTCTGCATTATCTTAGTCATAATATTTCTTACTGGGCTAGTTGAGCTCACCCTTTCTTTTACTGTTCTCTTCAGGAAATGAGAATATAGTTGGGACGAGTCGGAAAATGGAGTGATGGACCAGATGATAGCATTAGTAGTCCTCACTATTCTATGTAATAGTTTGATAATAATTGTAATGAGGACTTCTTTTGAGTATGTATACTCTCTAGAAAATAATATTTGTATTCAAACTCACAGTTTATGTTTTGTCGTATTGTACACGATAGTTGTATTAGTAAGTTGTATTTGAATTCTGTACCATGTATCTGGCGACTCAATATGGGTGATGTATACCTAATTTTGGGCGCATCACAGTTGGTATCAGAGCTTAGGGATATGATCCCTGGCTAGGATGTGAGAATAGAACTAGGAGGGGAGAGACGGGGAATTCCTTCGCTAGTATGACCTACCTAAGTTTACTTGTTATTTAATTGGTCGGTCAGAGTATAGGGATGATATGTGATATGTTAATTAACCCTTATTTTGTTACAGTATTTGATAATGGCATCTGAAAATGTTGAGATAAGCAATGGAGCACAGGAGACCGTTGAGTCTCCACAGATCAATAATCAGGATAATGTGCAACAAGATGGTGATAATCCTCCTATAAACAACAACATTGATCAATTGACGAAAGACGGTACGTTTAAGAGTTTTTAGAATTCATGCAATATCAGGCGATGGCGGCTCCTGTTCATAATGCAAGAGGCAACAATGGCAACCCACGGTTGGTCACCGCTAAGCAATTCAAGGAGCTGGGACCACCGGAGTTTTTGAAAAAGCCAGAACCACTTAAGGCTGAGACGTGGTTAAATCAGATCACCAAGATATTTGATGTCTTGGGATGCTCAGAGGAGCAAAAGGTTCCCTTTGCCACCTTTATGTTGCGTGAAGAGGCAGATTACTGGTGGGAATCTATAAAACGTACCCAGCCTGACGCACTCAAGATGTCTTGGGAGAAGTTCCAAGAGCTGTTCAATGACAAATACTTTTCCGAAAGCATTCGTCACATGAAGGAGGTGGAATTTATTAAGTTAGAGCAAAACAACATGACCGTGTCGCAGTACGAAGCCAAGTTTGCCGAGTTGTCCCGATTTGCGTCCCACTTGATTAATAATGAAGAGAGAATGACGCGGATGTTTTAAGAGGTTTGAAGCCTGAGATACGTCAATATCTGATTTCTCATAAACTTTGTTTATATTCAGATGTTGTGAATAGGGCTCAGTTATTGGAGCGCGATAATGAGTTAGCACAACCAAAAGGTAACGACCAACAACACGATAATAATCATACCGGTGGCAACGGCCATCGGAACAACGATAACCATCGTGGTAGAAATTATCACGACCAAGTTAATAGAAGTCTAAATTTCAAGAAGAGAAGGTCATTTAGCTCGATTTTGTCGTGTAGTGCGGTCAAGTCCAGTTGGGATAGTGATGCCAAAGGATGTCTCAGACAAGCCAAAGCTGAGAGTTTAAGTGAGAGCGTTTATTGAGGAACCCGAACGAGGTTATTACGGGTAAGTTAATCATAAACTCTTGCGAAGGCTATACTTTATACGATACCGGTTCTACCCATTCTTTTATCTCTCTTGCTTGCGTTCAACGTTTAAATTTGACTCCGAAGAAGATAGACTTTGACTTATTAGTTGAAACTTCGTTAGTAGAAACCTTCGTTACCTCTACTATTTATAAATCTTATTTGATTCAAATCGACACTTTCACGTTACCTGTCGATCGTATCTCTTTGAAAATACTTGCCTTTGATGTAATTTTAGGAATCGATTGGTTAACTACTCATCATATTTTTTTTGTAAGGTTGTTAGCTTTTATACTCCTAACCAACCTGTTATGCGAATTCAAAGTAACCAAACCACTAAAGTCAATCATTATCATATCAAGCCATAAGTAAAGAGCCCGATCCTTTGGTTGTTGACTTCCTTGTGTGGAATGCACTGAAGCCAGACTTTCTGTAGGCGACATCGTGAATGACGATGGTAAGTTGATAGGTATCAATGTGACGTGCTATCCAAGTCTTGGATGAGGGTCATAGTTTTGAACGATATTTCTATTATTAATAAAGTTCCTGACGTATTCTTGAAGACTTCCTAGCCTACCCCTAGAGCGTGAAATCGAATTTTGTATTGACCCCAGTACAAAACCCATTTCTTAAACCCTCAAATATTTCTTTACTTAAAACGAACGTATCATGCGCCAAAGACGTTGGCTCGAGCTGTTAAAGATTACGATCGTACCATTTAATATCATCGTGGAAAAACGAACGTGGTAGCTGACGCGTTGAGTAGAAGATCGTATGCGTTTACATGTGCGAATATACAAACCCACGTGAAGATAACGAATATACGAGTAAAATTGACTTTAATCGATAAAGTTAAAGCCGCTTAAGCTACATACTCAGAGCTGATGAATGTGAAGAAGAAGGTTCAAGAGGGCGTTATTCTAGAAGCAAGAATCGACGAAGAGAGGAAATCTCAACTGTCAATTTAATTGGCCCATTTGAAATCCTAGATCGAGTAGGAACTGTGGCCTATAGACTCGTTTTATCACCAAGTATGTCGCGTGTTAATAACGTTTTTCAGGTATCGATGTTACGTAAATATGTGGACGACCTGAACCACATTATTGAATTAAAACTAGACGAGATTGCAGAAGATTTAACGTATGAGAAGATACATGTTAACATCTTGGATAAGAAGGATCATATTCAACGCTTAAAGGTTATACATCAAGAGTTAGAATTTGAAGTGAAGTCAAGGTATCCTCAACTGTTCGGCATACCAGGTACGCACATAAATTTCGAGGGTGAAATTTCATAAGGAAGGGAGATTGTAACACCCCAGATTTTATGAATAAAGATTTAATTTTTCGAAATATTTTTTTTAAATATTATGGTGTGAATTTGAGATAATGTTATAGTTGTGGGTTGTATTTATAAATTTTGCAAAGTATGCAAGTTGTTTTATTATATTCGATTGGTCGGGGAATATTATTTTTGTCGGGGAATATTCGTAAGACGACACAATTATTAGTGGACCCCACAACGGAATTATTGTCGGATTGAGAAAACGACAAAAATATTTTATGAAAATAACGGCGGAAGTTTTACCGTTAATATTGTTGAACTACTCGGTAGTAAAAGTACAGTAATACGTGTGATTGCATAGTAGCATACGGTATTGATTATTGAGGCTTACGTGATTAGTCACTTAGTTTGATTCAATTATTGTCAATTAATAATATGAATTATTTAGGGATAATGAATTTTTGTTTTATTCGTATTATTAACGTAATAAACAGAAACATCTTTTTATATAAAACAGAATACTTTATTAAAGTTATTCTACAAATAGAATATATTATATTTTATTTAAAAGATTTTTCTTTAAATATGGACCGTTAGATTAAAGTAAATCAATCTGGACCGTTCATGGATTAGTTACTATGCATTCTATTTTTCTATAAATAGAAGCTCATTCCTTCATTATTTTCTTACGAATTCACTGAACTCTAGAGAGAGAAACTATAGAGAGAAACTATAGAGAGAAAGAATAAAAGTATTCTGCTACTTAACTACTTCTTTATTTCAGTTCTTCTTTAAAACGGTAAGGGATATTATTTGTTTTACTCGTAAAGGGTATTCTTTCTTTCTTATTCATGAAGAGAACTTCTGTTATTTCATTCTTTATTATTCTGTTGGAATAACCTGTATACGCGAACTACCCTATACTTGGTGAAATTCTTCTGTTATTCCATTCTTTATTATTATGTTGGAATAACCTGTTTATGCGAAGTACCGCATACATGGTGAAATTCTTCTATTATTTTGTTCTTTATTATTCTGTTGGAATATCCTGTCTGTGCGTTTTACGCCGGACCTGGTTCCGTCTTAATTATTCTGTTGGAATATTCTGTCTGTGCGTTTTACGCCGGACCTGGTTCCGTTATTTAGTATTTTGTTGGAATAACCTGTCTATGCAAAGTACCGCATGCATGATGATTTCTGTTGTTATTCCATTCTTTATTATTCTGTTGTAATAACCTGTCTATGCGAAGTACCACATATATGGTGATTTCTTTTGTTATTTTATTTTTTATTATACTTAGTTGGTTAAAGTTTTGACTTCTATACTCCATGAAATTAGTGGAATATCCTTGATATTTGCGCTTTATCCAGTATCTTTTCATAAAAATATTCTTCTGAGCATTCTTGAATTTTACTCTACAAAGTAGTATAATGTTGACAATTTGGACATTATCCATTCCTAGATAAATTAATTCTTGAACTTGTTTTATTGAATTCTTATATCGTTGTCATCATCCTCATGTTTATATTTTATTGAAAGTCATCTATGACCTGTAGTGCATAGTTGGACTTGGTATGATTATGACCAGAGATTATTCGGTGTAATCATGGCCGTAATATTACAAATGATGTGAAAAAAGTCCTCATTGGCCCGTAGTGCATTGATGGACAGTTTTTGGTATGATTATGACTTTGGATTCTCTTTGAGCGTAGTGCAAAGATGAATTATTTTATGGCATGATCAGGACCGTTGATGAAAACATGATTATCTTTAGCCGTAGTGCATGGATAATTTATGGTTGTGATACTAAAGAATATCCTTGGCCGTAGTGCAGGAGTGATTCGATGATGTGGATTATTTATTAAGCTGAGTTCCAGCGATAAAAGTCATGAAAAACCTTTTAAATCATAAAAGATAGTAGATTTTATTCTCTACTTGACTCTTTTAATGAATTGCTGGTTTCGCTGCAGTTAAACTTGATGTCTATTGTATTTTATCAGTTTAACATTGTTGAAGACTAATGATAATTTATTATGTATTATCTTAGTCATAATATTTCTTACTGGGCTAGTTGAGCTCACCCTTTCTTTCAATGTTCTCTTCAGGAAATGAGAATATAGTTGGGACGAGTCGGGAAACGGAGTGATGGACTAGATGATAGCATTAGTAGTCCTCACTATTCTATATAATAGTGTGATAATAATTGTAATGAGGACTTCTTTTGAGTATGGATACTTTCTAGAAGACAATATTTGTATTCAAACTCACAGTTTATATTTTATCGTATTGTACACGACAGTTGTATTAGTAAGTTATATTTGAATTCTGTACCATGTATCTGGCGACTCAAGATGGGTGATGTATACCTAATTTTGGGGACGTCACATTATATATATATATATATATATATATATATATATATATATATATATATATATATAATAAAATAGAACCAATTTTTAATTTTTCATTTGACAAAGCACAAGGACGGTTCAGATTTCATCTCAATTCTTCCAACTTAATCTAAAGGCTCACATTTCATCACACACTAAAAATTCTCGCCCAAATCAAATAACAATTATAATGACAATAATTATAAGTATAAATATTATTATTATTACAATAATAATTACTATTATAATAATACTAATTATTATTATTATTATATTAATTGTAGTAATAATAATAATATTTCTAATAATAATGATAATAATAATAATAATAATAATAATAATAACAATAACAATAACAATAATAATAATAATAATAATAATAATAATAATAATAATAATAATAATAATAATAATAATAATAATAATAATAATAATAATAATAGTAATAGTAATAGTAATAATAATAATAATAATAATAATAATAATAATAATAATAATAATAATAATAATAATAATAATAATTAATGATAATAATATTAATAATAATAATAACAACAACAACAACAATAATAATTATTATAATAATAATACTAATACTACTACTACTACTAATACTAATAATAATAATAATAATAATAATAATAATTATTATTATTATAATAGTGCTAAATAATAATAATAATAATAATAATAATAATAATAATTATAGTAACAGTAATAATTAATAATAATAATAGTAATAATAATAATAATAACAGTAATAATAATAATAATAACAATAATTATTATAATAATAATTATCATTATAATAGTAATAATAAATAATAATAATAATAATAATAATGATAATAATAGTAATAATTATAATAATAATTATGATAATAGTAATAATAATTACAACAATAACAATTATTATTACTATTATTATTATTATTACTATTACTATTACTATTACTATTACTATTATTATTATTATTATTATTATTATTATTATTATTATTATTATTATTATTATTATAATTATTATTATTATTATTATAATAATTAATAATTATTATTATTATTATTATTATTATTATTATTATTAGTAGTAGTAGTAGTATTAGTATTATTGTTATTATTATCCCTCCCTAGCTCTCTCACTCGGATCTCCCTTCTTTCCCACATCGCTTCCCTACCCTAACTCTCCCACTCATTTCAGCAGCCGCATAGTAAGAAAAAAAAAAGGAAAAACCATGGCAGCTCAAGATCGATGGCAAGTCCCCCTGATTCTCACCGCCGATCCCGGCTTCTCCGTCTATCCAGTCGTTGCCTTTTTCTAATTGTATCTGCACAACAAGAAGAAGAAGAACTTGGTGGTTGTTCCTTCAGCAAGAACTTATGTGAAACCCCATATGTTATGAATAAAGATTTAATTTTTTTGAAATATTTTTTAAATATTATGGTGTGAATTTGAGATAAAGTTGTGGGTAGTATTTATAAATTTTGCAAATTATACAAGTTGTTGTATTATATTCGATTGGTCGGGGAATATTATTTTTGTCGGAGAATATTCGTAAGATGGCACAATTATTGGTGGATCCCACAACGAAATTATTGTCGGATTGAGAAAATGACAAAAATATTTTATTAAAAATAACGGCGGAAGTTTTACCGTTGATACTGTTGAACTACTCGGTAGTAAAAGTACAGTAATACGTGTAGTTGCATAGTACCACACGGTATTGATTATTAATGCTTATGTGAGAAGTCACTCAGTTTGATTCAATTATTGTCAATTAATAATATGAATTATTTAACGATAATGAAGTTTTGTTTTATTCGTATTATTAACGTAATAAAACAGAAACGTCTTTTTATATAAAACAGAATACTTTATTAAAGTTATTCTATAAATAGAATATATTATATTTTATTTAAAAAAAATTTCTTTAAATATGGACCGTCAGATTAAAGTAAATCAATCTGGACCGTTCATGGATTAGTTACTATGCATTCCATTTTCCTATAAATAGAAGCTCATTCCTTCATTATTTTCTTACGAATTCACTGAACTCTAGAGAGAGAAACTATAGAGAGAAACTATAGAGAGAAAGAAGAAAAGTATTCTGCTACTTAACTACTTCTTTATTTCAGTTCTTCTTTAAAACGGTAAGGGATATTATTTGTTATACCCGTAAGGGGTGTTATTTCTTTTGTATTCATGAAGAGAACTTCTGTTATTCCATTTTTTATTATTCTGTTGAAATAACTTGTTTATGCGAAGTACCACATACATGGTAAAATTCTTCTATTATTCTGTTCTTTATTATTCTGTCGGAATATCCTGCCTGTGCATTTACGCCCGACCTGGTTCTATTATTTATTATTCTGTCGGAATATCTTGTCTGTGTGTTTTACGCCGGACCTGGTTTCATTATTTATTATTCTGTCGGAATATCATGTCTGTGCGTTTTACGCCGGACCTGGTTCCGTCTTTATAATTCTGTTGGAACATCCTGTAGGTGTGAATTTCACCTGACCTGGTTCCGTTATTATTATTCTGTTAGAATATCCTGTCTATGCGAAGTACCGCATACATGGTGATTTCTTTTGTTATTCCATTCTTTATTATACTCAGTTGGTTAAAACTTTGACTTCTATACTCCATGAAATTAGTGGAATATCTTTGATATTTGCGCTTCGTCTAGTATCTTTTCATGGAAATATTCTTCTAAGAATTCTTGAATTTTACTCCACAAAGCAGTATCATGTTGACAATTTGGACGTTATTGATTCTTGGATAAATTAATTCTTGAACTTGTTTTATTGAATTCTTATATTATTGTCATCATCCTCATGTTTATATTATGTTGAAAGTCATCTGTGGCCTGTAGTGCATAGATGGAGTTGGCATGATTATAACCAGGGATTATTCGGTGTAATCATAACCGTAATGTTACAAATAATGTGAAAAAAGTCCTCATTGGCCCGTAGTGCATTGATGGACAGTTTTTGGTATGATTATGGTTATGGATTCTCTTTGGCCGTAGTGCAAAGATGAATTATTTTATGATATGATCAGGACCGTTGATAAAAATATGATTATCGTTAGCCGTAGTGCATGGATAATTCGTGGTCGTGATACTAAAGAATATTCTTGGCCGTAGTGCAGGGGTGATTCGATGATGTGGATTTTTTTTATTAAGCCGAGTCCCAGCGATAAAAGTCATGAAAAATCTTTTAAGTCATAAAAGATAGTAGATTTTATTCTCTACTTGACTCTTTTAATGGATTGCTTGATTCGCTGCAGTTAAACTTGATGTCTATTGTATTTTATCAGTTTAACATTGTTGAAGACTAATGATAATTTATTCTGCATTATCTTAGTCATAATATTTCTTACTGGGCTAGTTGAGCTCACCCTTTCTTTCACTGTTCTCTTCAGGAAATGAGAATAGAGTTGGACGAGTCGAAAAACAGAGTGATGGTCCTAGATGATAGCATTAGTAGTCCTCACTATTCTATGTAATAGTGTGATAATAATTATAATGAGGACTCCTTTTGAGTATGGATACTCTCTAGAAGATAATATTTGTATTCAATCTCCCAGTTTATGTTCTGTCGTATTGTACACGACAGTTGTATTATTAAGTTGAATTTGAATTATGTACCATGTATCTGACGACTCAAGATGGGTGATGTATACGTAATTTTGGGCAGTTGGTATCAGAGCTTAGGGATATGATCCCTGGCTAAGATGTGAGACTAGAACTAGGAGGGGTGAGACGGGGAATTCCTTCGCTAGTATGACCTACCTAAGTTTACTTGTTATTTAATTGGTCGGTCAGAGTATAGGGATGATATGTGATATGTTAATTAACCCTTATTTTGTTACAGTATTTGATAATGGCATCTGAAAATGTTGAGATAAGCAATGGAGCACAGGAGACCGTTGAGTCTCCACAGATCAATAATCAGGACAATGTGCAACAGGATGGCGATAATCCTCCTTTAAACAACAACATTGATCAATTGACGAACGATGGTACGTTTAAGAACTTTTTAGAATTCATGCAACATCAGGCGAAGGCTGCTCCTGTTCATAATACAGGAGGAAACAATGGCAACCCACGGTTGGTCACCGCTAAGCAATTCAAGGAGCTGGGACCACCAGAGTTTTTGGGAAAGCCAGAACCACTTAAGGCGGAGTCGTGGTTAAAGCAGATCACCAAGATATTTGATGTCTTGGGATGCCTAGAGGAGCAAAAGGTTCCCTTTGCCACCTTTATGTTGCGTGAAGAGCCAGATTACTGGTGAGAATCTATAAAACGTACCCAGCCTGACGCACTCAAGATGTCTTGGGAGAAGTTCCAAGAGCTGTTCAATGACAAGTACTTTCCCGAAAGCATTCGTCACATAAAAGAGGTGAAATTTATCAAGTTGGAGCAAAACAACATGACCGTGTCGCAGTACGAAGCCAAGTTTGCCGAGTTGTCCCGATTTGCGTCCCATTTGGTTGATAATGAGGAGAGAATGACGCGAATGTTTCTAAGAGGTTTGAAACCTGAGATACGTCAATATCTTATCTCTCATAAACTGTGTTTGTATTCAGATGTTGTAAATAGGGCTCAGTTAATAGAGCGCGATAACGAGTCAACGTAACCAAAAGAGAGCAATCGACAAAATGATAATACCGGTGATAACAATCATCAAAGTGGTGACAATAAGCATGGAGGGAATCAACATGCCAGAAATGGTAACCACTTCGGTGGTAATCAGGGCCAAAATAATAAGAATGGACATTTCAAGAAGAGAAGGTTCAACAATGACGTGAAGATGTCGGCACCAGCACTCGTTTCAAAAGGAAGAAGAACGAACACCGGTCGTATATTTTAAATGCGGACAGGAGGGACACATTCGTTCAAACTGTACGCAGCAATCTAAAGCGTGTTTTAATTACGGAAAAGAAGGTCACCTAGCTCGATTTTGTCGTGTAGTATGGTCAAGTCCAGCTGGGATAGTGATGCCAAAGGATATCCCAGACAAGCCAAAGCCGATAGTTTAAGTGAGAGCGTTTATTGAGGAACTCGAACGAGGTTATTACGGGTAAGTTAATCATAGACTCTTGCGAAGGCTATACTTTATACGATACCGGTTCTATCCATTCTTTTATCTCTCTTGCTTGTGTTCAACATTTAAATTTGACTCCGGAGAAGATAGACTTTGACTTATTGGTTGAAACTTCGTTAGTAGAAACCTTCGTTACCTCTACTGTTTATAAATCTTGTTTGATTCAAATCGACACTTTCACGTTACCTGTCGATCGTATCTCTTTGAAAATACTTGCCTTTGATGTGATTTTAGGAATCGATTGGTTAACTACTCATCATGTTTTTTTGTAAGGTTGTTAGCTTTCATACTCCTAACCAACCTGTTATGTGAATTTAAAGTAACCAAACCACTAAAGTCAATCATTATCATATCAAGCCATAAGTAAAGAGCCCGATCCTTTCGTTGTTGACTTCCTTGTGTGGAATGCACCGAAGCCAGAATTTCTGTAGGCGATGTCGTGAATGATGATAGTAAGTTGATAGGTATCAATGTGACGTGCTATCTAAGTCTTGGATGAGGGTCACAGTTTTGAACGATATTTCTGTTCTTAATAAATTTCCTGACGTATTCTTGAAGACTTCTTAGCCTACCCAAGAGCGTGAAATCAAATTTTGTATTGACCCCAGTATAAAACCCATTTCTTAAACCCTCAAATATTTCTTCAACTAAAACTAACGTATTATGCGCCAAAGACGTTGGCTCGAGCTGTTGAGGATTACGATTGTACCATTCAATGTCATAGTGGAAGTGAGAACGTGGTAGCTGACGCGTTGAGTAGAAGATTGTATGCAAGTGAGATGTTGTTAACACAATGACCCATTTCGTATAACTTACAAATGATGAAGATAGAGTTAAAGACTCTAGGGACCCACGTGAAGATAACGAATATACGATTAGAATCGACTTTAATCGATAAAGTTAAAGCCACTTAAGATACATACTCAGAGCTGATGAATGTGAAGAAGAAGGTTCAAGAGGGCATTATTCTAGAAGCAAGAATCGACGAAGAGAGGAGATCTCAACCCTCGATTTAATTGGCCCATTTGAAATCTTTGATCGAGTAGGAACTGTGGCTTATAGACTCGTTTTACCGCCAAGTATGTTGCGTGTTCATAATATTTTTAACGTATTGATGTTACGTAAATATGTGGACGACCCGAACCACATTATTGATTTAGAACCGGACGAGATAGCGGATAATTTAACGTATGAAGATGTACCTGTTAAAATCTTAGAATGTATTCAACACTCAAAGGTTATACCTCAAGAGTTAGAATCTGACGAAGTGTCCTCATTTGTTCGGCATACCAAGTACGTACGTAAATTTCGAGGGCAAAATTTCATAAGGAGGGGAGATTGTGAAACCCTAGATTTTATGAATAAAGATTTAATTTTTTTCAAAATATTTTTTAAATATTATGGTGTGAATTTGAGATAATGTTGTGGGTAGTATTTATAAATTTTGTAAAGTATACAAGTTGTTGTATTATATTCGATTGGTCGGGGAATATTATTTTTGTCGGAGAATATTCGTAGGACGGCACAATTATTGGTGGACCCCACAACGAAATTATTGTCGGATTGAGAAAACGACAAAAATATTTTATTAAAAATAACGGCGGAAGTTTTACCGTTGATACTGTTGAACTACTCGGTAGTAAAAGTATAGTAATACGTAGTAGCACACGGTATTGATTATTAATGCTTATGTGAGAAGTCATTCAGTTTGATTCAATTATTGTCAATTAATAATATGAATTATTTAACGATAATGAAGTTTTGTTTTATTCGTATTATTAACGTAATAAAACAGAAACATCTTTTTATATAAAATAGAATACTTTATTAAAGTTATTCTATAAATAGAATATATTATATTTTATTTAAAAGATTTTTCTTTAAATATGGACCGTCAGATTAAAGTAAATCAATCTGGACCGTTCATGGATTAGTTACTATGCATTCCATTTTCCTATAAATAGAAGCTCATTCCTTCATTATTTTCTTACGAATTCACTGAACTCTAGAGAGAGAAACTATAGAGAGAAACTATAGAGAGAAAGAAGAAAAGTATTCTGCTACTTAACTACTTCTTTGTTTCAGTTCTTCTTTAAAACGGTAAGAGATATTATTTGTTGTACCCGTAAGGGGTGTTATTTCTTTTATATTCATGAAGAGAACTTTTGTTATTCCATTTTTTATTATTCTGTTGGAATAACCTGTTTATGCGAAGTACCGCATAATGGTGAAATTCTTCTATTATTATGTTATTTATTATTCTGTCGGAATATCTTGTCTGTGCGTTTACGCTGGACCTGGTTCCATTATTTATTATTCTGTCGGAATATCCTGTCTGTGTGTTTTACGCCGGACCTGGTTCCATTATTTAATATTCTATCGGAATATCCTGTCTGTGCGTTTTACGCCGGACCTGGTTCCGTCTTTATTATTCTGTTGGAACATCCTGTCGGTGTGAATTTCACCTGACCTGGTTCCGTTATTATTATTCTGTTAGAATAACCTGTCTATGCGAAGTACCGCATGCATGGTGATTTCTTTTGTTATTCCATTCTTTATTATACTCAGTTGGTTAAAACTTTGACTTCTATACTCCATGAAATTAGTGGAATATCTTTGATATTTGCGCTTCATCTAGTATCTTTTCATGGAAATATTCTTCTAAGAATTCTTAAATTTTACTCAACAAAACAGTATCATGTTGACAATTTAGAAGTTATTGATTCCTGGATAAATTAATTCTTGAACTTGTGTTATTGAATTCTTATATCATTGTCATCATCCTCATGTTTATATTATGTTGAAAGTCATCTGTGGCCTGTAGTGCATAGATGGACTTGGTATGATTATGACCAGGGATTATTCGGTATAATCATAACCGCAATGTTACAAATAATGTGAAAAAAGTCCTCATTGGCCCGCAGTGCATTGATGGACAGTTTTTGGTGTGATTATGGCTATGGATTCTCTTTGGCCGTAGTGTAAAGATGAATTGTTTTATGACATGATCAGGACCGTTGATGAAAACATGATTATCTTTAGCCGTAGTGCATGGATAATTCGTGGTCGTGATACTAAAGAATATCCTTGGCCGTAGTGCAGGGGTGATTCGATGATGTGGATTCTTTTTATTAAGCTGAATCCCAGCGATAAAAGTCATGAAAAACCTTTTAAATCATAAAAGATAGTAGATTTTATTCTCTACTTGACTCTTTTAATGGATTGCTTGATCCGCTGCAGTTAAACTTGATGTCTATTGTATTTTATCAGTTTAACATTGTTGAAGACTAATGATAATTTATTCTGCATTATCTTAGTCATAATATTTCTTACTGGGCTAGCTGAGCTCACCCTTTCTTTCACTGTTCTCTTCAGGAAATGAAAATATAGTTGGACGAGTCGGAAAGCAGAGTGATGGTCCTAGATGATAGCATTAGTAGTCCTCACTATTCTATGTAATAATGTGATAATAATTGTAATGAGGACTCCTTTTGAGTATGAATACTCTCTAGAAGACAATATTTGTATTCAAACTCACAGTTTATGTTCTGTCGTATTGTACACGACAACTGTATTATTAAGTTATATTTGAATTCTGTACCATGTATCTGACGACTCAAGATGGGTGATGTATACCTAATTTTGGGGGCGCCACAACTTAAAAGGTACTCCCTCCCTTTTTCTCTCTCCGTTGACTAAAGTCTTCTACCTTTTGATTCCCATTTTGCCATGCACTGCAATTTATTCTTACTCTGCTTCGGTTGGCAGTGCATCAACAATTTAATCTGCACAAACTTGTTTGTAATTAATGGTGCAAATCAAATGATTCTATAGTTCTTATATGCTCATATGTATATATACCTTTGTTGCATGCTATCAGCAAAAAAATTATATATATATATATATATATATATATATATATATATATATATATATATATATATATAAATATATTTATATAAATATAGGCCATATTACTTGTGATCCACCTTTCAATTTTGTCAATTAGGTTATTAAACTAATTTTTTTCAATTTCATTCAATTGAACTACGTCAGAAATTGCTAAATTTGACTAGGCAAACTATGCTTATGTGTAATTAAATAATATTATTTTAATTAACTCTTTAAACATGGGTAAATATGTCAAAAACAAAATAAAACATAATAATAATTTAATAAAATTAAACCATCAAAAGAAAAAGAAAAAAACTACTGAATCTTCTTCTTAACTTCCTTCCCTTAACTCACAGCCACCGGATTTTTTCCTCAAGTTCATTTCCTCCAGTTAGGTTTTCTTGCACTTAGGTTTCCATGCATTCTTCATCCTTTTTCTTTTTCTTCTTCGATTCTCCATCAATTTGTTCATCCTGAACCCTAACATTTTCACTTGTCGATTCCTTCAGTTTCCTCAAGTTAGATTCCATACGATTTGTTTTTGATCTAAATTTTCTAACATTTTCAATTTGCAATTTGGCTTATTGTGTTAAACACCGTCGATTGTTAGATATAGCCGCAGAGGAGGAGTCGGAGATGGTTCTGATAGAATCGATTTTGTCAGATCTGAGGCTAAGTCACATCTCCCGTGTAATTTCAGATCGATCCGTTAAAGCTTCAAAATGGATGAAACCTGCTGCTGGTGAGGAAAAAAATCTTTCTCCCCATCCTCCCACCTGACATAGGTATTCCTTTGTGTCTTTTTGTTTTCTCATTAGTTTTTGTTTTCAAGTGAAGATAGTGAAAAGAAATCTGTCTATGGTTTATACCTGTCTGATCTCCGGAAAAGTTCTATTTTATACCATGAAATAAGTTTTTGATTATTGTAGTTAGCCATTGTTGGGTCAGTGACTCAGTGACGAAAGATAATTCTGTCTTAGATTTTACGAGAGCTGTGAGATTCAATCTGTTGTTTATGATTAGTATTAATGTCTAATATAAAATTATTGACAAATGCAATGTGAGGAATACTACTGTGATCCCTATGTCCACCTGACACTTCACATTTAGCCTCAATTCTAATTGCTCCAAAGAAAATCTCTCTGCCCCTATATGCTCCAGATTGTTAGTTTGCAGTACCTGTACTTTGTCTTGGATAAAAGCTAAGTATTTTTCTTTTGTTCTATTTAATGCAGCACACATTACTAGGCATTATGTTTAATAGAATTTTTTAGCTTACAAGTGAAGAATTATTTGTAAAATCTTATTCCTTCCGTCATCCACGAGTAGTTGCAATTATATGATGACTATGTCTAGGATCTTTGTGGAATCTTATTGATATATATTTGGAATTTTAACTCATAGATTTTATCTTTTTTCTGAGTTGGTATCTTAAAGTATTATACATCAAGTACTTTCTAGAATTGTGAGCATACTACTTTGACATTCAAATAAAAGATGAGGAAAGAACTTCAAACAGTGTAACTATTATTTAGGTGCCATACATGGCATCTTTTTTCTTTAGCACATTTCATGCAAAATTACTTATATTTTCATTGTATAGTTATGCTTTTATAAATACACATGCCAATGAGATTATGATTTCATGCTCTGTTCAAATCTTCAGAAAAACTCGGCAAGAAAAAAAGTATGGTCCATCTGTAGTACACTCAATTTTCTATATAGTTTTTCGTCTTTAGTTCCTCACAGTGTAGAATCAGCCCGATCTTATGCCAAATGGGAAGGGGATGGTAAGATCTTCACAGGTGAATTGACAGTCAGGCTTGACCAGATCAGATGGTGTAACAGAATGAGCTGCTATTTCTACTCTTGCTGCTAAAAGTAGTACTACAATCAAGGTGAGTAATTGAAAACGCATCTCATGAAAGCCCATGGTTTTTTTTCTTTTTGTTGAAACTTTTTTTTCTTATACATCATAAGATTTAATGAAGGTCTTAATTAAGACCTATTTGTTTCATCTTAAAATAATGTCAGAAAATGTGATTTTCGTTGAAGTGTTTTAGAGATTTCAAAATTATTAGAGATACATATCTACTTATAGATTATAAAATGATATGAGGTTTTTCATATATTATTGTACCTTTTGCTTAGTTGATTGAGTGATTACATATGGAGTAATGATCAGGAAAAAATAAGATGAAAGTCTGAATAATAGGTTAATAACATTATACATAATAAATCAAATAAGTAAGGTTGTTGCTTTTTGAGGGGTCCTCAAAATCAAGTACTGAAGAATATGTCTTTGCTTATTGATTTTGTAATACAATAAATATTTTCTTGTGTTGATGAAATGAAATCCTTCAATTTCAGTTGGCGTTTGTGTGCAATTTGGAATCTAATATACATATATCTAACACTGATAGTAATCTAATTTAGAAGTAATGTTAATTATCCTTTTGTAATTTAATTATCCTCTATATATCTTTTGTATTTTCTTTTTTGACTAATCAACTTTTTACTCGTCAAAACAGATTGAACTCCTTATTTTACTCTATCCACTTTACTCTCCAATTTGAATTCCTTCTCTTCCTTTCTTACCATATCTGCTTTCCCTTTCTCTAGCTTAGCAAAATGATAAAATGAGGCCTACCAAAAGAATAGAATTAAAAATTTATTTTGTAACTGTTCTTACTTCAAGTTCTCCTTTTTCAGGGGCACAACAAAAAACGATTATAAAATATTAATCAAGTCAACCAAATTACCCACACAAAACCACTGGACCTGCCTCTTATAAAAACTAATGCAATCGGCTTATGACAAGAAAAATAATAAATTAAGAAGGAAACACAGAGAGCTAGTTCAAGTTGAGAATGGCCCAACACCCACAATTCAATTCCGAAGGAGACGAGAGATAAATAGTTTTTGTATAAAGCCAGGATATACTAAATTTATCCCAAAAAAATAACTCCTAAATACACCGAACGACCCTTTTATAATCCATAAAGGATTTACCTAGAATGGATTGAATCCCAGCCCTTAAAACAAATCTAATCTAAGGGCAACAATTCTGTCTAGCAGAACTAAGATCCTACCTGTAATGGTTGCACCCTTTTGTCGAAGCTCCAAAATCTTCAAGTTTCGAAAAACTTTTTCTTTCACGATTATGCCTTTCCCAGCCAGAGCCCATAAGATAATGCATGGCCTTCCCTGCAAGCAAAAAAATAAGCATGGAACATTTATAAAGGATGTAGCTCATATGTCATTTAGTATCTATTCTCTCTCAGTCTCTCTCTCTCCCTCCCTCTCTCCCCTACCCACCCACCCACCCACCCCTCACACCATGGGAACCACAAGTCATTATGTAATAGAAATATTGCTGAATTTTATAAGTTAACAAGTAAAACCTCACCTTGGAGGGGCAACAATTTTAGCTGCATCCTCAACAAATGGGGAAGAAACCATATTCTGCAAAATTCAAAATATCCAAAGTATTGTAACCACTGGACTAAGTATATGAGAATGCAACTGTTAAATGGAAATTTTCAGCCACAAGGTATAAACAGTAATAGAAAGCCCTTAGTGGAACTCCCATTTCGTACGCCAAATTATCTGTGACGACCATGTTGGAGAGGACTTGATTAATATTTAATACAATCCAAATGAATTTTAGAATTCAGGGATAATAGGAGATTATACAGAATTCTCAACTTCTGGGTGTCCAGGGAGAGTCGGTGTGCAAGTCCAAGTAAAAATTCAAGGTCAGTTGTAGCTGGTATAGCTGCATTCTTTTGTAAGGAATCTGATAGCGCACCATTTTAACTGGTGAGAACTTGAGGAAGAAATTATATGTTCATTAGTGCTTTTTATACATGCATGATTGGAGTTCGTTGATCATTTACTGATGCATTGTTTGGTGATAGAGAGCTATGGCAGCTTCTGTATTCCTTACCCAAGATTTTCACGGTGATGTCTGCAATAGTTAAGGCTTTGTTATTAAGCTGGTTCCTCTATTGGGGAAGAGACAACAATGAAGCTTGTGGAAGATGACTTCGTTGTGTTTCTTTTGGATTATTTGGTACAAAAGGAAACGTAGGGATATTATGGGCATGAAACTATCTATAGAGATATTTTGATTGCCTATTTGTCTTTTTCTGCTTATGAACAATACGGTGTACATTAGTACCACGTAGTAACTCTATTGTCTTTGTGTATTGATTTTGGCATTAAGTACCTCTGGTGACCTATTTGATTCATTTTCATGACTTGCTATTATTTTTAAATATGTGCAGGAAGACTGTTTCTACGACCTGCCTTACAATACTGGGTATCAAATTTTTGTGCTACGTTTACGGAAGACATGAGACGAAATTATGAAGTGTATTCTCTCTATATATGTAGATATATACTTTGATTGAAGAACTGTGGTAGTTTTAGATGGTTAATTGTAAAGATAATGAATGATTATGTAGTGAATGATTTTATTAAGTTAATAATATTTTAATTTTTTGTATTTTTGCCATTATTTGCTATGGGGACATTGAGCCAGCCAGGTACACAAAAAGAATGTCAAATTTTGATTTGACAACAATATAATTCATTACCAAAGTATTGAACAAGTTTTAATATAGCAACAATTTTTTATACATTTAGCAACAAATTTTCGTTGCTAATGGCATTAAAAATATAATATTTGGCAACGAAAAATTAATCTAATAACAACGGAGAGGATATTGTTGCTAATACTAAAATAAAAGGCAATATTTTTTATCGTTGCAAATCATATCAACTTTCGTTGCACATATAAAAAAACGGCAACATATAATGTCGTTGCTAATCAACGACTTTCGTTGCTATTGAAAAATAACCAGCAACAAATATTTTCGTTGCTGATTCAGCATAATGTCGTTGCCAAATAATATAATCAACAACGAAAATCGTTGCTAAAAAGTTTTCATTCCGCAACGAAAGCAAACTTAGGCAACAATTTTCATAATTTACTGTAACGAAAAATATCGTTGCAAAATGGTATCAATTGCAACGAAAATGCATGGTTGTTGCAAAAAAAAAAGAAGAGTTCATTTCGTTGCTAATTAGCAGGCTTTTGCAACAAATGGGGTCTTTAGCAACGAAATTTTAATTATTCTGTAACAATACATTTTGTTGCTAAAAGATCGATATCTCTGTATGAAAGCCAAATTTCGTTACAAAATGTATTACTTTTGGCAACGAAAAAAATACGTTCGTTGCGGAACAATTAGCAACGCTCATTGCGCAACGAAAGATGCAACGACAGTAAAGTCGTTGCCAAAATCCTTTTGCAACGAAATTTGGCACCTTTAGCAACGAAAATCGGTTTTGCTGAAGCCCCATTTTTTTGTAGTGTAGAGAAGGATAGAGTAAGTTAATGCGTTAAGATGTGGCTAATTGAATTGTTTTGAGACAATTTATGGAAGAAAAGAATTTAAGGAAAAATATTATATTGGTATTGTACATACTAATTATTTTAAGAAAAACGATTATTTTAAATAAGGATGTCATGATTACAATTTCATAGGGTATAATTATTTAAGGTGGTTAAATAATTTAGTACTGTGTGTCACCTATACCTTATATTAAATGAATATTAAAATAACGTGGAATTGGAAAAAAGCTAAATGTGGCCTAGACGTCTAATATTTTTATTGTTGAGATTATGAGCTTGAGTTATTTAACTCAAGTAATTGGGAAAAATGAGCCTTGTGTGGCATGAGTATTAAAGTTAAACTAGACTAAAGGCTTAACTGGAACTATTAAAAGAGAATTAAAGGTAAGGGAATAATTGATTGATATTAATTAATCATTGTGATATTTATGTGTGATAAGAAATAATGGGTTGAGAGTACCCAACTAAATTATATTTAGCCCAATTAAAATATTATTTGGACTAACTTAGTATACCTGAGGTACATAAATAAATGTGTTGGTTATATTATATATGAGTATACTTGTAGGGGTACATTTATGAAAATGTGTGTATATGTGCCCATAACTTAATTTAATGTAGTAATGTTAAGTCATTATAATTGATTTAATAAGCCCAAAAGGAATTAACTTTAGTAGAATGTGGACCATTTTACTAATAAGTAAGGAAGAAATAGAGCTTGTCCCAAATAATTATCGGTCGTGTATAGGCCATTGGCCTATCCCTCTATTGCTTAAACTCAATGATTGGTGATGATGGCCAAGGGTGTGGGTTGAAGGGAGTGGTTGGAAGCATTCCACCAACTTTTTCTTGTCCAATAGCTTCTTCTTCTTCCCTTTGGTTTTATTTCAAGGGCAAAGCCATTGTATGGGTAATAAATTCTTTATAAATGTAGTCTTCCTTCATTCTTCAAGGTTGCTTGAGTTTTCTGTGAAATTCCATTATAGTGAGTTGCAATTGGGGTGTGAGTGTTGTTGAATTGGTAGAGCAATCAGAATTTGAAGCAAGAGTTAGCAATTTAGCTTCAAGACATAATATTCCCTTAATCATATTCTTAATGTCTATTGTTGGTAAATTCTTAGGAATTCATGATATTTATTGTTAATTTGTTGAAGAATTGATATCAACATGTTAGCTAAGTTTGTATGTATGTATGGAGTCTATATGTTTGGCTTAAGCATGCATAAAGTAAGGAATTTATGTTGAGTTTCTGTAGTTCTGCCGATGCAGAGCCTTCTCGATTCTGTCCAGGAAGGGCGCAGTTGCGCCCCTTCTGAAGCACAAACCAGCGCAGCTGTGTTGGCTGCTGTGTCTGAGACTTCCCTGGAGCAGTGCAGCTGCGCCGCTCCCAAAGTTCAGATTAGCGCAGTTGCGCTGTGCACCAGAAATGGTTGGTGCTTTTTGCTGTAATCTGATAGGTTCTAGCATGTTGGTTTGTGTTAGTCATGCATAAAAATGAGTATGACATATTGTCTAGAGTTCCTTTTCATATCATGAGTGGCTCTCCTTGCTTTAATGTATATTTTCTAAGGAATACTTAAAGATCTTGAAAACAAACCTTGACGAACTTTGAGTCATTTAAGCATATGTATATGGTTGAGTCATGTGAGCATGAAATGTGATTTTAAGTTACCTTGCATATAATAGCTTTCATAGCTTAGATAATGTGTTTTCAAAGAGAAATTCAAGTTTTGGAAACTAATATTCATGAGCATTGTGTTGCCTACATTCTGAACTTGTAAGAATTTTATGCTACTACCCCTTATGTCAATAAACATGGCCGATAAGTGCACTCACCTAGTTTGACATAATAAAAGTTATTCACGCATGTTTTAAAACTAAGTTTTCAAGTGATAAACTATGCTAGTCATATGTAGATAAGATGAAAATATGTGAGCATGTGTATTGAAAGTTGTTTAACATCGTTATTGGTTACATAGTTAGACCCTTATTTCATGAACTCACTTAGTCATGAAATAAATGACAATAAGTCTATAAAGTATGAATATAGCTTAAAGTAAACACAAGACACCAAACTTGGACCAAGACCTCTTAACGTGTGTATGTGTTATGTGTTAGCATGCTAAAAAAATGAGGAATTAGAAAATAAAAATGTTAATCTGGTTTGGCCAAGGGACAACACAACTGCGCCCATCCCAGGCTAAACTACAGCTATGACGCCCCCAAATCCGGGTACTTTCAACCCACAGATATGGTGCTACACGGTACTACTAACTATACATTCATTCCATCGAAGCAACATCAAAATGAGTGTATTTACTACATTCTTATTACAATAGTAATGAATCCTTTCCCAGGTTCTGTAACCAATTACATTCTTCATTTGTTATAGTATAATTCATACCAATGTACTAGTCTATTACAAGATAAATTACTTATCCATCTTAGCTTTTCCTTTATCCTTATTGGAACCCTCGGTTTGCTCGACCTTAGCTGTAATCATATAATTCAAGCAAGAAGTGAGCATAACTAGCTCAGCAAGTCTAGCAATATATAATACAAATACCACATCGAGAATTATATGTTTATTCTTCACTAACTGAACAGATAGTTATGAAGTACTATGAAACATTGAAATAACACTTTTAATTCTTATAAAACAATTCCAAAGTACATACAATAACTTAGGAATTCTGAGTAGGTCAAAAGACCATGAACATTCTCTTTTTGATTTCCATTCATGAAAAAGGACAACCCGACACTATGTCCATAAGTCCGATATATCTTACGAGTACTTCTAGGTGATCAACCTGTAGTACTTTATGTTGATCAACACTCATCTGTTAAATGTATCTACATTTAAGTTTTGGCAACCTCACATTGTGACGCACCCAAAATAGGTATACATCACCTATTCTGAGTCGCCAAATACATGGTACATAATACAAATACAAACTTAATTATACATTATGAGCTGTGAGTTTAAATACAAACATTGTCTTCTAGACAGTATTCAAACTCAAAATAAGTCCTCAATACAATTATTATCACACTAATTAACAGAATTGTGAGGACTACTAATGCTATCCGCTGGACCATCACTCCGTTCCCTGACTAGTCCCTGGTACGTTCTCATTTCCTGAAGAGAATAGTGAAGGAAAGGGTGAGCTCAACTAGCCCAGTAAGAAATATTATGACTAAGATAATGCAGAATAAATTATCATTAGCCTTAAACAGTGTTAAACTGATACAATATAACAACCATCAAGTTTAACTGCAGCGGAACAAGCAATCCATTAAAAGAGTTAAGTAGAGAATAAAATCTACTATCTTTTATGATTTAAAAGGTTTTGCATTACTTTTATCGCTGTGACTCAGCTTAATAAATAATCCACATCATCGAATCACTCCTGCACTACGGCCAAGGATATTCTTTAGTATCACGACCACAATTATCCATGCACTACGGGCCAAGAATATTTGTGTATTCATTAATGGTTATGATCATGCCAACAACTGTCTATCAATGCACTACGGGCCAATGAGGACTTTTATTACATCATTTATAACATTATGATCATGATTATACCGAATAATCCCTGGTCATAATCATACCAAGTCCATCTATGCACTACAGGCCACAGATGACTTTCAACAAAATATAAACATGAGGATGATGACAATGATATAAGAATACAATAAAACAAGTTCAAGAATTAATTTATCCAGGAACCAATAACGTCCAAATTGTCAACATGATACTGCTTTGTGGAGTAAAATTCAAGAATGCTCGGAAGAATATTTTCATGAAAAGATACTGGATGAAGCGCAAATATCAAGGATATTCCACTAATTTCATGGAGTATAAAAGTCAAAACTTTAACCAACTGAATATAATAAAGAATGGAATAACAAAAGAAATCACCATGCATGCGATAGACCGCACAGACAGGTTATTCCAACAGAAAAATAAATAATGGAACCAGGTCATGCGTAAACGCACCGACATAATATTTCAACAGAATAATAAATAAAGGAACCAGGTTCGGCGTAAACACACAGACAGGATATTCCGACAGAATAATGAATAATGGAACCAGGTCCGACGCAAAACGCACAGACAGGATATTCCAACAGAATAATAGTAAAGACGGAACCAGGTCCGACGTAAAACGCACAGACAGGATATTCCAACAGAATAATAGTAAAGACGGAACCAGGTCCGGCGTAAAACGCACAGACAGGATATTCCAACAGAATAATAAATAATGGAATAACAGAAGAATTTCACCAAGTATAAGGTAGCCCGCGTATACATGTTATTCCAACAGAATAATAAGGAATGGAATAACAGAAGTTCTCTTCATGAATACAAAAGAAATAATATCCCTTACCGTAAAAGAAACTGGATATAAGAGTAGTGAAGTAGCAGAATACTTTTCTTCTTTCTCTTTATAATTTTCTCTCTCAAGAGTTTCAGTGAATTTGTAAGAAATAATGAAGGAATGAGCTTCTATTTATAGAAGAATGGAAGGATACTGTTTAATCACGGGTGTGCCAGATGATAATTTCATGGATGAACTTTAGCATACATGGATGTTATTCGCAACAATCAAATTTGCAAACATCAAGAAAAAAACAAAATATACTATATATATATATATATATATATATATATATATATATATATATATATATATATATATATATATATATATATAAGCACATGGTGCTTTGAAAATAATACTCCTCCATGATAACTTTTGTTTCCTCAAAAGTCAAAATATCAAATATATATATTACCAATACTATTACTCCTCCCGTGTCCATTAAATTCCCCCCCCATTATCAATCCATGTGACAATTTGTCTTCCACCTAAGACTTTACCATACACATGGGTCCCACTTGTGGGCCCCCACCTTTTATTATATAAATAACTTTCTACCGATTATGTTAAAAAACGGGTAAATGGGGGTTCATAAAATAAGCAAAACTGAGTGACTTCTCACGTAAGCATCAATAATCAATACCGTGTGCTACTATGTAACCACGCGTATTACTGTACTTTTACTACCGAGTAGTTCAACAGTATTAAAGGTAAAACTTCCGCCGTTATTTTCATAAAAATATTTTTGTCGTTTTCCTAATTCGACAATAATTCTGTTGTGGGGTCCACCAATGATTGTGCCGTTGTGCGAATATTTCATGTTAAAACGAATATTTCCCGACCAATCGAATATTATATAACAACTTGCATACTCTGCAAAATTTATAAATATTACCCACAACTATAACATTATATCAATTTACTCCATAATATTTAAAAATGATATTTATAGAAAAATTATCTTTATTAAAAAGTTGGGGTCTTACAATCTCCACTTCTTATGAAATTTCGCCCTCGAAATTAGGGTACATACCTGGTATGTCGAAGAGGTAAGGATACCTTGATTTCATTTCAGATTCTAACTCCCAGGTCATTTCCTCAACATCGTGGTTTCTCCACAAAACTTTGACTTAAGGTATAACCTTGGAGCGTAGAATATGTTCCTTCTTATCCAAGATTTGAACAGGAACCTCTTCATACGTTAAATCTTCCGCTATTTCATCCAGTTCTAACTCAATAATGTGGTTCAGGTCTTCCACATATTTACGTAACATGGATATACAAAAAACGTTATGAACACGAGACATACTTGGCGGTAAGCGAGTCTATAAGCCACATTTCCTACTCGATCGAGGATTAAAAATGGGCCAATGAATCGAGGATTGAGCTTTCCTCTCTTTTCAAATCTCATAACTCCTTTTCATGGAGCAACATGTAAGAACACATGATCTCCAATATCGAATTCTACATCCTTTCGATGAAGATCAGCATAACTCTTTTGTCGATCTTGTGAGGTTTTTATACGTTGCCAGATCGTTTGAATATTTTTCGTAGTCATACGTACCAACTTCGGTCCCAACAACGTTGCTTCACCCACCTCATCCTAGCATACTGGAGAACGACACTTTCTTCCATACAACGCTTCGAATGGAGCCATGCCAATACTTGCTTGATAGCTGTTGTTGTAGGAAAACTCCACCAATGGTAAGAACTTGTCCCAACTTCCCTTGAAGTCAAGGACACAAAGTCTTAATAAATCTTCAAGAGTTTGAATAGTCCTCTCTGATTGTCCGTCCGTCTGAGGATGATATGCCGAACTAAATCGTAAATTCGTGCCCATAGCTTTTTGTAAACTAACCCAAAATCATGAAGTGAATCTTGGGTCTCGATCCGAAACAATAGATACTGGCATACCATGCAGTCTTACAACCTCGTTTATGTACATACGAGCAAGACATTCAAGTGTATAAGTTTCTCATATAGGTAAGAAGTGAGCAGACTTGGTCAATCTATCAACAATGACCCAAATTACATCTATGCCTTGAGAAACCTTGGGAAGACCAGTAATGAAATCTATGGTAATGTGCTTCCACTTCCATTCTGGAATTTCAAGTGGTTGCAATGGACCTTTTGGTACTTGATGCTCCACCTTGACTCGTTGACACGTTAGACACCTTGAGATAAACAGCGCTATCTCTCTCTTCATATTGCCCCACCAAAATATATGTCAAAGATCATGATACATTTTGGTACTCCCAAGATAGATTGCAAATGGTGTGTTGTGCGCCTCCATCATGATTTTATACTTTAAATCAGGGTCGTTAGGAACACAAAGTCTGGAGTTGACTCGAAGTATTCCTTCTTTATCGATTCTTGCTTCCGGCATAGCACCTTCTTGCACTTTCTTCCTCATACGCATCAGCTCTAGGACTGTAGCTTGAGCAGCTTTAACTTTATCAATTAAAGTTGGTTCCACTCGTATATTTGCCATCATCACCTGGGTCCCTAGAGTCTTTAACTCTATATCCATCCTTTGTAAGTCACATAAAATGGGCCTTTGCGTTGATAATATCGCACTCGTACTTTCATATGATCTTCTACTTAATGCGTCAGCTACCACGTTCGCTTTTCCAGGATGGTATTGGATGGTATGATCATAATCTTTCAACAGTTCAAGCCAACGTCGTTGTCGGATGTTGAGTTCCTTTTGAGTGAAGAAATATTTGAGACTTTTATGATCCGTAAAGATCTCCACTTTCTCCCCATACAAGTAATGCCTCCAAATTTTAAGTTCGAAGACAACAGCTGCCAACTCTAAATCATGAGTAGGATAATTCCTCTCATATTCTTTGAGTTGTCGAGAGGCATACGCTATGACTTTTCTATGTTGCATGAGAACACATCCTAACCCTTTTCCCGAAGCATCACTGTAGATGACAAATCCCTCCGAGCCAGATGGTATTGTCAGAACAAGTGCTGAAATGAGTCTCCTCTTGAGTTCTTGAAAACTCTTCTCATATTCCTCGCTCCAACCGAATTTTGTATCTTTCTGAGTCAGCTGAGTTAATGGAGTAGCGATTCGAGAAAATCCTTTCACGAATCTACGATAATAACCAGCTAAACCGAGAAAGCTACGTACTTCGGTCACTGATTTAGGTTGTTCCCAGCTTTGAATAGCTTCAATCTTTGCCAGGTCAACAGATATTCCATGACTTGATACTACGTGCCCAAGGAATGCTACCTCCTCAAGCCAGAACTCACATTTCTTCAACTTGGCATAAAGCTTGTTTTCACGAAGCTTTTGGAGTATCAGCCTCAAGTGTTGCTCGTGATCTTCACGGCTTTTGGAATAAATAAGGATGTCATCAATAAAGACGACCACAAAGTGATCCAAATATTCCTTGAATACTCGATTCATCATATCCATGAAGGTAGCAGGAGCATTAGTCAATCCAAAAGACATGACTAAGAATAAATAATGCCCGTACCGAGTTCTGAAAGCCGTCTTTGGAATATCATCGATTCTAATATTCAATTGGTGATATCCGGAACGAAGATCAATCTTTGAAAAGAATTTGGCTCCTTGCAACTGGTCAAACAGGTCATCAATACGTGACAATGGGTACCTATTTTTGATGGTGACATGATTCAACTCCCGATAATCAATACAAAGTCGCATACTCCCATCTTTCTTCTTCACGAATAGAACAGGAGCACCCCAAGGAGACGTACTAGGGCGAATGAAACCGATGTCTAACAATTCCTGCAGTTGGGTCTTTAACTCCTGAAGTTCAATAGGAGCCATTCGATATGGGGCTTTGGAAATGGATTTTGTACCAAGTTCAAGGTCGATACAAAATTTAATTTCACACTCTGGGGGTAGGCCAGGAAGTTCTTCAGGGAATACGTCAGGAAATTTATTAACAATGGAAATATCATTCAAAACTGACGTATTTTTGTTTAGATCCGTGACATGAGCTAAGAAAGCTTGATATTCGTTTTTTAATAAACGAATAGCTTTATGGCTTGAGATGACAATGATTGATTTCAATGGTTTGGTTGCTTGAATTCGCATAATAGGTTGGTTAGGAATATGAAAGCTGACAACCTTACGAAAATAATCAATTTTTGCATGATGAGTAGTTAACCAATCAATCCCTAGAATTACGTCAAATGCAAGTATTTTTAATGAAATAAGATCGACAGGTAATGTGATGGTACCGATTTGAACCAAACAAGACTTATAAACAGTGGATGTAATGAAGGTTTCTCCCAACGGAGTTTCCACAGACAAGTCAAAGTCTAATTTCTCCGGAGTCAAATTTAAACGTTGAGCGCAAGTAGGAGAAATAAAAGAATGGGTAGAACCGGTATCAAATAAGGTATATACTTAGCTAGAATTTATGATAAGCTTACCCGTGATGACCTCATTCGGGTTTCTTGCTTTCTGGGAGGTCACAACAAACGCTCTCCCTTGTACTACCGACTTTGACTTTTCTGGGACGGCCTTTGGTGCCTCCATCCTGGCTGAACTTATCTTCGGTGAACGACAAAATCGGGCTAAGTGACCTTCTCTTCCACAATTATAACATACTTTGGACGACATCGCGCAGTTTGGACTGATAGGTGGTCGTTCTCCTCCCTTAACAACAGGTGCTAGTGCTGACGTCTTTCCATCATTGTTGAATCTCCTCTTCTTGAAATGTCCATTCTTATTGTTTTGGCCCTGATTACCACCGAAGTGGTTACCACTTCTGGCTTGTTGATTCCCTCCACGCTTGTTGTCACCGCTTCGATGACTGCTCTCATTGGTATTATCATTTTGCCGACTGCTCTCTTTTGGTTGCGTTGACTCATTATCGCGCTCTACTAACTGAGCCCTATTTACAACATCTGAATACAAACACAGTTTATGAGAAATAAGATGTTGACGTATCTCCGGCTTTAAACCTCTTAAAAATATTCGCGTCATTCTCTCTTCATTATCCACCAAGTGGGATGCAAACCGAGACAACTCGGCAAACTTCGCTTCGTACTGCGACACGGTCATATTATTCTGCTCCAACTTGATAAACTCCACCTCTTTCATGTGACGAATACTTTAGGGAAAGTACTTGTCATTGAATAGCTTTTGGAACTTCTCCCAAGATATCTTGAGTGCGTCAGGCTGGGTACGTTTTACAGATTTCCACCAGTAATCTGCCTCTTCATGCAACATGAAGGTGGCAAAGGGAACCTTTTGCTCCTCGGAGCATCCCAAGACATCAAATATCATGGTGATCTGCTTTATCCATGCTTTCGCCTTAAGTGGTTTTGGCTCTCCAAAAAACTCCGGTGGTCCCAGCTCCTTGAACTGCTTAGCGGTGACCGTCCAAGAGTTGCCAGTGTTTCCACCTACATTCGGGACATGAACCGTTCTTGCCTGATGTTGCATGAATTACATAAAGCCTCTGAATATTCCATCGTTAATCAATTGGTCAGTGTTGTTGTTTGCCTGAGGAATGTCGCCTTCCTGATGCACATTATCCTGATTATTGATCTGTGGAGACTCAACGGTCTCCTGTGCTCCATTGATATTCTCAACATTCTCGGATGTCATTTTCAAATACTGTCACAAAACAAGGGTTAAATAACATATCACATATTATCTCTATACTCTGACCGACCAATTAAATACCAAATAAACTTAGGTAGGTCATACTAGCGAAGGAATTCCCGTCTCTCCCCTCCTAGTTCTTATATCACATCTCAGCCAGGGATCATATCCCTAAGCTTTGATACCAACTGTGATGCCACCAAAATAGGTATACATCACCTATTCTGAGTCGCCAAATACATGGTACATAATACAAATACAAACTTAATTATACATTATGAGATGTGAGTATAAATACAAACATTGTCTTCTAGACAGTATTCAAACTCAAAATAAGTCCTCAATACAATTATTATCACACTATTTAACAGAATTGTGAGGACTACTAATGCTATCCGCTGGACCATCACTCCGTTCCCCAACTAGTCCCTGGTATGTTCTCATTTCCTAAAGAGAACAGTGAAGAAAAGGGTGAGCTCAACGAGCCCAGTAAGAAATATCATGACTAAGATAACACAGAATAAATTATCATTAGCCTTAAACAGTGTTAAACTGATACAATATAACAACCATCAAGTTTAACTGCAGCGGAACAAGCAATCCATTAAAAGAGTCAAGTAGAGAATAAAATCTACTATCTTTTATGATTTAAAAGGTTTTTCATCACTTTTATCGCTGGAACTCAGCTTAATAAATAATCCACATCATCGAATCACCCCTGCTCTACGGCCAAGGATATTCTTTAGTATCACAACCATAATTATCCATGCACTACGGGCCAAGAATATTTGTGTATTCATTAATAGTTATGATCATGCCAACAACTGTCCATCAATGCACTACTGGCCAATGAAGACTTTTATCACATCATTTATAACATTACGGTCATAATTATACCGAATAATCCATGGTCATAATCATACCAAGTCCATCTATGCACTACATGCCACAGATGACTTTCAACAAAATATAAACATGAGGATGATGACAATGATATAAGAATTCAATAAAACAAGTTCAAGAATTAATTTATCCAGGAACCAATAACGTCCAAATTGTCAACATGATACTGCTTTGTGAAGTAAAATTCAAGAATGCTCGGAAGAATATTTTCATGAAAAGATACTGGATGAAGCGCAAATATCAAGGATATTCCACTAATTTCATGGAGTATAAAAGTCAAAACTTTAACCAACTGAATATAATAAAGAATGGAATAACAAAAGAAATCACCATGCATACGATAAACTGCACAGACAGGTTATTCCAACAGAAAAATAAATAATGGAACCATGTTATGCGTAAAAGCACCGACAGGATATTCTGACAAAATAATAAATAATGGAATCAGGTCCAGCGTAAATGCACAAACATGATATTCCGACAGAATAATGAATAATGGAACCAGGTCACGCGTAAAACGCACAGACATGATATTCTAACAGAATAATAGTAAAGACGGAACCAGGTTCGGCGTAAAACGCACAGACAGGATATTCCAACAGAATAATAGTAAAGACGGAACCAGGTCTGGCATAAAACGCACAGACAGGATATTCCAACAGAATAATAAATAATGGAATAACAGAAGAATTTCACCAAGTATAGGGTAGCCCGCGTATACATGTTATTCCAGCAGAATAATAAGGAATGGAATAACAGAAGTTTTCTTCATGAATACAAAAGAAATAATATCCCTTACCGTAAAAGAAACTGAATATAAGAGTAGTGAAGTAGCAGAATATTTTTCTTCTTTCTCTCCATAGTTTTCTCTCTCTAGAGTTTCAGTGAATTTGTAAGAAATAATGAAGGAATGAGCTTCTATTTATAGGAGAATGGAAGGATACTGTTTAATCACGGGTGTGCCAGATGATAATTTCATTGATGAACTTTAGGAGACACGGATGTTATACGTAACAATCGAATTTGCAAACATCAAGAAAAAAACAAAATATACTATATATATATATATATAAGCACATGGTGCTTTGAAAATAATACTCCTCCATGATAACTTTTGTTTCCTCAAAAGTCAATATATCAAATATATATATTACCAATAATGTTACTCCTCCCGTGTCCATTAAATTCCCCCCCCATTATCAATCCATGTGACAATTTGTCTTCCACCCAAGACTTTGCCATACACATGGGTCCCACTTGTGGGCCCCCACCATTTATTATATAAATAACTTTCTACCGATTATGTTGAAAAACGGGTAAATGGGGGTTCATAAAATAAGCAAAACTGAGTGACTTCTCACGTAAGCATCAATAATCAATACTGTGTGCTACTATGCAACCACGCGTATTACTGTACTTTTACTACCGAGTAGTTCAACAGTATTAACGGTAAAACTTCCGCCGTTATTTTCATAAAAATATTTTTGTCGTTTTCTTAATTCGACAATAATTCTGTTGTGGGGTCTACCAATGATTGTGCCGTTGTACGAATATTCCCTGTTAAAACGAATATTCACCAACCAATCGAATATTATATAACAAGTTGCATACTCTGTAAAATTTATAAAAATTACCCACAACTATAACATTATATCAATTTACTCCATAATATTTAAAAATGATATTTATAGAAAAATTATATTTATTAAAAAGTTAGGGTCTTACACACGTGCCCATCGAATAAGCGATGTAAAATACATTTGCTTATTCATACTCAGGCTTACCTTTGAATCCGTACCAAATAATTGGCATAGAATAGCATTATCAATACTATATCGAAAGACTTGCAAACAAATCAATCAAAACTCTTAAGATTTATCTAGCCAAGTTAAAACTTGTAATAATCCAGAATTTTAATTGTAAATTCAAATATTTATTGAAGTAAATAAATATTTTAATTGATGTATTATTGTTGAATAAATATTTGTTTAATTTGATTGTTTATTTATTAAATAAATAATTTATGAGTTGTGGGAATTAGGTTAGTTAAGGAAAGATTTTAATTAAGTTGATAATTTGGTATTTTGAAGCTAATTAAAATAAAAGAGTGATGAATTAATAATTGTGAAATAATATTCTAATTTAATCTAATAATTAAATTAGAGAGTTGTTAAGAATTAAATGAATTATTATAATGTTGTTTTAATTTAATTTAGTAATTAAAATGATGTGTTAATTTATTAAATAAAATTATAATTATAATAAAAATTATAATTTTGTGGCAATTTGATTATGTGACAAATAGATTTAATAAATTATTATTAGCTTTAATTTAATTAAATTTGAATATGGAATTTAATTAAATAAAATGTGACAATAAACTATATGATAAATGAGTTATTAAAATAAATTAAAAGAGTTTAATTCAATTTTGTCAAACAAGGCTTAATGAATGTTAAGTCTTTAATTTAAATGAAATTTACCAAACAAGGCATAAGGATTCTAAGTTATTATTTTTAATTTAGTTTTTGCCAAACAAAGCTTAACGGTTTTAAGGCTTTAATTTTTTAAAAATGGTTTTAGCCAAACAAGCCTTATGGCTTTTGATTTTTAAATGATATAACTGACATTAGTTATATATATATATTTATATTATATATTAATACATATTATAAGTATACGTTATATTATATTATATCAGTTTATATTACGTAAAAGTAGAAGAGAAAAGATAGAAGAGAGAAAAGAGAGAAGGAAGAAGAGAGATACTCTGTAAGTTTGAGAATTTAGAAGAAGGGGGAAGATTTTCAAGTCTTTCAAATCTTCTAGCAATCAAAGGTATACTTTTAGTTTTATTTATAGTTTTAGTTTTATTCTATCAAAAGTTCTCTGTAAATTTTGGTGTGAAAGATTAATTGTTTATTATGTATTTTTATATGATAATTGTTGATATAAATTGTTATCATGTGTTATAGATGATTTGGAGTAAATTAATTCATGTAATATGTTTTAGTATGGAGAAAATCATATTACAGTAAATTTATATTGATATATGTTTGATATGGCTTAATTTAGAATCAAAATTGATACTCAATTCATAGTATAAACCATAAATTGACTATTGATTGTGAGAATACATGAAGAAACGAAAATAAAGTAATTTAAATTAACTGTTTTGGTTAAAAAATGAATTCACACTGATGAATTTCACTATGAATATCAAAAGGGTGAAGAAATAGTAGAAAAAGTGAAATTAAAGATTATAATGTTGATGTTTATGTTGTTTAAATAGTTAAAAACATGTTGAAAACCTTAAGTTATGTTTATGTGAGGTTTATGTAATTTATGTGTGTTAAATTAGTTGTTAGAAAGTAGCTTGTAGGCCAATATGGCCTTATTTTGTGTTCTTCGCGGACACTATCTGTCTGGAACTGTACTCCGGCACTGCAACGCCGCCCCGTAGTACAATTCCAGCGCTGCAGCGCCAGGTCAACGCTGCAACGCCAGTTATAGGTCTATGTCTCGCGCTGCAGCGCCAGCTCTGCGCCGCAGTGCCATTCCTAGTGTAAATAGGGACGCTGCCGCACTAGTTATCAGTATTAGCCAGAAAAATTATTTTAATTATACAATTCTGTAATTATTGATAAAGAGTAATGCTATGACTGATAAAATGTGATTTCTGACATATTGTGGTGTTATAGTATCTGTGACACCTCCAAATTCGGGTTACCTGACCCCCGAGTTTGGTGTTCACGATCCACAATATAATACCATTTAACTACCCATTCATATATAAATAGGAATACATAAGCTTCATTAACTGATATAGTTAATACATTACCTCAGGTTCTCTAACCTTAACATTACAAACATACCCTTTAGTTATACAAAAAGGGTTCACAAATACAACATAATAATAATGTTATTCATAACTAATTAATCATATGTCTTCGCCCTTGTTCTTCACAGCACCTTCTGCCACTTCTTCCCTAGCTGAAAAGTTTTATTTAGCAAGGGTGAACAACAAATTTGCCCAGCAAGTTAAGATATACAATGAATGTATAAGTATCAGAATAATAGACTATCTATTTTGATAGAATGACACCAAAGTTCGGGGAACTTTGAATTAGCTGAACAATGCGTTAATCAATAACAAGCTTCTCCCTTTCTATGCAACACAATATTATAATAATGAAAGAGTACAACGCTTTCAAGTTTCTACGATATTCTATTGAATAAACAAGAATCAATTCTACGCAATAACAAAGTGGAATATTTTCCAGATTTATGCTGAGTGATCTCACCAGATCTTTGAACTTATTTTCTCGGGTATCTATCAAAGAATTACTTTGATACATACTCAGGCGTATCAGATAACCATAAAGATTAAATCATACCCCTCTGCAAGTATAACAAGTGATCAACTTTATTATACCCTATATTATGCATAATACTTAACAGCGCGCAATGGTCGAATATACGACCCAAAATGTTCCCTTTATATAAAAGGTTGTTCTTCTCAGTCTCAGAATCAAGATTTTTGATTTAACAACGAAATACTGTGATTTCAAATTCTATCTACTTATTGATCTAGCCGAAACAATTGGCATCGATCTATCAATAACAATTGATTTCTCTTCTCGTATTTATCAAGTTCTAACAAATGTTCATCTAGCCAGAATAATTAGCTAAGACATTTCTCAATATAATTTGACAATAAAGAGGAATTATCTGTACTGTCAATATTAGTTTCTACAGATATAAATATCCAACAACAGTAATTCTACGAATATATATTTTTCGAATCAGTAATTCAATTTGAATTATTAATCATGCACTAACTGCAAATAATCAACAATAACTTTTCTAGACATGGTATAATTAGCAATAATTAACCATAATAATTGAATGAATATAACTCAAGATTGAGTTAAGAAACTTGCCTTTCGCGTTGATTACAACTACACAATATAATTAACTGCGTTCGTAAGACCTATAACCAATAATATCGGTCTCACAATTAGCACAATATTTCAAAACACGTAATACTGTAATTTACAGTCAAACTTCTCCTAGGCACATTACCACATAGCCACATTAGTGTTTATAACCTATATAAACACTTATCAAGTCTAACTATTTCGGTCTGGTTGGACTTCGGTCCATTCTCAGTGTTCTGGTCACCCTATCCGACAATTAACACATTGATTGTCAATTAAACTTGATCTCTAAGCTTCAATATTATTTTAGATAAGTCAAATATCGTTTATAATATTTTTCGGAAGCTTTTAATAATTTATAAACAATTATTATAATTTATAATAATTTTTCAAACACTTAAATCATTTTTAAATGATTTAATTATTAAATAATCTTATCATTATTATTATTTAATAATATAAAAATATTAATAACATACTTGTCAAAATATTAAAGTTATTGTTAATAACTTAAAATATTTGTAAATCATCAATATTCTACTTAAATGATTTTTAAAATAATTAAAATCATTTTTAAATCATTACCATTAATATTTAAATATTAATGTAATTATTATTAAAATATTAAAAGTCATTAATTATAACCTAAAATATTTTTAAAACATTTTTCTCACTTTTAAATCAATAAAATTATTTTTAATTCATTTATTTAATATCATAATTAAATAAATCTAATATCATTAATATTAATTTATTAATGAGAATTCTTCAAAAATATTGAAAATTATATTTTATAATTTAAAATATTTTCTAACACTTTATTCTTATTTAAAATAATTTTTAAATCATTAAAATTATTTTTATCTTATTTATTTAATTTAATAATTAAATAAATCTAATATCATTAATATTAAATTATTAATAAAAATTCTCTAAAAATATTAAAAGTCACATTTTATAACTTAAAATATTTTTAAATATATTATTCATATTTAAAATGATTTTTCATAATATTAAATTATTTTTTTTCTAATTTATTTAATACACTAATTAAATAAATTAAATACCTCTAATATTTAAATAATTATAAATATTAAAGAAAAATATTCCAATTGGTCAAAAATTATTTTTTATAATTTAAAATAATTTTTAAAACTATTTTTAATAATTTTTATAATTTATTTTCTATGTTTAATTAATTACCGGAAATTCTGAAAATAAAATAAATAAAACCGTGGCTAATAGCCTTTAGCGACACTTGTCTGTTGCCTTTGGTGTTCTTGGCTTAAGAACACTGACAAAGTCAGTGTTCAAGGTGCATGGTTTGACCGTGCGTAATTTCCAATCTGTACTAGTTCTAAGCAATGTTAAGCATCGATTATGCAGTTAAACTGTAACTCTACAATATCCAACCAACATCATGATCATAAAACAATACAACAAAACGATCTAGCGTCTCAAATTTCTTGTCAGACGAAATCTGGGTTTTCTGGGTAACCCAGAAACCCAGACAGTGTTGACTAGACACTTTCAATCACGATTTGATCAAGGTTCTGATTATCTTATGGGTGTGTTCTTGGTTCAAACGGGTAGTACACATTACAAGGAACAATAACATAACACTAACTCAGTTCGAATACATCAAAATCACCAGATTTAATTTGGTCAAACATTGTCAGAAATTGTGTTCTTCCAGTTTCTGGAAATTCCAGAAATTGCAAATCAGAGTCGAGTTGCCTAGTTTGACCACCTTCTCTGATCAGTATGTTGATGTTTTAAGAGGTCTAAAGACCCAGATCTACAGTCCATTATGTAAGCTACAACATGAACTCAACAACATCAACAAAACACAAACAATCTGACAGATCCAGCCCTCACAAAACATTGTCAGACTCTGCAAAAGACTTTCTGGGTTACCCAGAAGGTTCATGGTCATGCCTGGTCAACGGGTTTTGACCGTGAATAAAATGAAATCTAGACCTCTAATGACTATAAAACCACTTTCAGATGAAAGACAACATACCAAACTATAGATCCAAACAATAAAACATCAAAAATCATAAACACACAAAGATCAAGAACGTTTGACAGTAGCCTGTCAGGCGACTTTTTGACTCAAGAACAGATTTTGAAAAACATGGTTTTTATCCATTTTGATGCTATGGATCAATCATGGATCAACATATAACAACTAAAAATATATTATGACATAAGATTAAACACTAAAACACAAAAATTTTTTAAGCAACCAAGATCAACATTTTAAATTAGATTTATACCTTTTCTTGACAAATCGTAGATCTTGGCTCTCAAATCTGTTATTGGGTGACTTAGGGACTGTATTTAGAACTGAAATACTTAGCAATTTCGTTGGTTTAAGAGAGAGAGAGAGAGTTGGTAAGAGCTTGGAGAGAAAATAAGGAAAATGGTTACACTTTCTCTCTCTAATTCTTTTATATAACTTAGATACATTGTATACAAGCATTCTAGGTGTCAGTTGGATCAGATTTGCTGAGATTTGAAGTCACAAAGTCAAGAGAGTTGGTCAACAACTAAAAGTTTTAGCCATTTGTACAAGTTTCCTAATGAAAATCCCATAAAGGGCATTTTAGACATTTGAAAAATAATTTTAATGGCAATATGGTCAAATATCCAAACCCTTAGGGTGTAAGGTTTGGGTTAGGGTTTAGGGTTTAGAACCCTTAGGGTTTAAACCCTTTAGGTTTACACTTTAATTTCCAAGATTTCCGAATTTCGATTTTCAAAATAGAAAATTAATATTTCAAAATTATAATTAGAATTTTCTAATAATATTAAAATTTCTTAATAATACTAAAATATTGCTAATTAGGATTAATAATTCCTAATTAAAATTACTAATTAAGCAATTAGGGTCGTAATTGGTCATTAGGGTTTACAACCCACGAATTAGGGTTTTAATTAGAAAAATAAATTTTCTAAATTACAATTAGGGTTTGTAAAATAGAAATTAAGATAACTAAAATATAATTAAGGTTTTCTAATCATATTTAAGTTTAATACACCCATTAGGCTTACCAATTAGGATTAGGATTTCCTAATTTAGGATTTAGGATTCCCGAATATGAAATTAGGGTTTTTCGGCTTTCGATTAGGATTTCTAACGGTACATTAGGGTTTCTCATCCTGAGATTAGGTTTTCTAATCTCTTCTTAGAGTTTATAAATATTAAACCTTACCCGATCAATCACTGATTAATACTACCACACAGTACAAACACGTAATCAATAATATAATTATTTTAATTATATTTTATATTGAATCCCTATCCGGACTTAGGGTTAGGGTTTCTATTCTCCGTTCAACACAACTCTACTCTATCAATACACAAATTAACCTTCTCGAAACACGTATCACCGATACTTGTCACATAAATGATAATTAATATTAATAAAAAAAAAATTTATTCGCAAATTTTGGATTATTCGAAATCCTGGGTTATCACATTCACCCCTCCTTAAAAGGATTCCGTCCTCGGAATCACCGCTTTCTTATTCTCTATAATCTTTTAAAGTTGTATCATCAATCCATTCTTAACAACACAATATTCATTTGTGTCTCCAATTCTAACTTGTGACTTGAATCTATACAAGAAAATAGTTCACAGAAATATCTAACTCGTATTTCTCGCGTAATTTAATTTCTATCCGAACTCGTTACCTGTCGCCTCTTCACGGGCAGCTGCTGCATTTGGAACTGTCATGCTAAAAGTGAATGTTGTTGGTCTTCTTGACTGTGCAGGTTGTGACGCCCCCAAATTCGGGTCTCTTTCAACCCGACAGACGGTGCTCCACGGTGCTACAGTTCACACAATCATTCAATTGAAATGCCTCAAAAGAACGAATATGTCTCATATATATACCAAAATAATATTACCATTCCCTAGGTTCGTTATAACCGTTATATTTGTTCTTGTCATAATATCACATATTATCATTACAAACCTATACTATTACATAGGTAGTCTACAAGCTCGCTTTAGTCTTCACTTTATCCTTATCGAATCCCTTGGTCGTATCGTTTAAGCTGCATTCATATGGTTCAAGCAAGAATGAGCACAACAAGCTCAGCAAGTATAACAATTTTATTTTTTAAAGCATGCTTGAAACATAAGAATCGTATATCTTCAATAACTAGATGATAGTTACGAAGTACTGTTAATAACTTAAAATAGCGTTTCTTTTCCTTCAAAATATTTTACAATAACAATATTCCATGAATCATCAATTCTAGTTCAAGACGTGAACGTCTTATAGTTTCTTTAAAAAGGACGACCCGACACGAAGTCCGTAAGTCCGGCATAGCTTACGAGCACTTCTGAGTGATCAGCTCATAGTACTCTATGTTGATCAACACTACATCCATTAAACGTGTGTACATTTAAGTTGTGGCAACTTCACGTGCCCATCGAATACTCGATGAAAAAATATTTGTTTATACATATTCAGGCTTACCTTGAATCCGTACCAAATAGTTGGCGTAGGATAGCGTTAGCAATTCTATATTGGAAGACTTGTAAACAGTTCAATCAATCTATCAAGATTAGTCTAGCCGAGCTAAAACTGGCATCGACTCTTTCTTCAAAACCATTCATGCATCTCATAATTTGAATCATTTGAAAACCTGGCTAACACGAAGGTTAGACAAGCGTTTAGGAAAAACATGCCTTCAACGTCTGCTACAGTATAAATATGTTTCCCTTGGGTCTTTACAGTCTCTACAACACATAATCACATAACATACCATATTAGGTTATGAGTGAACCTACATAGCTCCTAAAGAATCTTACCTTTCTTCTCAATCTAATCCCTTATTAGATTTGTTATTTATGGGTTCCGGCTTTCCGTTATTCTTTACATCATTCTTACCAACTTCGTTCTCTTATAACACTTAAGTGAAATTATATCATTAATACAACTCGGCTCGAGTTAATCATCTTTCCTTACGGTTTACTAATGTTCTTACATTATTAAACGACATTTTAATCGTCCTTGGTTAAGTACGTTTATTGCATACCATTTGCGTTCATCTTCAATCGACTTTCCTTAACCCTAAGTGATCCTACTTGGGGTTTAATCACAACTTAACAATGTTACTTCATGTTCATTAGGTCTATGTTACTTCATTACCTCTCTTTTTATCTTCATAAACAATCCTCTCTATGCAAACCCTAGTGCTGGCGCCGAGGCGCCAGCTTTTCTTCTTTGTGCCGCGCTGCGGCGTCGCCCCTTAGGGCTTGGAAACCGGACTCGGCGCTGCGGCGCGATTCCCTTTGATAATTACCGCGCCGCGGCGTGACTCTTCAGTAGGTTTCACCTTTGCCCGGCCATGCTCGGCGCTCCGGCATGACCTATTTTGCCTTGGGTTGGCGCCGCGGCGCCAACTCTGTGCACCAGAAAAAAATTTCAGTTTTGAAATTTTGTGAACTTCCCGGACGCATAACTTCTTCGTTATAAGTCCGAATTGGTTCGTTCAAAAGCCTACGGTTCACAAATTATGTAATCTACATGATCATTCAAGAATTTTATCTATTCGATTTCGTTTGCTAAAAATTCACCTATTAGTCCATTTTCAATGAAAACGGTAAACGTTCGTGAACGTTCAACGCTCATTTCTTCGTTCTAAGTCGGAATCCGGCCATTTTTGAGTTCGCAACTCTATAATGACAAATACTACTTGTCTCCATTGAAAACCAATATTTCCAAACTCAATATCAAAATTCGACTTCCATTTCGAGAATTTCACGAATTCGACGATCGTCGTCTAATCGTGCAAATTCCGGCGAAACTTCGTTACTTGAGATTTTTAAACCATTTCACTTGGATTCAATCCATTATACTATCATCTTGACACAAATGCTTCGTTAACTTATATTCATGATAAGTTATTATTAGTTCAATGTGAGTTTAGAACTTATGAAAATATGAATTACTTATATTTTCAATACTCATAACTTATGTCTTCTTTTCATATAACTTATTATGAATGATGACTTCGATCCATTATTCATGCTTCTTATTATCATACTAACTTCATTAATGTAACCATGTTACAAGTTCCTATAAGTTATTATACATTCATTAGTGTTCTTCACAAGGTCTTAACCTATATGATTACGAATAGATTATTCATGACTTATCCGACTTATTATGACTTAAGCCCTTTGATTCATTATTCCAACCTCTTCTTAGTATGTTAGATCTACCAATACCCCCTTCTCTAACAATAGAAAAGAAAGAGAAACATGGTTCAAGAACACTTACTCTTTGATGATCACTTGATTCTTTCTTGTGCTTACTTCTTACTTCCAAGTATAACTTTTGCTAACTTATTATCTCTAACCAATAAGCTATAAGTTTATTGGTGGAAAACTTAACAAGGAAAGTGCTTATTCTCTCAACCAAATAAGTTACTTATATATGAGAGGAGTTGGATGAAAATGAAACAACCACAAAATGAACTCCAAGCTCTCTATTTATAGGAAATCCTAGATGAGGGTATAATGGTCAAAAGGCCATCCACCTCCTTACTATTCATTACTTCCTAATTAAGTTAACTTGGTCACCACTTCTACTTAGCCACCAAGTCACTTGCTCACCACTTAAGTTATCCATTGCTTAGTCATTAAGTCTCTTTCTAATCACACAATTTGTTTGCCCATCAAGTCTACCCACTTTACACTTGGATTGCTCCATGGATCATGGCTAATTCATTGGGCTTGGTTAATTCATCCAACTACTTCCTTAATGGGCTTGAGGTACATGATTTGGACTCATGATATACCAAACACTTTGGCTTGATTGTCACATTATATTGGACTCCTACTATTAAGTTTATAATCCTACAAGTCCATTCCCTTTAAATTACATAACTTAACATTTATACCCCACGTATAATCTTTGTATGCTATCTAGTATATTAATTCTTAATATACGTTATCTCATTCTTCATACATGATAGTACAATATGTCGTATTATACTTACATTCAATACTTGGCTCACATAATACTTAACAAATCCTACCAATTCTACAAATTCATTACAATTGGCTTAAAGCCTTATAACGTATAATCACGTATAATTCTCGTATTCTAGCTTGTATACTTATTCCACATATATGACATACCATTATTCATACGTACTCGTATAATACTTCGTATCATACTTGTATTCATTACATCGTATAATACTTACGTAGTATACGATCATCGCTTAATCCATTACTCGCATTACATTTCCTCCTCGTAAATCATTTTCCTTAAACGTTAGGTTTTAAGTCCACAGGCGAAATATTACGTTTTCCATAACTGAAATATTATTGGATATTCTATCTCACATCGATATCTATCATTACGTATTTCTCGGAAGTTCAAAAATAATTCCCGAGCAGAAATGCGTGAATAGTGTTTTTCAGAAAATTTCTCGGAAAGCTTTTATTTTCGTCTTGGAAATTCAAACACTTTAATTCTACCACGTAGCCAAAATCCTATGATGTTCTGACATTTCTAGGTCGTAGAACAACGTTCGATTAGCTTGCTCAATAAATAATCAATTAAATTCATTTAATAAAAATAAAAATTTAATTCTCAAAAATCCGATTTTTTGGGGCGTTACACAGGTCCTCGAATCGCCAAGGTTCCGCTACCGGGTCCCTTGTTGGCACTTTTCCTCTCTACATTTCTCTTCGGACAATTCCGGACCAGATGATCGGTCGATCCACACGCAAAACAACCTTGAGTCTTCTTTGGAATGGGACACTGGGGTGACATGTGTCCCTCTTGACCACAGTTGTAACAGACTCCTTTGTTCTTTAAACAAACTCCTTGATGATGCTTCCCGCAAACTACGCACCGCACGCCTTTCTTCCTAATCTCTACTGGATTATTAATGTCACCATTCCTCTTACGTTTCTTAAGATTACTACCTCCATTATCACTTATCATAATATTTCCTTCAGCCTCCCTTCTTTGTTCTTGACTATTCTTCAATACAGCTTCAATTTCTCCTTCAGCGATAATGGCTTTTTCTAATAACGTTGAAAATGAACTAATTTGCAGCACATCCAACTTCTCGAGTACCAACGATTTCAATCCGTTCCTAAAACATCGTGCTTTAAGCTCCTCAGTGTCCACTCGATGTGGAGCAAATTTTACTAACTCGTCGAACTTGATAAAATATTCTGCCACTGACATATTCTTCTGCTTCAGATTCACAAATTGTTCTTCCATATTTCTCTTTAGACTTCCTTTCCTTGGCGGCATTATCTGATAAAAATCTTTCATTAATTCTCTTTCTTTACACAAATTCTTATTAATAGTACAATAAGAATTAAAAATTCCACATATAATCGCATATAGCACATAGTACATTTAGCTCTTAACACATAGCACTATCCCTTTTTAAATAATATCAGGATTAACAACACAACTTTAAACAAAAGTTGTAATTCTCCAACTTTATACAAAAAGTTTTAATTCTCCATTCACACATAACTATTTCCAGTTCATCAAACTTACCACACCTAGGGGTTCAGGAACTTGCCACAATTATATGAGTGTATGAACTTATCCTAGTCAGACCTTTGGCGTCCATTCGCTGAGGGGTTCAAAACATTTCATATAATTATGAGTCATGAACTTACCATAAGTATGAGTTTTAATAACTCAAAAATTATTTTAAATCTTATATTCATATAGAAAATAAAGATTTCATTCATACATATATATTTACATATGTTCACACATCTTTCTCGATACATTATCAAAAAAAATACTATCGCTTAAACTTAAGCTATCTACCGTCAATTCCCTTCACCCGTCTTCTTCTTACTGGAACACTTGATGAATCCGTGACCCGTTCTCCCACATGAGTCTTTCCACACTTGCTGCAGACTTGCTTCTTCTTCGGGTTTGAATTTTCAGAATCATCGATGTCATTGTCCCTCTTTTTTTTTCTTGCCCTTCTTGCTGGTTCCTTCAGATGATCCATCACCCTTGGTCTTCATACTTTCCACATACGCCTTTAGCTCGTTCCATTCTTCAGTCATTTCGCGTAACGCTCGCTCCGTCTTCCACAACTCCTCCAAGAGAAATACTTTTCTCCGGAGTTCTTGAACTTCTGCAGCTAGTTGATCTTGTTCTCCAACTTTAGTCTTATTCTTTAACTCTACCTTAGTTGGCTTAGACTCTACCTCCTCATCTCCACTCAGATACATCTCGGGATAATCGTCATGATCGCTCTCAAGATTAACCATTGGTTCATCTTTTCCCACCTCTTCAACTAACTTGCTTTGCGCTGGCACCTCGGCTACTGGCACTAGTGCAACAGCAGCTAGCATCTCTGCACTTTTTTCACCTTCTCCAGACATCCTACAATCAGTCTAAATGACTTGATTAATACTTATCCTGTATGAACTTTTCACACTATGTGTCCACATATCTCTCTATCGATATATTTCGGCAATCCCTCACTTAGAACTCTAAATGAGTTTTCTCTATTTCACTTATGGTTATAATCCTAGGGTTTTTCCCCTCCCCACTTAAGGTTTATAACCTACAACTCTTCTACTAACTGGTGACACCTTGGTCACTACAGCTCTGATACCAACCTGTGACACCCCCAATTTGGGTTACCTGACCCCTGAGTTTGGTGTTCACGATCCACAATATAATACCATTTAACTACCCATTCATATATAAATAGGAATACATAAGCTTCATTAACTGATATAGTTAATACATTATCCCAGGTTCTCTAACCTTAACATTACAAATATACCCTTTAGTTATACAAAAAGGGTTCACAAATACAACATAATAATAATGTTATTCATAACTAATTAATCACTATATCTTCGCCCTTGTTCTTCACAGCACCTTCTGCCACTTCTTTCCTAGCTGAAAAGTTTTATTTAGCAAGGGTGAGCAACAAATTTACCCCGCAAGTTAAGATATACAATGAATGTATAAGTATCAGAATAATAAACTATCTATTTTGATAGAATGACACCAAAGTTTGGGGAACTTTGAATTAGTTGAACAATGCGTTAATCAATAACAAGGCTTCTCCCTTTCTATGCAACACAATATTATAATAATGAAAGAGTACAATGCTTTCAAGTTTCTACGATATTCTATTGAGTAAACAAGAATCAATTCTATGCAATAACAAAGTGGAATATTTTATAGATTTATGCTGAGTGATCTCACCAGATCTTTGAACTTATTTTCTCGGGTATCTATCAAAGATTTACTTTGATACATACTCAGGCGTATCAGATAACCATAAAGATTAAATCATACTCCTCTGCAAGTATAACAAGTGATTAGCTTTATTATACCCTATATTATGCATAATACTTAACAGCGCGCAATGGTCGAATATACGACCCAAAATGTTCCCTTTATATAAAAGGTTGTTCTTCTCAGTCTCAGAATCAAGATTTTTGATTTAACAACGAAATACTGTGATTTCAAATTTTATCTACTTATTGATCTAGCCGAAACAATTGGCATCGATCTATCAATAACAATTGATTTCTCTTCTCGTATTTATCAAGTTCTAACAAATGTTCGTCTAGCCAGAATAATTAGCTAAAACATTTCTCAATATAATTTGACAATAAAGAGGAATTATCTGTACTGTCAATATTAGTTTCTACAGATATAAATATCCAACAACAGTAATTCTACGAATATATATTTTTCGAATCAGTAATTCAATTTGAATTATTAATCATGCACTAACTGCGAATAATCAACAATAACTTTTCTAGACATGGTATAATTAGCAATAATTAACCATAATAATTGAATGAATATAACTCAAGGTTGAGTTAAGAAACTTGCCTTTCGCGTTGATTACAGCTACACAATATAATTAACTGCGTTCGTAAGACCTATAACCAATAATATCGGTCTCACAATTAGCACAATATTTCAAAACACGTAATACTGTAATTTACAGTCAAACTTCTCCTAGGCACATTACCACATAGCCACTTTAGTGTTTATAACCTATATAAACACTTATCAAGTCTAACTATTTCGGTCTGGTTGGACTTCGGTCCATTCTCTGTGTTCTGGTCACCCTATCCGACAATTAACACATTGATTGCCAATTAAACTTGATCTCTAAGCTTCAATATTATTTTAGATAAGTCAAATATCGTTTATAATATTTTTCGGAAGCTTTTAATAATTTATAAACAATTATTATAATTTATAATAATTTTTCAAACACTTAAATCATTTTTAAATGATTTAATTATTAAATAATCTTATCATTATTATTATTTAATAATATAAAAATATTAATAACATACTTGTCAAAATATTAAAGTTATTGTTAATAACTTAAAATATTTTTAAATCATCAATATTCTACTTAAATGATTTTTAAAATAATTAAAATCATTTTAAATCATTACCATTAATATTTAAATATTAATGTAATTATTATTAAAATATTAAAAGTCATTAATTATAACCTAAAATATTTTTAAAACATTTTTCTCACTTTTAAATGATTTTTAAATCAATAAAATTATTTTTAATTCATTTATTTAATATCATAATTAAATAAATCTAATATCATTAATATTAATTTATTAATGAGAATTCTCCAAAAATATTGAAAATTATATTTTATAATTTAAAATATTTTCTAACACTTTATTCTTATTTAAAATAATTTTTAAATCATTAAAATCATTTTTATCTTATTTATTTAATTTAATAATTAAATAAATCTAATATCATTAATATTAAATTATTAATGAAAATTCTCTAAAAATATTAAAAGTCACATTTTATAACTTAAAATATTTTTAAATATATTATTCATATTTAAAATGATTTTTCATAATATTAAATCATTTTTCTCTAATTTATTTAATTAACTAATTAAATAAATTTTGTACCTCTAATATTTAAATAATTGTAAATATTAAAGAAAAATATTCCAATTGGTCAAAAATTATTTTTTATAATTTAATATAATTTTTAAAACCATTTTAAATATTTTTTAATAATTTATTTTCAATTTTTAATTAATTACCGGAAATTCTGAAAATAAAATAAATAAAACCGTCGCTAATAGCCTTTAGCGACACTTGTCTGTTGCCTTTGGTGTTCTTGGCTCAAGAACACTGACAAAGTCAGTGTTCAAGGTACATGGTTTGACCGTGCGTAATTTCCAATCTGTACTAGTTCTAAGCAATGTTAAGCATCGATTATGTAGTTAAACTATAACTCTACAATATCCAACCAAAATCATGATCATACAACAAAACAACAAAACGATCTAGCGTCTCAAATTTCTTGTCAGACGAAATCTGGGTTTTTTGGGTAACCCAGAAACCCAGACAGTGTTGGCTAGACACTTTCAATCACGATTTGATCAAGGTTCTGATCATCTTATGGGTGTGTTCTTGGTTCAAATGGGTAGTACACATTACAAGGAACAATAACATAACACTAACTCAGTTCGAATACATCAAAATCACCAGATTTAATTTGGTCAAACATTGTCAGAAATTGTGTTCTTCCAGTTTCTGGAAATTCCAGAAATTGCAAATCAGAGTCGAGTTGCCTAGTTTGACCACCTTCTCTGATCAGTATGTTGATGTTTTAAGAGGTCTAAAGACCCAGATCTACAGTCCATTATGTAAGCTACAACATGAACTCAACAACATCAACAAAACACAAACAATCTGACAGATCCAGCCCTCACAAAACATTGTCAGACTCTGCAAAAGACTTTCTGGGTTACCCAGAAGGTTCATGGTCATGCCTGGTCAACGGGTTTTGACCGTGAATAAAATGAAATCTAGACCTCTAATGACTATAAAACCACTTTCAGATGAAAGACAACATACCAAACTATAGATCCAAACAATAAAACATCAAAAATCATAAACACACAAAGATCAAGAACGTCTGACATTAGCCTGTCAGGCGACTTTTTGACTCAAGAACAGATTTTGAAAAACATGGTTTTTATCCATTTTGATGCTATGGATCCATCATGGATCAACATATAACAACTAAAAATATATTATGGCATAAGATTAAACACTAAAACACAAAAATTTTCTAAGCAACAAAGATCAACATTTTAAATTAGATTTATACCTTTTCTTGACAAATCTTAGATCTTGGCTCTCAAATCTGTTATTGGGTGACTTAGGGACTGTATTTAGAACTGAAATACTTAGCAATTTCGTTGGTTTAGAGAGAGAGAGAGAGAGAGTTGGTAAGAGCTTGGAGAGAAAATAAGGAAAATGGTTACACTTTCTCTCTCTAATTCTTTTATATAACTTAGATACATTGTATACAAGCATTCTAGGTGTCAATTGGATCAGATTTGCTGAGATTTGAAGTCACAAAGTCAAGAGAGTTGGTCAACAACTAAAGGTTTTAGCCATTTGTACAAGTTTCCTAATAAAAATCCCATAAAGGGCATTTTAGACATTTGAAAAATAATTTTAATGGCAATATGGTCAAATATCCAAACCTTTAGGATTTAGGGTTTGGGTTAGGGTTAAGGGTTTAGAACCCTTAGGGTTTAGGGTTTAAAACCTTTAGGTTTACACTTTAATTTCCAAGATTTCCGAATTTCGGTTTTCAAAATAGAAAATTAATATTTCTAAATTATAATTAGAATTTTATAATTATATTAAAATTTCTTAATCATACTAAAATATTGCTAATTAGGATTAATAAATTAAAATCGCTAATTAAGTAATTAGGGTCGTAATTGGTTATTAGGGTTTACAACCCACGAATTAGGGTTTTAATTAGAAAAATAAATTTTCTAAATTACAATTAGGGTTTGTAAAATAGAAATTAAGATAACTAAAATATAATTAGGATTTTCTAATCATATTTAAGTTTAATACACCCATTAGGCTTACCAATTAGAATTAGGGTTTCCTAATTTAGGGTTTAGGATTCCCGAATATGAAATTAGGGTTTCCCGGCTTTCGATTAAGATTTCTAACGGTACATTAGGGGTTCTCATCCTGAGATTAGGTTTTCTAATCTCTTCTTAGAGTTTATAAATATTAAACCTTACCCGATCAATCATTGATCAATACTACCACACAATACAAACACGTAATCAATAATATAATTATTTTAATTATATTTTATATCGAATCCCTATCCGGACTTAGGGTTAGGATTTTTATTCTCCGTTAAGCACAACTCTACTCTATCAATACACAAATTGACCTTCTCGAAACACGTATCACCGATACTTGTTACATAAATGATAATTAATATTAATATTAATAAAAAAAATTTATTCGCAAATTTTGGATTATTCGAAATCCTGGGTTATCACAGTATCAAGTATGAGAATATTATTAGCGATTAATAAATTATGTGATAAATTGAAGAGTTATGGTTTAACCAAATAGTTGAACCTAAGACTTCAAGTCGTACAGAAACTAGACACTTAATTATGTACCGAGTACATGTAGTAACTAATTATGTCATGATGACATGTGTATAGGATATTGAGAATCAAGTATACGGTTTAGCTTACACGCAAGACAAGTTTCCAAACCCCAATCTTTATTTGAGTTGTCCTATCTTACTTATGTTATGCAAGTTTCCAAACCCCCAATCTTTATTTGAGTTGTCTTATCTTACTTATTTTATGCAAGTTTCCAAACTCTAAACTCTATTTGAGTTTGTTCTATCTTATTTACCTTTATATTGAGAAAGTTTTGTTGTTCAACTTGCTATTAATTATGCATGTTCAATAACTCTATTCTGTTACTAAACAAAATTCTAGCCTTAGCTTAATATTGTTCAAGCAAGGTTTGTTATATTATTCAATAATTATGTTTGTTCTTAGTTCATTTCTAAGCTTGACTTCAATATAGAATATTGATTCATTTATGACTTATTCCATAGCATATTGTTATTACATTTTTGATTCAACTAATCCTTAGTTGATGTTCGTTAAACTCTAAATTACCCTTGAAGCTTATCCAAACCAAGCTTACTTTGGTGCGGACTTGTTTTCAAAATACTGAGATGAACAACCCTATTACAGGGGATAATTTATGCAAAATGTTTGGTACGAAGGGCTGATCCCCCTAAGTACGAGAAGTCCTTATAGTCTTATGACTGTTTAGGTTTAAGTTGAAAGAATACTTATAACCTTGGACATAGTTCGTGGTCTTGTGACCCTTATATATATTTCAAATTCTGTTTTTAGTTATTGATTATCATTGATAGAGAATATTATTCAGTTCTATTGAGCCTATTCATTGAGAGTTATTATGTTGTTATTATTCATTGTCATTTCAAGTGAGCATTTGTTTTACTCACTCTTGCTTATATAACCATTATAGCTAAAGTTGAGAAGATCGATGAACATACCACCAGTAAAGGGAAATGAAAGATGAACAAGTGTTGAAGACTTGTAAATCTATTGATTTTTATATTGTCAGACTTTGTTTTAATTGTTGAGATGTAATTATTTAATGTTGAATGGAAGATGATCACACAGAAGGGGAGAATGAGCAGCTGATAGAAGAGATTGCGAAACTAAAGGACAAATTGAAAGAAGAATCCGCCAAGAGAGCAAGATTTGAAGACACGTATGAGGAAGCTTCTCAGCATGCAGGAGTAGCAGAGGGGGAAATACATGCAAAGAAGATCAAGATGGAGGAGATGAATAGCGTTTTCAACACCGTGATAAATCTAGCTCAAGATCGAGTTATGTATTATCCGATTCAGTTCAAGACGCTGCCATCGTACATGTTAGATTGCAGAACAATGTTCCGTATTATGGAAGAGGAACGTCGTAAGGCTATGCAACATTTTAGTAGGTCATCATACATAATGTACTTGTTGTTTGATTAGTGATGTGATAAATAAGATGTAAATCCCGAGTGTTATGTAACCAATGAGATATGATGAGAATGTTATCTTGCAACTTTTGTAGTTCAGGAAAGTGATGTAGATAGTAGGGATGCTATCATTATTATGTTTTTCAAAAGATTATGAATGTCTAAAATTAATATTTATTTAAGATGTTATGTGTTATGTGATGATCTTTTATGATGTACAAGTTAAGTAGAAAATACTTAAAAGATTGAGTAATAATCTAATAAGTGTATATTTTCGTTGATCAGAAGATGCCTCCAAGAAGACGTCAACCACGACAACAAACCCCTGAGGGGTCTACCAACAACAACAACACTGAAGCTAACCCAGTTCAGTAGTTGGTGACACTTCTGACGGGAGCGTTGCAGAATCAACCGCAAAATTAAGCTGTAACTTTTAAAGATTTTAAGGCGGTTAGACCACCAAAATTCTGTGGAACCATAAATCCGGTTGAGGCACATACCTGGATCATGAAAATAGAGAAAGTATTTGATGTTGATAGGGTCGGTGAGAATCAGAAGACTGCTTTTGCAACATTCATGTTGAAAGAAGAGGCCAGTTATGGGTGGCAAGCCAATAAAACTTTAGGAGGTCAGGGAGTGATGACTTAGGATATGTTCAAGGAAATATTTTTCGAGACCTATTTCCCGGAGAGTTCAAGGAATTAGATGGAAGTGTAGTTTTTAGAGTTGAAGCAGGGCACAATGACGGTGTCGGAGTATGCGTCAAAGTTCAATGAGTTGGCGAGGTTTGCGCCATATCAAGTTAACACAGATGAGCACAAGGCTAGGAGATTTAAACAGGGACTGAAATCCTGGTTGTACAGCAGAGTCTCCATGTTTCAGTTGAAGACGTTTACAGCGGTGCTTGAGAAGGCGATTATCGCTGAGGGTGGAGGAAGCCAACATAGTAGCCAGAGTGTTGGTGCTGAAAGCCAACAGAGTAGCCAGTAGAAAAAGAAGTTTGAAGCATGTGCTATATTCGGGAAGAATCACACTGGCTTGTGTTTAAGGGGTAAGCGAGTATGCTTTAACTGTGGTCATGAGGGTCACATTGCTCCAAATTGCCATCAACCAAAGAAGAATGTTTCCTACACATGCGGGTCAAAGTATCATTTTGCTCGTGAGTGTCCTAAGAAGAAACCTGGAGAGGCAACGAGAAACAAGGGAGGTGGTAGTGGAGGTACGCTGGCTATTGCTGGACCAACGTCATCAAACAGACCCACAGCTAGAACCTTCAACATGACTGTGCAGGATGCTGTACAATCAAGAGATGTTGTGTCAGGTATTATCCCAATCAATGATATAGATGCTTATGTATTATTTGATTCGGGTGCTAGTTGCTTGTTTATATCTAATGAATTTGCTAAGAGGTTAGGATTGCCTAGTAAAGAGTTAAATTTCCCTTTAAATATAGAAATTGTGAATAGGGAGGTGATTCTTGTTAGGTTCGTATACAAGAATTGTAGGGTGAATATTAAGGGGAATATTATGACAGTAGATTTAATCCCGATAAAACTTGGAGGGTTTGATGTTATATTGGGAATGGATTGATTATTCAATTATGGAGCAATAATTGATTGCCAAAAGAAATGTGTAAACCTTATGACTCCATCAAAGGTAGTCTTCTATGGTAGCAAATTGCCTAGACAAGCAAGATGTCTGACGATTATACAGACCAAGAAATTGTTGAGTCAAGGCTGTGTAGTATATTTAGCTTACATAGTCGATACTCAGAAAAAGGGTGTGAAAGTGGAAGAGATACATGTTGTTAAGGATTTTGCGGACGTATTTCCAGAGGATTTGCCAGGACTTCCGCCTGACAGAGAGATTGAGTTCGTTATCAATTTAGCACCAGGGACTGCTCCGATATCGAAGGCCTCGTACAGGATGGCTCCGGTAGAGATGAAGGAACTGATGGTACAACTGCAGGAACTGCTAGATAAGAAATACATTCAGTCGAGTGTATCATCGTGGGGAGCACCGGTGTTATTCGTGAAGAAGAAGGATGGGTCAATGCGTCTTTGCATTGATTATAGGGAATTAAAAAAAAGTCACTATTAAGAATAAATATCCGTTGCCAAGAATAGATGACTTGTTTATCAGTTGAAGGGAGCTAAGTACTTCTCGATGATAGATTTGAGAAGTGGGTATCATTAATTAAAGGTAAGGAAGGAGGATGTACCTAAGACGACATTCAAAACTCGCTATGGACATTACAAGTTTCTGGTAATGTCTATTGGTTTAACTAATGCCCCTGCAACATTCATGGATTTGATGAATAGGGTGTTTAAACCATTCTTAGATAAGTTTGTTGTGGTATTCATCGATGATATCCTGGTGTACTCCAAATCTCAAGAGGAACACGTGGAACACTTACATTTGACGTTGGAGATGCTAAGAAAGGAAAAGTTGTACGCGAAATTCTCTAAGTGTGAATTTTGGCTAGAACGTGTGCAATTTCTTGAACATGTGATTGACAAAGATGGGATTTTAGTGGATCCATCAAAGGTGGAAGCTGTAATAAATTGAGAATAACCAAGGACACCATCAGAGGTGTGGAGTTTCTTGGGATTGACAGGTTACTACAGACGATTTATTCAAGACTTTTCCAAGATTGCCACTCGGTTGACAAATTTGACATGGAAAACTGTAAAATTTGTTTGGACGGAGAAGTGCGAAGAGAGTTTTCAGGACTTGAAAAAGATGCTTAGCATGGCACCTGTGTTGTCATTACCGGATAATACAGGAAACTTTGTGGTGTATAGTGTTGCATCACATAAAGGATTGGGTTGTATGCTTATGAAAAATGGCAAAGTCATTGCGTATGCGTCCAGGCAACTGAAGGACTATGAGAAAGGATACCCGACTCATGATTTAGAGTTGGCTGCAGTGGTATTTGCTCTGAAGATATGGAGACATTATCTTTATGGAGAGAAATATGAGATATATACGGACCATAAAAGTCTGAAATATATTTTCACACAGAAAGATTTGTATATGCGTCAGAGGCGATGGTTAGAATTGATAAAAGATTATGATTGTGAGATCTTTTATCATCCGGGTAAAGAAAATATGGTTGTTGATGCCTTGAGTAGAAAAGGTCGTGAGAAATTGATGTTGTTAACGGCTCAGGAGGAACTTATCTCAGCAATGGCAAGACTAGAGTTGGAAATAAAACTTCTGAAAGAATCAGATGAAATATTGTTCCAGATGGAAGCTAGTCCAACTTTAGTGGACAAAGTGAAGAACGCTCAACTACAAGATGAAGAATGTGGGAAAATCAAAGAAAGAGTGGTTGAGGGTAGTGAAGTGAAATACAAGATCGATACCGAAGGACTACTAAGGTTCGAGGGAAGAATCTAGGTTTCAGCAGTACCGGGTATTAAAGATGAAATCTTGACCGAAGCTTATATCTCAAGATATTCAATTCATCCGAGAAGTACGAAGATGTATCAAGATTTACGACGACATTATTGGTGGCCGAATATGAAAAGGGATGTTACAAAATGTGTCGCGAAATGCTTGACATGTCAAAGAGTGAAGGCTGAGCATCAGAGACCAAGCAGATTACTTCAACCGTTGAAAATACCGGAATGGAAGTGGGAGCACATCATAATGGATTTTGTGGCAGGCCTTCCGACTACTCAGAAAGGTTACGATGCTATTTGGGTGGTAGTGGATAGACTGACAAAATCAGCACACTTTTTGCCAATAAAGATTAGATTAAATCTTGATCAGCTGACAAAGTTATACATTAAGGAGGTCGTTTCGAGACATGGAGTTCCAGTATCAATTGCGTCAGACAGAGATCCGCGATTCATGTCAAACTTTTGCAAGAGACTACAAGAATGTATGGGAACACAATTGAGAATGAGTACGGCATACCATCCTTAAACAGATGGCCAAAGCGAACGAACAATCCAAACATTGAAAGATATGCTCAGAGTATGCATCGTGGATTTCAAAGGGAACTGGGATGATCATTTACCGTTGGCAGAATTCGCCTACAATAACTGTTACCACGCAAGCATTGGTATGCCGCCTTATGAAGCATTGTATGGCAAGAAGTGCAGAACTTCACTGTGCTGGGATGAAGTCGGTGAACGTCAACTATTAGGACCAGAACTAGTATAGTAGACTGCTGAGGTTGTCAAACTCATTAGGACAAGATTGGTAGCTACTCAAGATAGACAGAAGAAGTATGCTGATCAACACAGACAAGATCATGAGTTCGACGTAGGAAATTTTGTTTATTAAAAGTTTCTCCTTGAAAAGGGAAAATTCATTTTGGTAAAAAGGAAAAGTTAAGCCCGAGGTTAATTGGACCCTTCGAGGTGCTGCGAAGAGTAGGTGAAGTAGCTTACGAGGTAGCTCTACCTCCAGAGTTAGAACATGTTCACAATATTTTTCATGTTTCGGTGCTACGACCGTATAAACCCGATTACACGCATGTGATCGAGTACGAACCATTACAGTTCAATAAGGACTTGTCTTATGAGGAGATTCCTATTCAGATAGTTGACAGAAAAGAACAAGTGTTTAGGAATAAAGTGATACCTTCCGTGAAGGTGATATGGAGGAACCACAATGCTGAAGAAGATACGTGGGAACTCGAAAACAAATTGATGAAGAACTATCCTGAGTTATTTGTCTAATTGTGTCTTCTATTCTACGGACAGAATTCTTGTAAGGAGGGAAGAATGTGACGAATGAATTATTTGAGTTGTGATTCTGGGAACAGAATCCTTGTAAGGAGAGAAGGATGTAACAATCCAAAATTTTAATTGTTAATTCAAATATTTATTGAAGTAAATAAATATTTTAATTGATGTATTATTGTTGAATAAATATATGTTTAATTTGATTATTTATTTGTTAAATAAATAATTTATGAGTTGTGGGAATTAACTTAGTTAAGAAATGATTTTAATTAAGTTGATAATTTGGTATTTTGAAGCTAATTAAAATAAAAGAGTGATGAATTAGTTATTATGAAATAATATTCTAATTTAATCTAATAATTAAATTAGAGAGTTGTTTATAATTAAATGAATTATTATAATGTTGTTTTAATTTAATTTAGTAATTAAAGTGATGTGTCAATTTATTAAATAAAATTATGATGAAAATAAAAATTATAATTTTGTGGCAATGTGATTATGTGACAAATAGATTTAATAAATTGTTATTAGCTTTAATTTAATTTAATTTGAATATGAAATTTAATTAAATAAAATGTAACAATAAACTATATGATAAATGAGTTATTAAAAAAAATTAAAAGAGTTTAATTCAGGTTTGCCAAACAAGGCTTAATGAATGTTAAGTCTTTAATTTAAATAGAATTTACCAAACAAGGCATAAGGATTCTAAGTTATTATTTTTAATTTAGTTTTTGCCAAACAAAGCTTAAGGGTTTTAAGGCTTTAATTTTTTTAAAATGGTTTTAGCCAAACAAGCCTTATGGCTTTTGATTTTCAAATGATATAACTGACATCAGTATATATATATATATATATATATAATATTAATATGTATTATAAGTATACGTTATATTATATTATATTATATCAGTTTATATTACGTAAAAGTAGAAGAGAAAAGAGAGAAGGAAGAAGAGAGATTCTCTATAAGTTTGAGAATTTAGAAGAAAGAGAAAGATTTTCAAGTCTTTCATATCTTCTAGCAATCAAAGGTATACTTTTAGTTTTTTTTATAGTTTTAGTTTTATTCTATCAAAAGTTCTCTATAAATTTTCGTGTGAAAGATGAATTATTTATTATGTATTTTATATGATAATTGTTGACATAAATTGTTATCATATGTGTTATAGATGATTTGGAGTAAATTGATTCATGTAATATATTTTAATATGGAGAAAATCATATTACAGTAAATTTATATTGATATATGTTTGATATGGTTTAATTTAGAATCAAAATTGATACTCAATTCATAGTATAAATCATAAATTGACTATTGATTGTGAGAATACATGAAGAAACGAAAACAAAGTAATTTAAATTACCTGTTTTGGTTAAAAAATGGTTAAAAAATAAATTCATAGTGATGAATTTCATTATGAATGTTAAAAGGGTGAAGAAATAGTAGAAAAAGTGAAATTAAAGGTTATAATGTTGATGTTAATGTTGTTTAAATAGTTAAAAACATGTTGAAAACCTTAAGTTATGTTTCTGTGAGGTTTATGTAATTCATGTGTGTTAAATTGGTTGTTAGAAAGTAACTTGTAGGCCAATTTGGCCTTATTTTGTGTTTTTCGCTAACACTGTCTGCTTGGAACTGTACTTCGGCGCTGCGGTGCCGCTCCGTAGTATAATTCCAGCACTGCAGCGCCAGGTCAACGCTGCAGCGCTAGTTATAGGCCTTTGTCTCGCACCGCAACTTCACCTCAGCGCCGCAGCGCCATTCCCAGTGCAAACTAGGGCGCTGCAGCGCCAGTTAGCAGTATTAGCCAGAAAATTTATTTTAATTATACAATTCTATAATTATTGATAAAGAGTAATGTTATAACTGATAAAATGTGATTTCTGACATATTGTGGTGTTATAGTATCAGGTATGAGAATATTATTAGCGATTAATAAATTATGCGATAAATTAAAGAGTTATAGTTTAACCAAATAGTTGAACCTAAGACTACAGGTCGTACATAAACTAGACACTTAATTATGTACTGAGTACATATAGTAACTAATTATGTCATGATGACATGTGTATAGGATATTGAGAATCAAGTATACGGTTTAACTTACACGCAAGACAAGTTTTCAAACCCCAATCTTTATTTAAGTTGTCATATCTTACTTATTTTATGCAAGTTTCCAAGCCCCAATCTATATTTTAGTTGTCCTATCTTACTTATTTTATGCAAGTTTTCGCACTCTAAACTCTATTTGAGTTTGTTCTATCTTATTTACCTTTATATTGGGCAAGTTTTGTTGTTCAACTTGCTATTAATTATGCATGTTCAATAACTCAATTCTGTTACTAAACAAAATTCTAGCCTTAACTTAATATTATTCAGGCAATGTTTGTTATATTATTCAATGCTTATGTTTTTTTTAGTTCATTTCTAAGAATGAATTCAATATACAATGTTGATTCATTTATGACTTATTCCATAGCATATTGTCATTACATTTTTGATTCAACTAATCCTTAGTTGATGTTTGTTAAACTCTAAATTACCCTTGAAGCTTATCCAAACCAAACTTACTTTGGTGCGGACTTGTATTCTAAATACTGAGATGAACAACCCTATTATAGGGGATAATTTACGCAAAGCGTTTTGATGTTTGTGCACAATACATGGTACGAAGGGCTGATCCCCTTAAGTACGAGAAGTCCCTACAGTCTTATGACTATTTAGGTTTAAGTTGAAAGAATACTTATAACTTTGGACATAGTTCGTGGTCTTGTGACCCTAAGATATATTTCAAATTCTTTTTTCAGTTCTTGATTATCATTGATAGAGAATATTATTCAGTTCTATTGATCCTATTCATTGGCAGTTAATATGTTGTTATTATTCATTGTCATTTCAAGTGAGCATTTTTTTTGCTCACTCTTGGTTATATAACCATTACAACTAAAGTTGAGAAAGTCGATGAACCTATCACCAGTAAAGGAAAAGGAAAGATGAACAAATGTTGAAGACTTGTAAATCTATTGATTTTTATATTGTCAAACTTTATTTTAATTGTTCAGATGTAATTATTTAATTTTCCGCACTTGATGTTTATTTTAATGGTTAGATAACCTGGGAGATATTATTGGACTTATTGATGTAACCCTTTAATGGGAAAGTTTATTGTTTAAATTTTAGTATACTTGGGTAGTTAGAAATGAATGTTTAGACAGTGAACACCAAATCTTGTAGGAATTGAGTATTCAAATTTGGGGGTGTCACAAAACTGGCATCTACTCTTTCGTAAAACAGTTCATGCATATTATAACATCAATCACAGAAACTTGGCTAACACGAAGGTTAGACAAGCGTTAAGGAAACTTGCCTTCAAGCGCCTTCAAGTAAAATTCAACAGTTCTTGGTCTCTACAGTTTATATATGATATATTCACATAGCATACTGGAATCAGCTACCAAACAATCTAATCACATTGTTTTTACCAACTTTTTTCTCTTCTATAACTTAACTGAATTTATTTCATTAATAATATTCGTTTTTGAATTACTTATCCTTCATTATGGCTTATTAACATTCCTATGTCATTAAACCGACACTCAACAACCATCGGTTAAGTACAATAAATAGTTGAAACCCTAATTGATTCGTTAACTTCGATAAATTCTTCTCGGATTACAGACATCGGACTCCGTATAGTACGTATATAGGTTTTACCTTTATTTCTTATCATTCACGTACTACGCATATCTATTACATAATGTATAATACTAGGACGCACGTCAAACTTGAATACGATTCACGATTTATGCTTATGCACTTTACGTTCTTCGTTTAATTACTTTTAATCAACGTTAGATTCCTAAGATCATCGCTATACATGTTATTTAGGAATTGTCTTTTCATGTTTATTAAGTATATACATGCCTCATAGTTATCATGTAAACAGTTGGGTTAATAATTAACCGTGTCAGACATTTTTCCCTTACCGGCGCCAGTTTCAAGTACATAAGCTGCGTTGCAGCACAACTCTCCAGTACCTTCTCTCCCGTTACAGCGCTACGGAGCCACTTTCTTAGGCTTGGGAGGCGCTGCGGCGCCGTCCATGAGCCTTTGAATTTTTTTTAAGTTTTTCATTTCAATTCCTTCCGGGCTCATAACTTGATCGTTATAAGTCGGAATTTGCTCATTCTAAAGCCGTTATCTCACATATCTCACACACTTCAATTTCATTTGGATAGAAGTAGTTTTTAAATCCGTTAACAATGAATTTACGGTTTAAATTTTCTATCACGCGTTCGTTTAACGTTCGTGAACGTTCATAACTCGTTTCGCCGTTTTAAGTCAGAATTCGACCATTCTTGTGTCCACGACTCTTAAACATGTTGTTCTACGATACGCCATCAAAAACTAAGGTTTCCGAGTTAAACAACGACTTTTGACTACCGATCCGAGAATTCTACGATTTCGACGATTATCGTCTAATCTCGTAAATTTCGCCATAACTATGTTCCTTGAGATTTTTACACCAAATCAAATGGAATCAATCCATTGGTCAGTTATCTATAACCTAACCAAGCAATATGCATATAACTTATACTTGATGGTTTTCAATTTGTCCTTCAATAACCAATTCAACGTTTTAATGGTTTTATTCGATTAAAGCTTAACTAGTTGCTTATAATCTTCATTTATACATGGCTTATTAATGTTTTAATTTACGAATAGCCATCCTTATTACTTCGAAAGAGACATGCTCCACTAATTTATACTTCTCTATGAAAAATAAATAGAAAAGAATTTAAGACTAAAGTTTACGTATTGTTACCTTGGTGTTCTTCACGTTCTTGACTTAAGCTTGAATACTTTTCTTTGATACCTCTTGATTACTTGTTATTGCTCTTCTCTCTCTCTCTCTCTCTCTCAATATATGGTTCAATGTTGGTTAAACTAACAAATGAACCAACATAGGCTTCCTTATATAGAAAATCAAATTGAGGGCATAAAGGTCAAGTGGCCACCTCATTACTATTCAATTCGTCCCCTCCAAGCTATCTACCTTTCTTGGGCACCAAGTGGCCGGCCCACATGCACTTTTGGGGGACCCATATGGGTTGCCCCATGGGTTTTACCCATCCGGTGGTCCATCGGTTTGACCCACGGTTTTGTTTCTTGGTTTGGGCTTAGAATTAATTCATACCGGACCTATCTTGGGCTTGATTTAGTTTAACATTGGGCTTGACCAAGTCTAAGTCCAATTACTAAAGTCCATTAAGAACTAATCGAATTCTACTCATATAATTCTAGTATTCTCTTCATATATACTTCGTACGATGTTCATATTATACGTTGCAAAAATCTTCATACTATACTCGTATAATAACTCGTATCATACTCGTATTTCTCACATATAATAACTATACTTATCATACATAGTCATTTAATTCTCGAAACTCACTTTTCCTAACACTTCGGTTTTAAGTCCGCAGGTGAAAACTTCGTTTGCTATAACTAAAATATTATTGGATATTTTATTTCGTCATAGAATTCTATCCTTACGCGTTTCTCAGAAATTCAAAATTTATTCTCAAGCAGAACCCGATGAATAGTATTCTTACGAAAATTTCTTGAAAAACTTTTATTTTCGTCTTGGAAAATTCAAAACAATTAATCCTAGTACATAGCTAGAATTCTAACCACATCCGCACATTATAGGTCATAGAATGACCTTTCAACAATTTACTCAAGTAAATAAATAATTAAATTCATTTAATTTAAATATTTAAAGAAAAAGTTAATTCACGTAAAATCCGATTTTTCTCGGGTGTTACATTCTCCCCTCTTTTAAGGATTCTGTCCCCAGAATCATGAAACAATTACTTAAACAAATGGGGAAAATTTTCCTTCATTTTACTCTCGAGTTCCCACATTGCTTCTTCGGCATTGTGGTTCCTCCAAATTACCTTCACCGAAGGTATTACCTTATTCTTTAATATTTGTTCCTTCCTATCAACAATCTGAATTGGAAGTTCTTCATACGTTAAGTCTTTTTCTACTTAAATAGATTCATACTCTATTACGTGTTTGTAGTCCGATTTATAAGGATGCAGTACTGACACGTGAAACACATTATGTATTTGTTCTATCTCTGGAGGTAAAGCTACTTCATAAGCTACCTCTCCTACCCTCCTTAAAATTTTAAAAGGTCCTATAAACCTTGGACTTAATTTCCATTTCTTTCCAAAGCGTATCTTCCCTTTCCAAGGCGATACCTTCAGAAAGACATACGAACCGACCTCAAACTCCCTCTTCTCACGGTGAGGATCCGCATACTTCTTTTGTCTATCTTGAGTCGCTACTAATCGAATACGTATTAACTTCACTATGTTTGCCATTTGTTGTACCATTTCAGATCCCAACATCCGACGTTCACCTACTTCATCCCAACACAGTGGAGTTCTGCACTTCTTTCCATATAACGTTTTGTAAGGTGGCATGCCTATACTAGCGTGAAAACTATTGTTGTAAGCGAATTTCACTAAAGGTAGATGTTCGTCTCAACTCCCCTTGAAATCCATAACGCAAGATCTTAACATATCTTCTAACGTTTGAATTGTCTGTTCACTTTGTCCATATGTCTGAGGATGATATGTTGTACTCAACCTCAACTGCGTTCCCATTTTCTCTTGGAAACTCCTCTAGAAATTTGATGTGAATCGTGGATCACGATCTGACACAATCAAAACAGGTACTCCATGTCTTGAAATGATTTCTTTGACATAAAATTTAGCCAATTGCTCTAGGTTATACCTAACTTTTATTGGCAAAAAGTGAGCCGATTTCGTCAAACGATCTATAATTACCCAGATAGCGTCGTATCCCTTCCTCGTCGTTGGACGTCCCACCACAAAGTCTATCGTGATATGCTCCCACTTCCACTCTGGAATCTCTAGCGATTGCAATAATCCACTCGATCATTGGTGTTTGGCCTTAACTTTTTGATAAGTTAAGTACTTACTAACATATTCTGCTATCTCTCTTTCTCTTCATGTTTGGCCACCAAAAGTTCTGTCGAAGGTCTTGATACATCTTGGTACTACTTGGAGGTATCGAGTACCTCGAACTATGGGCATCTCCCATTATCTCTTCTTTTAATTTTGCATCACACGGAACCTAAATTATTCCTTCAAAACGAAGTAATCCTTCTTTATCAAGATTATGCTTGGTATTCTCTTCATCCTCCATTCTCTTCTTCATTCGTTCGCACTCCTCGTTACTTAGTTGTACTTCCTTAATTCGTTCCACTATCATTGGTAGAGTCTCCATTTTGAATAACATCTCCACCGATTCACTTGGCAAGTTGACTTCTAGCTCTGTTCTTTCCATCTCCGTTACTAACTCATTCTGAGTCGTTAACATTGATAGCTTTTCCCTACCATTCCAACTTAATGCATCGACCACCATATTTGCTTTCCTCGGATGATATAAGATATCACAGTCGTAATCTTTTATCAATTCTAACCACTTTCTCTGTCTCATATTCAACTCCTTCTATGTAAAAATATATTTTAGACTTTTATAGTCCGTGTATATCTCACACTTCTCCCCGTATAGATAGTGTTTCCATATCTTTAATGCAAAAACTACTGCTGCCAGTTATAAGTCATGAGTAGGATAGACCTTCTCAAAATCATTTAATTGGCGTGACGCATACTTAATGGCCTTGCCATGCTGCATGAGCACGCAACCCAATCCTCTATGCGAAGCATCGCTATAAACTACAAAATTCCTCATATCATCTGGTAAAGATAATACAGGTGCCTCACTTAACCTCCTTTTTAGTTCTTGAAATCTATTCTCACATTTCTCAGTCCACACATACTTTACAGACTTCCTCGTCAAATTCGTGAATGGAGTATCTATTTTAGAAAAGTATTGGATGAACCTTCGTATCCCGCTAACCCCAAAAAACTCCGGACCTCGGTTGCTATTTTCGATTGTTTCCAGTTATTAACTGCTTCCACCTTTACTGGATCCATTGAAATGCCATCTTTATCAATAACATGTCCTAAAAACTGCACTCTTTCAAGCCAAAATTCACACATAGTGAATTTCACATACAACTTTTCCTTCCGTAGTGTTTCCAACACTATTCTCAAATGTTCAGCATGATCTTCTAGCATCTTGGAATAGACTAGAATATCATCAATGAACACTACGACAAACTTGTCCAAATATTATCTGAACACTCTATTCATCTATCTTATTTCTTCTTATTCCTATCTCTTTCTCTTTCCTCTTCCTTATCTTAATTAGTCAACCCCTCTTTTTTTCCTTCTCTATTCGGCACATGTGGCCTCTTTATATTCCACACATTTTATTTTATTTAATTGCTTTAGTTAATGCCCAAAATGTCCTCATTAATTTGGCTTTAAAAAAAATTGGGTCACTCTCTTTACTCTTTTGGGCTTTTTAATAAATTCTTTGGGCTAGTACTTTTATTATTTTACTTATTAAGAAAATAAATTTGGGCTTTCACCCAAAATTTAATTGGGCCATTATAATACTTGTTCCACACATAATATATTGGACTAGATTAAATAATTTAATCACCCTTAAATCAATTAGTCACAAATCCATTGCTTAAATAAATAATTGGGCTACAAATTTAATATAATCTCCTTAGTCCATTAAATCTTAATTCACTTGAACTCTAAATAAATTATTGGGCTATGATATTATTATAGACCAATACTTTTAATTCTATTTTACCCTAATCATTTAATTAGGGTTTTTATTTTTCACACTTGAAAATAAATTTCTTACTTATGCCTTTTTAATTTCATAACCTAATTAGACTTGGTTATAAAATTAATTATTTGAGATATATAAAATAAATCTCTTAATGTTAGTATATATATTTATATACTAATATTCTCCCATATTATAACCTCTTAGGTTATTTAATTATTATACGTAATATATATATATATATATATATATATATATATATATATATATATATATATATATATATATATATTAGGTTACATAACTTAATTCTTAATTCACTTTTATATACAAAATAAATGTATTCACATTTTATAATGTATATTTATTTAATCATACACATAATTCACATAATCATAATATATTTCACTTCTCACACTAATTTTGACTTTTGTCCATAAAAAGTCAACTGTTGACTTTGACCAAAAGTCAACCTTTACACATTTTGTGTTTATTGTCCTTTCTGACTAAACTTGACGTTCCGGACGCAACCGAGCAGTCCGTGCTTCAAAATTCTATCTCTAACTCAAATTTTGAGTTTTAAATTACTCCATTCTTATTACTAATCGTATTAACTAACGACTTTATACTTATTCAAATTCTTATTTGCTAGTCAAGACCAACGTTCAAGCTATGTTAATTACTAACATAGTTTTATCTTGATCTTTGTATCATTAACTTAATTCATCATTCCTTTTGCTAAAATATATATAGCACCTTACTAAGTATATATCATCTTCGTTTAACCTCGTAGCATCTCTTCATGTGAATTCTTATCTCTTTAATAAAATTTCTATATGTACTTATATAACATTTCTTAGACTATTCAATTCACATCGAATTTACAGGTATCATAATACCTTATTCTTGATATTCCTTCAAGTACATATTAATTCATTTCTAGGATTTTGGAATTTTGTAACTCATATTTTCTCAATTTTCATTCGAATAACAAACTATATAGGTTTTACTTGAAAATTTTAAATAAATCCTCAAATTCTCATCTAGGTTTTATTCTTTAACCTTTATTCTAATCATTCAAGATTTTATAAATTTTCGGGTTATCACAGACTACATGTGATTATAGCCTTAAAGTTGTCTTGTATGTGTTAAATTGCATAGTTCAAGTTTAAAATGGTTTCAAAAGCAAACTTGAACATATTTTCAAAATCTAGTTGCATCATATGGATATCTAGATTCTAAAGGGTTAAGATGTTATGTTATGTCTATAATTTCCCTAGACATGATCCATAAGTATTGAACATGATGATAACTAAACCAAACATGAGTTTAAAGCATGATTCAAAGTGTTAAACAATGATAGTTGTGAACAAACAATATGAATACTATAAGCATACGTATTAACAGATTGTGATATATCTATGTGGTCATCTGGCCAAGTTATAAGATATGGTAACCACTTGATCTTGTTATGCTCTAATACCATGTAAGTTGTAAGCTAAAACTTGTAAAGAATGAACTTAAGAATGGTCATGTGCTATGTGAAAGCTTCTAACGTGCATGTATGTTAAAGTATAAGTGTAGTGGTATGTTAGAGTGGGACTGGAATCAGGAGAGCAGTAGCTTGACCGCAGCTGCGCCGTCCCTAAGCCTAGACAGGGCACAACTGCGCTGTTTTGCAGTCTTGAATAGTTTTTTTTTAGATCTGATGTTTGAAGCATGCTTATATGATTACCTTAACTTGTGATATATGATCAAAATGCTATGCAATTTGTTAAGAAGCATGCTATATGATAGAGATGAATGTTGATCATGACTTTTAAATGTTAAGTGCAAAGAAATGTTTGCAAGAAATAAAGCAATAAAGACGTTGTTTGCATTTGTGATGTCTTACAAACTGAATTGTGCTATGAAAATATAAGATAGGTGATGTGTATGAAGTTACAACTAAGTTAGACGTTTATGTGTACGTTGAAGTTACCTATATGAGTTTATATGACTAATGGGCATCCTATACATATAATACACTATAATAGGATTCAAAGGTGTTGGTTAAATTACGTGGATAGACTACGCTTAAGGCAAGTATCTGAACTTTCTTTTATATTGTGCAAGTATCCTAAACCCTTACATTACTTTATTTAACGGATATCGTAAGCAAACCTTATCTCTTTGAATGCAAGTTATATTACTTTCTCGTTCAATTGAGCTAGTATTTTAAACTCTTGAGAAAACTTTTATTCATGTTGAACTTGGTATTGTTCTTGAATATGGTGACAGTGTCTATGCCATTTGATTCAGCTAGACTAAATGCATATTTATAAAACTATCCAAACCAATTGACTGGTGCGAAAATCTTGAAAACTAAGTTGAACAACCTTTATGGTAAAGGGAGTGTATGTTGTTGGAAACCCCAACACATGAGTGGATATTACTGCGGTGTTATGAATAACTTAGAGTATTGTAGACTGATCATCTGTAGTACTTGATTCTTTTGGGTTATCAGTTTAATATTAGTAATTCTAGTAGATGTTCAATAGTCCTTAGTGACTGCTCAGTAAAATTATTTATCCAGTTGGATACATTGATAGCCTTCAAATTCATATATATATATATATATATATATATATATATATATATATATATATATATATATATATCTGTTGATTTATATTGAATTATCGGTCTTCTCCTAAGAATTGTTGATATTCATTATTCGTGATATTTTTCTGAAACCTTGAACTATCTTAGAAATGATACTTCGTTATTTCAAACTCGTGTTATAAAACTCGTTACCCTTGTGTATATATTACTTGCTGGGCAATTTGTGCTCATTCTTGCTTATTTAAAACCTTTCAGTTAAGGCGGAACAGGGAAGTGTCTCTGGGAAAGACAGCAAGACTACCGACTAGCTTGTTCCTTTATGTTTTAAGACTATTATGTTGTATTAAGACTGTTTTCAGACTCTGTTTAAGCTTAAGTAGGATTATATAATAAGTCTTTATTCGATATTATTATGTAATCTATTAAGTATTGTAGGTTGCGAGACTTGGGGGAATAATTATAATAAATCATTGTATATTATTCTAAATTAGATCTTCCGTTGTGAATGTGTGATTTTAGTTATTATGGTATTACAATGAGAACGTGATGAACCGAATTCGAGTGACCAAGTGGCAGTCCAAATTTGGGGGTGTCACAGGTTGGTATCAGAGCTATAGTTATAAACCTTAGGAACGAGAGTCCTTAGATTATAACTTAGGAAAACTTATAAGTTAGGAAGGAGATAAAACTCATGTAGAGTTTTCCTTGAGAGACTTAGTGTGTTATTAAATGTAACTTCATTCTATACAATGAACTTATGTTTATTTAACATTCTGATGGAGTTGTTGTTTGTCTTGTCTTATGTTGGTGATTGTAGGATGACTGACATGGGAGGACCTAGCCGAGTAGTAGAGGAGGAGCCACGTGATATCCACGTGGTATATGAGGCACCATTGATAGCAGAACCCATATCAGTAGTGGCCCCTATTGATGATGATGATGAGGAGGAGGAGATGGAGCCTCTACCTGAGGAGTCTGATCTAGAGGAGGAGCCTATGGAGGAGGAGCCTGAACCTATGAAGTACTCCGAAGAGGCTACTTTTGAGGATCGGATGTTGGGGGAGTTTGAAGAGTAGATTTTGGAATTAGGATGTAGAGTTGAGGAGTTAGAGACTGAGACTCTTGAGAGGCAATTAGTGATGCAGGAGATGGAGGTGGAAATTGCTCACCGTAAGGAGGCAGGAGTCCATATTAGAACCTTGTTTCACCGATCAGTGGCTAGAAATGTGGATCGGGCAGGGAAGCTGGAAGAAATGGAGCAGAAGGTTTTGAGTGAGAGGACGAAGATGGAGGCTCTCCGTACTCAGTTAGAGATGGAGGTGATGGATAGGATTCACTTCAAGGAGAAGTGGGAGGAAGCCAATGACAGGGTGGATGATCTAGAGGATGAAGTACGGTGCAAAAGAAGGAAGACGAACAAGATGGGCTATGCTCTACGCACGGCCGTGGAGAGATTGATCGATGGGGTAAATCACTACCCAGCTGAGCAAGGACCGACCCGGTATACCATAAGTCGGGATATGGTGGTGCACATTTCCTAAAAGGAATACCAGAGTGCCGTGGAGCGTGGGATGTTAGATTGAGTCTAGAGGAAAAAGCTCAGTAGTGTAGTATTTTAATTATATGTTGTTTAATATGTTGTTGTAATCTTAGTCTTTTGTGTAAGATGTGAGATGATGGTAACCCCAACTTTTGAAAAGTGTTAGAGGGGTAGTAAGCTAGTGTTGTCCCCGTCTTTTGTGATAATAGGGGATATGTGTTATCATTTATATAGTAGTATGCTAGAAAAGAACATGTATTGTAACCATTTGGCATATGAATATAAATGATCTTATTTCAGGAACGTTGTTATAAACCTTTAGTTCTTTTCAATTGAGAAATGTCTAAGTATTATAATTAGATAATAAAATGAAAAATTTTGTGATGCAGAAAATGCCACCCAGACGTAGAATAACTATCCCAGAAGAGTCAGTTAATGATGAGAGAGGACCAGTAGATCCGATATAGAGACTTGTAGATTTATTGGGAGAAGCTCTGAGGGGAAGAAACGAACCCGTACCACCCATTCCCTAAGCTGTCCCAGTAACAACCTTCAAAGATTTTAAGAGTGTAGGACCCCTAAAGTTCGAGGGAACTACTAACCCGATAGTTGCACAAACCTGGATCAAGGAGATCGAGAAGGCCTTCACTATAGCTCGCGTGGGTGAAGACTAGAAGATAGTATTTGCCACATACATGATGAGGGGCGAAGCGAACTATAGGTGGAAAGCTAATCAGCAGAGAGCTGGAGAGGGGACAATAACATGGGAGAGGTTTACGATGCTATTCTTCGAGAACTATTTCCCAAAGAGTATGAAGAGCTGGATGGAAGTGAAGTTCCTAGAGTTAAAGCAAGGAGATATGACGGTGGCGCAATACGCAACTAAGTTTAATGAACTAGCGTGATTTGCAGAGCACCAAGTTGGGGATGAGGAAAGGAAGGCGAGACGCTTGGAGCAAGGGTTGAAGTCGTGGTTGTATAATAAGGTATCAGTCTTCCAGATTGATTCCTTTGCGACCTTGTTAGAGAAGGCAGTCATTGCGGAAGGTGGCAGTGAGGCCTTAAGTCTATATCATAAGGAGAAGAAAAATAAGACCACTTGTAGTGAGCATCGTGGAGGAAGCAGCAGCGGAGGGAGTAAGTCTGGAAAGAGGAAATGGGAAAATAACAACAACAACAACAGAAACAATAATCAAGGTGGGAGTCACCAGGGAAACTTTAAGAAAAGGACTGAAGCTTGTAATAAGTGTGGAAGGAGACATCAGGGGGAGTTGTGACGCCCCCAAAATAGGTATACATCACCCATTCTGAGTCGCCAAATACATGGTACAGAAATAAATACAACTTTATTAAAACACTTGTCGCACAAAATACGACAACACAATACTGTGTGTTTAAATACAAATATTATCTTCTAGACAATATTCACACTCAAATAAGTCCTCATTACAATTATTGAAACACTATTTAATAAAATAGTGAGAACTGCTAACACCACTGACTAGAAACATCACTCCACATCCCGACTAGTTCCCGCTATATTCTCGCCTCCTGAGAAAAATGAAACAAAAAGGAAAAGGGTGAGCTCAACTAGCCCAGTAAGAATATTATTACTAAGATAATATACAACAACTTATCATTAGTCTTCAACAGGGAAAAATCTGATAAAATATAATAGACAACAAGTTTTAGATCAACAACTGCAGCGAAAACAGCAAACCATTAGAAGAGTCAAGTAGAGAATGAGTTCTACTATCTTCTAAGATTTAAAAGTCCATTATCAATATTTTATCCCTGTAACAACAATCAATAATCATCTTTAATCAAATATTCATCTTTGGACTACAGGCTAAAGATATTTATTTGTATCACCAGTCGGTCATGTTCATCTCAAAACCTGCTTATCTTTGAACTACGGACCAAAGACATTCATCAGTTAATCATTCATCTTTGCACTACAGGCCAAAGATATTCAGTAATATCATCATTTAGGACTGAGGATGATGAAAAATATTTTAAAGAAAACGAACCCAGTGAGACAGAAGGACAAATATTAGGGATACATATTACAGTTTATCCAAGTGCAATAATACTCCATAACAACCAATTGTAAAGTAGAATTCAAAAATAAATCAAAACATGGATACAATCAAAGATAGTAACCATAATAGACATCTTGGACAAAAAGGAAAAATTTTATTTTTCGGTGAATAGTGTTGTATTCGTGAATAGTGCCGTATACATGAATAGTGCCGTATACGTGAATAGTAATCCCGACACAAAAAATTTCAAATTTGATAAAAAGTTCAAACCAATATTTCGGCATGATATTGAAAGAAATAATATCATTTACGAAGAAAATAACGTCCTTCACCTCAAGATAACAGTACTGCTGTTCGGAATATCAGTATAAGGCTGAAGGAAACTTGCACTGATAAATAAAAACTCACAAAGTATCTAAATACTCACAAAATACACTCGATAATATAGAGAGAGAAAGAGAGAAAACTTATGAATTCTGGTGTGATTTTCAATTCTAACTTAGCCCTCTATTTATAGGAAAATGTTAGCACGTCGAAGCAGACTTGACCTGCAACCTGATGGCTTTACCTGCTACTATTTCCACCCACCACATTTGAAAAAAAATTCCAGCACATTCTCACCAACCAAAAGTGGAGCCCACTCAATTCTAAAATTTTCCACCAAAATCATTTATAAACCTAATTTTCGAATCATTCACCTCTTAAAATTCATAACAAATTATACGTTAAATTTTAACGGTTCAAAATTTGTGGACATATACTTAACTTATATATGAATAACATATCCAAAAATCACAACGATCCAACGGTCGGATTAAAAATTATAACTCACGTAATATATCTCAAAAACACTGGTTTGATATTTTAAAATCTCCAATCCGACAAAATACTGATAAAACACCTCAACATTAATTCCTTCATTTATAACCACATAAATAAATCCATCATTTGTATCCATATCAAATAAATATTTTCTTATCATATAAATCAATAATTAATTATTCACAAATAATATTACAGAATCACAATAATGACAACCAGGCAGTTCCCAGGAAAGAGGGGGCTTTCCGATAAGTATTTCTCCTTACTGGCGCACAATTAGATGACCAAACCTCTCCTTAGACAGAACTTTCTAGACATTGCCAATAATGTTATCTAATAATATTATTCAAATAATATGAATTATTGATTTGATAATGGAAAATACTGTGCAGTGACAATTATTGAACAACAATAATATAAAATATCAACGCAGCAACTATTGAATCAATAAAATAAAATATTGAAAAGTAACTACTATAATAATTATTGAGTAGTGCCTTCTTACGTAAGAATCAATAATTGGTGCAATACCGCGTGCTACTGTATTTTAACCACCGGGTATTCCAACAGTATTAACGGTAATAACTACGCCGTTATTTATAAACAACTTATACTTGTCGTTTTCTTCATCCAATTGCTTTCCATTATGGGGCTCACACAAGGCTGCGCCGTCGTACGAATATTCCCCGACAGAAAGAATATTCCACGACCAAATGAATATTCCAAGACAACAAATGAATATTTTATAACCACTTACTTATTTTGCAAAATTTGCACATCTCACCCATAACCAAAGCATTATATCAAATTAACACCTTATTATTCACAAAAATATTTAGAGAAAATTTGTTTTATTCATTAATAAGTTGGGGTCTTACAACCTCCCCTCCTTATGCAATTTCGTCCTCGAAATTGACGTACGTACCTGGTATTTCGAAAAGGTGAGGATACCTTACTGTCATTTCAGATTCTATCTCCCGGGTCATTATGATTTCTCCATTGCTCATCTCCCGTGATAACTTCATTTGGGTTCCTTATTTGTTGGGAAGTCATGACAACCGCTCTCCCTTGAATTACCCGATTTTGACTTATCTGGGGCAGCATTTGGTGTCATCACTACCGTTAGAATATACTTTTCTATAGGGCATATTCCACCCTCAACTGTTTCGTCATACTCCTGATTCATGATCTGAATCATCAATCTTCGATCCATATCGAATTGAGGTTGACCGCTCTGTACAGGGTAATTCAAAACTCGATGTTGGGTTCTCCCAATTGCTTTCCAAAAAGAGAAATTTATATCATCTATTTTAGCCTTCTTAGATCAGACATCTCTTTCCACAATATCAACGCGTCGTGCGACTTTTACCCATGCATCACTCATTCTCAATTGTTCAGTTTTTTCTTCTTTCAGCTCAGATTCCAGCTTTATCATCTTATACTTTGCCAAAGAATGCTTCTGTTCAAGCATCACATATCGGGTAACACAAGCTTGAATTGTTGCATCCTTTTATTCCACGACCGCCTGCCGTTCTTCAGCCTGTTTTCTAACTCATGTATACGATTTTGCAATTCTACATTTCGATCATAAAATTCTTCTAATAAATTCTCCACAGGTTACTCTTCTTCCTCACTCTCAGCTGCTACCTCTGCGACTAGCTCGGGTGTAACTATTAATTCTTCACTCACCATAAGAATATTTCTAATTCCTTCTTCGCCTGACATCACATTATCATGGTTGGTGATTAGAGGTATCCCCGCGGTTTCATTCACTCCATTGTTAACATTCTCAACTTGCATTCTCAAATACTGCCATAAAACAAGGGTTAATTAAACAAATTAATGTATCACATAATATCCGTATATTATGACTGACCAACAAATAAGCTTAGGTAGGAGACACTAGCGAAGGATTTACTCGTCTCTCCCCTCCTAGTTCTATTCCCCGATCTCCGCCAGAGACCATATCCCTAAGCTCTGATACCAACTATGATGCCCCCAAAATAGGTATACATCACCCATTCTGAGTCGCCAAATACATAGTACAGAAATAAATACAACTTTATTAAAACACTTGTCGCGCAAAATACGACAACACAATACTGTGAGTTTAAATACAAATATTGTCCTCTAGACAATATCCACACTCAAATAAGTCCTCATTACAATTATTGAAATACTATTTAATAAAATAGTGAGGACTGCTAACACCACTGACTAGAAACATCACTCCACACCCCTACTAGTTTCCGTTATATTCTCGTCTCCTGAGAAAAATGGAACAAAAAGGAAAAGGGTGAGCTCACCTAGCCCAGTAAAGAATATTATTACTAAGATAATATACAACAACTTATCATTAGTCTTTAACAGGGAAAAATCTGATAAAATATAATAGACAACAAGTTTTAGATCAACAACTGCAGCGAAAACAGCAAACCATTAGAAGAGTCAACTAGAGAATGAGTTCTACTATCTTCTCAGATTTAAAAGTCCATCATCAATATTTTATCCTTGTAACAACAATCAATAATCATCTTTAATCAAATATTCATCTTTGCACTACAGGCCAAATATATTCATTTGTATCACCAGTCGGTCATATTCATCTCAACACATGTTCATCTTTGCACTACGGGCCAAAGATATTCATCAGTTAATTATTCATCTTTGCACTACAGGCCAAAGATATTCAGTAATATCATCATTTAGGACTGAGGATGATGAAAAATATTTTAAAGAAAACGAACCCAGTGAGACATAAGGATAAATATTATGGATTCGTATTACGGTTTATCCAAGTGCAATAAAACTCCATAACAACCAATTGTGAAGTAGGATTCAAAAATAAATCAAAACATGGATACAATCAAAGATAGTAACCATAATAGACATCTTGGACAAAAAGGAAAAAAATTATTTTTCAGTGAATATTGTCGTATTCGTGAATACTGCCGTATACGTGAATAGTAACCCCGACACAAAAAGTTTTAAATTTGATAAAAAGTTCAAACCAATATTTCGGCATGATATTGAAAGAAATAATATCATTTACGAAGAAAATAACATCCCTTACCTCAAGATAATAGTACTTCTGTTCAGAATATTGGTATAAGGCTGAAGGAAACTTGCACTGATAAATAAAAACTCACAAAGTATCTAAATACTCACAAAATACGCTCGATAATATAGAGAGAGAAAGAGAGAAAACTTATGAATTCTGGTGTGATTTTTAATTCTAACTTAGCCTTCTATTCATAGGAAAATGTTAGCACGCCAAAGCAGACTTGACCTGCAACATGATGGCTTTACCTGCTACTATTCCCACCCACCACATTTGAATAAAAATTACAGCATATTTCTCACCAACCAAAAGCGGAGCCCACTCAATTCTAGAATTTTCCACCAAAATCATTTATAAACCTAATTTCCGAATCATTCACCTCATAAAATTCATAACAAATTATACGTTAATTTTTAACGGTTCAAAATTTGTGGACATATACTCAACTTATATATGAATAATATATCCAAAAATCACAACTATCCAACGGTCAGATTAAAAATTATAACTCACGCAATATATCTCAAAAACACTGGTTTGATATTTTAAAACCTTCAATCCGATAAAATACTGATAAAACACCTCAACATTAATTCCTTCATTTATAACCACATAAATAAATCCATCATTTATATCCACATCAAATAAATATTTTCTTATCATATAAATCAATAATTAATTATTCACAAATAATATTACAGAATCACAATAATGACAACCAGGCAGTTCCCAGGAAAGAGGGGGCTTTCCAATAAGGATTTCTCCTTACTGGCGAATAATTAGATGACCAAACCTCTCCTTAGACAGAACTTTCTAGACATTGCCAATAATGTTATCTAATAATATTATTCAAATAATATGAATTATTGATCTGATAATGGGAAATACTGTGCAGTGACAATTATTGAACAACAATAATATAAAATATCAACGCAGCAATTACTGAATCAATAAAATAAAATATTGAACAATAACTATTGTAACAATTATTGAGTAGTGCCTTCTTACGTAAGAATCAATAATTGGTGCAATACCGTGTGCTACTGTATTTTAACCACCGGGTATTCCAACAGTATTAACGGTAACAACTACGCCATTATTTATAAACAACTTATACTTGTCGTTTTCTTCATCCAATTGTTTTCCATTATGGGGCTCACACAAGGCTGCGCCGTCGTACGAATATTCCCCGACAGAAAGAATATTCCACGACCAAACGAATATTCCCGGACAACAAATGAATATTTTATAACCACTTACTAATTTTGCAAAATTTGCACATTTCACCCATAACCAAAGCATTATATCAAATTAACACCTTATTATTCACAATAATATTTAGAGAAAATTTGATTTTATTCATTAATAAGTTGGTGTCTTACAGGAGTGCTGGAAGGGAAAGTGCATATGCTATAATTGCGGCTAAGAGGGGCACATATTACCAAATTGCCCAAAACCAAAGAAGATCAGGGGATGTTTTGCTTGTGGATCAACAGAGCACCAGATAAAGGATTGCCCGAAGAAAGGAAGTAGTGAAGCTGGCGGAGGCCAGGGAGGAGGAAACAAGTTAATGATTGGTGGACCTGCGTAACCCAACCGATCGACCGCCCGAACTTTTAACATGACCGTCCAGGATGCAGTAGCTGCGAAGGACATGGTGTCAGGTATAATCCCAATCAATAATATAAATGCTTATATATTATTTGATTCGGGTGCGACCTGTTCTTTTATATCTAAAGAATTTGCTAGTAAACTTAGTACACCCCGAGAACGTTTAGAAGATTCTTTGAACGTAGAAGTTGCGAATAAGGAAATAATCCCTGTAGAATACATTTATCAAAATTGTCGCGCAAACATTAGAGAACATGAACTGAGCATAGACTTGATTCCTATTAGACTGGGAGAATTTGACGTAATACTGGGAATGGATTGGTTATATAACCATGCGGTGGTAATAGACTGTCAAAACAAGTGTGTGAACCTTCTGACTTCGAGTAAGTCTAAGGTAGTGTTTTATGGTAGCTCATCGCTTAAGTAATCGTGTTGCATTACGATGATGTAGGCCAATAAATTGTTAAGGAAAGGATGTGTAGGTTATTTAGCTGACATCGTAGATACTCGAAAAAAGGGAGTAGAAATTAAAGATATACCCGTAGTGAATGAATTTCAGGATGTGTTTCCGGACGATCTGCCTGGTCTTCCATCAGACAAAGAAGTTGAATTCGTAATAGACTTAGCACCGGGAACGACACCGATTTCGAAAGCTCCATATCGTATGACGTCGGTAGAAATGATAGAATTGATGATACAACTTCAAGAGTTATTAGATAAGGGGTACATTCGACCGAGTTTGTCTCCTTGGGGAGCACCAGTGTTATTCGTTAAGAAAAAAGGACGGATCGATGAGGCTCTGTATTGATTATCGAGAATTGAACAGAGTAACGATCAAGAACAGATATCCACTACCAAGGATAGATGACTTATTTGATCAACTGAAGGGAGCAAAATGTTTTTCGAAGATCGACCTACAGACATGATATCATAAACTGAAAGTGCGAGATGAGGACATACCAAAGACTGAGTTTCAAACCCGTTATGGACATTACGAGTTTTTGGTAATGTCATTTGGTTTAACTAATGCTCCGGCAGCATTTATGGACTTGATGAACCGCGTCTTCAAGCCATTCTTAGATAAATTTGTAGTAGTTTTCATCGACGATATTTTGATCTACTCGAAGATAGAGGAAGAACACGCCGAATATATGAAGATTGTTTTGGAGGCACTACGAAAGGAGAAGATGTATGCAAAATTTTTGAAGTATGAATTTTGGATGAAGAAGGTTCAATTCTTAGGCCACGTGGTGAATATGAATGGAATCTCAGTAGACCCCGCGAAGGTCGAAGCAATAAGTAATTGGGAACAACCAAAAACATCAACGGAGGTGAGAAGTTTCTTAGAGTTAGCTGGGTACTATCGAAGATTCATCCAAGATTTTTCTAAGATAGCGACCCCGTTGACTAATCTGACGAGGAAAATGGTGAAATTTGTATGGACCAACAAATGCGAAGAGCGTTTTCAAGAGTTGAAGAAGAGATTAAGCGAGCCGTCTGTATTATCATTACCAGATGATACGGGAGGATTTGTGGTGTAAGTGATGCATCGCATGGAGGACTGGGCTGTGTGCTGATGCAGCATGACAAAGTCATTGCGTATGCGTCACGACAATTAAATGATTACAAAAAATGATACCCTATTCATAACTTAGAGTTAGCGGCAATAGTTTTTGCGTTGAAGATATGGAGACATTATTTGTATGGAGTGAAATGTGAGATATACACAGACCATGAAATTTGAAATATATCTTCACACAGAAAGAGTTGAATATGCATCAGAGAAGGTGTTTAGAATTGATCAAAGATTATGACTGCGATATTCTTTATCACCCTGGGAAGGCAAACGTAGTTGCTGTGACGGCCCCAAATTCAGACACTCATATCTCGAATTTGGTTCGTCACGCTAAATCTAATATTACACTAAAATCATCAACAACGGAAATAATAGAATAATTTACATTGATATAATATAAATATTCGCATCCTAAGGTACCGTAACCATTACTACAACAAACTAGTGATTAAACTTAAACATAATTAATCATTCTTAGTACATCATAATAAGCATAACAATAGTAATAATATTTCTACTCTTAAAGGACTAAGCTATTCTCTCGCCTTGCCCTTTCCCTTGTCCTTTCCCGAAGTACCGCCTTGCTCTGCCTTAACTGTAATGTTTTTAGGGAAGCAAGAATGAGCAACAAGTTTTCCCAGCAAGTAATATAGTAATAAGAATAAACAGTTATGACGTTTGAATCTTCCAAGGTATAACAGTAAATGATAGTTCAAGGATATCAAGAGATGTCAAGAGTGTTCAATAAATGTTGCTATAGACTGAAGGATAACAATAATATTTCAAGGTTTATTAAGAATGAACACTGAGCAGTCACTAAGGACTAAGAACTCTTACTCGAATAAACAATATTATACTGTAAACCCAATATAAACGAGTACAATAGGTGATCAGCCTAAAGTACCCTACGTTATGCATTACATTTAATCATACTTATGCGCGCACGTCGGTTCCCCGACAATATAAATTTCCCCTTTTTAATAGGGTTTTTCATCTTAGTAGATTTATAAGAGTCCGCACCAAGTCAATTGGTTTGGATAGCTTTCTTAACATATGATTATAGTCTAGCCAAATCAAAGGCTTAGACCACTTTTATAATGCATTTATGAACGATAAGTCCAATGTTTGTAACAATGCTAAGGCATACAAATGATTTCTGAATAGTAATAGATATTTGCTTGATATAAGTATGGCAACAATTCAGATTATACAATATACAATGTAAATAATTTAGAAAACTTGCATTCAATATGATAATCAAATGACGTTAGAGAACTCACACAAAATCCAAAGTTATGTGAGTTAGGAGACTTGCCTTTAGCGTTGATTACCACTTATAGCGTAAAATCACCTCAATGAACTATGTTATCCTATTTAAGTATGTATACGTATTCATTAGACACACACACTTGATATACATATTTGCATACTTTCATCACATATATCTAAATTCATATAGGCTACACACATTTAAACTCATAGAAGCATAACTCGCATTGATTTATACCTTTAAAATCTTTAGTACCATATGCTCATCTTTTATTTGTACTTGCAAAATATCCCTTACTTTATGTATTTTTAAGTTGTTTCACATATTAAAGAACCTTTAAGCTAGTTTTGACCCTTTATTAAAGTTTCTCATACATTTCCATCTTTCAAAGTTAAAAGAGTTCATTATATCAATCCACTAGCCATAGTATTCATTATACCACATAATATTGCCAAACAAGTTCTTTCTACACATGCTTGGATAATTTATAAAAATGTCTAACTACATGCGCGAACATGTCGATTATCTCTAAAGGCATAAGCATCCTATCCTAATTGTTCAAAAGTTCAAAATATAAATCATAGAGTTTTTAACTCAATTAGTTTTCAAATGTTAAGATATCATGTCTAACAATCTATACATGCAAGGTATGTTGAGTCCACATTTCATATGTATTTACAAGACTAACTAAGCTATAAACATATGCTCAAGTTTCATTCAACTCTAAACTAACTAAAACATCTTGCAACTTTCATTGATACATGTTTAAGAAGTATATATGTTCTTAGAGTCAAGCTAAGTTAAGATTTCTTGCATCAAACCATCAAACAAAACAAAGGAATTCAAGTCAATGCTGCACCCCCTCTCCCCGCGCTGGGGCGGGCTTTTACACTGTAGGACCCCTTGTCGGGGCATGCATGGTCCCTATAAAACTTCTTCCCCCCCCCCCGCCGGGGCGGGCATCACTTCAGTCCTACGAACACATACATCCTCCGTTCGAGCTTTGATGCGATTTTCAACCCAACAACTATCCAAGCAGCAATGTAATGATGTATAATTGCTATAAACTTGCTACATAACATTCCTAGCATGCTTCTATCAATCCCAAACATACAAACAATTAAATTCAAGATTTTTGCCATTTTTTTGCCATTTTTTCAAAGTTTAACACATTTAGCGATTCTCTTCCCTACTAATTCATTACTTGACTAATTTACTTTGTTTAACTCTCGTTGATTTCGTATTGGACCATATTAACAATGTCTAGCATCAATTGATACATTCTAGCATGCTTTAACTATAAACATTTCAACTCAAAATAAGTATTTTCGTACTTTTCTAATAACTTTGCAAAACTTGAACGTAAGAACATATAGAGGAATGTTACCTTTGGTGGAGTTGAATTGCTACTCTAGCTTCAATTTGCAGATTGTATAAGCTTAGCCCAACCACACTCACACACACTTGAAATTTTCTCAGAGGATTAGCAAAATGGTGGTGAATGAGAAGGGCTCTATTTATAGGAAAAGTTGTGACCAATTTATGCTTTTGTTCAATGAATCAAACCATTGGAATGGAGAAGAAGCTGATGGTTATGGAGGATTTGGTAGAAGAGTACCATATAGGCCACTCCCCTTCTCATAATTTGCTAGGTTTGTGTTTGGTAAGGAGGGACTAGGGCAATGGCCTATTACGTGCAGAAGAAAAGAGTGACACTCAATTTGGGACATTCTAATACTCAACATTTGTATTACTACTAGCACATTTAGGTTTATTAAACACTTTGTCCACAATTGAGCATACATATACACCCACTCATACACTACCCATAAAATCATATACTCCATGTACATTGATTTATTCCAAATAATATTTATCCTAGACTAGGATATAATTTAATTAGGTACCAATATTACTTATTATTAATTATTTATTTAATCAAAGTTACTTTCTCTCATAGGTTTAAAATACACATTTAAATACCCCTACACTCAACATGGGGTCACATAAGACTCTTTTTCACCCAACATAATAAATCACATAAGTTAAGCTTTCTTTTATCATATAGTCTTATATAATAATTCCAATGTCACACCTCATCTTATATTGAATGAAAAACCTTATTATATAAGATTTCTCCTTACATGCTATTATTCATGATAATTAATGAATAGCAATTAGTCAATGACATTATTTATTTGTTAATAGAACTAATTAATTTAATCCATTTCATCATTAATTAGTTCTTTCTCATTTCACCACTTTGCCACACTAGGCATAATTCCACAAGTTTAAACTAAGCTTATCATCACTTTTGCTACATTGCTTAATTATGACATACTTAGTCAATTAAATTAATTTCCACACTCATGCCAATACTATATATACTTATATTCAAATAAATATGTAACCAATCTTTATTCTCAATATTATAATGCATTAAAATTTACGGGTATTACATCCTCCCCTCCTTATAAAAATTCCGTCCTCGGAATTGTACAAGGTTACACAAATAAATGGAGATAATCCCTTCTCATCTTATCCTCTAATTCCTACATGGCCTCTTCAGTATCGTGGTTTTGCCAAATCACTTTTATAGAAGATATAATTTTATTCCTCAACGTTTGCTCTTTCCTATCTAGTATTTGAATAGGAATTTCCTCATACGTTAAATTCTTCTCAACTTGAATGGGCTCGTTGGAGATCACGTGTCTATAGTCGGGCTTGTATGTACGTAACACCGAAATGTGAAACTCGTTGTGGATGTGTTCTAATTCAGGTGGTAATATAACTTTGTATGCCACCTCGCCCACTCGTTTCAAGATTTCGAATGGTCCTATGAACCTCGAACTCAAATTACCTTTCTTTCTGAATATGATCTTTCCCTTCCAGGGAGACACCTTCAAAAACACAAAACTTTCGACTTTAAAGTCTCAATTCTGACGATGCAAATTGGCGTACTTCTTTTGGCGATCTTGAGCAGCTACCAATCTGGCCCTTATCGTTGTTACCACGTCAGCCGTTTGTTGAACTAATTCTGGTCCCAAAAGTCGTTGTTCTCTGACTTCGTCCCAACACAATGGTGTTCTACACTTTCTCCCGTAAAGAGCTTCATATGGCGGTATACCAATACTCGCATGATAGCTATTATTGTAAGCGAATTCTACCAATGGTAAATGGTCATCCCAATTCCCTTTTAAGTCCATCACGCAAGCTCTAAACATGTCCTCTAAAGTTTGTATGGTTCTTTCACTCTGTCCGTTGGTTTGAGGGTGGTAAGCAGTACTTAATCTTAACTGAGTTCCCATTCGTTCTTGCAAACTTTTCCAAAATTTTGATGTGAAATGCGGATCTCGATCGGAGACAATCGACACCGGCACTCCATGTCGCGATACTATTTCCTTTACATATAGATTTCCTAACTCGTTCAAATTGAATCAGATCTTGATGGGTAGAAAATGAGCTGTCCTTATCAGTCGGTCCACGATAACCCAAATGGCATCATAACCCTTCTGTGTGATTGGAAGTCCAACCACGAAGTCCATCGTAATGTGCTCCCATTTCCATTATGGTATTTCTAACGGTTGAAATAGTCCACTTGGCCTCTGGTGTTCTGCTTTGATTCTTTGACAAGTAAGACATCTACTAACGTACTCCACAACTTCTCTTTTCAAATTAGGCCACCAAATGTGGTGTCGAAGATCCCAGTACATCTTTGTGCCTCCTGGATGAACAGAGTACGTAGTATTATGTGATTCGTGCAAGATTTCCTCTCTTAGTTCGGTTATAGCGGGCACCCATACTCGACCCCCAAATCTTAATATACCATCCTTATCTACTTTGAACTTTTTTTTCTCATTTTCTACTATTCTCTTCCTTATCTTCTCGCATTCTTCATCTTTCTCTTGTGCTTCCTTAATTATATCCAATAACATCGGGTGAGCTTCCATCATGAATAATTTTCCTTCTGCTTCTTTCGGTTCTTCCACCTCTATTTCCAACTTTTCCATTTCTCTTATTAATTCCTCTTGAGTTGTTAATTTGAATAACCTCTCCCTTCCTTTTCTACTCAAAGCATCTGCTACTACGTTTGCTTTTCCCGGGTGATAAAGAATTTCACAGTCGTAATCCTTAATTAATACCAACCACCTTCTTTGTCGCATATTCAACTCCTTTTGTGTGAAGATATATTTTAGACTCTTGTGGTCTGTGTATATCTCACATTTTTCTCCATACAAATAATGCCTCCAGATTTTCAAAGCAAAAACTACCGTTGCTAACTCCAAGTCGTGGGTAGGGTATCATTTTTTAAAATACTTCAACTGTCGTGATGCATACGCAATGACCTTGCCATGTTGCATTAACACACAACCAAGTCCTCTATGCGACGTATCACTATACACTACAAATCCTCCCGTATCATCTGGTAATGATAATACAGGCGCTTCACTCAACCTCCTCTTCAATTCTTGAAAACTCTCCTCGCATTTGTCCGTCCACACGAACTTCACTGTCTTCCTTATTAGATTGGTCAGCGGGGTTGCTATCTTAGAAAAATCTTAGATAAATCTTCGATAATACCTAGCTAAACCTAAGAAACTTCTTACTTCCGTTGGTGTCCTTGGTTGTTCCCAGTTACTTTCCGCCTCCACTTTTGCAGGATCCACAGAAATTCCATTTTGATATATCACGTGTCCTAAAAACTGAACCTTCTCCATCCAAAATTTACATTTCGAAAATTTAGCGTACATCTTTTCCCTTCTCAAGGCTTCTAATACTATCTTCAGGTGTTCGTCGTGTTCTTCGCTAGTTTTTGAATAAATTAAAATGTCATCAATAAACACAACTACAAACTTATCTAAGTATGGCTTGAAAATTCGGTTCATCAAGTCCATGAATGCTGCCGGAGCATTAGTTAACCCAAATAACATCCCTAGAAATTTGTAATGTTCGTAACGAGTTCGAAACGCCGTCTTTGGTATGTCCTCCTCTCGCACTTTTAATTGATGATAACCCGTTCGTAAATCTATTTTGGAAAAACACTTCGCTCCCTTTAATTGATCGAAAAGGTCGTCTATCCTTGGCAACTGATAGCTGTTCTTAATCGTCACTCGGTTTAACTCTAGATAGTCGATATAGAGCCTCATCGATCCATCCTTTTTCTTTACAAACAACACCGGTGCTCCCCAAGGAGACACACTTGGCCGAATATAACCCTTATCTAGCAACTCTTGCAATTGTATCATTAATTCCTTCATTTTCACTGGCGCCATACGATATGGGGCTTTCAAAATCGGCGCCATTCCTGGTGCTAAGACTATTACAAATTCAATTTCTCTGTCTGGCAGAAGACCAGGTAGATCATCTGGAAACACATCTTGAAAATCTTTGACTATCGATATATTCTTCATTTCTACTCTCTTTTTCTGAGTATCTACTATATAGGCCAAATAACCTACACATCCTTTCTTTAACAATTTCTTGGCCTGCATCATCGTAAGGCAACACGATTGCTTGAGCGATGAGCTACCATAAAACACTACCTTAGACCGATTTGAAGTCTGAAGGTTCACACTCTTCTCTTGATAATTGATTATCGCAGCGTGGCTGGATAACCAATCCATACCTAATATTATATCAAATTCTCCCAGTCTAATCGGATTTAAGTCTACCTTTAGTTCGTGCCCTCTAATGTTCGCACAATAGTTTCGGTAAACAAACTCTACGAGGATTACTTCCTTATTCGCAACCTCTATGTTCAACGAATTTTCTAAGCGTTCATGGGTTATGTTTAGTTGCCTAGCAAATTCTTCAGACACAAAGGAATAGGTAGTGCCTGAATCAAATAATACATAGGCATTTATATTATTGATTCGGAGAATACATGACACCATATCCTTTGCAGTCACTGCATCTTGGACAGTCATGTTAAAGGTTCGGGCAGTCGGTCGGTTGGATTGCGTTGGTCCATCAATCATTAGCTTGCTACCCCCTCCCAGTTGGCCGCTTCCTCTGTTGCTCCCCTTTTTTGGGTAATCCTTGATTTGATGCTCAGTTGAGCCACACGCGAAATATCCCTTGATCTTTTTCGGTTTTGGGCAGTTAGGTGAAATGTACCCTTCCTGGCCACAATTGTAGCAGACGCTGCGTCCCTTCCAGCACTCCCCTTGATGGTTCCTGCCATATTTCGAGCAAGCTTCACTTCTTTTCTTAAACCCTCCTTGATAACCTTCTGACTGACTGATGTCTCAATTTTGGTATTGTTGTTGTTGTTGTTACGGTTATCCCATTTCCTCTTTCCTAGATGGCTTCCACCACTACTACTCCCTCCACAAGTTTATCCCCCATCATTCTTGTTCTTCTTCTCCTTGTTGTATTGGCTCAATGCCTCACTACCTCCCTTAGCAATTATCGCCTTCTCTAACAATGTGACGAATGAGTCGATTTGGAGGACTGACACCTTATTGAACAACCAAGGTTTTAGTCCTAGTTCAAAGCGTCGAGCTTTCCTTTCTTCGGTGTTGACTTGATGTGTTACAAATCGTGCGAGTTCATTGAACTTGGCCGCGTACTGCGCCACTGTCATCTCCCCTTATTTCAGTTCTAGAAATTTTACCTCCATCCTATTCTTCATGCTCTTCGGGAAGTAATTCTCGAAGAACAAAGTCTTAAATCTTTCCCATGTTATAGTCCCTTCTCCCGCCCTCTGTTGATTTGCTTCCCACCAGTAGTTTATTTCACCCCTCATCATATATGTAGCGAACACGGTTTTCTGGTCTTCACCCACATGAGCAATGGTAAAGGATTTCTCCATTTCCTTGATCCACGTTTGCGCTACGATAGGATCGGTAGTACCCACGAATTCCGGAGGTCCTACACTCTTAAAGTCCTTGAAGTTTGTGACCGGAGCTACTTGGGGAACGGGTGGTACTGGTTTGTTTCTTCCCCTAAGAGCTTCTCCTAACAAATCTACAAGCCTCTGAATGGGATCTACTTGTCCTCTCTCATCATTAATCGACTCTTCCGGTGTAGTTAATCTACGTCTGGGTGACATTTTCTGCATCCCAAAACTTCCATTTTTATTATCTAATTATATTATTTAAACAATTCTCCATCAAAGAAACAAGATTTCATTACACATAAGATCATTTATATTCATGTGCCAAATTGTGACATTACATGATTATCTTTAGCACACTTCTATAAATGACACAACCTATCCCCTAATATCACAAAAGATGGGGACGTCCATCAACATACTACCCCTCTAATATAATTCAAAAGTCTGGGGTTTACAACTATCTCACATCATACAAAAGACCGAGATTACAACAACAAATTATACATCACATAATAAAATACGAAAATTACTAGCTTCTAACACCTAGACTTAATCTATCATTTTGTGCTCCACAGCACTCTGGTACTCCCTCTAAGTAATGTGCACCACCATATCTCTGCTTATGGTGTGCCGAGTCTGTCCCTGCTCCGCTGGGTAGTGATTTACCCCATCAATCAATCTTCCCATAGCCGTGCGTAGAGCATGGCCCATCTTATTCATTTTCCTCCTTTTGCATCTCACTTCATCTTCTAGATCGTTAGCCCTGTTATTAGCTTCCTCCCACTTCTCTTCGAAGTGGATCCTATCCATTACTTCCATCTCTAGCTGGGTACGAAAAGATTCCTTCTCAGCCTTCTCACTAAGCTCCCTCTGCTCAGACTCTTCTAATTTCCCTGCCAGCTCCACATTCCTAGCCACCGACCTATGAAACAAGGTTCCCAACTAGATCCCTACCTCCTTGCATTAAGCAATTTCCACCTCCATCTCTTGTATAGCTAACTTCCTCTGATGGTCCTCGTCCCTCAATTTTTGGAACTCAGACTCCCTCTCCCTAGCCTCAGCCTCTAGCTCCTCCACTCTACTTCCTAACTCCAGAATCTGCTCCTCATATTCCCCCAACATTCGATCCTTGAAAGTAGCCTCGTCAGAGTCCTCTACGGCCTCAGGCTCCTCCTCTGGATCAGACTCCTCAAGTAATGGCTCCATCTCCTCTTCCTCATCATCATCATCATCGTCGATAGGGGCTACTACCGATATAGGCTCTGCTATCAATGGTGCCTCATATACCACATGTATATCACGTGACTCCTCCTCTACCACTCGGCTAGGTCCTCCCATGTCAATCATCCTACAATCACCAACATAAGACAAAACAAGCAACAACTCCATTAGAATGTTAAATAACATAAGTTCATTATCTAGAATGAAGTTATATTCTATAACACACTAAGTCACTCTCTATGAAAACTCTATATGAGTTTCATCCCTCTCTATCTTCTAAGTTCTCCTAAGTTGTAATCCAAGGACTCTCGCTCCTAAGGTTTATAACTATTGCTTTGATACCAACCTGTGACGCCCCCAAATTCAGACACACATATCTCGAATTTGGTTCATCACGCTAAATCTAATATCACACTAAAATCATCAACAATAGAAATAATAGAATAATTTACATTGATATAATATAAATATTCGCGTCCCAAGTTACCGTAACCATTACTACAACAAACTAGTGATTAAACTTAAACATAATTAATCATTCTTAGTACATCATAATAAGCATAACAATAGTAATAATATTTCTACTCTTAAAGGACTAAGCTATTCTGTCGCCTTGCCCTTTCCCTTGTCCTTTCCCGATGTACTGCCTTGCTCTGCCTTAACTGTAATTTTTTAGGGAAGCAAGAATGAGCAACAAGTTTGCTTAGCAAGTAATATAGCAATAAGAATAAGCAGTTATGATGTTTGAATCTTCCAAGGTATAACAGTAAATGATAGTTCAAGGATATCAAGAGATGTCAGGAGTGTTCAATAAATGTTGCTATAGACTGAAGGATAATAATAATATTTCAAGGTTTATTAAGAATGAACACTGAGCAGTCACTAAGGACTAAGAACGCTTACTAGAATAAACAATATTATACTGTAAACCCAATATAAACGAGTACAACAGGTGATCAGCCTAAAGTACCCTACGTTATGCATAACATTTAATCATACTTATGCACGCACGTCGGTTCTCCGACAATATAAAATTTCCCCTTTTTAAGAGGGTTGTTCATCTCAGTAGATTTACAAGAGTCCGCACCAAGTCAATTGGTTTGGAGAGCTTTCTTAACATATGATTGTAGTCTAGCCGAATCAAAGGCTTAGACCACTTTTATAATGCATTTATGAACGATAAGTCCAATGCTTGTAACAATGCTAAGGCATACAAATGATTTTCGAATAGTAATAGATATTTTCTTGATATAAGTATGGCAACAATTCAGATTATACAATATACAATGTAAATAATTTAGAAAGCTTACATTCAATATGATAATCAAATGAAGTTAGAGAACTCGCACAAAATCCAAAGTTGTGTGAGTTAAGAGACTTGCCTTTAGTGTTGATTACCACTTATAGCGTAAAATCACCACAATAAACTATGTTATCCTATTTATGTATGTATATGTATTCATTAGACACACACACTTGATATACATATTTGCATACTTTCATCACATATATCTAAATTCATATAGGCTACACACATTTAAACTCATAGATGCATAACTAGCATTGATTTATACCTTTAAAATCTTTAGTACCATATGCTCATCTTTTATTTGTATTTGCAAAATATCCCTTACTTAATGTATTTTTAAGTTGTTTCACATATTAAAGAACCTTTAAGCTAGTTTTGACCCTTTATTAAAGTTACTCATACATTTCTATCTTTCAAAGTTAAAAGAATTCTTTATGTCAATCCACTAGCCATAGTATTCATTATACCACATAATATTGCCAAACAACTTCTTTCTACACATGCTTGGATAGTTTATAAAAATGTCTAACTACATGCGTGAACATGTCGATTATCTCTAGAGGCATAAGCATCCTATCCTAATTGTTCAAAAGTTCACAGTATAAATCATAGAGTTTTAAACTCAATTTGTTTTCAATTGTTAAGATGTCATATATAACGATCTATATATGTAAGGTATGTTGAGTACACATTGCATATGTATTTACAAGACTAACTAAGCTATAAACATATGCTCAATAGGTTATAAACAACTTATACTTGTCGTTTTCTTCATCCAATTGCTTTCCATTATGGGGCTCACACAAGGCTGCGCCGTCGTACGAATATTTCCCGACAGAAAGAATATTCCACGACCAAACGAATATTCCCCGACAACAAATGAATATTTTATAACCACTTACTTATTTTGCAAATTTGCACATTTCACCCATAACCAAAGCATTATATCAAATTAACACCTTATTATTCACAATAATATTTAGAGAAAATTTGATTTTATTCATTAATAAGTTGATGTCTTACAGGAGTGATGGAAGGGAAAGAGCATGTGCTATAATTACGGCTAAGAGGGGCACATATTACCAAATTGCCCAAAACCAAAGAAGATCAGGGGATGTTTTGCTTGTGGATCAACAGAGCAGCAGATAAAGGATTGCCCGAAGAAAGGAAGTAGTGAAGCTGGCGGAGGCCAGGGAGGAGGAAACAAGTTAATGATTGGTGGACCTGCATAACCCAACCGATCGACCGCCCGAACTTTTAACATGACCGTCCAGGACGCAGTAGCTGCGAAGGACGTGGTGTCAGGTATAATCCCAATCAATAATATAAATGCTTATGTATTATTTGATTCGGGTGCGACCTGTTCTTTTATATCTAAAGAATTTTCTAGTAAACTTAGTACACCCCGAGAATGTTTAGAAGATTCCTTGAACGTAGAAGTTGCGAATAAGGAAATAATCCCTGTAGAATACATTTATCAAAATTGTCGCGCAAACATTAGAGAACATGAACTGAGCATAGACTTGATTCCTATTAGACTGGGAGAATTTGACGTAATACTGGGAATGGATTGGTTATATAACCATGCGGTGGTAATAGACTGTCAAAACAAGTGTGTGAACCTTCTGACTCCGAGTAAGTCTAAGGTAGTGTTTTATGGTAGCTCATCGCTTAAGCAATCGTGTTGCGTTATGATGATGCAGGCCAAGAAATTGTTAAGGAAAGGATGTGTAGGTTATTTAGCTGACATCATAGATACTCGGAAAAAGGGAGTTGAAATTAAAGATATACCCGTAGTGAATAAATTTCAGGATGTGTTTACAGACGATCTGCCTGGTCTTCCATCAGACAGAGAAATCGAATTCATAATAGACTTAGCACCGGGAACGACCCCGATTTCGAAAGCTCCATATCGTATGACGTCGGTAGAAATGATAGAATTGATGATACAACTTCAAGAGTTATTAGATAAGGGGTACATTCGACCAAGTTTGTCTCCTTGGGGAGCACCAGTGTTATTCGTTAAGAAAAAAGGACGGATCAATGAGGCTCTGTATTGATTATCGAGAATTGAACAGAGTAACGATCAAGAACAGATATCCACTACCAAGGATAGATGACTTATTTGATCAACTGAAGGGAGCGAAATATTTTTCGAAGATCGACCTACAGACATGATATCACAAACTGAAAGTGCGAGATGAGGACATACCAAAGACTGAGTTTCAAACCCGTTATGGACATTACGAGTTTTTGGTAATGTCATTTGGTTTAACTAATACTCCGGTAGCATTTATGGACTTGATGAACCGCGTCTTCAAGCCATTCTTAGATAAATTTGTAGTAGTTTTCATCGACGATATTTTGATCTACTCGAAGATAGAGGAAGAACACGCCGAATATATGAAGATTGTTTTGGAGGCACTCCATGCACATTGATTTATTCCAAATAATATTTATCCTAGACTAGGATATAATTTAATTAGGTACCAATATTACTTATTATTAATTATTTATTTAATCAAAGTTACTTTCTCTCATAGGTTTAAAATACACATTTAAATACCCTTACACTCAACATGGGGTCACATAAGACTCTTTTTCACCCAACATAATAAATCACATAAGTTAAGCTTTCTTTTATCATATAGTCTTATATAATAATTCCAATGTCACACCTCATCTTATATTGAATGAAAAACCTTATTATATAAGATTTCTCCTTACATGCTATTATTCATGATAATTAATGAATAGCAATTAGTCAATGACATTATTTATTTGTTAATAGAACTAATTAATTTAATCCATTTCATCATTAATTAGTGCTTTCTCATTTCACCACTTTGTGATAAGTAGGTTTTATACCTATTTATTCGGTATCTTTTACTTGAATTAGTTGTTTATATTCATGTGTCTTAGTTACTTTTCATGTATTTTGTGTTCATTTTGTAGGTTATACGTTTGGAAGCGGTGTGAGCGACTATTGGTAAGGAAAAGCAAAGAAAATGCAAAGAAAAGCAATCCGGACATCATTTGGGCTTTCATGTTCATTTCATGTTCTTAGCTTGGAACTTAGACTATATTGTACAACTTCTTCTTAACTTTCCGAAACATCTTGAATCATTCCAATCAGAGTTTGGATGAAAGAGTTATGGCATTTCTACCAACGGACGTCGTTGAACTTCATTATTTTGGGTGGCCATTTGCATAGCAGTCACTTCCAGTCCAATTTCGACCTTCATCCATTCGTTATTTCTCAAAACTCAAAGAATGAAAGTTGTAGATCTTGTCGATAGCTTCGATTAGATAGGTGGTAGGCCCCGTAATTCCTTCCGGATCAAACGTTATGGCAATTTTACCAGACGACACTGCAGCAGAAAAAATAATTAGCAGCTTGCACCCAAGCCGGGGCTTGCACTTTTTGGCCTTGATAGCAAGCCGGGGCATGGGTCCTGGGCATTTTAACAGATTGCTAGCAAGCCGGGGCTTGCTATTACAAAGGGAAAAGGCAAGTTAGGGCTTGGGTATGCGCAGAATGAGTAGTTTTTGTCCGAATTTGAGTCCGATAAGGATTGGTTCGAGTTGTTTGATTCAAGATCTTCCAAGAGGACTTAAAAACATATAAGGAGGCTTATAAAAGGAGGAGATTTACAAGGATTAGACGGAGTTTTTGGAAGAATTCCATTAGATTATATTAGAGTAAATTAGATCAAAACCATAGTTCTAATGAGTTTTGGAGATTGAAGCAACTTGGAAACCATTGAAGATTCAAAGTAGGAGCAAGGAGAAAGCATCAAATATGCAGACAACAGATTCTATCTTCTTATCTTCTTCTATCTTTGTCGTTTAATAATTATTCAATTGTGGATTCTTAGTTTTAATTCAATAATCATGAACTAATTCTTTGTTTGAGATTACAATGGATCTTATTGTGTAGTTTATTTTAATATGCTTCGCTATCAATTATTATGTTCTATTGTGAGGATTGTCTATTATGATTTGGACTCAATTATTTAATTGATTGACCATCAATTACCGTAATAATCTATATGAACTCGAGAGATGAAGTATTTATTTAGATCTTATCATGATAACATGTGTTCATGATTTTGTGAGTAGCTTAATCTTGATGAATGTTAAGGTAGAGATATGCTTGACATCGCATGTAATCAGATAGAGAACTTATTCTTAAACTTTCTTCAATTGTAATTCACATAGAGATACAATGGGTTAGTTGATTAAGGTGTTTAACGGATTTCTATCTTAATTGTGGATTGACGTTAATACGGTATTAGTGCATCGAGAGGTGGTTAATACTACTTTCGTGTTCTTGATTAACAATTCGGATAGAGAATAATTGATGAAAAGTGTGTTAACCCAAATGCAGTAATAAGTGAAGTTGTGATCTTAAATCTCCATAATCTTAATTTAACTAGTGGTAATTAGAATTAGTTTACTTATAAATTGAAATTCATTCGTTTAAATAAGATTGAGTTGGTTATATGTTATTACTTGGTAATTCTTGTTAACTAATTCTCTGTGGGAACGATACTCAACTTATCACTTTATTACTTGTTGACCACGTATACTTGCTTGTTATGCGTAATTAAATTTTACCCAACAAGTTTTTGGTGTCGTTGCTGGGGAATTAGTTTAATATTTCTTTGCCAATATTAATTTCAATCAAATTAGTCTTAATTTAAATATTTTTATTTTTATTTTTAATTCTCTTCCTATATTTCTCTCTTTTCAGGTATCATGGATAACTTTGTGTATCAATGGCCATACACGAACATGACTCAACCAAGGAAAACGGGGATTGATGGACTTAATGCATTTTTTGCAATGTCAGCACAAATTGAAGAACTTTCGAGGAAGTTGGACGTTTTTGCAGCCCAAAGGAGTCGAAGGATGGCAGTTATGTGTGACTATTATGCTGGCAATCACCCGAGTAATCAATGCACCATCAATCTTGGGCCGGTAAAGTATGGTGGTAACTACCTCAATCAGTATGCATATGATAATTATGATCAAGTTTGGGGGTATCACTCGGATTCTTCATGGAGCTATACTTATGAAGACCAATACTCTACTCCAAATCCAACATGCACGCCGGAATTCTCATATCCACCTCCGATGCGACAAGAAGACAATTTAGAGTTGAAGGAATTCATGTTAAGGATTATAGCAAACCAAGAGGAGAGGATGATGAGTCAAGAAATATCGAGCCATAATTTTCAGCACCAGATGGAACAACTCGTCACCACTTCAACTCATGGTCCTCAATATATGGATTCCAAAACTGAGACAGATAATTCAAGTTTGGAGGATTTATGGTTCAAATTTGTAGCATCAACTGAGGAGAGGATGATTAATCAAGAGCGGTCAATTTAGAATCAAGAGATAGCAATTCAAAATCTTCAAAATAAGATAGATCAATTGACCAAAGCTGTAAGCAACCTTCCTCAAAACAATTAGTGTTATGATGAGGATTTCGAGACTGATGAAGTGCCCGAACCAAATCTGCAACTGGATGAGCCACAAGATATAGGAAGTGTGGAGACAATTGGGGATAATGAAATAGAGGTCCACAAAAAGCTAAATGGGTCTCCACCAAAGATCAAAGAGTCGGTCAGATTTGCAAAATCATGCCCACTTGGTAGTCATGTCGTCGGTGAAGCTCTTGTTGACATAAGAATGAGTACAATTTTCAATCCATGGTGGGAATAAAAAGAGAAGATAGACGAAGAGCCCATTGTGTGTGACAAGCTTCCATGCCCCCAAAGTGATCACACACACAATGGAGAAAACACCTAGCTGTGGGACGTTCTTGATTGAGATCATACCAAATCAGAGCATGCTAGGTGACTTTGATGCATTGGCCATCGTAAATGGGAACCTACCAAAAGCTATATTACTTCCGATGGATGGAGGGTTCCTCAACTTTCGAAGAGGAATTGGATATCATTGACTAGATAAAGTTAGGCTGAAAGACTATAAATCAAGCGCTGACTGGGAGGCAACCCAGGAATTTTTATATTTATATGCTTTACTAGTTTATTTAGTTGATAGGAATTAATTTGCTTATTAAGTTCTCTTACCTATCCAAGTGCTATTCTAATCCACGTTGTCTCTCTTCATTGCAAGTATTGGTGGTTCAATGGATAGGAAAATGATCGTCGCCGGCATGCCACCATCACCACAAGCTTAAATGATTACAGGGAAGTTCTCGTCCACTTCATGTTTTATTTTACAATGAGGACATTGTAATTGTTAAGTTTGGGGGAGTTAATTAGTTTAGTTTTGCATGTTTAATGTAGTTGTTTTAGTTTTGCATAAGTTGTCATGTTTGTTTAGTTTAGGTTTATTATATGTCTTCATTCATGTAGTGTAAGTGCATAATAGTTTGCATAGTAGAGTAGTTGTAAATAGTTTTTATTTTTATCTATAAAAAAAATTCAAAAATTCAAAAATAATAGTTAGTTACTATGTTCATCTTGCATGATTCCAGCTGCTAGATAGTTCAATTTATTTTGGCCAATGATGAGATTGGAATTGAGTAGACAAGTATAGTACTAATTATTAGAGCTTTGATGTGATTTCTTATTATGAATTGAATCTTTTCCTGTTTAAAACTGGTATAATCAAGGTTAGCACGTAAGAAACAACCTTGTTGATTGATTGAGTTTAAATTGATACATAATGGGATTCTAAAGGATAATGCTAGTTTGAATGAAAGAATGACAAGAACAAGTAGTGATGGCTAAAGTTAAACAAAAACCTAAGTTTGGGGGAATATGTGAGATATATAAGCTATTGAAAAAAAAAGAAAAAAAAGTATGAATAAACACCGTGGCGTGCTTGTCTAGTTTTGTGGCCTTTGTTACTTGAGTAAGTAAGCCCGAGGGGATTGTCTCTACACCTAGCGCCCTAAGGTCTTAATGGTATGGGAGTCGTTGGTCGAAAGCTCGTTAAGGTAGCATTGAAAAGCCTAAGGGAATAAGACATTGCATAACTATGTGTATATAAACCAAAAGAAAAAAGAGAGAGAATAAAACGGGAAATAAGAGCAAAAAGCCCCCGTAGATGAAAAATAAAGCATAAGTATCCCATGTTGACCACCGATATTGGTAATTGTATGATTTTAGTTGGATCTAGCTTGTTTTCGGATTTCTTGAGTTTGCACTATATGATGCCTTCAAAGAGACTTGTTATGTGTTAAATTTGATTTTATATCAGTTAACATTGTTGTGGAGCACACACACTATACCAGTAATAAAAGTTTAAGACTTGATGATTGACTAGGAAATTGTTGATTGGTTTTGATATGAAGTATTGTCGTGTGTGCTTGATTTTTCTAAGGCCGAGTGAATAGATTTGATTCTATCAATACTGCTAGATTTGTAGGCATATAGATTAGTTGTATTTCATTGCATTGCATTGCATTATGTTATGTTACTTGGGGACAAGCAACGGTTTAAGTTTTGGGGTATTTGATAAGTAGATTTTATACCTACTTATCCGGCTCTTTTACTTGAATTAGTTGCTTATATTCATTTGTCTTAGTTACTTTTCATGCATTTTGTGTTCACTTTGTAGGTAAAAGCAAGAAAAATGCAAAGAAAAGTAATCCGGACATCATTTGGGCTTTCATGTTCATTTCATGTTCTTGGCTTGAAACTCGGACTATATTGTACAGCTTCTTCTTAGCTTTTCGGAACATTTTGAATCATTCCAATCGGAGTTCGGATGAAAGAGTTATGGCATTTCTACCAACGGACGTCGTTGAACTTCATTGTTTTGGGTGGTCATTTGCATAGCAGTCACTTCTAGTCCCATTTCGACCTTCACCCCTTCGTTATTTCGCAAAACTCAAAGAATGAAAGTTGTAGATCTTGTCGATAGCTTCGATTATATAGGTGGTAGGCCCTGTAATTCCTTACGGATCAAACATTATGGCCATTTTACCAGAGGACACTACAACAGAAAAAATAATTAATAGCTTGCACCCAAGCCGGGGCTTGCACTTTTTGGCCTTGATAGCAAGCCGGGGCTTGGGTCCTGGGCGTTTTAACAGATTGCTAGCAAGCCGGGGCTTACTATTACAAAGGGAAAAGGCAAGTTGGGGCTTGGGTATGCGTAGAATGAGTAGTTTTTGTCCGAATTTGAGTCTGATAAGGATTGGTTCGAGTTGTTTGATTCAAGAGCTTCCAAGAGGACTTAAAGACATATAAGGAGGCTTATAAAAGGAGGATATTTACACGGATTAGAGGGAGTTTTTGGAAGAATTCCATTAGATTATATTAGAGTAAATTAGATCAAAACCATAGTTCTAATCAGTTTTGGAGATTGAAGCAACTTGGAGACCATTGAAGATTCAAAGTAGGAGCAAAGAGAAAGCATCAAATATGCAGACAACAGATTCTATCTTCTTATCTTCTTCTGTCTTTGTCGTTTAATGATTATTCAATTGTGGATTCTTAGTTTTAATTCAATAATCATGAACTAATTCTTTGTTTGAGATTACAATGGATCTTATTGTGTAGTTTATTTTAATATGATTCGCTATCAATTATTATGTTCTATTGTGAGGATTGTCTATTATGATTTGGACTCAATTGTTTAATTGATTGGCCATCAATTACCGTAATAATCTATATAAACTCGAGAGATGAAGTATTTATTTAGATCTTATCATGATAGCATGTGTTCATGATTTTGTGAGTAGCTTAATCTTGATGAATGTTAAGGTAGAGGTATGCTTGACATCACATGTAATCGGATAGAGAACTTATTCTTAAACTTTCTTCAATTGTAATTCACATAGAGATACAATGGGTTAGTTGATTAAGGTGTTTAACGGATTCCTATCTTAATTGTGGATTGACGTTAATACGGTATTAGTGCATCGAGAGGTGGTTAATACTACTTTCGTGTTCTTGATTAACAATTCGGAGAGAGAATAATTGATGAGAAGTGTGTTAACCTAAATGCAGCAATAAGTGAAGTTGTGATCTTAAATTTTCATAATCTTAATTTAACTAGTGGTAATTAGAATTAGTTTACTTATAAATTGAAATTCATTCGTTTAAACAAGATTGAGTTGGTTATATGTTATTACTTGGTAATTCTTGTTAACTAATTCTATGTGGGAACGATACTCGACTTATCACTTTATTACTTGTTGACCACGTATACTTACTTGTTGTGCGTAATTAAATTTTACCCAACAAGTTTTTGGTGTCGTTGCCGGGGAATTAGTTTAATATTTCTTTGCCAATATTAATTTCAATCAAATTAGTCTTAATTTAAACATTTTTATTTTTATTTTTAATTCTCTTCCTATATTTCTCTCTTTTCAGGTATCATGGATGACTTTGTGTATCAATGGCCATACATGAACATGACTCAACCAAGGGAAACAGGGATTGATGGACTTAATGCATTTTTTGCAATGTCAGCACAGATTGAAGAACTTTCGAGGAAGTTGGACGTTTTTGCAGCCCAAAGGAGTCGAAGGATGGCAGTTATGTGTGACAATTGTGCTGGCAATCACCCGAGTAATCAATACACCATCAATCTTGGGCCGGTACAGTATCGTGGTAACTACCTCAATCAGTATGCATATGATAATTATGATCAATTTTGGGGGTATCACTCGGATTCTTCATGGAGCTATACTTATGAAGACCAATACTCTACTCCAAATCCAACATACACGCCAGCTTTCTCATATCCACTTTGTGATAAGTAGGTTTTATACCTACTTCTCCGGTATCTTTTACTTGAATTAGTTGTTTATATTCATGTGTCTTGGTTACTTTTCATACATTTTGTGTTCATTTTGTAGGTTATACGTTTGGCAGCGGTGTGAGCGACTATTGGTAAGGAAAAGCAAGGAAAATGCAAAGAAAAACAATTCGGACATCATTTAGGTTTTCATGTTCATTTCATGTTCTTGGCTTAGAACTTCGACTATATTGTACAACTTCTTCTTAGCTTTCCGAAACATCTTGAATCATTCCAATCGGAGTTCGGATGAAAGAGTTATGACATTTCTACCAACGGACGTCGTTGAACTTCATTATTTTGGGTGGCCATTTGCATATCAGTCACTTCCAGTCCAATTTGGACCTTCATCCATTAGTTATTTCTCAAAACTCAAAGAATGAAAGTTGTAAAGCTCGTCGATAGCTTCGATGCGATAGGTGACAGTCCTCGTAATTCCTTCCAGATCAAAAGTTATGGTCGTTTTACCAGAGGACACTACATCAGAAAAAATAATTAGCAGCTTGCACCCAAGTCGGGGCTTGCTCTTTTTGGCCTTGATAGCAAGTCGGGGCTTGGGTCCTGGGCATTTTAACAGATTGCTAGCAAGCCGGGGCTTGCTATTACAAAGGGAAAAGGCAAGTCGGGGCTTGGGTATGCGCAGAATGAGTAGTTTTTGTCCGAATTTGAGTCCGATAAGGATTGGTTCGAGTTGTTTGATTCAAGGACTTCCAAGGGGACTTAAAGACATATAAGGAGGCTTATAAAAGGAGGAGATTTACAAGGATTAGAGGGAGTTTTTGGAAGAATTCCATTAGATTAGATTAGAGTAAATTAGATCAAAACCCTAGTTCTAATGAGTTTTGGAGATTGAAACAACTTGGAGACCATTGAAGATTCAAAGTAGGAGTAAGGAGAAAGCATCAAATCTGCAGACAACAGATTTTATCTTCTTATCTTCTTCTATCTTTGTCTTTTAATGATTATTCAATTCTGGATTCTTAGTTTTAATTCAATAATCATGAACTAATTCTTTGTTTGAGATTACAATGGATCTTATTGTGTAGTTTATTTTAATATGCTTCGCTATCAATTATTATGTTCTATTGTGAGGATTGTCTATTATGATTTGGACTCAATTTTTTAATTGATTGGCCATCAATTACCGTGATAATCTATATGAACTCGAGAGATGAAGTATTGATTTAGATCTTATCATGATAGCATGTGTTCATAATTTTGTGAATAGCTTAATCTTGATGAATGTTAAGGTAGAGATATGCTTGACATCGCATGTAATCGGATAGAGAACTTATTCTTAAACTTTCTTCAATTGTAATTCACATAAAGATATAGTGGGTTAATTGATTAAGGTGTTTAACGGATTTCTATCTTAATTGTGAATTGACGTTAATACGGTATTAGTGCATCGAGAGGTGGTTAATACTACTTTTTTGTTCTTGATTAACAATTCGGATAGAGAATAATTGATGAGATGTGTGTTAACCTAAATGCAGCAATAAGTGAAGTTGAGATCTTAAATCTCCATAATCTTAATTTAACTAGTGGTAATTAGAATTAGTTTACTTATAAATTGAAATTCATTCGTTTAAATAAGATTGAGTTGGTTATATGTTATTACTTGGTAATTCTTGTTAACTAATTCTCTGTGGGAACGATACTCAACTTATCACTTTATTACTTGTTGACCACGTATACTTGCGTGTTGTGCGTAATTAGATTTTACCCAGCACTTTGCCACACTAGGCATAATTCCACAAGTTTAAACTAAGCTTCTCATCACTTTTGCTACATTTCTTAATTATCACATACTTAGTCAATTGAATTAATTTCCACACTCATGCCAATACTATATATACTTATATTCAAATAAATATGCATCCAATCTTTATTCTCAATATTATAATGCATTAAAATTTGCGGGTATTACAGTTGCCGACATTCTGAGCAGGAAAGGAAGGGAGAAATTGTTTCAATTGACAACTCAGGAGGAGTTAATAAGAGAAATGGAGAAATTGGAAATAGAGGTAAAGGAACCAGAGAGGTCTGAAGAGAAGTTATTTGTAATGGAAGCTTGTCCGGCATTGTTGGATAGAGTAAAGGAAGCATAGGAGAAAGATGGAGAATGTGAGAAGATTAGGAAAAGGATTTCAAAAAATGAGGAAAAGAAATTTCGAATGGATAAAGACGGTATCTTAAGATTCGAAGGGAGAGTGTGGGTACCAGCGATAACCGAGTTAAGAAAAGAGATTTTGCATGAGGCACACAATACGACATATTTCGTTCATCCGGGGAGCACTAAGATGTATCGAGACTTGAGCCAACATTTTTGGTGGCCCAATTTGAAACGGGAAGTCGCAGAGTGCGTTAGTAGATGTTTACCTTGCTAACGCGTAAACGTTAAGCATCAGCGGCCGAGTGGTTTACTACAACCATTGGAAATACCGGAGTGGAAATGAGAGCATATTACGATGGATTTCGTGGTAGAACTTCCAGTCACGCAAAAAGGTTTTGATGCCATTTGGGTTATCGTGGATCGACTTACAAAGACCGCACATTTTGTACCAATCAAGATCCGTTATAGTTTAAATCAGTTAGCAAATCTATACGTAAAGGAAATTGTTTCATGGCATGGAGTGTTGGTATCGATTGTTTCTGACCGAGACCTGCGTTTCATTTCAAAATTTTGGAAAAGCTTACAAGAGAGGATGGGAACATAGTTAAGGTTAAGTACTGCTTATCATCCTCAGACAGACAGACAGAGTGAGAAAACAATACAAATGCTGAAGGACATGCTTAGGACTTACGTGATGGACTTCAAGGGAAATTGGGACGACCACCTACCCTTAGTCGAATTTGTGTATAATAATAGTTACCATGCGAGTATCAACATGCCACCATACGAAGCTCTTTACGGAAGAAAGTGCAGAACGCCATTATGTTGGGATGAAGTCGGAGAACGAATAATACTCGGACCAGAGTTAGTACAACAAACCGCAGACGTGGTGACGGTGATAAGAGCCCGACTAGTAGCAGCTCAAGATCGCCAGAAAAAGTACTCGAATTTACATCGGCAAGACCGAGATTTTAAAGTAGGCAGTTTTGTATTCTTGAAGGTATCTCCATGGAAGGAAAAGATCCACTTCGGCAAGAAAGAAAAACTGAGTCCAAGATTCATAGGACCGTTCGAGATACTAAAGCGAGTGGGCGAAGTAGCGTACAATGTTGCACTACCACCTGAGTTGGAGCACATCCATAACGTGTTTCACATATCTATGTTACGTTCGTACAAGCCTGACTACAAACATGTGATTTCTTATGAACCCATTCAAGTGGAGAAGAACTTAGCATATGAAGAAATTCCTATCCAAATTCTAGATAGGAAGGAGCAAACTTTAAGGAACAAAGTCATTTCTTCTGTAAAAGTACTTTGGCGTAACCACGATGTCGAGAAGGTAATGTGGGAGTTAAAAGATAGGATGATGAGGGATTATCCCCATCTATTTGTGTAACCTTGAAGCAAGTCCGGGATGGAATTTTTATAAGGGGGGGGGGGGGAGGATGTAATACCCGAGAATTTCCATGTCTTATGAATATTTTAATGGAATAAATATTTATTTGAATATAAATAATTTCGTGTTATGAGGTAAATTAACTCAATTATATTAAAGTGATTAATGTGGAGTTGTAACAAACTCCTTGAAATGCTTTGTGTGGCACCGTGATGAGAAATAGTAGTGATTATATTAATTAAGGAAAGAGTTGTTAAGTAAACAATTAATCTATATTAATTATTTATTATCATGAAAGAATATTGATAAATTTCACGTAAGGAATATGCTCTTAACCTAGTATGATAATTAATTTATGATGTGAAGAAATATTATGGAGATGGATGTTGAAACTGGCTTGAAGTTAAGCTAGTTTGGCACTGCCAGGATACGGCGTAGCTGCGCCGTCCCAGCAGTACAAACTGGCGCATCTGCGCTAGAGATTAGTTGGAGAAAATGTAGTTTTCTTCTGTGGCAATGAAATGGTACACTTATGCATTAGGTGTGACATTAATAAAATCATACGATAGGAGTATATTGCAATGAAATGAGGTACCTAGTAGCACAATGATATCATATAAAGTTGTAATGCATAAATGATTAACTATCTGGGTATTCTAGAATCTGAGAAAGGAATTCAATGTTTAAATAAACATTAATATTAAATAAGGTTATAATGTGGTTATGTGAGTAGTAGAGATAATTATGGAACTACCCGGACAATAATGCCTAACTGTGATATTTTATTGCGTGTAGTTAATGTACATGAATTATATGATGTGAGTATAAAATTGTCTTTAAATTCCTAATATGTTAACAATTGTACTTTAATATTACATTATGGGAATTAAAAGGACCAAACCAAGCCTTAGTTACTAAAGTTGCTGAGATTTTTCTCTCTTGTCCCAAATTGAGTGTCACAAAGTACATGAATAGTGACTTGAAGCTAACTTACATATTTTCCAAAAGGCTATGGAATAGGTGATCATTTGCTAAGAAGATAGTTGGTAAGGGTGGTCGATCAACTCTTGATTAACCAATGTATTGTTCCATTACACCATGAATCCAACCTTAGTGTAATGCCAATGTCTAGTTCAAGCTTTTTCTATAAATACAAGCTTAAATTCAGTTTTTGGTGTTGATAGAAGTTGCTTGATAGTCTAAATTGGAGAGTTATAAGTTGCTGAGCTACTATAGAAGCATACTTAGAGTGTAAGGAGTCCAATTTGAGCTTGAGAAGGTATAAACCCTAGATATGTTCTTAAAATGGGTCTTATGAAGTTCTTGAAATTATTTAAATTTCTATGTTAATTGATATGAATTAACATGTTATAATGTGTTTAAGAAGTTTACTAACATGTATGAACTCTTTAATAATGGTTTGGAACATGTTTTAATTAAAAGAAATGAAGTTGGGTAACACTCTGCAAAACAAAGTCTGCTTATTGCTTCTGAACTCGACGTGGCGCAGCTGCGCCCTGTTTGTACTAGGGTGCAGCGCAGCTGCGTCGTACCTCAGAACCAGTTGATGGATTATGTCATGCTAGGTTGATGCTAATATAGTATTATGACTTGTATATACATGAGAATAGGTATGACATCTGTTATAAAGTTTCCTTATGTAGTATGAAATGTCCAACATGATTTGGTAGAAGATCTTTAACAAGGACTTTAAGTCTTGGAAACAAACTTTGTTAAAATGCATGTTCTACAGATTTTGAACTTAGTGGTCTATACCCATGACTGATGTTACATATAAATGAGCATGCTATAGCGTACATAGTTCCTTTGTTCATAATCAAACTCGTTAGACCTTGTGTGAAAGAAGTTTTTAAGAAAACTTGGTATAGTAGAACTAAGGTGCATGAATGCTACTTGATATACATTCTAATCTTGCGAGCATGTTAACATGACTTGACTACATGTGATTAAAGCCTTAAAGTTGTCTTGTATGCGTTAAATTGTATAGTTCAAGTTTAAAATGGTTTCAAAAGCAAACTTGAACATATTTTCAAAACCTAGTTGCATCACATGGATATCTAGATTCTAAAGGGTTAAGATGTCATGTTATGTCTATAATATCCCTAGACATGATCCATATGTATTGAACATGATGATAACTAAACCAAACATGAGTTTAAAGCATGATTCGAAGTGTTAAACAATGATAGTTGTGAACAAACAATATGAATTCTATAAGCATATGTATTAACAGATTGTGATATAACTATGTGGTCATCTAGCCAAGTTATAAGATATGGTAGCTGTGACGCCCCCAAATTCAGGTACTTGAAACCCGAACTCGGTGCTTCATGATACCATTTCTATGAGCGGAATAATACTGATAATAATAACAATAATATAAATATCAAACTTAATTTACATATATCAAAGTCTAAATCCCAGGTACGAGACCTTTAAACATTCATTACATCATAGATAATAAGTATCATTATCTTAATAAACTTTAAATATTACATAGAATATTATAAAATTCATTCGAATAGCTTTCCTTTCCCCTTGTTCTTACCTGATCCTTCGGGTTGATCATACTTAGCTGAAAACATTTAAATTTAAAGCAATAATGAGTATTTGATTGCCCATCAAGTAATAACAATAATAAATATTAACTGAAAGAATTAAATATTTTCTTTGAATAACACTTCTACAACGAATCAATAGTTGTGAAGTAAGCTGAACCAATAATAACAACATATCACTTCTATATAAAATTTTTGAAATTACGTACTGACTATAACTGGAGATCAGTTGACAAACTATGAACATTATTTTCTATTTTTGAAAAGGTATACAGAAATTCATTTGCAGACCGTCATAACTTATAGGCATGGGGGTGATCAGCCTGTTATGCCCTGTATTGATCAATACTACATGTAAAAATGATATTACCGTTCATCTTATCCACCTTAGGTGCACAAAAGTTTTCCCATGTTCGGGATGTTCATACTTAGTCAGGAATCCGAAATAAAACAATCTAGTTGGATACAATAAAGTTCTATCTTGTTCAACAATATTTTTAAATTTGTGTCTAGCCAAATCAAATAGCTTAGACGACTTTTAAGTCAACGTATACATACTGGAAACCAATGAGTATGTATCAACATGTGATTAAATACAATGATTATCCAAGCGAGGACACTTGTCTAACCCTATATAGGAATTAACAAACAGAATAAATATATCTGAATTATACAATGATACAATGATACAATGATTGGACAATGTAAGAACTTGTATGAATACAAAGATTGGATACGTAATCAATAACAATAGAGTTAATAATCTGGCACAATAATATGATTCTGAAACTTTCTTACTCATGTCCATTGCATAAAGAAAATGCAAAGTTAGGATACTTGCACAATGTAAAGAATAGTTTAGATACTTGCCTGAGCTGCTGCTTACAATAACGCAACTTAGATTAATCTTTTATATCGAAACCTATCATTAATAAGATCATTCGTTCGATTAGAATAATGTATCATAACACATAGTACTGCTATTTGCAGTCAGCACATAACTAATCACATTGTCACATATTTTAACAGTCATTGATTCACTAACAAACACGTATCAAATCTAATTATCTAAGTCCAGATCAATTTCTAAAATATTTCGGTGCACCGAAGGCTTACTGGGTAATTATCGAGTCTAAAACTCCATCCAGTAATTCAATAACTGAAAATATCAGTCATATTATTTTTAATTGACTTATAATAATTTTTAATTAATTATTATAATTTATCATGATTTTTCAAACACCGGAATCATTATCAAATGATTTAAATATTAAATAATTCTATTATCATTAATATTTAATGGCTTAAATATGAATTACTACCCTAAACTATAGGGCATATTCCACTTCGATGATCCACTTTTTAATTTTGTCAATCAGGTGATTAAACTATCAATTTTTTTCAATTGCAACAAATTGAGCCGCCACGTCAGAAATTGCTGACGTGGCTATCTGAGTGGGCCATAAAGCAGCTGATGTGTCAAAAAAATTAATTTTTTATTTTAAGATTAAACATTATTGATACATTAAAGGGTAAAATAGTAAAATGATAATTAAACAAAACAATAAAAAAAATTAAATACATCATCACTCTCCTAATCTTCTATCACAGACCTTTCTCCTTCCCCTTCCCCTTCAGCCACCCCCGCCGTCCCCAGCCGGAGATAAGCAAGCTAATGGGCCTAGTGTCCGATTAGGCGAGATCGGAGGAGAGCTACCACCAGCTACATTCCCTTACGACTCCTACCCACGCCGCCCCAAATCTTGGATTGAAGCCATTAACGGGGAGTTTGCGACGCCGGATGTTGGGGTTTTTGGTGGGTCGGGTTTTGCAGGGACTGATCGAGGCCATTAACGGGGCGATTGCTGCTGAGTTTGAGTGGAGAGAAATTGGTGGAGAATATGGGGTTTTGCAGTTTGAGTGGAGAGAAATTGATCGAGGCCATTTTCCTTGTTATCTAGAGCACTTCAAACCTCCCTAAACTGCAATAAATCGCCGCCACCACGTGCAAGCTCGTAAAATACGGTCCATTAAAGTCACCGGAGTCGGATCATCTATGGAACTACTGAGACAACCAAGCCCCAATGTCGATAGCCCAAACTCGATCCAAAAAAGCCCTAGCTCAAGAATCAACGATTCCGACGAAGGATTAAGACCAAACCATCGCCTCCCAAAGCCACCATGAACACCTTCCTTGCATCCCTGCATACCCAAATCCAACACAGAAAAGTTTGTTGAGAATTTTTCTTGTTTTCTTGCATTTTTCCCAGCAACCAAGCAGAGCAGAACAGTTTAGCACCCAAAAAGAGAGTAAAGAAATAGAAGCACAGAACAAAGTACAAAAGGTAATCACATTTCAAAACTCAATTCAAGAGTATTTTTGGAATTTGCCTCAAAAGATGAATAAATTAAAACCCCAATACCCGAATAGATCAACACATGAAGACAATATAAACAGATCTAGCAGAGAAAAGCGGATCAAAAGCAGCCACAAACTACATCAGATCCAACCCAAAATCAGATCACCAGAATATTTGAAAACTAAACTGGGCTGTGGAAATAGTTACAGTAGTTATCGTCAATTCCATGGCTGGGACGAATGAGCAAGACGAACTGGCCGAATCAGTTAATGAACTCTTCACCAGTGTCTCCACCATGATTAAAGGCGAACTTCATGTTTTCTCTCCAATTTCTTTGACTTTTGTTTTCTGGATCTTTAATTTTGTGATTGTAATTTGAGCAAAATAGATTGAATTAAGTTTTGACTATTTTACCCCTTATTTAAATAGATTTATTTATTTAATGATTAAAAAAAGTATTATTTTTGACACATCAGCTTCTTAAGGCCCCACACAATTAGCCACGTCAGCAATTTCTGACGTGGCATGTTCAATTTGTTGCAATTAGAAAAAATTGATAGTTTAATCATCTGATTGACAAAATTGAAAGGTGGATCACCGAAGTGGAATATGACATATAGTTTAAGGTACTAATTCATATTTAAGCCATATTTAATTAATATTAAACTATTAATGAAACCATTGCCTAAATATTGAAGTTATTTATAATAACTCCAAATATTATTAAAATATTTTTATTACCCTTAAATAATTTTTAAAATAATTAAAAGTCATTTTTAAATAATTACCATTAATATTTAACTATTGATGTACTATTTTTCCAAATATTAAAAGTCATTAATTATAACTTAAAATATTTTTAATTCATTTATTTCCTTTTTAAATGATTTTTAAATGAATAAAACCAATTTTAAATTATTTATTTAATATAATTATTAAATAAAACTATTATCATTAATATATAATTATTAATAAAATTTACCTTTAAATATCAAAAGTTATATTTTATAACTTAAAATATTTTTAAACTATTTATTTTTATTTAAAATAATTTTTATAATATTAAAATTATTTTTAATTAATTCATTTAATATAATTGTTACATAAATCTAATATCATTAATATTATATAATTAATGAAATTTATCTTAAAATATTAAAAGTTATATTTTATAATTTAAAATATTATTAAATACCTTTTTATCATTTAAAATGGCTTTTAATATATTAAAATTTTTTTAATTAATTTATTTAATGCATTTATTAAATAAATAAAATATCAATAATATCCAAATAAATATTAATATTTATGAAAAATATGTCAAATTATTAAATGTTAATTTTTATAACTTAAAATAATTTTTGTAATTTTTGAAAATTAATTTCTATTTTTAAATTATTTTTAGAAATTAACTTAATTAATTTTAATAAAACTGTCACTAAAGAATGCCTATAGCAACAGAACCGTCGCTATAGGTGTTCTTCATGTTCTTCACCCAAACCTAGAAATACATGTCAGTCACAAAGGGTACCAGTTTGACCATCAATAATTCGTAACTAATGGTGTTTCTGGAAAATCTAAATATCAGATCTTGTAATTCTAGTGCAATACTACATGATCAACTAAGAAACATGGCCAAATAGTATAAAACAAGTGAGATTTGGGGCTCAAAAACATTGTCAGGCATGTTCTTCTTTTTCTGGGTTACCCAGAAATGAAGAACAGCCAAGGTACCTAATTTGCAGGCTTTGAATCTAGCGTTCTGGGCTTGGTCTGTGTAATATGAAGATTCAATCATGTAGAATACCTGTCAAAGAGCAATTACATAACATACTATAGATCTAACATCAACCCATTTAAGAAATCAAGGCCGGTCAAAGTGGTCCCTAGAAATTGTTCTTGAACATTTCTGGAAAATCCTGAAATGTTCATAGGCAGACGGTCAACCCACTTTTGACCTTGCATTACTTGGATCCCATTAATCATTTAGGTTGTCTAAAGGCTTTAGTATGTAGTATATATGTCATACTACATCATCCAATTAACAACATTACCAAAATATCCAACAACAGAAAGATCTGGGCGTTAGAAAGCGTTGTCAGGTCGTTTCTGGGCAGTTTCTAGGTTACCGAGAAACGCCCAGTCATGGTCGGTCAACGACTTTTGACCATCAATAATTTGCAATCTAGACCAGATCTAAGCTTGATTCTTGATCCAGATCAAAGAGCACATATCCGACTACATATCCAAAACATAAAACAACAAAAAACATAAACCGAGAAAGATCTACAGCCTCTGACATTCATTATCAGAACACAAAATAAAATTTTTCCATATTTTATAAAACTTCAAATCCGAGCCTCTAGATGTTATGGATCTAACATCTAGCAACCCAGATCATCATTATACACTATATATAACATGTTTTAACATAAAAATCTAACATCTAATATGGCCTTCAAGATCAGATTATAAATTAGGGTTTTGTACCTCTCTTTAAAAAATCTTGATTCTTAGCATCTGATCTGTTTGTGGTAATCGTGGGGCTTGCTTAGGGGACTGATAAGCTATACAATTTCGTGGGTTTGAAGAGAGAGAACTGAAGTTAGGTGTTTGGAGAGAAATGAGGCAAAATAATAACTTTTCTCTCTCTTTAATCTATATGTAAAACTTGTATGCATGTATTTGATGATCACATGGCTAAGATCAGGAGTGCTATAGCTCGTAGCTAGGTTAGGGAGATGATTTTGCCAAGATTTTGTTAGATTTCCTAGCAATAATTCACCAAATAGGACAAAAAGGGTATAATGGTAATTTATATTTTAATTTTAAGGGTATTCTTGTCCAAGGTACTTAAATCTAGGGTTTATTCACTAGATTTTAAATCTTAAAGTTTTCCAAATAATTTCTAGGGTTTGAAAAATTAAAATTCCACTGTAATAAAATTTTAATTAAAACACATTAATTAAAATTAGGGTTTTTAATAGAAAATTAGGGTTTAAATAATTAGGGTTCCTTAAGTATCATTAGGGTTCCCAAATTAATAATTCAATTTAATAAAATAATTATTAGGGTTTCTAATTTTAGTAATTAGGGTTCCTAATTAGTACATTAGGGTTTTCAAATATTAATTAGGGTTTTTTCTAATTAACAGAAATTCTATAATATGCAACTTAATTCATATAACACCATTTCTGACCGACCTTAAACTCCAGTTTTGAGTTTCCAATTATGGTGTATGAAAGTAATACTTTTTCGGTGAATAGTGCCGTATACGTGAATAGTAACCCCGACACAAAAAATTCTAAATTTGATAAAAAGTTCAAACCAATATTTTGGCATAATGATATTGAAAAAAATAATATCATTTAAGAAGAAAATAACATCCCTTACCTCAAGACAACAGTACTTCTATTCGGAATATCGGTATAAGGCTGAAGGAAACTTGCACTGATGACTAGAAACTCTCAAAGTATCTAAATACTCACAAAATACGCTCGATAATATAGAGAGAGAAATAGAGAAAACTTATGAATTCTAGTGTGATTTTCAATTCTAACTTAGCCCTCTATTTATAGAAAAATGTTAGCACGCCGAAGTAGACTTGACCTACTACTTGATGGCTTTACCTGCTACTATTACCACCCACCACATTTGAAATAAAATTCAGCACATTTCTTCACCAACCACAAGTGGGGCCCACTCAATTCTAGAATTTTTCACCAAAATCATTTATAAACCTAATTTTCGAATCAGACACCTCTTAAAATTCATAACAAATTATACATTCATTTTTAACGGTTCAAAATTTGTGAACATATACTCAACTTTTATATGTATAACATATCCAAAAATCATAACGATCCAACGGTCAGATTAAAAATTATAACTCACGCAATATATCTCAAGAACAGTGATTTAATTTTTAATACCTCAATTCCGACAAAAAACACCTCAACATTAATTCCTTCACATAAAATAAATATATCCATCAATTATATCCACATAAAATAAATATTTCCTTATCATATAAATCAATAATTAATTATTCACAAATAATATTACAGAATCACAATTATGACAACCTGACCGTTCCTAGGAAAGAGGGGGCTTTCCAATAAGAATTTTTCTTTACTGGCACGCAATTAGATGACCAAACCTCTCCTTAGACAGAACTTTCTAGACATTGCCAATAATGTTATCTAATAATATTATTCAAATAATATGAATTATTGATCTGATAATGGAAAATACTGTGCAGTAACAATTATTGAAATAACAATAATATAAAATATCAATGCAGCAATTATTAAATCAATAAAATAAAATATTGAACAGTAACTATTGTAACAATTATTGAGTAGTGTCTTCCTTCGTAAGAATCAATAATTCAAAAATACTGTACAATCCGTGTGCTACTGTGCAACAACGCGTATTACTGTATTTTTTAACCACCGGGTATTCCAACAGTATTAACGGTAACAACTACGCCGTTATTCAATTTTATCATTTTTTTCATTCGACCGTTATCTGCCATGGGGCTCACACAAGGCTGCGCCGTCGTACGAATATTCCCCAACAGAAAGAATATTCCACGACCAAACGAATATTCCCCAACAACAATGAATATTTTATAACCACTTGCTTATTTTGAAAAATTTGCATATTTTTCCCATAACTACAGCATTATATCAAATTAACACCTTATTATTCTAAATAATAATTAGAGAAAATTCGATTTTATTCATTAATAAGTTGGGGTCTTACACTGTGAGACTCTATTTCAGCTATTGGCTTTGATATTGGCTCCTTCTCTACGATCTGAGGGTATCCTAATTCTTTTTCTCCTGACATCTACACACAAATTATCCTGATTAGCACATAGTATATACACACAGCAAATAATGATTTTATAAAAGTTATCTTTTATTTTTGTTTAACTATGAATTTATTCAATTCATCTCCTTTTAAACTCTATATGAGTTATCTATATTTTCAATGTTTTCCTCTGTCATAAGGTTATAGCCTAAAGTCTACCCCACCTAAGGTTTATAACCCTAAGGCTTTGATACCAACCTGTGACGCCCCTAAATTCAGGAACTTGAAACCCGAACTCGGTGCTTCACGATACCATTTTTATGAGCGGAATAATACTGATAATAATAATAATAATATAAATATCAAACTTAATTTACATATATCAAAGTCTAAATCCCAGGTACGAGACATTTAAACATTCATTACATCATAGATAATAAGTATCGTTGTCTTAATAAACTTTTACTATTACACTGAATATTATAAAATTCATTCGAACAGCTTTCATTTCCCCTTGTTCGTGCCTGATCCTCCGGGTTGATCATACTTAGCTGAAAACATTTAAATTTAAAGAAAGAATGAGCATTTGATTGCCCAGCAAGTAATAGCAACAATAAATATTAAATGAAAGAATTAAATATTTTCTTTGAATGACACTTCTACAATGAATCAATAGTTGTGAAGTAAGCTGAACCAATAATAACATAGCACTTCTATATAAAATTTTTGAAACTACGTACTGACTATAACTGGAGTTCAGTTGACAAACTATGAACATTATTTTCTATTTTCAAAAAGGTATACAAAAATTCATCTGTAGATAGTCATAACTTACAAGCACGGGGGTGATCAGCCTGTTATGCCCTGTATTGATCAATACTACATGCAAGAACGATATTATCGTTCGTCTTATCCACCTTAGGTGCACAAAAGTTTTTCCATGTTCAGAATGTTCATACTTAGTCGGGAATCCGAACCAAAACAATCTGGTTGGATACAATAAAGTTCTATCTTGTTCAACAATATTTTTAAGTTTGTGTCTAGCCAAATCAAATAGCTTAGACGGTTTTTAAGTCAACGTATACATATTGGAAACCAATGAGTATGTATCAACATGTAATTAAATACAATGATTATCCAAGTGAGGACACTTGTCTAACCCTATATAGGAATTTACGAACAGAATAAATATCTGAATTATACAATGATACAATGATCGGATAATGTAAGAACTTGTATGAATACAAAGATTGGATACGTAATCAATAACAATAAAGTTAATAATCTGGCACAATAATATGATTCTGAAACTTTCTTACTCATGTCCATTGCATAAAGGAAATACAAAGTTAGGATACTTGCACAATGTAAAGAATAGTTCAGATACTTGCCTGAGCTGCTGCTTACAATAACGCAACTTAGATTAATCTTTTATATCGAAACCTATAATTAATAAGATCATTCGTTCGATTAGAATAATGTATCATAACACATAGTACTGCTATTTGCTGTCAGCACATAACCTAATCACAGTGTCACATATTTTAACAATCATTGAGTCAATAACAAACATGTATCTAATCTAATTATCTAAGTCCGGATCAATTTCTGAAATATTTCGGTGTACCGACGGCTTTACCGGGTAATTATCGAGTCTAAAACTCCATTCAGTAATTCAATAACTGAAAATATCAGTCATATTATTTTTAATTGACTTATAATAATTTTTAATTAATTATTATAATTTTTTATAATTTTTTAAACACCGGAATCATTATCAAATGATTTAAATATTAAATAATTCAATTATCATTAATATTTAATTAATATTAAACTATTAATGAAACAATTGTCTAAATATTAAAGTTATTTATCATAACTTCAAATATTATTAAAATATTTTTATTACCCTTAAATAATTTTTAAAATAATTAAAAGTCTTTTTTAAATAATTACCATTAATATTTAAATATTGATGTACTATTTATCCAAATATTAAAAATCATTAATTATAACTTCAAATATTTTTAATTCATTTATTTTCTTTATAAATAATTTTTAAATGAATAAAACCATTTTTAAATTATTTATTTAATATAATTATTAAGTAAAACTAGTATCATTAATATATAATTATTAATAAAATTTACCTTTAAATATCAAAAGTTATATTTTATAACTTAAAATATTTTTAAACTATTTATTTTCATTTAAAATGATTTTGTTAATATTAAAATCATTTTTAATTAATTCATTTAATATAATTGTTACATAAATCTAATATCATTAATATTAAATAATTAATGACATTTATCTTAAAATATTAAAAGTTATATTTTATAACTTAAAATATTATTAAAGACCTTTTTATCATTTAAAATAATTTTTAATATATTAAAATCATTTTTAATTAATTTATTTAATGCATTTATTAAATAAATAAAATATCAATAATATCCAAATAAATATTAATATTTATGAAAATTATGTCAAATAATTAAAAATTAATTTTTATAACTTAAAATAATTTTTAAAATAATTTTTGAAATTTTAGAAAATTAATTTCTATTTTTAAATTATTTTTAGAAATTAATTTAATTAATTTTAATAAAACTGTGATGAATTAGATTTTTGTAATTTAATTTTAATATTTATTGAAGTAAATAAATATTTTCGATGATTTAATTATTAGATTAAAGAATTAATTGATGCAATTGTGGTAGATTAATTTAATTATATGTGGTACATTTATTAAATTAATGAGGAGAATTTTTATTATCGAAGTTTGTGATTATGTGAGCTTATTGTATTAAAAGAAATATTTAATAAGCCTATTGGTATTTTAATTAATTTAATCATTAATTTGAGAGTTAATAATTTGACATTATTTTTTAATGAGAAATTTAATTATGTGACTATGTGAATTTATTATATTTTATTTAAAGTAAATTAAATAAGATATTGATTTATTTTATAAAGGAGTATGACATTATTTAACTATAGTATAAGAGGTTTTATTAAATTAATGGGGTATAAGCTTTTAAAATGATAGCCAAGCATGGCCTTAGTGGGAGTTATCAGTAGTTACCCATGACTGGGTTAACTGACCATTATGCGCATCAGTTTTTTTTTTCCCTTTATTATATTACGTATTCTTTTCTTCTTCATTTTCTAAGTCTGGCAAAAACAGAGAGGAGAAAGAGAGGGAGAGAGTTTAAAAGTTCAGAAACTGTAAAGAGATTTGTGAGAGTTAAGAAGAAATTGGGGAAAAGTTTCAATCCTTCTAATCTACGCTTGGGTAATTCTCCAAACCCAATATTCATTGTTGCGTCATTTAGTTTTATAAGATGGCTTTCATATATTCTGTAAATCTCTGTAGTTAGAGATTGTGTTGTTATATGGTTATATGTAATAATTCGAGTAATATAACATGTTATATATATATATATATATATATATATATATATATATATATATATATATATATATTGCATGATTCCATATCATAACTTTCATAATACGATGACTTGTTATTTCAAAATTTACAGAGTTTGGGTTTTGGCCTTATGGCCTTAAACGTGAATTTTAGTGTGTCAAACATAAATGATTTTGTAAAATTTATACTTGTATATTATTATGCATGTTATTACGAAGAGACCAAACCTTAAACTAACGGATTCGGTGTTATAACGAATCCGTGGTATTAATTTTTATGATTTATGTTTAAAACCTTCAAGAACATCAAGAACAGTGGAAGTTGCATGCTTTAATTTTGTAATTAAGTGTTTAAATTGGTTAAAGTCATTATATAAATGTTAGGTAATGATTATGTGTGAATTATATCATGTGGGTATGTCTAAATTCGTGTAGAAATTAAGAAATTGATAGAAATTGGCATGTTCTCCGATTTTTCGCGAACTGCCATTTCTGCAACTAGTACGCCGCGCTGCAGCACCGGCTGCCTGCCTTTTTCCCGCGCAGCAGCACCAGGTCTCAAGCCGTAGCGCCACGGCGCCGCAGCGCGAAGCCTTAGTACAAAAGTGGCGCCGCAGCGCCACTCTCTAGAAAGTTCAGGAACGAAAATTTTAAAGTGTTTAAGTCCAAGAATGTGATGTTAACTTAATGTAATGAACATAAAATTATGTTATAAGTATAATGAGATGTTAAAATAGATACTTAACATGTAAATAACATAATTACATGTGGATTGAATTATTGATTACATAATTAGCTTGTTAATTGTGAGGTGTAAATTATGTGACAATGAATGTGATAAATTGACTAAGTATAGTCATAATCAAAGTTAGACAAAAGAGAATGAACTTATGATGATTAGTTAAGTTATAATTAACTGGTATTATGAATGTAAATGGTATGTAGGATTATATTCAAGGAACGTGTTTAATTAACGTGTAATCTACGCACGAGACAAGTTTCCTAACCATACTTGTTATCGTTATATAAGTTGATTAATTCACCTTTCTACATTGAGCAAGTTCTCATTATTATTGATCAAGTCTATTTTGTATATTAAAGTTTATAAATCTTTAAAGCATGATGCTGTTATACAATACTTATTCTATTGTATACCTTTTGAGATTCTATTCAATTAAGTTATCAATTATTGTTAAACCTTGTTTACTAGTGAACCCTTATTGATTCGACTAGTCCATAGTTGATGAGCGTTCTAAATTTCATAACCCTTGATGAATTATCCAAACCAAACTTCCTTTGGTATGAACTCGTATGTCAAACTGAGATGAACAACCCTGTATAGGGGATTATTTACGCTTTAGCGTTAAGATATTATGCACAGTATGGTACTAAGGGCTGATCCCCCTAAGTACGAGAAGAAAGGTCCATAGTCTTATGACTGTTAAAGGTTTCAAGTATAACCCTTGACAACCTAGGACATAGTTCAAGGTCTTATGACCCTCAGAAATTCTTTTGATTCTTGTTATTCATTCTTGATTCAAAAGTTGAGCTTTTATATTCGAAGTTATTATTTTTCTCGCATGTTATTATTCATTGTTATATTGTTATACTTGTGGGCAATCGTGCTCACTCTTGCGTAATAATAACATTGCAGTTAAGAACGAAAGAGCAGACGAACCTTCCACTAGTAAAGGCAAGGGCAAGCTTAGCAAGTAATGAAGACTGTTCTATTATTGTGGTTATGTAATTAGAATTGATGTTACTTAAGACTTATTTGTTTATGTTTCCGCATAGATGGTTTAAGGTTAGAGTGACCTGAGATTTATTTATTATGAAGTTGATGTAACCCCATAAGGGGAGAGATTTATTATTATTTCTATCTACTGCATGGTTTGCGTTTATTTATGGGTAGATAGATATATGATGTTGTATCGTGAACACCAAATTCTGTGGAAATGGAAGTACCGGATTTGGGGGTGTCACATGTTGGTATCAAAGCTGTAGGTTATGAACCTTAGGTGGGGGAACAACCTTAGGTAGTAACTTTATAGGAAGAACATAGTGAAGGAAAACTCTTATCGAGTTCTAAGAGATGAATTTCTTAATTCATTGAAGATAATAAAAGACTTTATGTGTTTATGTGTTAAATTATATGCTCACTAGTACGACTTAGTAATTAAAACTTAAAATTATGTTGTCAGGATGTCAGATGTTGGAGGAGCTAGTCGAGCTGGGGAGGAGGAACCCCGAGTGCCTATTGAGGAGGAGCCCCGAGACATTCATGTTGTCAGGGAGCAGTTGATTCAGAGGGAGCCATCTCCGTTGATCACAGTTGTTGGTCAGGAGCATGAGCCTGAGACTGATCCAGAGGAGGATCCTGAGGAAGAAGAGGAAGAAGATGAGTTCCCACCGAACTCCATTGATGCTGAGATGTATGATTCACTTTATGATCGTAACATAGAGTTGCAGGATACTGGCCGGGATCTGACTGAGAGGGCGATTAGTCAGCAGATTACTCTCGAGCAGAAGGAGAGGGAGGTTGAGACTCTTCACACACGACTAGGAAATGTAGAATGGGATTTAGTCCACGAGAAGGGTTAATACGTGGAGAAGTCTGAAGAAATAGAGAAGTTGAAGAAGAATCTGAAAGAGAGCTCAGAGAGGCTTGCCATAGCAGAAGAGGGCTGGGTAAGAGAATCATGTCGTGCTGATCTTGCAGAAAGGGATTTTCGTGTAAAGAAAGCTAAGCTTGGGGAGACATACTCTACACTTAATAACGCAATGGATGAAGCCCAGGATCGAGTTTTGAGGTACCCAATCCAGTTTGAAGGTCTACCATCGTACATGCTGGATCGCAGGACGATGTCTCGCATCATAGAAGAGGAGCGTAGCAAGGCTATTCGGAGCCTTAACAGATAGTGATAGTATTAGTATTAATTATGTGAAAACTATTTGATAGTTAATTATGTAAATTCCGATGTGTTTATAAACAAAGGAATATTTTGATGTATTAAATCCTGTAGATTCTTTATCTCGGGATAGTTGAGGTAAATAGCAGTGATGCTATCGTTTGATGTTAAAACTTTTGATTTGAATAAATATATCAAGTTGTTTGAGATAATGTGTTAAGTGATTATGTTAAATTATTGAGTTAAGCCTTAACTATTTAGAGAATTTAATAAAGACCTAATAAGCGTATATTCTTAACAAAAATATGCCGCCGAGAAGAAGACAAAATCGTCAACCAGCTCAGGAAGAGTTGACGAATAACAACAATAACGCCAATGCTAATCCCGTCCAACAATTAGTGAACTTACTAGCTGGAGCAATGAATAATCAACCTTAAGCTCCACCGAATACTTCGTTTAAGGATTTCGAGGCGGTGGGACCGCCAGAGTTTAAAGGCTCCATAAACCCGATCGAAGCGCAGACTTGGGTTACGGAGATGGAGAAGGTTTTTGAGGTCGCAAGAGTCAGAGAGGACCAGAAGACCTCGTTTGCAACGTTTATGCTGAAATCTGAAGCCAGTTTTTGGTGGCAAGCAAACAAAGTTCGTGGAGGAGAAGGTATGATTACCTGAGAGAGGTTCAAGGAGATGTTTTTCGAGATGTATTTCCCGACTACCTCGCAGAATCAATTGGAGGTTCAGTTTCTGGAATTGAACCGAGGGAATATGTCTGTATCAGATTATGCGGCTAGATTTAACAAATTGGCAAGGTTCACCACATATCAAGTGCATACCGATGAGAGGAAGACAAGACATTTCGAACAAGGACTGAAGTCGTGGTTGTATAGTAAGGTGTCGATGTTTTAGTTGAAGACATTCGCCGGGGTACTAGAGATGGCCATACTCGCTGAGGGTGGAAGCAATGTAGTAACGAAGTACAATCAGGTTCAAAAGAAGAAGAAGAATGAAAGTGAAGGAAATAACAAGGCTGGTGGGAGTAGCATTGGGGGTAGCCATAATCAGAAGAGGAAGTGGTCTGATAACTCGTCGGCTGGAAGTCAGCAAGGAGGGTAGAAGAAGAAGATCGAAGCGTGCTCAACCTATGGAAAAGCTCATTTGGGAGTTTGCATGAAAGGAAAGCGAGTGTGCTACAATTGTGGTCAGGAAGGCTACATAGCACCAAACTGTCCAAACCCAAAGAAGGGTGCCTGCAACACTTGTGATTCAAAGGATCATCTGGCAAGGGACTGTCCCAAGAAGGGATCTGGAGGAACGAGTTCAGGAGAAAATAGAGAAAATACCAGTGGAAGCACTCTGACTATCGCAACACCAACCGCAACCAATCGACCAACTGCCAGGACATTCAACATGACAGTATAGGACGCAGTGCAGTCTCGCGATGTGGTGTTAGGTATCATTTCGATCAATAGAGTTAATGCTTATATATTATTTGATTCAGGTGCTACTTATTCATTTATATCCGATAACATTGCTAAGAATTTAGAATTGCCTAAGGATGAGTTAGAATACCCCATGAACATAGAAATTACGAATAGAGAAATTATCCCTGTTAAGTACATGCATAAGAACTGTAGAGTGGATATTAAGGATAATATCATGAACGTAGATCTTATCTCTATTCGACTTGGGAAATTTGACGTTATCTTGGAAATGGACTGGTTATCCAATTATGGAGCGGTAATTGACTGCCAAAAGAAGCGTATTAACCTTATGACTCCGTCAAAGGTTGTATTTTATGGTAGCAAGTCGCCTAGACAAGCGAGTTGTCTGACAATAATGCAGGCCAAGAGGTTGTTAAGACAAGGCTGTATAGGATATCTAGCTTACATAGTCGACAGTCGTAAAGAGAATTCGAAAATAGATGAGATACCAGTAGTGCGAGATTTCGCAGATGTATTTCCGGACGATTTGCCGGGACTTCCTCCAGATAGAGCAGTTGAATTCGTGATCGATTTAGCTCCAGGAACGGCTCCAATATCGAAGGCACCGTACCGAATGGCACCGGTAGAGATAAAAGAACTGATGATCCAACTACAAGAATTACTGGACAAGAAGTATATTCAACCAAGCGTATCACCGTGGGGAGCGCCAGTTTTATTTATAAAAAAAAGGACGGATCGATGCGACTCTGCATTGATTATAGAGAAATGAATAAGGTCACGATTAAGAATAGATATCCATTACCGAGAATCGAAGATCTGTTTGATCAATTGAAGGGAGCGAAATACTTTTCTAAGATAGATTTGAGGAGTGGATATCATCAACTGAAGGTGAGACCAGAGGATATACCGAAGACAGCGTTCAGAACACGATATGGTCACTACGAATTTTTAGTAATGTCGTTTGGTTTAACGAATGCTCCTGCAGCATTTATGGGACTAATGAATGGTGTGTTCAAACTGTTTTTGGACAAGTTCGTAGTAGTATTTATAGATGATATTTTGGTATATTCAAAAACCAAGGAAGAACATGAAGAGCATTTGAGATTAACATTGGAAGTGTTGAGAAGGGAGAAGTTGTATGCCAAGTTTTCGAAATGCGAATTTTGGAACGAGCGGGTGCAATTTCTTGGTCACGTGATCGATAAAAATGAAATTTCAGTAGATCCATCCAAAGTCGAAGTCGTGATTAACTGGGATCAGCCGAAGACACCGTCGGAAGTAAGAAGTTTTCTTGGATTGGTAGGTTATTACAGAAGGTTCATTCAGGACTTTTCCAAGATCGCAACTCCGTTAACGAATTTGACTCGAAAAGCTGTGAAATTTGTTTGGACGGAGAAGTGTGAGGAAAATTTTCAAGAATTAAAGAAGAGGTTGAGTACAGCACCTGTGTTATCTCTCCTAGATGATACAGGAAATTTTTTTATTTATAGTGATGCGTCGCATAAGGGACTTGGCTGTGTGCTTATGCAGAACGGTAGAGTCATTGTGTATGCGTCACGACAACTAAAAGATTATGAGAAGGGGTATCCGACCCATGACTTGGAGTTAGCTGCAGTGGTTTTCGCTTTGAAAATCTGGAGGCACTATCTCTACGGGGAGAAGTGTGAAATATATACAGACCACAAGAGTCTGAAATATATTTTTACACAGAAAGAATTGAATATGCGCCAAAGAAGGTGGTTGGAATTAATTAAGGACTACATTGTGAGATTTTATACCATTCAAGTAAGGCAAACGTGGTTGCCAATGCTTTAAGTAGAAAGGGTCAGGAGAAACTGATGTTGTTGACCGCTCAGAAGGAATTGATTTCAGCAATGGAGAAGTTGGAGTTAGAAGTCAAGCATCTTATGGAAATTGATGAGAAACTGTTTCAGATGCAATCTGGTACCACCCCTACTGGATAAAGTTAAGGAGGCTCAACTTCAAGACGATGAATGTAAAAAGGTGATAAGGAATATATCTGAAGGAACCGAACCAAGATTTAAGATGGATAAGGAAGGAATACTGAGATTCGAGAATAGAATTTGGGTACCGCCAGTAACAGAAATTAAGGAAGACTTTTTGAGCGAGGCTCATAGCTCACTATATTCGATTCACACTGGTAGTACCAAGATGTACCAAGATATTCGACAACAGTTCTGGTGGCCTAATCTAAAATGTGATGTTGCAGAATGTGTTGCCAAATGTCTGACCTGTCAGAAAGTGAAAGCAGAACATCAAAGACTGAGTGGGTTGCTACAACCACTAAAGATCCCAGAATGGAAATGGGAAATTATTGCAATGGACTTCATGGTTGGCCTTCCGACGACTCAGAAAGGCTACGACGCAGTATGGGTTATCGTTGACCGACTGGCAAAATCCGCACACTTCCTTCCGATCAAAATCAGATTCAACTTAGATCAGTTGGAAAAGTTATATGTAAAGGAGATTATTTCGAGGCATGGAGTGCCTGTGTCAATCGTTTTCGATAGGGATCCATGCTTTACGTCGAACTTCTGGAAACGTCTACAAGAATGCATGGGTACACAGTTGCGAATGAGTACGGCATATCACCCTCAGACAGCTGGACATAGTTAAAGAACAATTTAGACATTGGAAGATATGTTAAGAGCTTGTATAATGGACTTCAAAGGAAATTGAGATGATCATCTACCGCTCGTAGAGTTCGGTTACAACAACAGTTACCACGCTAGTATTGGAATGCCACCTTATGAAGTATTATACGGCAGAAAGTGCAGAACTCCGCTTTACTAGGATGAAGTTGGCGAAAGACAGTTGCTAGGGACGGAATTGGTACAACAAACAGTAGAAATAGTCAAAGTGATCCGAACAAGATTGACAGCAGCTCAAGATAGACAGAAGAAATACGCCGATCCACACCGTAAGAATGTTGAGTTTGAATCGGGCAGTTATGTGTTCTTAAAGGTCTCTCCCTGGAAGGGAAAGATCAGGTTTGGAAAGAAAGGGAAATTAAGCCCAAGATTCATTGGACCCTTTGAAGTACTACGAAGAATCGGAGAAGTGGCGTACGAGATTGCCTTACCTCCAGCTCTAGAGAATGTCCACAATGTCTTCCATGTTTCAGTTTTACGACCCTACAAACCCGATTACAAGCATGTAATTGAATACGAACCCCTATATTTTGAAAAAAGACTTGTCTTACAAAGAATTCCCCGTTCAAATTGTCGACCGAAAAGAACAAATTCTGAGAAATAAAGTAATATCTTCTGTTAAGGTAATTTGGAGGAACCACAACGCTAAAGAAGCTACGTGGGAACTTGAAGAGAATATGATGAAGAATTATCTTCATTTATTTACTTAAATTATGTGTAAGCGATTCTAGGGACATAATCTTTGTAAGGGGGGATAATGTAACGGGTCAAATTTATTGAGTCGTGATTCTGGGGACATAATCCTTTTAAGGGGGGAAAGATGTGACGAACGAGATTTTTGTAATTTAATTTTAATATTTATTGAAGTAAATAAATATTTTTGATGATTTAATTATTAGATTAAAGAATTAATTGATGCAATTGTGGTAGATTAATTTAATTATATGTCTTACATTTATTAAATTAATGTGGAGAATTTTTATTATCGAAGTTTGTGATTATGTGAGCTTATTGTATTAAAAGAAATATTTAATAAGCATATTGGTATTTTAATTAATTTAATCATTAATTAGAGAGTTAATAATTTGACATTATTTATTAATGAGAAATTTAATTATGTGACTATGTGAATTTATGAGAATTTATTATATTTTATTTAAAATAAATTAAATAAGATATTTGTTTATTTTATAAAGGAGTGTGACATTATTTTAATATAGTATAAGAGGTTTTATTAAAGTAATGGGGTATAAGCTTTTAAAATGATAGCCAAACATGACCTTAGTGGGAGTTATCAGTAGTTACCCATGACTGGGTTAACTGACCATTATGCGCATCAGTTTTTTTTCCCTTTATTATATTACGTATTCTTTTCTTCTTCATTTTCTAAGTCTGGCAAAAACAGAGAGGAGAAAGAGAGGGAGAGAGTTTGAAAGTTCAGAGACTGTAAAGAGATTTGTGAGAGTTAAGAAAAAATTGGGGAAAAATTTCAGTCCTTCTAATCTACGCTTGGGTAATTCTCCAAACCCAATTTTCATCGTTGCATCATTTAGTTTTATAAGATAGCTTTCATATATTCTGTAAATCTCTGTAGTTAGAGATTGTGTTGTTATATGGTTATATGTAATAATTCGAGTAACATAACATGTTATATATATATATATATATATATATATATATATATATATATATATATATTGCATGATTCCATATCATAACTTTCATAATACGATGACTTGTTATTTCAAAATTTACACAGTTTGGGTTTTGGCCTTACGGCCTTAAACGTGAATTTTAGTGTGTCAAACATAAATGATTTTGTAAAATTTATACTTGTATATTATTATGCTTGTTATTATGAAGAGACCAAACCTTAAACGAACGGATTCGGTGTTATAACGAATCCGTGGTATTAATTTTTACGATTTATGTTCAAAACCTTCAAGAACATCAAGAACAGTGGAAGTTACATGCTTTAATTCTGTAATTAAGTGTTTAAATTGGTTAAAGTCATTATATAAATGTTGGGTAATGATTATGTGTGAATTATATCATGTGGGTATGTCTAAATTCGTGTAGAAATTAAGAAATTGATAGAAATTGGCATGTTCTACGATTTTTCGCGAACTACCATTTCTGCAACTGGTACGCCGCGCCGCAGCGCCGACTGCCTGCCTTTTTCCAGCGCCGCTGCACTAGGTCTCAAGCCGCAGCGCCACGGCGCCGCAGCGTGAATCCTTAGTACAAAAGTGGCGCCGCATCGCCACTCTCCAGAAAGTTCAGGAACGAAAATTTTAAAGTGTTTAAGTCCAAGAATGTGATGTTAACTTAATGTAATGAACATAAAATTATGTTATAAGTATAATGAGATGTTAAAATAGATACTTAACATATAAATAACATAATTACATGTGGATTGAATTATTGATTACATAATTAGCTTGTTAATTGTGAGGTGTAAATTATGTGATAATGAATGTGATAAATTGACTAAGTATAGTCATAATCAAAGTTAGACAAAAGAGAAAGAACTTATGATGATTAGTTAAGTTATAATTAACTGGTATTGTGAATGTAAAGGGTATGTAGGATTATATTCAAGGAACGTGTTTAATTAACGTGTAATCTACGCACGAGGCAAGTTTCCTAACCATACTTGTTATCATTATATAAGTTGGTTAATTCACCTTTCTACATTGAGCAAGTTCTCATTATTATTGATCAAGTCTGTTTTGTATATTAAAGTTTATAAATCTTTCAAGCATGATGATGTTATACAGTACTTATTCTATTGTATACCTTTTGAGATTCTATTCAATTAAGTTATCAATTATTGTTAAACCTTGTTAGACTAGCGAACCTTTATTGATTCGACTAGTCCATAGTTGATGAGCGTTCTAAATTTCAGAACCCTTGATGAATTATCCAAACCAAACTTCCTTTGGTGCGAACTCGAATGTCAAACTGAGATGAACAACCCTATATAGGGGATTATTTACGCTTTAGCGTTAAGATATTGTACACAGTATGGTACTAAGGGCTGATCCCCCTAAGTAGGAGAAGAAAGGTCCATAGTCTTATGACTGTTAAAGGTTTCAAGTATAATCCTTGACAACCTAGGACATAGTTCAAGGTCTTATGACCCTCAGAAATTCTTTTGATTCTTGTTATTCATTCTTGATTCAAAAGTTGAGCTTTTATATTCGAAGTTATTATTTTTCTCGCATGTTATTATTCATTGTTATATTGTTATACTTATGGGCAATCGTGCTCACTCTTGCATAATAATAACATTGCAGTTAAGAACGAAAGAGCAGACGAACCTTCCACTAGTAAAGGCAAGGGTAAGCTTAGCAAGTAATGAAGACTGTTCTATTATTGTGGTTATGTACTTAGAATTGATGTCACTTAAGACTTATTTATTTATGTTTTCGCACAGATGGTTTAAGGTTAGAGTGACCTGGGATTTATTTATTATGAAGTTGATGTAACCCCATAAGGGGAGAGATTTATTATTATTTCTATCTACTGCATGGTTTGCGTTTATTTATGGGTAGATAGATATATGATGTTGTATCGTGAACACCAAATCCTGTGGAATTCTAAGTACCAGATTTGGGGGTGTCACAAAAACTGTCGCTAAAGAATGCCTATAGCGACAGAACCGCCGCTATAGGTGTTCTTCATGTTCTTCACCCAAACCCAGAAATACATGTCAGTCACAAAGGGTACCAGTTTAACCATCAATAATTCGTAACTCATGATGTTTCTGGAAAATCTAAACATCAGATCTTGTAATTCTAGTGCAATACTACATGATCTACTAAGAAACATGGCCAAACAACATAAAACAAGTGAGATCTGGGGCCTCAAAAACATTGTCAGGCATGTTCTTCTTTTTTTGGGTTACCTAGAAATGAAGAACAGCCAAGGTACCTAATTTGCAGGCTTTGAATCTAGCGTTCTGGGCTTGGTCTATGTAATATGAAGATTCAATCATGTTGAATACCTGTCAAAGAGCAATTACATAACATACTATAGATCTAAAATCAACCCATTTAAGAAATCAAGGCCGGTCAAAGTGGTCCCTAGAAACTGTTCTTGAACATTTTTGGAAAACCCTGAAATGTTCATAGGCAGACGGTCAATCCACTTTTGACCTTGCATTACTTGGATTCCATAAATCATTTAGGTTGTCTAAAGGCTTTAATATATAGTATATATGTCATACTACAACATTCAATTAACAACATAACCAAAATATCCAACAATAGAAAGATCTGGGCGTTAGAAAACGTTGTCAGGCCATTTCTGGGCAGTTTCTGGGTTACCTAGAAACGCCAAGTCACGACCGATCAACGGCTTTTGACCATCAATAATTTGCAATCTAGACCAGATCTAAGCCTGATTCTTGGTCCAGATCAAAGAGCACATATCCGACTATATATCCAAAACATAAAACAACAAAAAACATAAACCGAGAAAGATCTACAGCCTCTAACATTCATTGTCAGAACACAAAATAAAATTTTTCCAGATTTTATAAAACTTCAAATCCGTGCCTCTAGATGTTATGGATCTAACATCTAGCAACCCAGATCATCATTATATACTATATATAACATGTTTTAACATAAAAATCTAACATCTAACATGACCTTCATGATCAGATTATAAATTAGGGTTTTGTACCTCTCTTTAAAAATTCTTGATTCTTAGCTTCTGATCTGTTTGGGGCTTTCTTAGGGGACTGATATGCTATACAATTTCGTGGGTTTGAGGAGAGAGAACTAAAATTAGGTGTTTGGAGAGAAATGAGGCAAAATAATGATTTTTCTCTCTCTTTAATCTATATGTAAAACTTGTATGCATGTATTTGATGATCACATGGCTCAGATCAGGAGTGTTATAGCTCATAGCTAGGTTAGGGTGATGATTTTGCCAAGATTTTGTTAGATTTCCTAGCAATAATTCACCAAATGGGACAAAAAGGGTATACTGGTAATTTGCATTTTAATTTTAAGGGTATTCTTGTCCAAGGTACTTAAATCTAGGATTTAATCACTAGATTTTAAATCTTAAAGTTTCCCAAATAATTTCTAGGGTTTAAAAAATTAAAATTAAAGTGTAATAAAATTTTAATTAAAACACATTAATTAAAATTAGGGTTTTTAATAGAAAATTAGGGTTTAAATAATTATGGTTCCTTAATTATCATTAGGGTTCCCAAATTAACAATTTAATTTACTAAAATAATAATTAGGGTTTCTAATTTTAGCAATTAGGATTCCTAATTAGCAAATTAGGGTTTTCAAATATTAATTAGGGTTTTTCCTAATTAACAGAAATTCTATAATATACAACTTAATTCATATAACACCATTTCTGACCGACCTTAAACTCCAGTTTTGAGTTTTCAATTATGGTATATGACAGTAATACTAGGGTTTGTCGTGATACACCATAACTGACTAATCACTATCAGTCTACACATATACTGTATATATTTATAACACCGAAAAATAATATTATATTTAATATAATATTATTATTCTCATTCATAGCTCGAAATCCAAAATTAGGGTTTGGATTCCATATCTGATTTATCTTTTATATATAACATCATTAATTAAGTTAAAAATAATTAACTTAAATAATCTGAACTAAAATTCATATAATAAAATAATATAATTATTATTATTCCAATAATTATTTCATATATTATTTAAATAATATAAAATTTATATTTTCATGGAAAATAAATAATAAAAACATTTCTACTATAAGATTAATTATTATAAGAATATACTTTATAATGATCAATAATTCTAAAATAAAATTATTTGAAATTATTCATATAATAAATAAATTTTATTTATCACAAAAATATATACACATTACCTGGCACATATTCTCTTCTTTAAAATAAAAAAAATAAAAAAATTATATGCAAATTTCTTATTTATTTATATAGAAAATATCGGGTTATTACAGTAACCACTTGATCGTGTTATGCTCTAATATCATGTAAGTTGTAAGCTAAATCTTGTAAAGAATGAACTCAAGAATGGTCATGTGCTATGTGAAAGCTTCAAACGTGCACGTATGTTAAAGTATAAGTGTAGTGGTATGTTAGAGTGGGACTGAAATCAAGAGAGCAGTAGCTCAACCCTGGTCTGGCCAAGGGACAGCGTAGCTGCGCCGTCCCTAAGCCTAGACAGGGAGCAGCTACGCCGTTCTGCAGTCTTGAATAGTTTCTGTTTTTGATATGATGTTTGAAGCATGCTTATATGATTATTTTAACTTATAATATATGATCAACATGCTATGTAATGTGTTAAGAAGCATGCTATGTGATAGAGTTGAATGTTGATCATGACTTTCAAATGTTAAGTCCAAAGAAATGTTTGCAAGAAACAAAGTAATAAAGACGTTTTTTGCATTTATGATGTCTTACAAACTAAATTGTGCTATGAAAATATAGGATATGTGATGTGTATGAAGTTACAACTAAGTTAGACGTTTATGTGTACGTTGAACTTACCTATATGAGTTTATATGACTAATGGGCATCCTATACATATAATACACTGTAATAGGATTCAAAGGTGTTGGTTAAATTACGTGGATAAACTACGCTTAGGGCTAATATCTGAACTTTCCTTTACTTTATTCAACAGATATCGTAACCAAACCTTATCTCTTTGAATGCAAGTTATATTACTTTCCCGTTTAATTGAGCTAGTATGATAAACTCTTGAGAAAACTATTATTCGTGTTGAACTTGGTATTGTTCTTGAATATGGTGACAATGTCTCTGCCATTTGATTCGGCTAGACTATATGCATATTTATAAAACTATCCAAACCAATTGATTGGTGCAGAAATCTTAAAAACTGAGTTGAACAACCCTTATGGTAAGGGGAGTGTATGTTGTTGGAAACCCCAACACATGAGTGGATATTACTGTGGTGTTATGCATAACTTAGAGTATTGTAGACTGATCATCTATAGTACTTGATTCTTTTGGGTTATCAGTTTAATAATGGTAATTCTAGTAGATATTCAATAGTCCTTAGTGACTGCTCAGTAAAATTGTTTATCCAGTTGGATACATTGATAGCCTATATATATATATATATATATATATATATATATATATATATATATATATCTGTTGATTTATATTGAGTTATCGTTCTTATCCCAATAATTGTTGATATTCATTATTTGTGATATTTTTTTGAAACCTTGAACTATCTTAGAAATGATACTTCGATATTTCAAACTCGTTACCCTTATGTATATTACTTGCTGGGTAATTTGTGCTCATTCTTGCTTATTTAAAACCTTTCAGTTAAGGCGGAACATGGAAGTGTCTCTGGGAAAGACAAGGACAAGGGCAAGGGCAAGGGCAAGACTACCGACTAGCTTGTTCCTTTATGTTTTAAGAATATTATGTTGTATTAAGACTATTTTCAGACTATATTTAAGCTTAAGTAGGATTATGTAATAAGTCTTTATTCGATATTATTATGTAATCTATTAAATATTGTAGGTTGCGAGACTTGAGGGAATAATTATAATACATCATTGTATATTATTCTAAATTAGATCTTCCGTTGGGAATGTGTGATTTTAGTTATTATGGTATTACCATGAGAACGTGATGAACCGAATTTGAGTGACCAAGTGGCGGTCTAAATTTGGGGGCGTCACAATAATTATGTAATAATAAACTGTAAAGTTTGAGTTATCTGATATATAGAGGTTATCGGATTAAAATGTAAGATTCTATATAATAACTTTGATGAAGCGAATCATAAAATAACTTGATTCAAAAACATGTAGATGATAAAGGTTTCGATTCAGGGAATTAAAGTAATAAGATAGAAAAGTTCAAATTATTCCGTATTTTATCAAGTTTAGCATCAAATAGTAATGTAAAATCAGAAGTTAGACGTGTTATTAACGACCAAAGTCGATAATTGAATTGTATGAATTTTGGGGTCATTACACCTTCTCCAGAATGGTTCCATACGAAGCACTCTGAAACACAGAAATTCTACTATAAAGCCAAGGTTTCAGTCCCTGCTCAAACCTACGAGCCTTCCTCTCCTCGGTGTCCACTTGATGTGGAGCAAATCTTGCCAATTCATTGAACTTGACCGCATACTGGGTAACCGTCATGTCCCCTTACTTAAGTTCTAAGAATTTAATCTCCATCCTACCCTGCATGCTTGTAGGAAAATAGTTCTCGAAGAAGACCTTCTTGAACTGTTCCCACGTAACACCATCGGGTCCAGCCCCACCCTGGTAAGCCTCCCACTAGAAGTTGATTTATTCCTTCATCATATAGGTCGCAAAAGAAGTCTTTTGCGCCTCCCCGACGTTTTCAATTACAAACTCCTTCTCAATTTCCTTAACCCATGTCTGGGCCTTAATAGGCTCCGTAGTTCCTTTGAACTTCGGTGGACCTACACTGTAAGACCCCAACTTATTATAAATAAAATTGAATTTCCTCTATTTATTATTTTAAAATAGTAAGGGTTGATTTGATTAATGTGATTAGTTATGGGTATAAATGCGCAAATATTTTTAAATAAGCAAGTGGTTATAAAATATTCATTGTTGTCGGGGAATATTCGGTTTGTCGTGGAATATATATTCTTACTGTCGAGGAATATTTGTACGACGGCGCAGCCTTGTGTGGGCCCCATAACGAAAAGCGATTGGATAAAGAAAACGACAAGTATAAGTTGTTTATAAATAACGGCGTAGTTGTTACCGTTAATACTGTTGAAATACTCGGTGGTTAAAATACAGTAGCACGCGGTATTCCACTAATTATTGATTTTTACGTAAGAAGGCAGTACTCAATAATTGTTACAGTATAAATCTGTTCAATATTTTATTTTATTGATTCAATAATTGTTACGTTAATATTTTATATTACTATTGTTTCAATAATTGTCACTACACTGTATTTTCTATTATCAGAGCAATAATTCATATTATCTGAATAATATTATTGGCAATGTCTAGAAAGTTCTGTATAAGGAGAGATTTGGTCACCTAATTGCACGCCAGTAAGGAGAGATCCTTATTGGAAATCCCCCTCTTTCTTGGGAACTACCTGATTGTCAGTATTGTGATTCTGTAATATTATTTGTGAATAATTAATTATTAATTTATATGATGAAAAAAATATTCATTGTATGCGGATATAGATGGAGAAAATTTTTAATGTGACAATTGTTGAAAATTAATATTTTATCTTTTTCTGATAAAAAATTCATTTAAATATATTATTATATTATAATAATATAATAATGATGATATTTTTACAATGAATGTGGGATATATGAATAAATGAGGAGGAATAGTATTTTTGTTACTAAAAATATTTAAAACATGTTTGTCATGTTTGTGGACCCCATTTCTTGACTGAAATTTGGTTATAGCAGGTAAAATCGGCCGTTTGTGGATTTCGGTCAATTATTATTTGGAATTTAGAAAAACTTTCTTCTGTAAAGTTGTAGAGAATGAAATTTCCTATGGCAAGGACATACGGTTTGAATTTTTCTGATAAAAAGGCTATTTATTATGAATTATTGAAGTTCCATAGTTTCGAAATAATTGATTTTTGAAAGTTTTTATTATTTTTAATAACAAAAATGTTTTTTTTTGTTTTTGTCATTATTGGTGGCTGAATTCAGATGGTCAAGATGGGCGTAAGAATTTAAATAAATAATATTAATATTTTATTAAATTTTCTACTTTGGTGTTCTAAGCATTTTCCTATAAATAGGGTGCTTAGGTTAGAATTGAAAATCACACCAGAAACTGAAATTTTCTGTCTCTTTCTCTCTCTATATTATCGAGCGTATTCTTATGAGTATTTTAATACTTTGAGAGTTGCTATACGGTGCAAGTTCCCTTCAGCACTATATCCAGTATTCTAGCTAGAAGTACTGTCTTTTCTGAGGTAAGGGATGTTATTTTTTTTTATAAATGATATTATTTCTTTCAATATCATTATACCAAAATATTGATATGAATTTTTATCAAATTTAAAACTTTTTGTGTCGAGTTACTATTCACGTATACGGCACTATTCACGTATACAGCACTATTCACGAATACGGCACTATTCACCGAAAAATTAATTTTTTATTTTTTGTCCAAGATATCTATTATGGATACTAGCTTTGATTGTATCCATGTTTTGATCATTCTCGAACTTTACTTCACTATGATTATTTATGAAGTATTTTTGAACTCAAATTGTTTAAAGTACGAATCCTTAATATTTGTTCTTTTGTTTCAGTGGATTCGTTTTCTTTAAAATATTTTTCATCATCCTCAGTCCTAAATGATGATATTATTGAATATCTTTGGCCTGTAGTGCAAAGATGAATGATTTTCTGATAAATATCTTTGGCCGGTATTGCAAAGATGAACAGGTGTTGAGATGAACATGACTAACTGATGAATATCTTTGGCCTGTAGTGCAAAGATGAACATTTGATTCCAGATATAAATATTTATTGATGTTACAAGGATAAACTATTGAAGATGAACTTTTAAATTCATAAATAGAAGATAGTAGATTGTATTCTCTACTTAACTCTTCTAATGAATTATTATTTCCGTTGCGAATATTGATTTAAAACTTGTTGTCTATTGTATTCTATTATATTTTTCCCTATTGAAGAATAACGATAATTTGTTCTATATTATCTTAGTTATAATATTCTTTACTGGGTTGGTTGAGCTCACCCTTTTCCTTTTTGTTCCATTTTTCTTCTCAGGAGGCGAGAATGTAGCGAGTACTAGTCGGGATATGGAATGATGGTTCTAGAAAGATGTTTTAGTAGTCCTCATCATTTTTGTAAAATAAAGTATCAATAATTTTTATGAGGATTTATTTGAGTGTGGATATTATCTAGAAGACAATAGTTGTATTTTAAACTCATAGTTTATGTGTGGTATTAATAAAATTGTAGTTGTTTCTGTACCATGTTATTGACAACTAAAAATAGGTGATGTATACCTATTTTGGGGGCGTCACAGTTGGTATCAGAGCTTAGGGATATGGTCTCTGGCGGAGATCGGGGAATAGAACTAGGAGGGGAGAGACGAGTAAATCCTTCACTAGTGTGTCATACCTAAGCTTATTTGTTGGTTGGTCAAAATATAGGGATATTATGTGATATTTCTTTAATTAACCCTTATTTTATGGCAGTATTTTAGAATGGCAACCGAGAATGTTAACAGTGGAGTAAATGAGATCGTGGAGACACCATTAATCACCAACGAGAAAAACGTGCAGCAGGCTGGCAATATTCCTCCTGTAAACAACAACACTGAGCAGACAATGAACGATGGAATGTTTAGAATCTTTTTACAGTTCATGCAAAATCATACGAGGGAGACTCGTGTACAAAATACAGGTGGAAATGATAGTAACGCGCGGTTTGTCACGGCCAAGCAGTTTAAAGAGTTGGGACCACCAGAATTCTGGGGAAAGCTGGATCCAATTAAGGCAGAGACGTGGGTCAAGTAAATTACCAAGATATTCGATATCTTGGGATGCACGGAGGAACAGAAGGTTCCATTTGCCACTTTTATGTTCCGTAATGAGGCAGATTACTGGTGGAAATCTGTGAAGCGTACCCATCCAGCCGCACTCAGTATGTTTTGGGAGACATTTCAAAAACTGTTCAATGACAAGTACTTTCATGAAAGTATTTGTCATATGAAGGAAGTGGAGTTTATAAGACTGGAATAAAATAACATGTCGGTGTCCCAATACGAGGCGAAGTTTGCTGAGTTATCCAGGTTTGCACCTCATTTGGTGGAGAATGAGGAACGTATGACGCGAATGTTTCTGAGAGGTTTGAAACCCGACATACGTCAGTATCTCATTTCTCATAAATTTTTTTTATATTCAGATGTTGTCAACAGGGCTCAACTATTAGAGTGAGATAATGAGTACGTTCAACCGAGGGACCATAACCAGGGTCATACCGGTGACAGCAGTTATCAAAGCAACGATAACCAGTGGGGAAAGAAAAATTCAGACAAAAGTGGTAACCACTATGGTGGTAATCGTGGCCATGAAAATAGAAGAAGCAAGTCGGGGGGAGATTTTAAAAAGAGGATATTCAACAATGACAATGTGAAGACGTCAGCACCAGCAGCAACTGGTTCTAAGGGAGGAGAACGATCACCGGTCGTATGTTATAAATGCGAGAAAGAAGGACATATCAGCCCAAACTGCCCACAACAGTTTAAGGTATGTTATAATTATGGAAAGGAACAACATATCGCTCGAGATTGCACTATAGCGAAACCAAGTCCAACAGGGATGGTGACTCAAAAGGCTATCCCAGAAAAGTCAAAGTCAACGGTTCCTGGAAGAGTGTTTGTCGTAACTGGTCAAAATGCAAGGAACCCAAACGAGGTGATCATGGGTAAGCTAATCATAAATTCTTGCGAAGTTTATACATTACTAGATACCGGTGCTACCCATTCATTTATCTCTCCTACTTGTGCTCAACGTTTAAACTTGAGTCCAAAGAAATTAGACTTTGACCTATCTGTGGAGACTCCATTAGGAGAAATTTTCATCACATCCACTGTTTATAAATCTTGTTTGATCCAAGTTGGCACCATCACATTACCTGTTTACCTTATCTCTTTAAAGATACTTATTTTTGATGTAATTTTAGGAATTGATTGGTTAATTACTCATCATGCCAAAATTGATTATTTTCGTAAGGTTGTTAGTTTTCATATTCCTAATCAACCTGTTATTCAAATTCAAGCAACTAAACCACTAAAAGCAATCACTATTATATCAAGTCATAAAGCCATTCGTTTATTAAAAAATAGATGTCAAGCTTTCTTAGCCCATGTTATGGACTTGAACAAAAACACGTCAGATTTGAATAAAATTTCTGTTGTTAGTGAATTTCCTGCTGTATTTCCTGAAGAACTTTCCGGTCTACCCTCGAAATGTGAAGTTGAATTCTTTATTGACCTTGAACTTAGTACAAAACCCATTTCTAAAACCTCATATCGAATGGCTCCTATTGAACTTCAAGAGTTAAAGGTCCAACTACAGGAGTTGTTGGACATCGGTTTTATTCGTCCTAGTACATCTCCTTGGGGTGCTCCTGTTTTATTTGTAAAGAAGAAAGATGGAAGTATGCGACTTTGTATTGACTACCGAGAATTGAACCATGTCACCATCAAGAATAGGTATCCGCTACCTCGCATTGATGACCTATTTGACCAGTTGTGAGGAGCACAATTCTTTTTAAAGATCGATCTTCGTTCTGAATATCATCAGCTGAAGATTAGAACTGAGAATATTCCAAAGACTGCCTTTAGAACTCGGTACGGGCATTATGAATTCCTAGTCATGTCTTTTGGATTGACTAATGCTCCTGCGGCTTTTATGGATATGATGAACCGAGTATTCAAGGAATATTTGGATCAGTTCGTTGTTGTCTTTATTGATGACATCATCATATATTCCAAAAGTCGTGAATATCATAAACACCATTTGAAGCTGGTACTCCAAAGACTTCATGAAAACAAGCTATATGCCAAGTTGAAGAAATGCGAGTTCTGGCTTGAGGAAGTAGCATTCCTAGGCCACGTGGTGTCAAAGCATGGAGTATCTGTTGACCTGGTAAAGATTGAAGCAATACAAAGTTGGGAGCAACCGAAGTCGGTGACCGAAGTACGTAGTTTTTTGGGCTTAGCTGGTTATTATCGGAGATTCGTGGAAAGGTTTTCTCGAATCGCTACTCCGTTAACTCAGTTGACTCGGAAGGATACAAAATTCGTATGGAGAGAGGAATGCGAGAAGAGTTTCCAAGAGCTCAAGAGGAGACTCATTTCGGCACCTGTTCTGACAATACCATCTAGTTCGGATGAATTTGTTATCTACAGCGATGCTTCAGGCAAAGGGTTAGGATGTGTTATCATGCAACGTGGAAAAGTCATAGCCTATGCCTCGCGACAACTTAAAGAATATGAGAAAAATTATCCTACTCATGATCTAGAGTTGGCAGCAGTCATTTTCACGCTAAAGATCTGGAGGCACTATCTATATGGGGAGAAAGTGGAGATATATTCAGACCATAAAAGCCTCAAATATTTCTTCACCCAAAAGGAACTCAACATGCGGCAACGACGTTGGCTCGAGCTGTGAAACCCCAGATTTTATGAATAAAGATTTAAATTTTTCGAAATATTTTTTTTAAATATTATGGTGTGAATTTGAGATAATGTTATAGTTGTGGGTAGTATTTATAAATTTTACAAAGTATGCAAATTGTTGTATTATATTCGATTGATCGGGGAATATTATTTTTGTCGGCGAATATTCGTACAACGACACAATTATTGGTGGACCCCACAACGGAATTATTGTCGGATTGAGAAAACGACAAAAATATTTTATGAAAATAACGGGGGAAGTTTTACCGTTAATACTATTGAACTACTCGGCAGTAAAAGTACAGTAATACGTGTGGTTGCATAGTAGCATACGGTATTGATTATTGAGGCTTTCGTAATTAGTCACTCAGTCTGATTCAATTATTGTCAATTAATAATATGAATTATTTAGCGATAATGAAGTTTTGTTTTATTCATATTATTAACGTAATAAAATAGAAACATCTTTTTATATAAAACAGAATACTTTATTAAAGTTATTCTATAAATAGAATATATTAAATTTTATTTAAAAGATTTTTCTTTAAATATGGACCGTTAGATTAAAGTAAATCAATCTGGACCGTTCATGGATTAGTTACTATGCATTCCATTTTCCTATAAATAGAAACTCATTCCTTCATTATTTTCTTATGAATTCACTGAACTCTAGAGAGAGAAACTATAGAGAGAAAGAAGAAAAGTTTTCTGCTACTTAACTACTTCTTTATTTCAGTTCTTCTTTAAAACGGTAAGGGGTATTATTTCTTTTGTATTCATGAAGAGAAATTCTGTTATTCCATTATTTATTATTCTGTTGGAATAACCTGTATACGCGGTCTACCATATACTTGGTGACATTCTTCTATTATTCTGTTGGAACATCCTGTCTATGTGTTTTACACCAGACATGATTTCATCTTTATTATTATTCTGTTGGAACATCCTGTCTGTGTGTTTTACACCGGACCTAGTTCCGTCTTTATTATTATTCTGTTGGAATATCATGTCTGTGTGTTTCACACCGGACCTGGTTCCGTCTTTATTATTATTCTGTTTGAATATCATGTCTGTGCGTTTTACGCCGGACCTGGTTCCATTATTTATTATTCTGTTGGAATAACCTGTCTGTGTGGTCTATCGCACGCATGGTGATTTCTTTATTTATTCCATTCTTTATTATACTCAGTTGGTTAAAACTTTGACTTCTATACTCCATGAAATTAGTGGAATATCTTTGATATTTGCGCTTCATCTAGTATCTTTTCATGGAAATATTCTTCTAAGAATTCTTGAATTTTACTCCACAAAGCAGTATCATATTGACAATTTGGACGTTGTTAATTCCTGGATAAATTAATTCTTGAACTTGTTTTATTGAATTCTTATATCATTGTCATCATCCTCATGTTTATATTTTGTTGAAAGTCATCTATGTCCTGTAGTGCATAGATGGACTTGGTATGATTATGACCAGAGATTAATCGGTGTAATCTTGACCGTAATATTACAAATGATGTGAAAAAAGTCCTCATTGGCCTGTAGTGCATTGATGGACAGTTTTTGGTATGATTATGGCTATGGATTCTCTTTGGCCGTAGTGCAGAGATGAATTATTTTATGACATGATCAGGACCGTTGATGAAAACATAATTATCTTTAGCCGTAGTGCATGGATAATTCGTGGTCGTGATACTAAATAATATCCTTGCCCGTAGTGCAGGGGTGATTCGATGATGTGGATTATTTATTAAGTTGAGTCCCAGCGATAAAAGTCATGAAAAACCTTTTAAATCATAAAAGATAGTAGATTTTATTATCTACTTGACTCTTTTAATGGATTGTTGGTTCCACTGCAGTTAAACTTGATGTCTATTGTATTTTATCAGTTTAACATTGTTGAAGACTAATGATAATTTATTCTGCATTATCTTAGTCATAATATTTCTTACTGGGTTAGTTTAGCTCACCCTTTCTTTCATTGTTCTCTTCAGGAAATGAGAACGTAGCTGGGACTAGTCGGGAAACAGAGTGATGGTCCTAGATGATAGCATTAGTAGTCCTCACTATTCTATGTAATAGTGTGATAATAATTGTAATGAGGACTCCTTTTGAGTATGGATACTCTCTAGAAGACAATATTTGTATTCAAACTCACAGTTTATGTTTTGTCGTATTGTACACCACAGTTGTATTAGTAAGTTGTATTTGAATTCTGTACCATGTATCTGGAGACCCAAGATGGGTGATGTATACCTAATTTTGGGGGCGTCACAGTTGGTATCAGAGCTTAGGGATATGATCCCTGGCTAAGATGTGAGACTAGAACTAGGAGGGGAGAGACGGGGAATTCCTTCGCTAATATGACCTACCTAAGTTTACTTGTTATTTAATTGGTCGGTCAGAGTATAGGGATGATATGTGATATATTAATTAACCCTTGTTTTGTGGCAATATCTGAAAATGACATCCGAGAATGTTAAAAATAGCAATGGAGCATAAGAGACCGTTGAGTCTCCACATATGAATAATCAGGACAATGTGCAACAGGAAGACAATAATCCTCATGTAAACAGCAACACTGATCAATTGACGAATGACAGTACGTTTAGGAGTCTTTTAGAATTCATGCAACATCAGGCGAAGGCGGCTCCTGTTCATAATGCAGGAGGAAACAATAGTAACCCACGGTTGGTCACCGCTAAGCAGTTCAAGGAGCTGGGACCATCGAAATTTTTGGGAAAGCCAGAACCACTTAAGGCAGAGACGTGGTTAAAGCAGATCACCAAGATATTTGATGTCTTGGGATGCTCCGAGGAGCAAAAGGTTCCCTTTGCCACCTTTATGTTGCGTGAAGAGGCAGATCACAGGTGGGAATCTGTAAAACGTACCCAGCCTGACGCACTCAAGATGTCTTGGGAGAAATTTCAGGAGCTGTTCAATGACAAGTACTTTCCCGAAAGCATTCGTCACATGAAGGAGGTGAAATTTATCAAGTTTGAGCAAAACAACATGACCGTGTCGCAGTACGAAGCCAAGTTTGCCGAGTTGTCCCGATTTACGTCCCACTTGGTTGATAATGAAGAAAGAATGGCGCGGACGTTTTTAAGAGGTTTGAAGCCGGAGATACGTCAATATCTTATTTCTCATAAACTGTGTTTGTATTCAGATGTTGTAAATAGGTCTCAGTTAGTAGAGCGCGATAACGAGTCAACGCAACCAAAAGAGAGCAGCCAGCAAAATGATAATACCAGTGATAATAGTCATCAAAGCGGTGACAATAAGCATGAAGGGAATCAACATGCCAGAAATGGTAACCACTTCGGTGGTAATCATGGCCAAAACAATAAGAATGGACATTTCAAGAAGAGAAGGTTCAACAATGACGTGAAGACGTCGGTACCAGCACCTGTTTCAAAGGAAGAAGAACGACCACCGGTCGTATGTTTCAAATGCGGACAGAAGGGGCACATCCGTCCAAACTGTACGCAGCAATCCAAAGCGTGTTTTAATTGCGGAAGAGAAGGTCACCTAGCTCGATTTTGTCATATGGTGAAGTCCAGTCCAGCTAGGATAGTGATGCCAAAGGATGTCCCAGACAAGCCAAAGCCGGTAGTTTAAGAGAGAGCATTTTTTTTCGTGACGAGGAACCTGAATAAAATTATCACGGGTACGTTAGTCATAAACTCTTGCGAAGTCTATACCGTGTTAGATACCGATTCTACTCACTCTTTTATTTCACCTAGTTGTGTTCAATGTTTGAACTTAACTCCGGAGAAGTTAGACTTTGATATATCTGTTTAAACTCAGTTGGGAGAAACCTTTGTTACCTCCACTATTTATAAATCTTGTTCAAATCAACACTTTCATGTTACCTGTCGATCTTATCTCTTTGAAAATACATGCATTGATATGATTTTCGGAAACGATTGGTTAACTGCTCATCATGATTTTCGTAAGGTTGTTAGCTTTCATATTCCTAACCAACCTATTATACGAATTCAAGCAACCAAACCACTAAAGTCAATCATTGTCATATCAAGCCATAAGTAAAGATCCCCATTCCTTTCATTGTTGACTTCCTGGTGTGGAATGCATCGAAGCCAGACTTTTCGTAGGAGACGTTGTAAATGACGATGGCAAGTTGATAGGTATCAATGTGACGTGTTATCCAAGTCTGGGATGAGAGTCACAGTTTTGAATGATATTTCTATTGTTAATAAATTTCTTGACGTATTCTTGAAGACTTCCTAGCCTACTCCTAGAGCGTGAAATCGAATTTTGTATTGACCCCAGTATAAAACCCATTTCTTAAACCCTCAAATATTTCTTTACTTAAAACAAACGTATCATGCGCCAAAGACGTTGGCTCGAGCTGTTAAAGAATACGATCGTACCATTTAATATCATCGTGGAAAAGCGAACGTGGTAGCTGACGCGTTGAGTAGAAGATCATATGCGTTTACAAGTGCGAATATACGAACCCACGTGAAGATAACAAATATACGAGTAGAATCGACTTTAATCGATAAAGTTAAAGCCGCTTAAGCTACATACTCAGAGCTGATGAATGTGAAGAAAAAGGTTCAAGATGGCGTTATTCTAGAAGCAAGAATCGACGAAGAGAGGAAATCTCAACCCTCAATTTAATTGGCCCATTTAAAATCCTTGATCGAGTAGGAACTGTGGCTTATAGACTCGTTTTACCGCCAAGTATGTCGCGTGTTCATAACATTTTTTAACGTATCGATGTTACGTAAATATGTGGACGACCTGAACCACATTATTGAATTAAAACTAGACGAGATTGCAGAAGATTTAACGTATGAGAAGATACGTGTTAACATCTTAGATAAGAATGATCATATTCGACGCTCAAAGGTTATACATCAAGAGTTAGAATTTGAAGTGATGTCAAGGTATCCTCATCTATTCGGCATACCAGGTACTCACGTAAATTTCGAGGACAAAATTTCATAAGGATGGGAGATTATGAAACCCTAGATTTTATAAATAAAGATTTAATTTTTTTGAAATATTTTTTTTAAATATTATGGTGTGAATTTGAGATAATGTTATAGTTGAGGGTAGTATTTATAAATTTTGTAAAGTATGCAAATTGTTGTATTATATTCGATTGGTCGGAGAATATTATTTTTGTCGGGGAATATTCATACGACGACAAAATTATTGGTTGACCCCACAACGGAATTATTGTCGGATTGAGAAAACGACAAAAATATTTTATGAAACTAACGGCGGAAGTTTTACCGTTAATACTGTTGAACTACTCGGTAGTAAAAGTACAGTAATACATGTGGTTGCATAGTAGCATACGGTATTGATTATTGAGGCTTACGTGATTAGTCACTCAGTTTGATTCAATTATTGTCAATTAATAAAATGAATTATTTAGCGATAATGAAGTTTTATTTTATTCATATTATTAACGTAATAAAACAGAAACATCTTTTTATATAAAACAGAATACTTTATTAAAATTATTCTATAAATAGAATATATTATATTTTATTTAAAAGATTTTCTTTAAATATGGACCGTTAGATTAAAGTAAATTAATCTGGACCGTTCATGGATTAGTTACTATGCATTCCATTTTCCTATAAATAGAAGCTCATTCCTTCATTATTTTCTTACGAATTCACTGAACTCTAGAGAGAGAAACTATAGAGAGAAAGAAGAAAAGTATTCTGCTACTTAACTACTTCTTTATTTCAGTTCTTTTTTCAAACGGTAAGGGGTATTATTTCTTTTGTATTCATGAAGAGAACTTCTATTATTCCATTATTTATTATTCTATTGGAATAACCTGTATACGCGGTCTACCCTATACTTGGTGACATTCTTCTATTATTCTGTTGGAACATCCTGTCTGTGTGTTTTACACCGGACCTGATTTCGTCTTTATTATTATTCTGTTGGAACATCCTGTCTGTGTGTTTTGCACCGGACCTGGTTCCGTCTTTATTATTATTCTGTTTGAATATCCTGTCTGTGCGTTTTACGCCGGACCTGGTTCCATTATTTATTATTCTATTGGAATAACCTGTCTGTGCGGTCTATCGCATGTATGGTGATTTCTTTTGTTATTCCATTCTTTATTATACTCAGTTGGTTAAAACTTTGACTTCTATACTCCATGAAATTAGTGAAATATCTTTGATATTTGCGCTTCATCTAGTATCTTTTCATGGAAATATTTTTCTAAGAATTCTTGAATTTTACTTCACAAAGCAGTATCATATTGACAATTTGGATGTTGTTAATTCTTGGATAAATTAATTCTTGAACTTGTTTTATTGAATTCTTATATCATTGTCATCATCCTCATGTTTATATTTTATTGAAAGTCATCTATGGCCTGTAGTGCATAGATGGACTTGGTACGATTATGACCAGAGATTAATCGGTGTAATCATGACCGTAATATAACAAATGATGTGAAAAAAGTCATCATTGGCCCGTAGAGCATTGATGGACAGTTTTTGGTATGATTATGGCTATGAATTCTCTTTGGCCGTAGTGCAGAGATGAATTGTTTTATGGCATGATCAGGACCGTTGATGAAAACATGATTATCTTTAGCCGTAGTGCATGGATAATTCGTGGTCATAATATCCTTGGCCGTAGTGCAGGGGTGATTCGATGATGTGGATTATTTATTAAGCTGAGTCCCAACGATAAAAGTCATGAAAAACTTTTTAAATCATAAAAGATAGTAGATTTTATTCTCTACTTGACTCTTTTAATGGATTGTTGGTTCCGCTGCAGTTAAACTTGATGTCTATTGTATTTTATCAGTTTAACATTGTTGAAGACTAATGATAATTTATTCTGCATTATCTTAGTCATAATATTTCTTATTGGGCTAGTTTAGCTCACCCTTTCTTTCACTGTTCTATTCAGGAAATGAGAACGTAGCTGGGACTAGTCGGGGAACAGGGTGATGGTCCTAGATGATAGCATTAGTAGTCCTCACTATTCTATGTAATAGTGTGATAATAATTGTAATGAGGACTCCTTTTGAGTGTGGATACTCTCTAGAAGACAATATTTGTATTCAAACTCACAGTTTATGTTTTGTCGTATTGTACACGACAGTTGTATTAGTAAGTTGTATTTGAATTCTGTACCATGTATCTGGCGACCCAAGATGGGTGATGTATACCTAATTTTGGGGGGCATCACACGAGCTGTTGAAAGATTACGACCACACTATTCAATACCATCCTGGAAAAGCGAACGTGGTAGCTGACGCGTTAACTAGAAGATCATATGCGGGAACGAGTGCGTTGTTGTCAACACAAAGGCCTATTTTGTGTGATTTACAAAAGATGAAGATAGAATTCAGGACTCCGGGGACCCATGCGATGATGTCAAGTATACGCATAGAACCAACTTTAATCGATAAAGTTAAAGTTGCTCAAGCCACAGACCCGGAGCTGATGCGTATGAAGAAGAAAGTGCAAGAAGGTGTTATTCTAGAAGCAAGAATCGATGAAGAAGGAATACTTCGAGTCAACTCCAGACTTTGCGTTCCTAACGATTCTGACTTGAAACATAGAATCATGATGGAGGCACACAACACACCGTTTGTAATTCACCCTAGAAGTACTAAAATGTATCGTGATCTTCGACATACATTTTGGTGAAGCAATATGAAAAGAGAGATCGCGAAGTTTATCTCGAGGTGTTTAACTTGTCAACGTGTGAAGGCGAAGCATCAAGTGCCAAAGGGTCCATTGCAACCACTTGAGATTCCAAAATGGAAGTGGGAACACGTTACCATGGATTTCGTTACAGGTCTTCCCAAGATTTCTGAAGGTGTAGATGTGATTTGGGTTATTGTTGGTAGATTAACCAAGACTGCTCATTTCTTACCGATACGAGAGACCTATTCCCGTGAATGTCTTGCTCGTATGTACGTAAATGAGATTGTGAGATTGCATGACATGCCAGTATCCATAGTTTCAGATCGTGACCCAAGATTTACTTCACGATTTTGGGTTAGCTTGCAAAAAGCTATGGGAACGAATTTACGATTCAGTTTGGCATACCATCCTCAAACGGACGGACAATCAGAGAGGACTATTCAAACTCTTGAAGATCTATTAAGACTCTGTGTCTTAGACTTCAAAGGGAGTTGGAATAAGTATTTACCATTAATGGAATTCTCTTACAACAACAGTTATCAGGCAAGTATAGGTGTGTGTAAGACCCCAAATTTTTAATGAATAAAAATCAAATTTTCTCTATTTATTATTGTGAATAATAAGGTGTTAATTTGATATAATACCTTTGGTTATGGGTGAAATGTGCAAAATTTTCAAAATAAGCAAGTGGTTATAAAATATTCATTGTTGTTGGGGAATATTCGTCTGGTCGTGGAATATTCTTGTTGTCGGGGAATATTCGTACAACGGCGCATCCATTTGTGGGCCCTATAGCGGAATAACTGTCGGATGAAGAAAACGACAAATTTGAATTTTTATAAATAATGGCGTAATCGTTACCGTTAACACTGCTGGAATACCCGGTGGGTAAAGTAAAGTAATACACGGTATTGCACAGTATTTTTGAATTATGGATTCTTACGTAAGAAGGCACTACTCCATAATTGTTACAGTAATTACTGTTCAATAGTTTATTTTATTGATTCAATAATTGCTGCGTTGATATTTTATATTATTGTTGTTTTAATCATTGTCACTGCACAGTATTTTTCATTGTCGAAGCAATAATTCATATTATTTAAATAATATTATTAGATAGCATTTGTAAGACCCCGAATTTTATGAAATAAAAGTATTCAATTTTTCTTATAATTACTATTCAGTAAATGGTTAAATTGATAAATGTTAAAGTTAAGGGTGATATATGATTTTTTTCAAAATACACAAGTGGTTATAAAATAATCATTGTTGTCGGGGAATATTCGTTTGGTCGTGGAATATTTTTTCTGTCGGGGAATATTCGTACGACGGCGCAGCTATTTGTGGGCCCCATAACGAATAACTGTCGGGTGAAGAAAACGACAAATTTGAGTTTTTACAAATAACGACGTAGTTGTTACTGTTAACACTGTTGGAATACCCGGTGATTAAAATACAGTAATACGCGTTATTGCACAGTAGCACACGGTATTGCACAGTATTTTTAAAATTATTGATTCTTACGTAAGAAGGCACTACTCAATAATTGTTACAGTAATTACTGTTCAATATTTTATTTTATTGATTCAATAATTGCTACGTTGAAATTTTATATTGTTGTTGTTCAATAATTGTTGCTGCACAGTATTTCCCATTATCAGATCAATAATTCATATTATTTGAATAATATTATTAGATAACATTATTGGCAATGACTAGAAAGTTCTGTCTAAGGAGAGGTTTGGTCATCTAATTGCGCGCCAGTAAGGAAAAATCCTTATTGGAAAGCCCCCTCTTTCCTGGGAACGGCCTGGTTGTCATAAATGTGATTCTGTAATATTATTTGTGAATAATTAATTATTGATTCGTATGATAAGGAAATATTTATTTTATGTGGATATAAACGAGGGACATATTTTTGTGGTTAAAAATGAAGGAGTTAATGTTGAGGTTTTTATCAGTATTTTTGTTGGAATGGAGGTATTAAAAATTAGGGTTTTTGAGATATTTTGCGGGGGTTATAATTTTTAATCCGACCGTTGGATCGTGGTAATTTTTGGATATGTTATACATATATAAGTTGAGTATATGCCCACAAATTTTGAACCGTTAAAAATGAACGTATGATTTATTATGAATTTTACGAGATGACTGGTTCAGAAATTGTTGAATTTTCGGAGTTTATCATTTTGGTGGAAAATTCTAGAATTGGTGGGCCCCACTTGTGGTTGGTGAAGAAATGTGCTGAATTATATTTCAAATGTGGTGGGTGGGAATAGTAGCAGGTAAAGCCATCAGGTTGCAGGTCAAACCTACCAAAATTTTCCTATAAATAGAGGGCTAAGTTAGAATTGAAAATCACACCAGAAACATAAGCTTTCTCTCTTTCTCTCTCTATATTATGAAGCATATTTTGTAAGTATTTAGATACTTTGAGAGTTACTATTCAGTGCAAGTTTTCTTCAGCCTTATACCGATCAGAAGTACTGCTCTTTTGAGGTAAGGGATAGTAAGGGATAGTAAGGGATTTTAAGGGTTGTTATGTTTTTCAGTTTCGTAATTTTTCTGAACTTCAAAAATTCTGGAAAAATTTGAAATGATATTTTGATGAGTTTTATTGATTGTGTCCAAAAATGGTGATTTTTGGATGTATAGATTGAGAGTTATGAATTTTATGAGAAAAGACTATTTTAAAAGTAACTGCTTATAATTTCTTGTGGTTAACTCCAAAATTGATGAAATTTTTATTGGAGTACATGTATATGATGGAAGTAAACTCTGTTAATTTCAGAATTTTTGGACAAAAGTATAATTTTTGATAAATGTCTAAATATTCGGCTGTTTTGGCCATATGAAAAATAGTAAATAACTTTTAAAAATTCTGAGAAAAATATATGTTCACTATGGGACTATATTATGCTAAATCCCAGAAAAGAAATATTTTTGAAACTGATTTGGTATTTTTCATGAAAATGGTCTAGTTATGAGTAAATGAATTAAATATGTTTTGTGAAGAAAGAAAATTGGAAAATAGGATTTTATGGCTTGAGAATCCTATATGAGGTATATGCAGATTTTTGATGAAGGTTTTGGTTATTGATGATGAAATTGTAAGAGTTGGCATTTTATGATGATTAAATGCATTAATTAGTAAAGTGTAAACAATTAAAATAAATTGTTTATAAATTTAAGTAATGTTATTCTTTCAATATCATTATACCGAAATATTGGTATGGATTTTATTGTGAAATTTCTACCTTTTTGAGTCGGTGTTACTATTCATGAGTTACTATTCACGAGTTACTATTCATGAGTTACTATTCATGAGTTACTATTCACGACAAAATTGGTTTCTTTTACTAACCAAATTATAGTTGATTTATGAATATTACTCTTGAGATTAAATCTATATGTTGATTATATTGATTTTATTATCATATATAACATTTTTATAACCCTGATGTTGAATTTCTCTTTCACTGGAGTGTAAAGATGGGTAGATTATTGGTATGATCATGACTAGGGTTCTCTTTGGCCTGTAGTGCAAAGTTGAATTGTGACTGGTATGATCATGACCATTGAATTTACAATTGAATATCTTTAGCTTAAGTGTAAAGATGAATTGATTAACATGGTTATAATTATGGTGTATATAAATTCTGAAATGATTATATATTTCTTTGAGATATGAATATATTTGGCCTGTAGTGCAAATATTAATTGTTGAGGAATATCTTTGGCCTGTAGTGCAAAGATGAATTGTAGATGAATATCTTTGGCCAGTAATGCAAAGATGAACTGTTGATGAATATCTTTGGCCTGTAGTGCAAAGATGACTTGTTGATGAATATCTTTGGCCCGTAGTGCAAAGATGAAGTTATTAGTATGATTATGAACAGGAATTGTGATTTGGTATAACCATGATCTTTGATGTTTCAGGTAAAGACAGGTGATGAAAATATTCTTCGTCCTGGGTGCGAAGAAAAATTTATAGTCACAATTATGATTATGAGTTATTCATATGATTGTGAAAAGGAACTGTTGAGTGATGTTACATGGATAAAATATTATTGGTGGATTTTTAACATGGAGAAGATAATAGACTTTATAGTCTATTTGACTCTTCTAATGGATTGCTCGTTCCGCTGCAACTATGGTTGAAATTTTTATCATTTACCATATGTTCTAAATCTCTGATTTATTATTGATGAAGGCTATTGATAATTTAATTATCTTTAGTCATGATATTCTTTACTGAGCTAGTTGTGCTCACCCTTTTGCTTCACAATTCCTTTCAGGTAATAAGAGTGTAGCTGGGTCGAGCGGGGGTAACAAGGGAATAGAACGGTGGTCATCATTTAGTAGTTATATTTGGTGAAGAAAATAGGGTGAGGCGAACCCAACGTTGGAAGGGTGTTTTGTCACTATCATACAAGATGTCTAATGACATACAACCTCGTGTCATCATAGGACAGGGTTGTGCTCATCCACTTGCTGAGTATATCTATGGGCACTACCTATATAATCTTGGTGTTTGTTTGAAGTATAATTCTCAATTAGAGACAGTGGAGATAATGATAAGTCAAGAGAAGACTCACCATTGGGAAGAATATGATAGTAATCTTCTCGTTTTTCTTTGGGGTCTATTGGGTCAACCAAGGATAATTCTGTGGCCATATGATATCTATCATAACCTAGACGCGTGGCCTCCCATGTACGAAGGTTTCCTTGAGCACTTCCCAAAGATTCTAATTTCTAGAACAGTTTTTGACTATACCTTTATGTAAGGTACCTTTGTGAAGTGCTGATACATGATGGTGTCCAATGTCACATTTGGTATATATTTGTATCCAAACTCACAGCATATGTGTTGTTGTATTTTGCACGACAATTGTTGTAATAAAGTTGTAGTTGTTTTCTGTACCATGTATTTGATGACTCAGAATGGGTTGGATGGAATGGACCTATTTTGGGGTCGTTACAGCATTATTGGCAATATCTAGAAAGTTCTGTCTAAGGAGAGGTTTGGTCACCTAATTGCGCGCCAGTAAGGAGAAATCCTTATTGGAAAGCCCCCTTTTTCCTTGGAACGGCCTGGTTGTCAGTATTGTGATTCTATTATATTATTTGTCAATAATTAATTATTAATTTATATGATAAAGAAAACACTCATTTTATGTGGATATAGATGGAGAATTTTTTTTTATGTGACAATTGTTGAAAATTGATATTTTATCTTTTCTGATAAAATATATTATTATATTTTAATAATATAATAATCATGATATTTTTACAATGAATGTGTGATATATGAATAAATGAGGACGAAGAGTATTTTTGTTACAAAAAAAATATTTAAAACATGTTTTTCATGTTTGTGGACCCTATTTCTTGACTGAAATTTGATTATAGCCTGTAAAATCGTCCGTATGTGGATTTCGGTCAATTTCTGTTTAGAATTTGGAAAACTTAAACTTACAAAGTTGTAGAGAATTGAATTTCCTATGGAATGGACATAAGATTCGAATTTTTTTGATAAAATGGCTATTTATTGTGAATTATTGAAGTTCCGGAATAATTGATTTTTTTTGAGTTTTAAATGATTTTTATATGAAAAACGTTTTTGGTGAGTTGGCACATATGTGGCTGATGTTTTGGATCAGTGGAGGTGTGCGTAAGAATTTACAATATATATATATATATATATATATATATATATATATATATATATATATATATTAATATTTTATTAAATTTTCTGCTTTGGTGTTCTAAGCAATTTTCTATAAATAGGGTGCTTAGGTTAGAATTGAAAAACACACTATAAACTAATGATTTCTCTCTCTATATATTATCGAGCGTATTCTTGTGAGCATTTTGATATTTTGAGTGTTGCTATACGGTGCAAGTTCCCTTCAGCACTATATTCGGTATTCTAGCTAGAAGTACTGCTCTTTTGAGGTAAGAGATTTTAAGGGTTAATATGTTTTTCAGTTTTGTACTTTTTCTGACCTTCAAAAATTCTGGAAAAATTTGAAATGATAATTTGATGAGTTTTCTAGATTATGTCAAAAAATGGCGATTTTTAGATGTATAGATTAAGAGTTATGAATTTTATGGGAAAAGACTATTTTAAAAGTAAACCCTTATAACTCCTTCTGGTTAACTCCAAAATTTGTGAAATTTTTATTAGGAGTACATGTATATAACAGAAGTATACTCTGTAAATTTCAGAATATTTGGATAAAAGTACAGTTTATGATAAATGTCTAAATATTCGGCTGTTTTGGCCATATGAAAAATAGTAAATGAATTTTAAAAATTCTGAGAAAAATATATGTTCAATATGGAACTATATTCTGCTAAATCCTAGAAAAGAAAATTTGTTTGTACTGATTTGGTATTTTTCATTAAAATGGACTAGTTATGAATAAATGAATTAAATATGTTATGTGAAGTAAGAAAATTGAAAAATAGGATTTTATGGCTTGAGAATCCTATATGAGGTATATGCAGATTTTTTATGAGGGTTTTGGTTATTGGTGATGAAATCTTATGAGTTTGGCATTTTAAGATGATTAAATGCATTATTTAGTAAAGTGTAAATAATTAAAATAAATTATTTATAAGTTTAAGAAATGTTATTCTTTTAATATCATTATACTGAAATATTGGTATGGATTTTATTGTGGAATTTTTACCTTTTTCATGTCGGGGTTACTATTTATGAAATACTATTCATGAGTTACTATTCACGAGTTACTATTTTTTATGTCAGGATTACTATTCATGTAATACTATTCATGAGTTACTATTCACGGATACTATTTACGATAAAATTGGTTTCTTTTACTAACCAAATTATCGTTGATTTATGAATCTTACTCTTGAGATTAAATCTATATGTTGATCATATTATTTTTATTATCATATATAATATTTTTATAATCCTGGTGATAAAATTTCTCTTTGACTTGAGTATAAAGATGGGTAGATTATTGGTATGATCGTGACTATGGGTTCTCTTTGGCCAGTAGTGCAAAGTTGAATCGTTGACTGGTATGATCATGACCATTGAATTTATAATTGAATATTTTTAGCTTAAGTGCAAAGGTGAATTGATCAACATGGTTATAATTATGGTTTATATAAATTCTAAAATGATTATGTGTTTCTTTGAGATATGAATATCTTTGGCCCATAGTGCAAAGATGATTTGTTGTTAAATATCTTTGGCCAGTAGTGCAAAGATAAGCGGTTGACGAATATCTTTGGCACGTAGTGCAAAGATGAATTTATTGGTATGATTATGAACAGGAACTGTGATTTGGTATAACCATGATCTTTGATGTTTCAGGTAAAGACATGTGATGAAAATTATCTTCGTCCTGGATGCGAAGAGGAATTTAGAATCACAATTATGATTATGAGTTATTCATATAACTGTGGACCAGAACTGTTGATTGATGTTACAGGGATAAAATATTGTTGGTGAATTTTTAACATGGAGAAGATAATAGACTTTATGGTCTATTTGACTCTTCTAATGAATTGCTCGTTCTGCTGCAACTATGGTTGAAAATTTTTATCATCTACCATATGTTCTAAATCTCTAATTTATTACTGCTGAAGGCTATTGATAATTTATTTATCTTTAGTCATGATATTCTTTACTGGGCTAGTTGAGCTCACCCTTTTGCTTCATAATTCCTTTCAGGTAATAAGAGTGTAGCTGGGTCGAGTGGGGGTAACAAAGGAATAGAATGGTGGTCTCTAGTCGTGGAGTTCTCCCTAAGCAGTATAGAAAAGTGTGTTGTATTTTATACATCATTTACTAGTTATATTTGGTGAATCAAATAGGGTGAGGCGAACTCAACGTTGGAAGGGTGTTTTGCCACTATCATACAAGATGTCTAATAACATACAACCTCGTGCACATCCACTTGCTGAGTATATCTACGAGCACTACCTATATGATCTTGGAGTTTATTTGAAATATAATTTTCAACTGGAGACAGTAGAGATAGTTATATGTCAAGAGAAGACTCACCATTGGAAAAAATATGATAGTAATCTTCTCGTTTTTCTTTGGGGCCTATTGGGTCAACCAAGAATAATTCTGTGGACATATGATATCTATCATAACCTAGACGCGTGGCCTCTCATGTACAAAAGTTTCCTTGAGCACTTTCTAAATATTTTAATTTCTAAAATAGTTTTTGGCTATACCTTTATGTAAGGTATCAATGTGAGGTACTGTCCATAGTTGGGACATGAGTCACAGTTGATATTAAAACTCACAGTATATGTGTTGTTGTATTTTGCACGACAATTGTATTAATAAAGTTGTAGTTATATTATGTACCACGTATTTGACGACTCAGAATAGGTTGGGTGGAATGGATCTATTTTGGGGGTGTCACAGTTGGTATCAGAGCTTAGGGATATGGTCTCTGGCGGAGACCGGGGAAAAGAACTAGGAAGGGAGAGATGAGTAAATCCTTCGCTAGTGTGTCCTACCTAAGCTTATTTGTTGGTCGGTCATAATATACGGATATTATATGATACGTTAATTGGTTTAATTAACCCTTGTTTTATGGCAGTATTTGAGAATGGCAGCTGAGAATATTAACAATGTAGTGAATGAGATCGTGGGGATACCTCTAATCACCAACCATGATAATGTGATGTCAGACGAAGAAGGAATTAGAGATATTCTTGTGGTAAGGGAAGAATTAATAGTTGCACCCTAGCTAGTTACAGAGGTAGCAGCTGAGAGTGAGGAAGAAGAGGAACCTAAGGAGAATTTATTAGAAGAATTTTATTATCGAAATGTGGAATTGCAAAATCGTATTCATGAGTTAGAAGAGCAGGCTGAAGAGCAGTAGGCGATCGTGGAGCAAAAGGATGCAACGATTCAAGCTTGTGTTACCCGATATATAATGCTTGAACAGAAGCACTCTTTGGCAGAGTATAAGATGATAAAGTTGGAATCTGAGCCGAAAGAAGAAACAACTGAACGAGTAAGAATGAGCGATACATGGGTAAAAGCCGCACGACGCGTTGATATTGTGGAAAGAGATGTCCGATCTAAGAAGGCTAAAATAGATGATATGTATTTCTCTTTTTAGACAGCAATTGAGAGAACCCAACACCGAGTTTTGAATTATCCTGTACATTGCGGTCAACCCCAATTCGATATGTATCGAAGATTAATGATTCAGATCATGAAATAAGAGTACGACGAAGCGGTTGAGAGTGGAATATGTCCTATAGAAAAGTATATTCCAACGGTAGTGATGACACCAAATGTTGTCCCAGACAAGTCAAAGCCGAGTAGTTCAAGGGAGAGCGGTTGTCATGACTTCCCAACAAATGAGGAACCCAAATGAAGTTACCACGGGAGATGAGTAATGGAGAAATCATGATGACCCGGGAGATAGAATCTGAAATCAAAGCAAGATATTCTCAACTTTTCGAAATACCAGGTACGTAAATTTCGGGGACGAAATTTCACAAGGAGGGGAGGTTGTAAGACCCCAACTTTTTAATGAATAAAAATTGAATTTTCTCTATTTATTATTGTGAATAATAAGGTGTTAATTTGATATAATGCTTTAGTTATGGGTGAAATGTGCAAAATTTTCAAAATAAGCAAGTGATTATAAAATATTCATTGTTGTCGGGGAATATTCGTTTGATCGTGAAATATTCTTGTTGTCGGGGAATATTCGTACGACGGCGCATCCATTTGTGGGCCCCATAACGGAATAACTGTCGGATTAAGAAAACGACAAATTTGAATTTTTATAAATAACGGCGTAATCGTTACCGTTAACACTGTTGGAATACCCGGTGGGTAAAGTAAAGTAATACACGGTATTGCACAGTATTTTTGAATTATTGATTCTTACGTAAGAAGGCACTACTCAATAATTGTTACAGTAATTACTGTTCAATAGTTTATTTTATTGATTCAGTAATTGCTGCATTGATATTTTATATTATTGTTATTTTAATAATTGTCACTGCATAGTATTTTCTATTATCGGAGTAATAATTTATATTATTTAAATAATATTATTAGATAGCATTATTGGCAATATTTTGAAAGTTCTGTCTAAGAAGAGGTTTGGTCACCTAATTGCGCGCCAGTAAGGAGAAATCCTTATTGGAAAGCCCCCTCTTTCCTGGGAACGACATGGTTGTCAGTATTGTGATTCTGTAATATTATTTGTGAATAATTAATTATTGATTTATATGATTAAAAAAATACTCATTTTATGTGGATATAGATGGAAATTTTTTTTTTTATGTGACAATTGTTTAAAATTAATATTTTATATTTTCTGATAAAATATATTATTATATTTTAATAATATAATAATGATGATATTTTTACAATGAATGTGTAATATACGAATAAATGAGGAGAAAGAGTATTTTTGTTACAAAAAAATATTTAAAACATGTTTTTCATGTTTGTGGACCCCATTTCTTGACTGAAATTTGATTATAGCTTGTAAAATCGTCCGTATGTGGATTTCGGTCAATTTCTGTTTGGAATTTGAAAAAATTTAAACTTACAAAGTTTTAGAGAATTGAATTTCCTATGGAATGGACATAGGATTTGAATTTTTCTGATAAAAAGGCTATTTATTGTGAATTATTGAAGTTCCGAAATAATTGAATTTCTTTTTGGAGTTTTAAATGATTTTTATATGAAAAACGTTTTTAGTGAGTTGGCACATGTGTGGCTGATGTTTTGGATCAATGGAGGTGTGCGTAGGAATTTATAATATATATATATATATATTAATATTTTATTAATTTTTATGCTTTGGTGTTCTAAGCAATTTCCTATAAATAGGGTGCTTAGGTTAGAATTGAAAAACACACTAAAACTAAAGATTTCTCTCTCTATATATTATCGAGCATATTCTTGTGAGTATTTTGATATTTTGAGTGTTGCTATACGGTGCAAGTTCCCTTCAGCACTATATCCGGTATTCTAGCTAGAAGTACTGCTCTTTTGAGGTAAGAGATTTTAAGGGTTATTATGTTTTTCAGTTTCGTAATTTTTCTGACTTTCAAAAATTTTGAAAAAATTTGAAATGATAATTTGATGACTTTTCTAGATTGTGTCAAAAAATGACGATTTTTAGATGTATAGATTAAGAGTTATGAATTTTATGGGAAAAGACTATTTTAAAAGTAAACCCTTATAACTCCTTCTGGTTAACTCCAAAATTTGTGAAATTTTTATTAGGAGTACATGTATATAACAAAAGTATACTCTGTAAATTTCAGAATATTTGGATAAAAGTACAGTTTATGATAAATGTCTAAATATTCGGCTGTTTTGGCTATATGAAAAATAGTAAATGAATTTTAAAAATTTTGAAAAAAATATATGTTCAATATGGAACTATATTCTGCTAAATTCCAGAAAAGAAAATTTGTTTGTACTGATTTGGTATTTTTCATGAAAATAGACTAGTTATGAATAAATGAATTAAATATGTTATGTGAAGTAAGAAAATTGAAAAATAGGATTTTATGGCTTGAGAATCCTATATGAGGTATATGCAGATTTTTTATGAGGGTTGGTTATTGGTGATGAAATCTTATGAGTTTGGCATTTTAAGATGATTAAATGCATTATTTAGTAAAGTGTAAATAATTAAAATAAATTATTTATAAGTTTAAGAAATGTTATTCTTTTAATATCATTATACCGAAATATTGTTATAGATTTTATTGTGAAATTTCTACCTTTTTCATGTCGGGGTTACTATTTATGAAATACTATTCACGAGTTACTATTCACGAGTTACTATTTTTCATGTCGGGGTTACTATTCATGAAATACTGTTCATGAGTTACTATTCACGAGTTACTATTTATGAGTTACTATTTACGGGTACAATTTATGATAAAATTGGTTTCTTTTACTGACCAAATTATCGTTGATTTATGAATCTTACTCTTGAGATTAAATTTATATGTTGATCATATTGTTTTTATTATCATATATTACATTTTTATAATCCTGGTGATGAAATTTCTCTTTGACTTGAGTATAAAGATGGGTAGATTATTGGTATGATCGTGACTGTGGGTTCTCTTTGGCCAGTAGTGCAAAGTTGAATCGTTGACTGGTGTGATCATGACCATTGAATTTACAATTGAATATTTTTAGCTTAAGTGCAAAGGTGAATTGATCAACATGGTTATAATTATGGTGTATATAAATTCTGAAATGACTATGTATTTCTTTGAGATATGAATATCTTTGGCCCATAGTGCAAAGATGATATGTTATTAAATATCTTTGGCCAGTAGTGCAAAGATAAACGGTTGACGAATATCTTTGGCCCGTAGTGCAAAGATGAAATTTTTTGGTATGATTATGAACATGAACTGTGATTTGGTATAACCATGATCTTTGATGTTTCAGGTAAAGACATGTGATGAAAATTATCTTCGTCCTGGATACGAAGAGAAATTTAGAATCACAATTATGATTATGAGTTATTCATATGATTGTGGACCAGAACTGTTGATTGATGTTACAGGGATAAAATATTATTGGTGGATTTTTAACATAGAGAAGATAATAGACTTTATGGTCTATTTGACTCTTCTAATGGATTGCTCGTTCTGCTACAACTATGGTTGAAAATTTTTATCATCTACCATATGTTCTAAATCTTTGATTTATTACTGTTGAAGGCTAATGATAATTTATTTATCTTTAGTCATGATATTTTTTACTGGGCTAGTTGAGCTCACCCTTTTGCTTCACAATTCCTTTCAGGTAATAAGAGTGTAGCTGGGTCGAGCGGAGGTAACAAGGGAACAGAATGGTGGTCTTTATCTGTGGAGTTCTCCCTATGCAGTATAGAAAAGTGTGTTATATTTTATACATCATTTAGTAGTTATATTTGTTGAATCAAATAGGGTGAGGCGAACCCAACGTTGGAAGGATGTTTTGCCACTATCATACAAGATGTCTAATGATATACAACCTCGTGTTATCATAAGATAGGGTTGTGCATATCCACTTACTGAGTATATCTACGAGCACTACCTATATGATCTTGGAGTTTATTTGAAATATAATTTTCAACTGGAGACAGTGGAGATAGTTATATGTCAAGAGAAGACTCACCATTGAAAAAAACATGATAGTAATCTTCTCGTTTTTCTTTGGGGTCTATTGGGTCAACCAAAGATAATTCTGTGGACATATGATATGTATCATAACCTAGACGCGTGGCCTCCCATGTACGAAGGTTTTCTTGAGCACTTTCAAAATATTTTAATTTCTAAAATAGTTTTTGACTGTACCTTTATGTAAGGTATCAATGTGAGGTGTTGTCCATAGTTGGGACATGAGTCACAGTCATTATTAAAACTCACAGTATATGTGTTGTTGTATTTTGCACGACAATTGTAGTAATAAAGTTGTAGTTATATTATGTACCATGTATTTGACGACTCAGAATAGGTTGGGTGGAATGGGCCTATTTTGGGAGTGTCACAGTGTGGCTCCATTCGAAGCATTATATGGACAAAAGTGTCGCTCTCCAATATGTTGGAATGAGGTGGGTGAAATAACATTATTGGGACCAGAGTTGGTACGTATGACTATGGCACAAGATCGACAAAAGAGTTATGCGGATCTTCATCGAAAGGACGTGAAATTTAGTACTGGGGATCATGTATTGTTGCGTGTTGCTCCATGGAAGGGAGTTACAAGATTTGGAAAGAGAGGAAAGCTAAATCCACGATTTATTGGTCCATTTCAGATTCTTGACCGAATAGAAAATGTGGCCTATAGACTCGTGTTACCTCCAAGTATGTCTTGTGTTCATAATATTTTTCATATATCTATGCTATGTAAATATGTGAAAGACCCAAACCACGTTATTGAGTTAGAACCGGACGAGATAGCCGAAGACTTAATGTACGAAGAGGTAACTGTCAAGATCTTGGATAGAAAAGAGCATGTCCTACGCACAAAGGTCATACCACAAGTCAAAGTTTTGTGGAGGAACCATGCTATAGAGGAAATGACCTGGGAGTTAGAAACAGAAATGAAAGCGAGGTATCCTCACCTTTTCGAAATACCAGGTATATACGTCAATTTCGAGGACGAAATTTCATAAGGAGGGAAGGTTGTAAGACCCCAACTTATTATAAATGAAATTGAATTTCCTCTATTTATTATTTTAAAATAGTAAGGTTTGATTTGATTAATGTGATTAGTTATGGGTACAAATGCGCAAATATTTTTAAATAAGCAAGTGGTTATAAAATATTTATTGTTGTCAGGGAATATTCGGTTGGTCGTGGAGTATTCTTACTGTCGGGGAATATTCGTACGACGGAGCAGCCTTGTGTGGGCCCCACAACGAAAAGTGATTGGATGAAGAAAACGACAAGTATAAGTTGTTTATAAATAACGGCGTAGTTGTTACCGTTAATACTGTTGAAATACTCGGTGGTTAAAACACAGTAGCACACGGTATTGCACCAATTATTGATTCTTACGTAAGAATGCACTACTCAATAATTGTTACAGTAATTACTGTTCAATATTTTATTTTATTAATTCAATAATTGCTACGTTGATATTTTATATTACTGTTGTTTCAATAATTGTCACTACACAATATTTTTCATTATCGAAGCAATAATTCATATTATCTGAATAATATTATTAGATAACATTATTGGCAATGTCTAGAAAGTTTTATCTAAAGAGAGGTTTGGTAACCAAATTGCGCGCCAGTAAGGAGAAATCCTTATTGGAAAGCCCCCTCTTTCCTAGGAACTGCCTGGTTGTCAGTATTGTGATTCTGTAATATTATTTGTGAATAATTAATTATTAATTTATATGATGAGGAAAATATTCATTGTATGTGGATATAGATAAAAAAAATTTTAATGTAACAATTGTTGAAAATTAATATTTTATCTTTTTCTGATAAAAAATTCATTTAAATATATTATTATATTATAATAATATAATAATGGTGATATTTTTATAATGAATGTGGGATATATGAATAAATGAGGAGGAAGAGTATTTTTGTTACTAAAAATATTTAAAACATGTTTGTCATGTTTGTGGACCCCATTTCTTGACTGAAATTTGGTTATAGCCTGTAAAATCGCCCATTTGTGGATTTCGGTCAATTTTTGTTTAGAATTTGGAAAAAATTTCTTCTGTAAAGTTGTAGAGAATAAATTTTCCTATGAAAAGACATAAGGTTTGAATTTTTCTGATAAAAGCGCTATTTATTATGAATTATTGAAGTTCTGTAGTTCCGAAATAATTGATTTTTGAAAGTTTTAATTATTTTTAATAACAAAAACGTTTTTTTTTGTTTTTTTCATTATTGGTGGCTGAATTCAGATGGTCAAGGTGGGCGTAAGAATTTAAAAAAATAATATTAATATTTTATTAAATTTTCTTCTTTGGTGTTCTTAGCATTTTCCTATAAATAGGGTGCTTAGGTTAGAATTGAAAATTACACCAGAAACTGAAATTTTCTCTCTCTTTCTCTCTCTATATTATCGAGCGTATTCTTGTGAGTATTTTAAGACTTTGAGTGTTGTTAGACGGTGCAAGTTTCCTTTAGCACTATATCCAGTATTCCAGCTAGAAGTACTGTCTTTTCTGAGGTAAGGGATGTTATTTTTTTTATAAATGATATTATTTCTTTCAATATCATTATGCCGAAATATTGATATAAATTTTTATCAAATTTAGAACTTTTTGTGTCATGTTACTATTCACGTATACGGTACTATTCACGTATATGGTACTATTCACGTATACGACACTATTCACGAATACAGCATTATTCACCAAAAAATTAAATTTTCATTTTATGTCCAAGATATCTATTATGGATACTAGCTTTGATTGTATCCATGTTTTGATCATTCTTGAACTTTACTTCACTATGATTATTTATGAAGTATTTTTGAACTCGGATTGTTTAAAGTACGAATCCTTAATATTTGTTCTTTTGTTTCACTGGATTCGTTTTCTTTAAAATATTTTTCATCATCCTCAGTCCTAAATGATGATATTATTGAATATCTTTGGCCTGTAGTGCAAAGATGAATGATTTTCTGATAAATATCTTTGGCCCGTATTGTAAAGATGAATAGGTGTTGAGATGAACATGACCAACTGATGAATATCTTTGGCCTGTAGTGCAAAGATGAACATTTGATTCCAGATATATATATTGATTGATGTTACATAGATAAAATATTGAAGATGAACTTTTAAATTCATAAATAGAAGATAGTAGATTTTATTCTCTACTTAACTCTTCTAATGAATTATTATTTCCGCTGCGAATATTGATTTAAAACTTGTTGTCTATTGTATTCTATTATATTTTTCCCTGTTGAAGACTAACGATAATTTGTTCTATATTATCTTAGTCATAATATTCTTTACTAGGCTGGTTGAGCTCACCCTTTTTCTTTTTGTTCCATTTTTCTTCTCAGGAGGCGAGAATGTAGCGAGTACTAGTCGGGGTATGGAATGATGGTTCTAAAAAGATGTTTTAGTAGTCATCACCATTTTTGTAAAATAAAGTATCAATAATTGTTATGAGGACTTATTTGAGTGTGGATATTGTCTAGAAGACAATAGTTGTATTTTAAACTCACAGTTTATGTGTGGTATTAATAAAGTTGTAGTTATTTCTGTATCATGTTATTGACAACTCAAAATGGGTGTTGTATACCTATTTTAGGGGCGTCACATACACTTTTAAATTCTTTAAAGGTAGTTGTTCTAGCTATCCCACGGACTACTAGTGCTCTACCCCCAACTTGATTTAATGCAGCCATTAATAAATTAACAAACTCCTGTATAGGGTTATTCTGACCCCCTTGGTTATCATTATGGGATTCGGCTTCCTGATTACGTTGTCTTCTTATTGGCGACATTTTTTCAGATTAAATAAATAACGTTTCTTTATTATTTATTCATTCTTGTTTACTTAGTTATTATTCGTCAAACAACCACTCATACCACAATAAAGCACATTTGATAAAAACCTCATTATATTAATATGTTTCTTCATAATTCGAACTATTTACAAATTGATCTTATAGCCAGAGCTATTACATTTCTATCCCGTGATTGAATTTAAAAAAATGGGATTTACAAAAAGACTGCCCTTTAATTATACAAAAGAGGGTTTTACATCACTACACAAAATATTTACCGATCTATACTTTCTCTATCTACTACTAATACTGCATAACAACATTCTCGTGCTTCTGATTCGCAAGAATCGACACAATATCCCGACTAATAGTGTGACAAGTTTGCCCCGACTCAATGGAATAACAAGCAATTTTCAACTTGAAATCCTCATGAGCACTCTCATGGATGAAAGACATCCGTGCTATCTTCTGGTTCCTCTCCCCCAGTTCTTTACGAAGCTCAACTGCCTCATTTTTAAAATACATTGCCTTATCCTTCATGAGCACCTTCTCATCATGCTCTATCTCAAAATCTGCTTCTGCAGACTCCTTGGCTTCATAGAGGTCACTAACCTCCTCCTTCAGGTTCTGCACAATAGTGCGCAGTTGCACATTTCAGTTAAGCACCACCAGATACAATGCCCTCATTGCCTCTGGAGGTGTTATCTATAGTGCAGGTACCACCGTATCAAACGCTGCTACTTCCGTATCCTCGTCCACATCGACCACCACATCGAAATATGATGTCGATCACAAGTTTTCCAAGTCCCAATCTGGATAGTCCTCCTCTGGTTCGGACTCATCTATGTTCACCATTGGTACCTCCGCCACTGGCACTGGCTCTATCATGTTTATTGACTCTGCACTCTCCATGTGTATATCCCTATACATAAAGATATCGATGGACATCTATAATAACACATAACATGTTGATTAGTACATAATACACAATAATATAATCACAAATCGCATTTAGTTTATTTAAGGTTAATTTCTATTTTTTAATTCTTTTGGTAATAAGTTTCCTCAATACTTAATTAACAAATTCTACTAGAATTCATTTGCTTCCTACTTCTCATTTTACTAACGAGGTTATTAGCCTAAGGTTCTTCCCCCCTTTAAGTTTTATAACCTAATGCTCTGATACCAACCTGTGACGCTAATGGTAATTCGTTCCATAGCACCTCACAAGGGTACCCATCAGTTTACCACCGACTTTCTCGGCGTCCCTTACAGAGAGTCTGGTTGCGGTGCATTCCCATTTAAGGACGTCATCAGCGAGAGGCTCGAGGTTCTTAATGCATTGCGCTTATAGCTGTGATACCAACCTATGACGCCCCCAAATTCGGGTACTTTTAACCCACAGATATGCTGCTACACGATACTACTAACTATACATTCATTCCATCGAAACAACATCAAAATGAGTGTATTTACTACATTCTTATTACAATAGTAATGAATCCTTTCCCAGGTTCTGTAACCAATTACATTCTTCATTTGTCATAGTATAATTCATACCAATATACTAGTCTATTACAGGATAAACTACTTATCCATCTTAGCTTTGCCTTTATCCTTATTGGAACCCTCGGTTCGCTCGGCCTTAGCTGTAATCATATAATTCAAGTACGAAGTGAGCATAACTAGCTCAGCAAGTCTAGCAATATATAATACAAATACCACATCGAGAATTATATGTTTATTCTTCACTAACTAAACAGATAGTTATGAAGTACTATGAAACATTAAAATAACACTTTTAATTCTTATAAAATAATTCCAAAGTATATACAGTAACTTAGGAATTCTGAGTAAGTCAAAAGACCATGAACATTCTCTTTTTAATTTTCATTCATGAAAAAGGACAACCCGGCACTAAATTCGTAAGTCCGATATATCTTTTGAGCACTTCTAGGTGATCAGCCTATAGTACTCTATGTTGATCAACACTCATCTGTTAAACGTATCTACGTTTAAGTTTTGGCAACCTCACGTGCCCATCAAATAATCGATGTAAAATACTTTTGTTTATTCATACTCAGGCTTACCTTTGAATCCGTACTAAATAATTGGCATATGATAGTGTTATCAATACTATATCGAAAGACTTGTAAACAAATCAATCAAACTCTTAAGATTTGTCTAGCCGAGTTAAAACTGGCATCGACTCTTTTGTAAAACAATTCATACATTTTATAACATGAATCAAAGAAAATTGGCTAACACGAAGGTTAGACAAGCGGTAAGGAAACTTGCCTTTAAGCGTCTTCAATTAAAATTCAACAGTTCTTGGTCTTTACAGTTTATACACGATATATTCACATAGCATACTGAAATTAGCTACCAAATAATCTAATCACATTGTTTTTACCAACTTCTTTCTCTTCTATAACTTAACTAAATATATTTCATTAATAATATTTGTTTTCCAATTACTTATCCTTCATTATGGCTTATTAACATTCCTATGTCATTAAACCGACACTCAACAACCATCGGTTAAGTATAATAATAGTTGAAACCCTAAATGAACCGATAAATTCTTCTTGGATTACCGACATCGAACTCTGTATAGTACGTACATAGGTTTTACCTGTTAGGTTTGCAATATTCATTAACGCAATCAAATTGCACAAAATAAGCAAAAATATGATAAAATAGAGTTTTAAAATTTTACAAACCATATATCCGGATCATCCTTTATGCACAATTATTAATTAAACGAAAAGATGAAGAACAAGAATCATACCCTTGAAAATTCGAGCTTCCTCAAGTACAAGTTCACCTCCAAATCTTTTTCGCGTTCAACTTGAATCCACCGGGTTTGGTTCCTTTCTTTGATCAACGTTAACCACCCAAGTGTTTGGCTTCTAGAAGTAATCTACCAAGGAAAAAAAAATTCAAGAAGATGGGTATTTGGCAAAACCCTAATTTTTCTATCTCTCATAGAAAAGGGTGTACTCTCTCAACTATTAAAATTACGTCTGTTGTGAAAAAGTCAACAACCTTCACCCATAATAAGACTCTTTTTATTTATAGATGTAGGCAGCCCTCCTTAACAATTAAGGAATTGGGTTTTATTTTAATTAATTAAACTTCTTTAATTAATTAGGCTCCTAATCTTATTAGGAATAATTAATTAAATTCTTTTAATTAATTAGCATCCAAATCTTATTAGGATATATTAGAGTACTTTTATTAATTAATTCTTAAACTCCTTTAGGAATTAAATAATAATAATAGTAACAATAATAATAAGACTCTTCTTATTAATTTAAATTTAATATTTCTAAAATATTAAATAATAAATATTAAGCTATTTAATTTATTCTATCACCATAGATTAAATTAAATATACTTAACTTATTTTTATGATTATGCCATTAACTTCTTAAATAATTATTCTTCCTTTTATGGTGTAACCCTTTAGGTTCTCCATATTAAACCGGTTGTGAATAAATCAATTAGAATAATTTTAATCTTATTTAAATAAATAAATTAAATAATTAATTTATTTAAATAAATAATATTTATCTTATAATAGGGATAAGTCTCCCTAGCGATTAACGACTTTCCAGATAATATAGATTTCAACAGTAATCATAAAAGAACCGTTGAGTAAATAGTTACCGTACAATTCAATCCTTCCACCATACAATGTCCCAATTAAATATAAGACATGAAATTACTGTCAAGTCTTATTTTATTTAATTATATGTATTTCGACTCTTAAATGTACAACTCCAAATAATATAAATTAGAAACTCCTTTCTAATTTCATTCTGCCTTGGTCAAGGACTACTGAGTTGTCATTTATCGAATCACATAGGATATTTCTCTTCTTTTACTAGAAGCGGTAGATTCTTTATTGATCATACATTATCTCCATGTACAACTTATTATACCCAAGCATACTCTTTGATATACTCTAAGGGTCTTAAGGAATAAGTCAAAGTATAACTCATCATACATAAGATACTATGATAATCTCAAGTTTAAGGATCACTTGTACTACTATCACTACATGAATTCCTATTGACAGGCAAGTAAAACTCCATTAGGTATTCCTTAGCGAGCCACGTTCAGTGTACTTATTTTATAATAAGTACCTACATACTTGCTTTAGTGTCTCCACACAAATGATCATGAGATCAATCATCCTCATCCAATGAGCGAGCAACGTAAGTACCAATCTATCCGGATTCACTAATCCTCTATTTAGTAATCCAACGATTGGGAACTATTTTAGTTTTAAGCTTTCTAAAAATTTAGATCTTATTAGAATGATCATCATCATTATTCTAAAAACATTGCTTAAAACTATGGGTTTATTACATATTATAAAGCAACATCATGTAGATAATTAAAAGCCTTTAATAAATTAATATTTTTTTATTAATAAATGAATAAGATTATTACAAAGTATATACTTTATCATCAAACATGATTGACTTGTGTGCATACTACTTTCAATCTCCCACTTGCACTAAAGTCAATCGCCATGGTATCTCATACCCTTCTTCTCTAAGTGACGATTATCCTACTGTTGGATAAGTTTTAGTTAATAGATATGTAATGTTGTTCTTGAGAGTCCACTATCTCTACAGTGATTTCCCATCTTTTAATGATTCTTATAATCAAATAAAAGTGCCACAACACATGTTTAGATCCAAGATGAGACTTAGGAACTATTCCTAGTTCTATAATGAACTTTTCATCCAAACAATCAACTTGCAGATTCATTTATAGCTATATACTTTGTCTTTATCACTAAACCAACAACTCTTTGCTGTTTGAAACCTTTCCAATTAACTGCACCACCGTTCAAGGTAACGCTTTACCTTAAAGTGGATTTTCTGTCGTCTTAGTCTATCTAAAAACTTGAGTATGTTAAGCCCTCTGGTTTTAATTCAGACTCACCATAAATATGGTCACATCCTTAGTGCCGGTTAAGTACTTTAAGATGATTTTCACTGACTCACAGTGAACTTCTCCAGAATACGACTGATGAACATCATGTCTCATATATTTCATTGCATACATGATAGTTACTCATGCAATCTCTCTTTTTAGGAGTCTATGGGGACTATTAAGAGAGATACACTCCAGGGCTCATCAATATGAGACATCCCATGGAGTTTGCCATGCTAAACGAATTTAGCATCAAATGGATATACGTTTCTTGGGTTAAGCTGAGCATCCTTTTAAATCTATCTATATAGATTTGTATCCCCAATTTAGATACTCTTTCCAAATCATTCATAGAGGAATGCTTAGACAACTTTATCTTTACTGATTGTAGCATTGGTATGTTATTCCTTATCCGTAGTATATCAACATATAATACTAGGAATATCACGACGCTCCCACTGACCCTTTTTTACACACTAGGTTCATTCTAGTTTTTGATAAAATCAAACTCTTTTGATGGTCTCATCAAAACGAATGTTCCATATTTGAGAAGCTTGCTTCAATCTATTTCTCTGAGTGTCTACAACTCTTACCTCATCGTATGTAACTAGATCATCATCTTCTATTATGCGTACCTCATCATCATCATCTATGATGAATCCATACCTCCTAGGTATCTTCGGTACTATTTCAGATTTACGATTCGGTTGTGGTACAATAGGTCTATTTATAAGTTCCTCTTATTTGACTTATAATGTTTTGTGGTTCTTGAACTCTTCAAGATGTATTATCCTCCCATTAGACCCTTTAATGATAAACACCTTGATCTTAGAAGGAAGCGTGTTTCGCAACAAACACCTTTTGCTAAGTAGGATTATAGAACATATACCCTAAACATACTTTAGGATGTCCCACAATTTTGTACTTGTCAATTCTTGTCCCAAGCTTATCCTTTAAAACCTTTTTCACATAAGCTGGGCAACCCCTTATCTTAACACACTTAAGATTAGGAATCTTCCTTGTCCATAGCTCTTATAGAGTCTAGGGATCGAATTTTGAGGTTACCTTGTCGTAGATATGCAGCCATTTCTAGGGCATGACCCCAGAAGGATACTAAAATGTCGGTAAAATCATTATGGACCGTACCATGTCCACCAAGGTACGATTTTTTTTTAGCTACATCAATCAATTATTACGTATCAGGAGGCATCCATTATGAGAAAACCATTTGAGATGATCTAGAAACTTATTGCACAAGTATAACTTCCTTGATCCGATCAAAGAATCTTAATACTTTGCCAATTTGTTTCACTTCTGAATTCTTTGAACCTTTCAAATAATTAGCACTTATATTTCATCAAATACACACATTCAACTCTTTGAATGATCATCTCCCTTTTTTTTTCTTTTTTTTATACTAATTTGTTCAATATGCAAAATTATTTTCACGTAAGTCAAGTATACCAAATCCATTAAGTAATATTTCAGTTCTATAGAAAACATTATTATTATAAATAGAACAACAATTGTTCTTAAATATAATACCAAAGATTTCATTGTCCAACAATAAAATGAAAATAATATTTCTAACGAGAACTGGAATACAATAACAACTTATTAACTGAATAGACTTACCCGTAAGCAATGCTAAACTATAAGTTCCTATTGCTAATGCAGCAACCTTTGCTTCATTTACCAGACATAGGATTACGTATCTTTGTTTAGCTTTCAACTTCTGCTTGGTCCTTTCATAAATCTATATTTATGATAACCAAAGCCGGTATCCAATACCCAAGTAGAACCTTGACTTAAAAAAAATTTTATTTCAATCATGAACAAAAATTATATTTGTAACCGAAGCTTCACTAAGCTTCTTCTAGTTAGCCTCTACAAGATGCTTTTCGCAATTTCTTTTCCAGTGTCCAGGCTTATTATAGTGGAAGCAAACTCCTTTGCTATCCGTATCAGTTTTGTTCTTATTATCCTTTATTTTTGCTTTTCTATTTACCTTCTTTGAATCGTTCTTCTTTTCAGAAGATCCTTTGACCCCTAACGGTTGGAAAGTGACTCTTAACATTTTCAACATGTTAAGCAAATCAGCGAGGTTGATATCTAGCTTGTTCATATAAAAAATCAAAACAATTGTGAAAGGAGTCCGAGAGTGAGTGCAAGATCAAATCTTGGCTCATCTCTCCATCCATGACTGAATAGACTTGCCCGTAAGCAATGCCAAACTATAAGTTCCTATTGCTAATGCAGCAACCTTTATTTGTATTGTAGTGTTATCGGTCATTCTAGATCGGGAGAGTTCCTTAGATATCTGATATCTATCAGTCCTACTTTCCTCACCATCAACTACTTGATGTGTAGGAATATAGTAAGAGCATCCATAGTTTCATGCTGACGCTGAAGCTCGTTACTCATGGATGCGAGCATGATGCATTGAACATAATGTGCATCATCTTGCCACTTTCTTAAAGTAGCAATCTCTTCCTCAGAGGCATTGTCTGCAACCATTGGAGAGTTAGGCGTATTAAGGACATAAGATAGCTTTTCAGCCATGAGAACTATTCTCAAATTTCTTAACCAATTCGTTTAATTCGGTCCGGTTAAATAGCATCTAATATGCTTCACACTGATAGTGATTTAGACATTGTAAAATTCTGTAAATGAATATGTAATTAACAATATTTTAGCATACATTCTTTTATTAATTACCAAAATAAATTAGGTCTTGTTTTAAATTGGTATCTCCCACTATTTTTGTCAAACAATATTACCCTCACATATATAGTTCGACAAAATCTAATTAAAGATTTGCTAATGAGAATAAGGATCCCATTTCAAATGTATATAGCCTTGTGGTGACACAACAAACTATATATAAATAAATAGGTAGACAACTCTTGTCAATTACATCAACTATGCAACTCCTTGTATTTTACCTCTTAGATTATTTTAATCAAGTGGTGGCACATCCGAATTAAAATTATCCAATTTAAGTCCAACCTAGCACTCCATATATTCAAAGAAGAAAAATATTGTCCTTGTGGTGACACAACAAAATAACATTGTTCAATTTTTTTTATAAGCATCAAATGTGATAAAATTAACATCTCAAAGAATTAAGATAAGCCTTGTTGTGACACAACAAACTTATAATAATTAATTGATACTCTATTATTTTTATCATGCTAGAAGGCTACGTTCGATATTCCAAATATCTTTGAATGCTTATGACTTAATATAAAAAATTTGAGAGATTTGTTGTTATTTTGTCTCATCTTGTGTAGCGCGCATGCACACATATATATATAAAATACGCGTCATATTAATTAACATGCGACGCATGTTTGCATAATATATATATATATATATATATATATATATATATATATATATATATATATATATATATATATATATATATAGTATAAGCATGCACATATAGAATAAAATATTCTACCCAGATTGATTGTGAATTTTTATTCTAGTTTGGTTCACTAGAGCCACCAAGTAAACTAAAAGGTCAAACCCTAGGGGTGCAAGAATTAATATTTAAATATAACTATTACATTTAAACCCGGGCTCCATTACAAACTGGTATTCAAGCGCTCCTTGTTCCTTGATTTCTAATTCTTCAAAATTAATTATAACTATTCCTATTACAAAACTATTTAAAATAAATATAAACCTTGATCAACAGTCAAGGGGAAGTACATAGGATGGAGTTAGAATTTACATTAAGAAAAAATTAGAGAAGACGAGGTACGCAGACCCCATTTAATAAAACCCATACTTTCATGCATCCAACTAAAATAAAATTCAATCATATTGGTCAATAGTCCATAATCAATTTTATTTATTATCATACACATCTACATATGCATCAATAAATAAGCATTCAATATATATATTAATATCATTTAATGGGCAAATTTAGTTAGCATAAAATTTAATTTTGAATCAAAATAAACTCCTTTATTTAAATCCATATTTAAATCAAAATAAACCTCTTTTATTTTAATTTATCATATTTTGAATAAAATAAATTATTTTATTTTAATCAAAATTTTTAATTAAAATAAACTCATTTATTTTAATTAATTATGGAATCCAATTCCAAGTAAAAAAAACTCCTTTATTAAAGGAAACACGGATTCTCTTTCCTATTCACAAATAAATTTCTTTATTTTGAATAATATGAATTCTTATTTCATATCTAAATAAACTCATTTATTTAAGGAAATACGGATTCTCTTTCCTATTCACAAATACACTCCTTTATTTTGAATAATATGAAATCTTATTTCATATCTAAATAAACTCATTTATTTAAGGAAACATGGAATCCAATTTTAACCCTAATTAGTTATCATGGAATCCAATTTCAATTATAATTAGTTAGCATGAAATCTAATTTTAAGATTAAAATAAACTTTTTATTTTAAGATTAAAATAAATTTTTTATTTTAATTATCAAATAATTAAGAGTATATATATATATATATACACACATATACACACACACACACACACACACACACACACACTAATAACCATATGTGATACCAGGATAAAAAAGTAACATGATAGATTATGTATATAACGTAATTCATGAAACCGTGATTCATGTGAATCACGTGGATGACGCAGGATCAATATTTTTTTTAACAAAAAACAGGCTTTGGGAAAAACGATTTCGGCCTTCTTTTTTTTAATAAATTTTATATAATAAATTATGCCCAATTAAATTATTCTAAACACATATCAATATACATGTCAAATTATAACAATTAATAATTCGCATAAAAGTTTGGCTCTGATACCACTGTTAGGTTTGTAATATTCATTAAGGCAATCAAATTGCACAAAATAAGCGGAAACATGATAAAATAGAGTTTTAAAAGTTTACAAACCATATACCCGGATCATCCTTTATGCACAATTATTAATTAAACGAAAAGATATAGAACAAGAATCATACCCTTGAAGATTCGAGCTTCCTTAGGTACAAGTTCTCCTCCAAATCTTTTTCACGTTCAACTTGAATCCACCGGGTTTGGTTCCTTCCTTTGATCAATGTTAGCCACCCAAGTGTTCGGCCTCTAGAGGTGATCCACCAAGGAAAAAAAATCAAGAAGATGGGTATTTGGCAAAACCCTAGTTTTTCTATCTCTCATTGAAAAGGGTATACTCTCTCCCAACTATTAGAATTACGTCTGTTGTGAAAAAGTCAATAACCTTCACCCATAATAAGACTCCTCTTATTTATAGATATAAGCGACCCTCCTTAACAATTAAGGAATTAAGTTTTATTTTAATTAATTAAACTCCTTTAATTAATTAGGCTCCTAATCTTATTAGGAATAATTAATTAAATTCTTTTAATTAATTAGCCTCCTAATCTTATTAGGATATATTAGAAGTACATTTATTAATTAATTCCCAAACTCCTTTAGAAAATAAATAATAATAATAGTAACAATAATAATAAGACTCTTCTTATTAATTTATATTTAATATTTCTAAAATATTAAATAATAAATATTAAGCTGTTTAATTTATTCTATCACCATAGATTAAATTAAATATACTTAACTTATTATTATGATTATGTCATTAACATCTTAAATAATTAATCTTCCTTTTATGGTGTGACCCTTTAGGTTCTCCATATTAAACCGGTTGTGAATAAATCAATTAGAACAATTCTAATCTTATTTAAATAAATAAATCAAACAATTAATTTATTTAAATAAATAATATTTATCCTACAATAGGGATAAGCCTCCATAGCGATTAACGACTTTCAGATAATATAGATTTCAATATTAATCATAAAAGAACCTTTGCGTAAATAGTTATCGTACAATTTAATCCTTCCACCATATAATGTTCGCATTAAATATAAGACATGAAATTACTGTCAAGTCTTATTTTATTTAATTATATGTATTTTGACTCTTAAATACACAATTCCAAATAATGCAAATTAGAAAATCCTTTCTAATTTCATTCTGCCTTGGCCAAGGACTACTGGGTTGTCATTTATCGAATCACATAGGACATTTCTCTTCTTTTACTAGAAGCGATAGATTCTTTTTTAATTATACATTATCTCCATGTACAACTTATTATACCCAAGCATACCCTTTGATATACCCTAAGGGTCTTAAGGAATAAGTCAAAGTATAATTCATCATACATAAGATACTATGATGATCTCAAGTCCAAGGATCACTTATACTACTATCACTACAGGAATTTCTATTGACAGACAAGTAAAACTCCATTAGGTATTCCTTAGCGAGCCACGTTCAGCGTACTTATTCTCTAATAAGCACCTACATACTTGCTTTAGTGTCTCCACACAAATGATCATGAGATCAATCATCCTAATCTAATGAGCAAGCAACATATGTACCAATCTATCCAGATTCACTAATCCCCTATTTAGTAATCCAACGATTGGGAACTATTTTAGTTTTAAGCTTTCTAAGAATTTAGATCTTATTAGAATGATCATCATCATTATTCTGAAAGCATTGCTTAAAACTATGGGTTTATTACATATTATAAAGCCGCATCATGTAGATAATTAAAAGCCTTTAATAAATTAATACTTTTTATTAATAAATGAATAAGATTGTTACAAAGTATATACTTTATCATCAAACATGATTGGCTTGTGTGCATACTACATTCATTACCTTAATTTCTTATCATTCACGTACTATGCACATCTATTACATAATGTAAAATACTAGGACGCGCGTTAAACCTAAAAACGATTCACAATTTATGCTTTTGCACTTTACGTTCTTCGTTTAATTACTTTTAATCAACGTTAGATTCCTAAGATCATCGCTATACATGTTATTTAGGAATTGTCTTTTCATGTTTATTAAGTATATACATGCCTCATAATTATCATGTAAATAGTTGGGTTAATAATTAACTGTGTCAGACATTTTTCCCTTATCGGCGCTGCGGCGCCAGTTTCAAGTACATAAGCTGTGCTGCAGCGCAGCTCTCCAGTACCTTCTCCCCCGTTACGGTGCTATGGCACCACTTTCTTAGGCTTGGGAGGCGCTGCGGCGCCGGCCCTGAGCCTTTGATTTTTTTTTTTTTTAAAGTTTTTCATTTCAATTCCTTCCAGGCTCATAACTTGATCATTATAAGTTGGAATTGTCTCATTCAAAAGCCGTTATCTCACATATCTTGAACACTTTGATTTCATTCGGATAGAAGTAGTTTTTAAATTCGTTAACAATGAATTTACTGTTTAAATTTTCTATTATGCGTTTGTTTAATGTTCATGAACGTTCATAACTCGTTTCGTCATTTTATGTCAAAATTCGACCATTCTTGAGTCCACGACTCTTAAACATGTTGTTCTATGATACGCCATCAAAAACTAAAGTTTCTGTAATGACCGAGAAAAATCAGATAATTTGTAAAATAATTTTATTTGATTAAATAATGAATAAAATTATATTATATGTTATTATTATGAGTAAGTAAGATGAAGGTTGTTTTATAAGCTAAATGTGTCGGAATATCGTAGTATTATGGCTATGTGAAGGAATTAAAGTGTTTGAATTTCCAAGACGAAAATAAAAGCTTTCCAAGAATTTTTTTTGAAAAATACTATTCATACATTTCTGCTCAGGAATTATTTTTGCACTTCCGAGAAATATGTAATGATAGAATGCTAAGAAAGAATGGATTATGAAATAATAATTTAGTTATGACAAACGCAATTTTTCACCTGTATACTAAGTTTAAGAATGCTAAGAAACGTAAGGATTGAATAAATGATGATCGTATAATAAGAAAGTATTATACGAAGCAAAGAATACTAGTATGATACGAAGTATTGTACTAGTATACGAAAGATAACATATCGTATATGATGAATGATTATACGACCTAGTATACGAGAAGAATACGTAGACTATACGTTAAAAGCCTTAAGCTAATTATAATGGACTTGTAGGATTTGTGTAAGAATTGTGCAAGCCCAAATGGAATTAAGTTAAGCCCAAAGATTTATAATGCAAGCCGAACGTTAGGCCCAAAATAATTAAAAACCTAAGCCCAAACCAAGAACCGGATCCATGGATTGAACCGATGGGTCAACAGGTTAGGAAAAACCCATGGAGCAACCCATGTGGACCCCATAGGTGAGTCATGGCTGGCCATGTGTGGTGGCCAAGTAAAGTATAAGATGTGTGTTGCCAAAGACTTGAATAGTAAGGAGGTGGAAGTAAGGAGGTGGAATGGCTTAATGACCATTTTGCCCTCACTTTGTAAATCCTATAAATATAGGAGGTTGTTGGATCATTTATGCTTTGTTAAAAAACACCAACATCCTAGATTATTGAGAGAAAAGTGAGAAAAGCTAGAGTTTTGATAATCTAAGAAGAAAAGAAGAAGGAAGAAAGCTAGAACACAAAGGTAATGAATCCTAAACCATGATTCTCCATCTCTTCAATTGTAGTTTGATAGAGAAGTGGATAGTGGTGGAGCATGTATGATAAGGGGTATAAGAATGGCTATTAATGGACTTAAACTTTAATAAGACATGTGACAAGTGAATCATAATCTTAGGAATTATGAACTAATAAAGAACATTAAAGAATTATCATATTGTTGCTTGATGGACAAGTTAAAAACCATCATGTATAAGATTGAATGAAATATGTTTGGTTAGGATGTTAGAATGATGGAATGGATCCATTTTGAATGATGGAAAAATCTAAAGTAACGAAGTTATGGCGAAATTTACGAGATTAGACGATAATTGTTGAAATCGTTAAATTCTCAAAATGAACGTCAAAAGTCACCCTTAAAATCGAAAACATTGGTTTTCGATGGAGAATAGTCTAAGGTTTCATTCTAGAGCTGCAGACTCGAAAATGACAAAACTTCGACTTAGAATGAAGTAATGAGCTTTGAACGTTCATGAATGTTTAACGAACGCTCAATAAAGGACTTAATCGGTGAATTCAGTGTTAAAAGATTTGAAAATGAAATATTTTCTAATAAAATCATAGTTCACATGATTTGTGAGCTAACGGCTTTTGAACGAGCCAATTCAAACTTAGAATGATTAAGTTATGAGCCCGAAAAATTCACAGAAGAAAAAAATATAGGAAATATTCTCTGAGGCAGGGTCGGCGCTGGAACGCGGCCCAAGGAGGCAAAGTCGGCGCCGCAGCGCCAGACCGAACCCCAACCTACAGAGAAGTGGCACCGCAGCGCTGCCAATAACAAAGGAATTGGCACCGCAGCGCCAAGACCAAGCCATACCTACTGAGGAGTCGCGCCGCAGCGTGAGCTCAATAAGGAAAGTTGGCGCCACAGTGCCAGTACTAGGAAAGACACAGTGAAGAATGCTTATGTATATAAAGAAGGGAGAAGTTAATTGATGATGAATTATATACTTAATTAACTTGAAGTAACTTCATTGAAGATGTTTATAACCTTAAGGATTACAACTAAAAGTTGATGAAAGATTACTAGAATGTAAACACTGTGATTCCCCCAAAATAGGTATACATCACCCATTCTGAGTCGTCAAATACATGGTACAGAAACAAATACAACTTCATTAATACAATTGTCGTGCAAAATACGACAACACATATACTGTGAGTTTAAATACAAATATTGTCTAATAGACAGTATTAAAACTCAAAAGGAGTCCTCATTACTATTATTGATACACTATTTTATAAAAATAGTGAGGACTGCTAAAATAACTTTCTAGAACCATCACTCCATACCCCGGCTAGTTCCTGCTATATTCTCACCTCTTGAGAATAAAAATGGAACAAAAAGGAAAAGGGTGAGCTCAACTGGCCAGTAAAGAATATTATGACTAAGATAATATATAACAAATTATCAATAGTCTTCAACAGGGAAAAATCTGATAGAATATAATAGACAACAAATTTTAGATCAACAACTGCAGCGAAAATAACAATTCATTAGAAGAGTTAAGTAGAGAATGAAATCTACTGTTATCTATGAATTTAAAGTCCATCATCAATATTTTATCCCTGTAACACCAATCAATATACATGTTGAATCAAATATTCATCTTTGCACTACAGGCCAAAGATATTCATTTGTATCACCCGTTGGTCATGTTCATCTCAACACCTGTTCATCTTTGTACTACAGGCCAAAGATATTCATAAAGTAATCATTCATATTTGCACTACAGGCCAAAGATATTCACCAAGTATCATCATTAAGGACTGAGGATGATGAAAAACATTTTAGAGAACGAATCCAGTAAGATAAAAGGACAAAGATTAGAGATTCGTACTTTAGATAATTTAAAAAAATACTCCATAATAAACCATAATGGAGTAAAATTCAAGAATGAAGATCAAAACATGGATACAATCAAAGATAGTAACCATAATAGACATATGAGACAAAGAAGAGAAAATTTCATTTTTCGGTAAATAGTGTCGTATACGTAAATAGTACCGTATACGTGAATAGTAATCCCGACACAAAAAGATAGAAATTTCACAATAAAATTCATATCAATATTTTAGCATAAAGATATTGAAGAAAATAATATCATTTACGAAGAAAATAACATCCCTTACCTCAAATAATAGTATTTCTGATCGAAATATCGGATGTAAAGCCGAAAAAAACTTGCACTGAATAGCAACTTTCAAAGTATCTAAATACTCACAAAATACGCTCGATAATATAGAGAGAAAACTTATGAATTCTGGTGTGATTTTCAATTCTAACATAAGCACCTATTTATAAGAAAATGCTAAAACGCCAAAGGAGACTAAAATAATAAAATAATATTATTTCTTTTCTTTTCTTCTACGCACCAACCATTTGAATCATCCAGTATGCCATCTTGGAAAACATATTTGCAGCCCACATGTTTTCAAATAAAAGTGGGTCCCACCCAATTTTAATAAAAAAATATTTAATTTCTGAAACTTTAATAATTCATAATAAATAGCTCTTTTATCAAAAAAATTCGAATCTCATGTGCTATCCATAGGAAATTTAACTCTCTACAACTTTGTAGAAGAAAGTTTTTCCAAATTCTAAACAAAAAATGTCCGAAATTCACATACGGATGATTTTCATCACCTCTATTCTGCCAAAAATAATGATAAAACATCTCAGCATTAATTCATTCATTTATATCCACATAAAATAAATATATCCACATAAATTAATTATTTCGTTCTCATATAAATTAATAATTAATTATTCACAAATAATATTACAGAACCACAATTATGACAACCAGGTCGTTCCCAGGAAAGAGGGGGCTTTCCGATAAGGATTTTTCCTTACTGACGTGCAATTAGGTGACCAAACCTCTCCTTAGACAGAACTTTCTTAGACATTGTCAATAATATTATTTAATAATATTATTCAAATAATATGAATTATTGATCTGATAATGAAAAATACTGTGCAGTGACAATTATTGAAATAACAATAATATAAAATATCAACGCAGCAATTATTGAATCAATAAAATAAAATATTTGAACAGTAATTATTGTAACAATTATTGAGTAGTGCCTTCATACGTAAGAATTAATAATTCAAAAATACTGTGCAATACCGTGTGCTACTGTGCAACCACGCATATTACTGTATTTTAATCACCAAGTAATCCAACAGTGTTAACAGTAACAATTACACCGTTATTTATAAAAGCTCAAACTTGTCGCTTTCTTCATCCGACCGTTTTCAGTTATGGGGCCCACAAATGGCTGCGTCGTCATACGAATATTCTCCAACAGTAAGAATATTCCACGACCAAATGAATATTCTCCGACAAAATGAATATTTTATAACCACCTGCTTATTTTGCAAAATTTGCACATTTCACCCATAGCCAAAGCATTATATCAAATTAATACCTTATTATTCAAGATAATAATTAGAGAAAATTTGATTTTATTTATAATAAGTTGGGGTCCTACAACCTCCCCTTCTTATGAAATTTCGTCCTCGAAATTGACGTACGTACCTGGTGCTTCAAAAAGGCGAGGGTACCTCGCTTTCATTTTTGATTCTAACTCCCAAGTCATTTCTTTAATAGCATGGTTTCTCCACAAAACCGTAACTTGTGGTATAACCTTGGTGCGTAGGACATGTTCTTTCCTATCCAAGATCTTAATAGGTACCTCCTCGTACGTTAAATCTTCCGCTAACTCGTCTGGTTCTAACTCAATAATGTGGTTTGAGTCTTTCACATATTTACGAAGCATAGATACGTGAAAAATATTATGAACACGAGACATGCTTGGAGGTAATGCGAGTCTATAGGCCATATTTCCTATTCGATCAAGAATCTCAAATAGACCAACAAATCGTGGATTGAGCTTTCATTTCTTCCCAAATCTTGTAACTCCCTTCCATGGTGCAACACGTAACAATACATGATCCCAAATATTAGATTCCACGTCCTTTCGATGAAGATCCGCATAACTCCTTTGTCGATCCTATGCCATTTGTATATGTTGTCGAATCGTTTGGATCTTTTCCGTAGTCATATGTACCAATTCTGGTCCCAACAACGTTGCTTCACCTACCTCGTCCCAGCATACAAGAGAATGACATTTTCTTCTATACAACACCTCGAATGGAGCCATGCCCATACTTGCTTGATAATTGTTGTTGTAGGAGAATTCCACCAATGGTAAATATTTATCCCAACTTCCTTTGGAATCTAGGACACAGAGTCTTAATAGATCTTCAAGGGTTTGAATAGTCCTTCCTGATTGCCCGTCCTTTTGAGGATGGTATGCCGAACTGAATCGTAAATCCGTGCCCATAGCTTTTTGCAAGCTAATCCTAAATCGTGACGTGAATCTTGGGTCATGATCCGAAACTATGGATACTGGCACGCCATGTAATCTTACAATCTCATTTACGTACATACGAGCAAGACGTTCAAGGGAATAAGTCTCACATATAGGTAAGAAATTAGCAGACTTGGTTAATCTATCAATAATAACCCAAATCGCATCTATACCTTGAGAAACATTGGGAAGACCCGTAATGAAATCCATGGCAATGTGTTCCCACTTCTATTTCAGAATCTCAAGTGGTTGCAATGGACCCTTTGGCACTTGATGCTCCGCCTTTACACGTTGACATGTTAAACACCTTGAGATAAACTCCGCGATCTCTCTCTTCATATTACTCCACCAAAATGTATCGCGCTAGTTCATTGAACTTAGCTGCGTATTGTGCCACCGTCATATCACCTTATTTTAACTCTAGGAATTTTACTTGTGACAACCCGATATTTTCTATATAAATAAATAAGAAATTTTGCGAATTTTTTTTTATATATATATTAAGGATGAGGATTTGTACAAGATTATGTGTATATGTATTTTCGTAGTAAGTAAAAATATATTTATTACCTAATTATTTACAAATGAATTTATTTTAGAATTTTTGATTATTATAAAGTATATACTTATAATAATTAAATTATGGTAGAAATGTTTTTAGTAATTATTTTTCATGAAAATATAATCATATATTATTTAAATAATATATAAAATGATTTTTAGAATAATTATAATAACTATTTTATTATATGAATTTTAGCATGGATTATTAAAGTAATTATTTTACTTTAATTATTAAGGTTAAATATGAAGAATAAATCAGATATGGAATCCAAACTCTAATTTTGGATTATTGTCAAGGTATGAAAATAATAATATAATATTAATTATATTTTGATTTTTCAGTGCTATGAATATGTAATGTATTTCTGTATTGTTAATGGTAGGTCAATTACGGTGTATTATGACCAAACTCTAGTAATAATGTTAAACCCTAATCTGAGATCCAAATTAGAGTGCAAGATTGTTTTATAAGTGTGTTATATGATTTATGTCGTGTATTAAATGTATTAATTAGGTAAACCCTAATTAAAATTCTAAAAGCCCTAATTTTTAGAAAACCCTAGTTAATATTTCGAAAACCTTAATTTTTGGAAATGATAAACCCTAATTTTAAATTCAAATTAGAGTTCGAGATTGGTTGTAATTATGTTAATGTGTTTAATTAACAAGTATTAGATTTTATTGTTAATTATGGAAAACCTAATTAGAAATTTAAAGCCTTAAATATCTAGAACCCTAATTTGATAATTAGAAAATCCTAATTATATTTTAGTAACCCTAATTATCAAAATCGTAAACCCTAATTGCTATTTTAGCAATGTTAATGATAATTATATGATATTAAACCCTAATGTTCCTGTATAGCATAATTAGAAAATTAATCATAATTAGAAACCTTAATTTCAAAATGTTAGAAACTAAAATTTATTTAATTTTTATTTGATTTTAATTTTATTTTGTGCAAACCCTAATTGCAATTCTAGAAATTTTTTTTGTGCTAAACCTTAGGGTCAAATCCTAAGGGTTTGCAAGGTTACATAGTTGTCCTTAAATTCATATGACCAATCTAGAAATAAAAATTATATGAGAATGACCAAAAAGCCCTTTCGTAACATTTTTATGTTTGCTTGCAAATTTATACAAGATGAGAGTTGGTGACCAACTCATACCAACTCCATGTGCTAAAAATGACAGCAAACAAGCCAGCAATCAGCCAATACATGCACCATGTAGGTCTATAAATAGGATTGAAGAGAGAGAAATTTATTTTGTTACTTACATTTTGTCGAACACCCAACCAATCCTCTCTCCCACTAAAACCAATGAAAAACTATAGGATATCAGTCCCATAATCAAGCCCCACGTTTATCTGAACCAAATCAGAAACATAGAATCAAGAATTGCTCATTTAAAGGTATAAACAAACCCTCGAATTTCTGTCCAAAATCTGATTTTTGATGTTATGATTAAGTGATAAAATATGTTATATAAGGTGTCTAATGATGATCTGGGTTGCTAGATGTTAGATCCATAACATCTAGAGGCTCGGATTTGAAGATTTCCCAAATCTGGAAATTTATTTTTGTTGTTTCTGACAGTGAATGTCAGGTCCTATAGATCTCGTCCTGTTATGTGTTTTTGTGTTTTTAAGCTTTGATCTGGTAGTATGCTATAAGATCTTTGATCTGAAATTGGAATCAAAGTCAGATCGTAAGCCAGTAGAAACTTATTAGTGGTCAAACCACGTTGACCGGCATTGACCGGGCCATTTCTGGGTTACCCAGAAAGTTTCTAGAACATGTCTGGCAGTAGATTCATGGCCTTGGATCTTGCAGGTGTTAGTTTATTTGTTGTTGATGTTGTAATATGTTTTTACTATGGTATATGGACTTCAAGATTAAACTTGTATATCGCCTAAATATCTAGTGGATCGAAGTCAGTGGATGGTCAAACCAGGCCGGAAGATCACGAACTTAGTTTTCTGGGTAACCCAGAAAACTTAAGTGCATGATCTCTGACACCAGCTTATGTCTTTTGATTTTGTTGTTGTTATTATGATTTTATGTAATGGATCTCTAGACTTACATGTGTTCTACAACCTGAAAGCCTAAGATCACGAAACTCGTTCATGTGTTGCAAGATATAAAGATCGAGAGAAGGCAGTATGAACTGTTCTTTATTTCTGGAAAACCCAGAAATAAAGAACAACTCTGACAAGGTTTTTGGGAAGGCCAGATCTCGTTCGGTTTATGTAGTATGGTCATGATTGTTGTTGTAGCCTGAAGTGTGTTACACTAGTACTACATGCTCTAATGCTTAGTTGGTCCAGAATCACACTACACACTGAATTATTGTTGGTCAAACGTGATACCTTAGCAACTGACTATGCATTTCTGGGTTTGGCCAAGAACATGAAGAACACCTATAGCGACGGTTCTGTCGCTATAGGTGGTCTTTAGTGACAGATATTATTTATTTTTTGAAAATTAATACAAAAATAGAAAAATTAGTTTTAAATTATTAAAAATACAAAATAAATTATTAAAAATTATTTTAAATTCTAAAAATTAGTTTTTAATTATTTTAAAAATATTTCATAAATATTTAATATTTTTGGAATATTAAAAGTATTTAATTTATTTAATTATAATATTAAATAAATTATTTAAAAATGATTTTAATATTGGAAAAATCATTAAAAATTATATTATGATATAAGAAAATATTTTAAGTTATTTTTAATGACTTTTAATATTTTGTGATAAATTTCATTAATAAATTGATATTAATGGTAATTAATTTATTTACTAAGTGAATTAAATAAATTGATTAAAAATGATTTTATTATATTAAAAATCATTTTAAATAATAATAAGGTATTTAAAAATATTTTAAGTTATAAAATATAACTTTTAATATTTAAGGATAAATTTTATTAATTAATTATTATTAATGATATTAAAGTTATTTAATAATTATATTAAATAATTTAGTTTAAAAATAATTTTTAATGTTATAATAATCATTTTAAATGAAAGTAAAATGTTTAAAGATATTTTAAGTTATAAAACATAACTTTTAATATTTAAAGCATAATTTCATTAATAGTTTAATATTAATGATTATTAACTTATTATTAAAAATAGTAAATTTATTTAATAATTATATTAAATAAATAGTTTAAAAATTGTTTTATTAAGTTAAAAATCATTTAAAAGGAATATAAATGAATTAAAAATAGTTTAAGTTATGAATAATGACTTTTAATATTTTGATAAATAGAACATTAATACTTTGATAATAATGGTAATTATTTAGAAATGATTTTAAATGTTTTAAAAATCATTTAAGGGTAATTTTAATACTTTATAAATATTTTGAGTTATTATAAATAACTTTAATATTTTGGAAATGATTTCATTAATAGTTTAATACTAATTAAATATTAATGATAATATAGTTGATTAGTATTTAAATCATTTTAATATGATTCTGATGTTTGAACATTTATGATAAATTATAATAAATGTTTTAAATTATATTAAGTCATTTAATAATAATATGACTTATATGTACGGATATTGAGTTATAGAATAGAGTCGTAGACTCGTTAAATACCCGATAAAGTTGTCGGTACACTGACATGTTTCAGAAATTAATCTAGGCTTAAATATTTTGATTGTATAAGTGATTATTTGTGATTCAATGGTTATTAAACATATGTGCTAATGTGATTAGATTATGTGCTGACTGCAATAAGCAGTGTTATATGTTATAGTATGTTGTTCTAATCGAACGAACGATCTTATTAATGTTAGGTCGTGAGATAAACGATAGATCTTAATTACAAGTTGTAAGCAGCGCTTCAGGCAAGTATCTAACCTTTGCATTTTCTTTATGCAATGGATGTGAGTAAGAATGTTTCTAAACTATATTATTATGGTACAGATTATTAACCTTATATTATATAAGCTCCTTGAATATCAACATGTCAGTATATGGTAACTCATATATATATATATATATATATATATATATATATATATATATATATATATATATTCTGTTCGTTAATTTCTAGAAATGATTAAACAAGTGTCCCCACTTGGATAATCATTGTATTGAATCACATGTTGATATACCTTTGTTAATTACCCGTATACATATATGTTGAATTATAGATTATTGTCGACAAGATAAAACCTTTGATTTAGAACCCAGACATGTATGAACATCCCTACACGGGAAAATTTTTATGCGCTCCGGCGGACAAAGGATGAATGATAATATCGTTCTAGCAATGTAGTATTGATCAATACAGGGCATAACAGACTGATCACCCCCCGTGCCCGTAAGTTATGACGGTTTGCAGATGAATTTCTGTCTTACCATATCGAAAATTTAAAATAATGTTCATGGCATGTCACCATACCCCAGATATAGTCTATACGAAATTTCAAAACTTTGAAAGAGAGTTGTTATGTTATTATTATTGGTTCATAATACTTCACAAGTATTGACTTGTTGTAGAAGAATAGTACAAAGAAAACATTTAAATCCTTTCAGCTTATATATATATAATTGTTGTTACTTGCTGGGCACTCAAATGCTCATCCTTACTTAAATTTAAATGTTTTCAGCTAAGTGCGAACGACCAGAGAGCTCTGCTAAGAACAAAGGAAAAAGAGAAGGTAGCTGAATGAACGAATTACTTTGTTATATAATAGTTTGGTATTATTAAGACAAGTATGACATATATTATCTATCATGGGTTGTAATGAATATTTAAAGGTTACGTACTTGGGATTAGACTCTGATGATATGTAAATTAAGTTGATCTTTATATTAGTGTTATTATTATTAGTATTATTTCGCTCATAGAAATGGTATCGTGAAGAATCGAGTTCGGGTTTCAAGTACCCGAGTTTGGGGTCCTCACAAGTTGGTATCAGAGCTTAGGGTTAAAAACCTTAGGTGGGTTAGACCTTAGGCTATAACCTTAGAACAGAGGGAAACGTTGAAAATATAAATAACTCATATAGAGTTTAAAAAGAGATGAATTGACTAAATTCATCGTCAAACAAAATAAAATATAACTCATATAAAACTCTTAAGTGCTGTGTGTGTATACTATATGTTAATCAAGATAATTTATATGTGTAGATGTCAGGTGAAAAAGGATTAGGATACCCTTAAATCGTAAAAAAGAAGTCAACCTCCATAACCGAGCCAATATCAAAGCCAATAGCTTAAATAGAGGCTCACATTGAAAGCTACCTCCATAAGGTGGTTATTTTGGAAAGTATAGTACCAGATCCTAGAATGATAGAATGACTGAACTCGTATATATGGTCTATGTCGAGTTCCTAAACTCGTATGTTTGTGGTGAGTTCTTAGGCTCGTAATGTATGGTAAGTTGGACGAACTAGATGTAGTTAGGTGTGAATGGATTATTGAGGATAAGGGGAATAGACAGATTACTAAGAAATTGATCCTTATTAGAGGCGTAAGAAATAAGTAGTACTAGTATTAATTGAATAGATATGATTTTATGTTATGTATATGATAGGTATGTTTGTATAAGATAATAATTTTCAAATTTTATATAAGTTATGGCAGCAATTCCCGACTTTTAAGTCACAATGGGATAGCAAATGATTAAAGCAAAAGGTGTTATGATATGTCAAGTGATATGAATATGAGTTTATGGGATTAATAAAATAAGTTAGTGAAAAGATAGTAGTTAATTATATGAGTATTGATTAATTCAGTAAACCAGGTTTTCAAAATCTAATATTTTGAGTCCATGATTATTTGAGTAGAATCTTTTGTGTTATATGCTAAACGTATACGATAAGGCTTAGAATGTAAGTTAATAAAGAATAATTTAATCAGATAATGCCGCCAAGACGAAAACAAAATCACAGGACAGAAGAACCTGTCAACAAAGCCGGAAGACAACCAGACCCGATACAGAATTTTACGAATATGGACGATCAAGCTATGCAGAATGGAATACCAGTCGCGAGAAGATTAGTCAGATAATCGATCGACGAGCGTCAAAGACTTCAAGGCGATCGTACTGTTAAGATTTGGAGGATCAATTGACCTTATAACAACGTTTGTGATAACTAGGATAACGGAAGGGACAAAAGATAGTTTTGTCATATATACGATGAAAGGAAAGGAGATAAAGGGCAAGTCTGCGAGATTTCAGTGTGGATAAATGGAATATAAGTGGAAGAATGCCCAAGAAGGAGAAAGAAGGCAAGTAATGCGAATACGGGAAAAGGCAGCAGGACATTGGCGATAACGGGACCAACTTCAACAAATGAACCAACAAAACCAACCGAATGAGTCTTCAACATGACCGTTCAAGAAACTGTAGCAGCCGGGAATGCAACTCCAGGTATTCTTCTAATCAAATTTATTTTCTTATATATTATTTCTTATATATAGTAAATTATTTTATAAAGAAATTTTGAGGAGGAATTTGAGTTCTTTTAAAAATCAAATATTTCTGTTTAAACAGAAAGACAAGCTTTATGTGAATAGTTAAAGATCAGTTCGATCAAAGTTGATCAAGATCTACTTACGATGATTGTGTATGCTATGTACCAGGTATATATAGGTTTTAAAAGGGTGATTCCGGGGACAAAATCTTTATAAGGGAGGGTGAATGTGACAACCAGATATTTTCTATATAAATAAATAAAAAATTTTGCGAATAATTTTTTTTTATATATATATTAAGGATGAGGATTTGTACAAGATTACGTGTATATGTATTTTTGTGGTAAGTAAAAATATATTTATTACCTAATTATTTACAAATGAATTTATTTTAGAATTTTTGATTATTATAAAGTATATACTTATAATAATTAAATTATGGTAGAAATGTTTTTAGTAATTATTTTCCATGAAAATATAATCATATATTATTTAAATAATATATGAAATGATTTTTAGAATAATTATAATAACTATTTTATTATATGAATTTTAGTATGGATTATTAAAGTAATTATTTTACCTTAATTATTAAGGTTAAATATAAAGAATAAATCAGATATGGAATTCAAACCCTAATTTTGGATTATTGTCAAGGTATAAAAATAATAATATAATATTAATTATATTTTGATTTTTCAGTGCTATGAATATGTAATGTATTTCTGTATTGTTAATGGTAGGTCAATTACGGTGTATTATGACCAAACCCTAGTAATAATGTTAAATCCTAATTTGAGATCCAAATTAGAGTGCAAGATTGTTTTATAAGTGTGTTATATAATTTATGTCGTGTATTAAATGTATTAATTAGGTGAACCCTAATTAAAATTCTAGAAGCCCTAATTTTTAGAAAACCCTAGTTAATATTTCGAAAACCTTAATTTTTGGAAATGATAAACCCTAATTTTAAATTCAAATTAGAGTTCGAGATTGGTTGTAATTATGTTAATGTGTTTAATTAACAAGTATTAGATTTTATTGTTAATTATGGAAAACCTAATTAGCAATTTAAAGCCTTAAATATCTAGAACCCTAATTTGATAATTAGAAAATCCTAATTATATTTTAGTAACCCTAATTATCAAAATCGTAAACCCTAATTGCTATTTTAGCAATATTAATGATAATTATATGATATTAAACCCTAATGTTCCTATATAGCGTAATTAGAAAATTAATCATAATTAGAAGCCTTAATTTCAAAATGTTAGAAACTAAAATTTATTTAATTTTTATTTGATTTTAATTTTATTTTGTGCAAACCCTAATTGCAATTCTAGAATTTTTTTGTGCTAAACCTTAGGGTCAAATCCTAAGGGTTTGCAAGGTTACATAGTTGCCCTTAAATTCATATGACCAATCTAGAAATAAAAATTATATGAGAATGACCAAAAAGCCCTTTCGTAACATTTTTATGTTTGCTTGCAAATATATACAAGATGAGAGTTGGTGACCAACTCATACCAACTCCATGTGCTAAAAATGACAGCAAACAAGCCAGCAATCAGCCAATACATGCACCATGTAGGTCTATAAATAGGATTGAAGAGAGAGAAATTTATTTTGTTACTTACATTTTGTCCAATACCCAACCAATCCTCTCTCCCACTAAAACCAATGAAAAACTATAGCATATTAGTCCCATAATCAAACCCCACGTTTATCTGAACCAAATCAGAAACATAAAATCAAGAATTGCTCATTTAAAGGTATAAACAAACCCTCGAATTTCTGTCCAAAATCTGATTTTTGATGTTATGATTAAGTGATAAAATATGTTATATAAGGTGTCTAATGATGATCTGGGTTGCTAGATGTTAGATCTATAACATCTAGAGGTTCGGATTTGAAGATTTCCCAAATCTGGAAATTTATTTTTGTTGTTTCTGACAGTGAATGTCAGGTCCTATAGATCTCGTCCTGTTATGTGTTTTTGTGTTTTTAAGCTTTGATCTGGTAGTATGCTATAAGATCTTTGATCTGAAACTGGAATCAAAGTCAGATCGTAATCCAGTAGAAAGTTATTAGTGGTCAAACCACGTTGACCGGCATTGACCGGGCCATTTCTGGGTTACCCAGAAAGTTTCTAGAACATGTCTGGCAGTAGATTCATGGCCTTGGATCTTGCAGGCGTTAGTTTATTTGTTGTTGATGTTGTAATATGTTTGTACTATGGTATATGGACTTCAAGATTAAGCTTGTATATCGCCTAAATATCTAGTGGATCGAAGTCAGTGGATGGTCAAATCAGGCCGGAAGATCACGAACTTAGTTTTCTGGGTAACCCAGAAAACTTAAGTGCATGATCTCTGACACCAGCTTATGTCTTTTGATTTTGTTGTTGTTATTATGATTTTATGTAATGGATCTCTAAACTTACATGTGTTCTACAACCTGAAAGCCTAAGATCACGAAACTCGTTCATGTATTGCAAGATATAAAGATCGAGAGAAGGCAGTATGAACTGTTCTTTATTTCTGGAAAACCCAGAAATGAAGAACAACTCTGACAAGGTTTTTGGGAAGGCCAGATCTCGTTCGGTTTATGTAGTATGGTCATGATTGTTGTTGTAGCCTGAAGTGTTACACTAGTACTACATGCTCTAATGCTTAGTTGGTCCAGAATCACACTACACACTGAATTATTGTTGGTCAAACGTGACACCTTAGCAACTGACTATGCATTTCTGGGTTTGGCCAAGAACATGAAGAACACCTATAGCGACGGTTCTGTCGCTATAGGTGGTCTTTAGCGACAGATATTATTTATTTTTTTGAAAATTAATACAAAAATAGAAAAATTAGTTTTAAATTATTAAAAATACAAAATAAATTATTAAAAATTATTTTAAATTCTAAAAATTAGTTTTTAATTATTTTAAAAATATTTCATAAATATTTAATATTTTTGGAATATTAAAAGTATTTAATTTATTTAATTAAAATATTAAATAAATTATTTAAAAATGATTTTAATATTGGAAAAATCATTAAAAATTATATTATGATATAAGAAAATATTTTAAGTTATTTTTAATGACTTTTAATATTTTGTGATAAATTTCATTAATAAATTGATATTAATGGTAATTAATTTATTTACTAAATGAATTAAATAAATTGATTAAAAATGATTTTATTATATTAAAAATCATTTTAAATAATAATAAGGTATTTAAAAATATTTTAAGTTATAAAATATAACTTTTAATATTTAAGGATAAATTTTATTAATTAATTATTATTAATGGTATTAAAGTTATTTAATAATTATATTAAATAATTTAGTTTAAAAATAATTTTTAATGTTATAATAATTATTTTAAATGAAAATAAAGTGTTTAAAGATATTTTAAGTTATAAAACATAACTTTTAATATTTAAAGCATAATTTCATTAATAGTTTAATATTAATGATTATTAACTTATTATTAAAAATAGTAAATTTATTTAATAATTATATTAAATAAATAGTTTGAAAATAGTTTTATTAAGTTAAAAATCATTTAAAAGGGATATAAATGAATTAAAAATATTTTAAGTTATGAATAATGACCTTTAATATTTTGATAAATAGAACATTAATACTTTGATAATAATGGTAATTATTTAGAAATGATTTTAAATGTTTTAAAAATCATTTAAGGGTAATTTTAATACTTTAAAAATATTTTGAGTTATTATAAATAACTTTAATATTTTAGAAATAATTTCATTAATAGTTTAATACTAATTAAATATTAATGATTATAGAGTTGATTAGTATTTAAATCATTTTAATAGGATTCTGATGTTTGAAAATTTATGATAAATTATAATAAATGTTTTGAATTATATTAAGTCATTTAATAATAATATGACTTATATGTACGGATATTGAGTTATAGAATAGAGTCTTAGACTCGTTAAATACCCGATAAAGTTGTCGGTACACCGACATATTTCAAAAATTGATCTGGACTTAGATATTTTGATTGTATAAGTGATTATTTGTGATTCAATAGTTATTAAACATATGTACTAATGTGATTAGGTTATGTGCAGACTGTAATAAGCAGTGTTATGTGTTATAGTATGTTGTTCTAATCGAACGAACGATCTTATTAATGTTAGGTCGTGAGATAAGCGATAGATCTTAATTACAAGTTGTAAGCAGCGCTTCAGGCAAGTATCTAACCTTTGCATTTTCTTTATGCAATGGATGTGAGTAAGAATGTTTCTAAACTATATTATTATGGTACAGATTATTAACCTTATATTATATAAGCTCCTTGAATATCAACATGTTAGTATATGGTAACTCATATATATATATATATATATATATATATATATATATATATATATATATATATATATATATATATATATATATATATATATTCTGTTCGTTAATTTCTAGAAATGATTAAACAAGTGTCCCCACTTGGATAATCATTGTATTTAATCACATGTTGATATACCTTTGTCAATTACCCGTATACATATATGTTGAATTATAGATTATTGTTGACAAGATAAAACCTTTGATTTAGAACCCAGACATGTATGAACATCCCTACACGGGAAAATTTTTATGCGCTCCGACGGACAAAGGATGAACGATAATATCGTTCTATCAATGTAGTATTGATCAATGCAGGGCATAACGGGCTGATCACCCCCCGTGTCGGTAAGTTATGACGGTTTGCAGATGAATTTCTGTCTTACCATATCGAAAATTTAAAACAATATTCATGGTATGTCACCGTACCCCAGATATAGTCTATACGAAATTTCAAAACTTTGAAAGAGAGTTGTTATGTTATTATTATTGGTTCAGAATACTTCACAACTATTGACTTATTGTAGAAGAATAGTATAAAGAAAACATTTAAATCCTTTCTGCTTATATATATATATATATATATATATATATATATATATATATATATATATAATTGCTATTACTTGTTGGGCACTCAAATGCTCATCCTTGCTTAAATTTAAATATTTTCAGCTAAGTGCGAATGACTAGAGAGCTCTGCTAAGAACAAAGAAAAAAGGGAAGGTAGCTGAATGAACGAATTACTTTGTTATGTAATAGTTTGGTATTATTAAGACAAGTATGATATATATTATCTATTATGGGTTATAATGAATGTTTAAAGGTTACGTACTTGGGATTACACTCTGATGATATGTAAATTAAGTTGATCTTTATATTAGTGTTATTATTATTAGTATTATTCCGCTCATTGAAATGGTATCGTGAAGAACCGAGTTCGGGTTTCAAGTACCCGAGTTTGGTGTCCTCACATTACTTCCATCCTACTCTTCATACTCTTCGGGAAATAGTTCTCGAAAAATAGCGTCGTAAACCTCTCCTAAATTATCGTTCCTTCCCCCGCTCTCTGCTGATTAGTTTCCCACCAATAGTTCGCTTCGCCCCTCATCATGTATGTGGCAAATACAGTCTTCTAGTCTTCACCCACGCGAGCTATATTGAAGGCCTTCTCGATCACCTTTATCCAGGTTTGTGCAACTATCGGGTCAGTAGTTCCTGTGAACTCTGGCGGTCCTGCACTTTTAAAATCCTTGAAGGTTGTTACTAGGACAGCTTGGGGAAAGAGTGGTATGGGTTCGTTTCTTCCCCTCAGAGGTTCTCCCAATAAATCTACAAGTCCCTGTATCGGGTCTATAGGTCCTCTCTCATCATTAACTGACTTTTCTTGGACAGTTATTCTACGTCTGGGTGTCATTTTCTGCATCACAAAATTTTTATTTTATTATCTAACTGTCATATTTAGACATTTCTCAATTGAAAAGAACTAGAAGTTTATAACACGTTTTTGAAACAAGATCATTTATATTCATATGTCAAATGGTTATAATACATGTTCTTTTTCTTGCATACTGCTATATATGAGACACATATCCCCTAATATCACAAAAGACGGGGACAACACTAGCTTACTACCCCTCTAACATTTTTCAAAAGCTTGGGGTTTACTACCACCTCACATCTTACACAAAAGACTGAGATTACAACAACATATTAACAACACATAAATAAAACTACTATACTACTGAGTTTTTCCTGCTAGACTCAATCTAACATCCCCCACTCCACGGTGCTCTGATACTCCTTATGTGTAATGTGTGCTACCATATCCTGACTTATGGTATGTCGGGTATGTCCTTGCTCAGCTGGGTAGTGATTCACCCCATCGATCAATCTCTCCATGGTCGTGCGTAGAGCATAGCCCATCTTGTTCATTTTCCTCCTCTTGCACCGCACCTCATCCTCTAGATCATTCACCCTATCATTGGAATCCTCCCACTTCTCCTTGACGTGAATCTTATCCATCACCTCCATCTCTAACTGAGTTTGGAGAGCCTCCTTCTCCGTCCTCTCACTTAAAACCCTCTGCTCCATTTCTTTAAACTTTCCTGCCAACTCCACGTTCCTCTCCACCGATCGGTGAAACAAGGCCCCCATCTGGATCCCTGCCTCCTTACGGTGAACAGTTTCCACCTCCATTTCCTGCATCACTAGTTGCCTCTCAAGAGTCTCAGTCTCTAGCTCTTCAACTCTACATCCTAATTCCAAAATCTGTTCTTCATATTCTCTCATCATCAGATCTTCGAAAGTGGTCCCGTCGGAGTCCTCCATGGGCTCGGGTTCCTCCTCCATAGGCTCCTCCTCCTGATCAGACTCCTCAGGTAGAGGCTCCATCTCCTCCTCGTCACCATCATCAATAGGGGCAACTACTGATATAGGCTCCGCTATCAAGGGTGCCTCATAGACTATGTGGATATCACGCGGCTCTTCTTCTACTACTCGGCTAGGTCCTCCCATGTCAGTCATCCTACAAACACCAACATAAGATAAGACAAAAAACAACTCCATCAGAATGTTAAATAAACATAAGTTCATTGTATAGAATGAAGTTACATTTCATAACACATTAAGTCTCTTAGAGAAAACTCTACATGAGTTTTATCCCCTTCATAACTCCTAAGTTTTCTTAAGTTAAAATCTAAGGACTCTTGTTCCTAAGGTTTATAAATAAGCTTTGATACCAACCTGTGACGCCCCCAAATTCTGACCTCCAATTGGTCACCCGAATTCGGTTCATCACGTGCTCAAAGTATTACCATAACAACTAAAATTATTCATTCACAACGAAAGATCTAATTTAGAATAATATACAATGATTTATTATAATTATCCCCCAAGTCTTGCAACCTACAATACTTAATAGATTACATAATAGTATCGAATAAAGACCTATTACATAATCCTACTTAAGTTTAAACATAGTCTTAATACAATATAATAATCTTAAACATAAAAGGGGCAAGCTAGTCGGTAGCCTTGCCCTTGCCCTTGTCTGCTCCAGAGACACCTCCCTGTTCTTTCTTAACTGAAAGGTTTTAAATAAACAAGCATGAGCACAAATTGCCCAGCAAGTAATATACAACAAGGGTGTAGGATAATATCACAAGGTTTGAAATATCGAAGTGTCATTTCTAGGATAGTTCAGAGTGGCAGAATAATATCATGGATAATGAATATCAACAATACTTAGACTAAGATCAATAATTCAATATAAATCAACTGATACATATGAATTCAAAAGCTATAAAAGGTAACCATCTGGATAATATTTTATACTGAGTAGTCACTAAGGACTATTGAACATCTACTAGAATTACCAATATTAAACTGATAACCCAAAAGAATCAAGTAATGTAGAAGATCAGTCTATAATACTCCACGTTATGCATAACACCACAATAATAATATACTAATGAGTTTGGGTTTCCAACAACATACAATCCCCTTACCATAAGGGTTGTTCAACTAAGTTTTTAAGATTTTCCACACCAATCAAATGGTTTTGGACAGTTTTATAAAATTGCATATAGTTTAGCCGAATCAAATGGCATCGACTCTTTCACAATATTCAAGAACAATACCAATTTCATCATGAATAATAATTTTCACAAGGGTTTAAGTATAATGGCTCATTTGAATGAGAAAACAATATAACTTGCACTTAAAGAGTTAGGTTTACGGTATTCGTCGAATAAAGAATACAAAGATACTTGCACAATAAGAGTAGGGTTCGGATACTTGTCTTACGCGTAGTTTATCCTCATTTTAGAATTCAACACTTTCGAATCCTATTTATAACGTATTATATGTTCAAGATGTTCATTAGCTAACATAGTCTTTAATCAAGTTTGACATGATACAAGTAAGCGCATATGTTACAAAATCAGTTTATATCATCACGAGTTCAACCCACGTATCATGGTTTGATATCATGTAAACATCCTCTTAGTCTTATCATTCGGAAGTTATAATCAACACTTGACCCTATCACTTAGCATTCTTCTTAACACATTAACTAGCACATTAGTCATATAAGATAAGTTAAAGTAATCATGTAGGCATGCTTCAAACATCAGACCAAAAATAGAATCGATATGTGACTGCTGCATGGCGCAACTGCGCCATGGCTAAGCCTGGGAACGGCGCAGCTGCACTGTCCTTTGGCTATGCCAAGACTCAGCTGCTGCCTTGTGGCTTCTGCCCGGCTTGACAAAAACTCTCACACATGTTATATATGTTATGTTAAAGGTCCTCTCATGCTTCTCAAATGAATCTAGGTTCCTTTTCATAACAACATATTCCTAAATTAGCTATTTCAACAAGTTAGGGTCATGAAACCACAAAACTTATCATGCTTGCTCTCTAAATATATAAGATAGTTATAACACCCATATTAAGCATGCGTACGAGTATTCATAACATATATGTGGAACTAATACCGCTTTATTTGAAAATAGGCTTCGTTTATGCTTTTCTTGAAATACGATATACAAGCATGGCATATATATGTTTATCCTACATGAGTAAGTCTAAGAGTGTCATCAAACATGATCACAATTGCCAAATTCTAATCCTCAAGGTAGCATGTGAATATTCATGTTCACAGCTTACTAGTTAGTACAATACATTCATTCTTGCCTGCTAATCTCATACACACAAGCCAAAAGTTTATTCATGCATTTCTAAGTCATGCTATCATGTTGGCAAAGTCAGAATATATATTATGTAGAATCATGCATGTTAGCTCACTAGACTAAGTTTTCTTGAAAACTTCTTTAACACAAATCCTAATAAGTTTGGTCATGAACAAGGAATTAAGAGTCATACATCATGCATGTCTAAATCATATCAACGTGCTTGCGGGTCAATACATAAACATGGCACTCATACTCATCAAGTTCATTGCTAAAGTTTCTAAACTCATTTCAACTACACACTTTCGTTTATCATGCTAATGCTAGCCTAACATACTCACATTAGGTCCATATAGCTATATATACCCTTAAGACATGCTTGCATGCTAGTACAACACATAGTACTTCAACAATCTACAAAACAGAAGCTCAAAACAAATTTCAGAGGCCGGCGCAGCTGCGCTGTGCCTGGTTCAAACCAGGAATAGTGAACCTCAGCAACTGTTTAGCCTAAACACCAAAATTACTCATGAAATCATTCCTAAACACTCATGTATTAGATTAAACATGCTTGTAATGTCATATAACAACCATAGGAACATTACACAACCTTACTAACATCCAATTCTATAAAATCAAGAATTTACCATTTCAAGAATTCGACAACTTTGATTATAGAAATTGAAATTGGAAAGCTAGTAGTGTAATTATACCTTTGTAATGTGAAAGGACTTGCTACTTCTTGAACTCTTAAACTCTAAGAATGCTTGTATGCTTTCAACTCTTACTTAGCAAAATCTTAGACAACTTCAAGGACCTCGACTGATAAACATGGCTGCTATTTATAGAAGGAGTGTGGAATGGACATTGTTGTTACACAAATCTTGAATCCATGGAGAAATGGAATGGGACAATGGTTGCTCAAGGGTTGGCCAACCACCCTCAAGCTCACCCATCATCACCTAGCTCTAGCCTTTTGGAGAATACATATAATAGCTTTGAGTTAATATTCATGTACTTGGTGACTCTCATTTTGGGACAAGAGAACTCTCAACATTTCATGTTATCTAGGCTTGGTTTGGTTTATTTAAGTTCCATAATGTAACCTTAATGTACAATTATTACCATATTAGGACTTTTAGGGATAAATTATACACTCACATCATATATTTCATGTACATTAAATATACTCAATAAAATAATGCAGTCATATATTGTTGTCTGGGTAGTTCTATAATTATCTCTACCACTCATATAACCATATTATAATCTTATTATATTAGTAACTTATTTATTTATATTAAATAAATAAATTTATTCCTTCCCTTGATTAATCATCACTTAGTATAATATAGTTTAATATATAGTCACTCAATATCACACTACACTATATAATATAGTTGTATTTGCACTCATATGCACATAACTGTCAACATAACATTGTTATATTACTAACTTACTTATTTATGTTAAATAAATCATGCACTTCCTTAATTAATTAACACTAATATTAATTAATCCAACAATTGATTAATGTTGTTATGGATTTCCATAATCATTATTCATCTTTATAATATATTGCAAATAATAACAATCGTATATTACGAATTAATTACCAAGTAATCCATATTCCATCACAATTAATTAATATTAGTTAATGTATTAACAATTCCGTTATTAGACATAACATACTTTAATTCATGATTTATCAACGTCACATATATCACATAAATTGTTCCATTTAATTTCCAAAGTGGAAAATTTTACTTCTCTCCAACTGACTGCTGGCGTAGCTGAGCCAGTTTGTACTGCTGGGATGGCGCATCTGCGTCGTGCCCTGACAGTGCCAAGACTAGTGCAGCTTCAGCCCGTGCCAGTTTTCAATGCTAACTCGTTATACATGACACGAATTGATCTCCACAAGAGCATTACTACGAGTCTACGAGTGTATTGATTACTTATATAACATCTCATGATCATACACGATTAATCTTCCTAATTCCCGGTTTAACTTACTCAGTGAATTTTCTCGTTTCACACTATGCCACACAAGGCATTTCACACTTCTCATTGCCAATTCACATTTCTTAATACGCATTGATTTAATATGAATCAATTATATCACCTGACTCATAAAACAATAACACTTATTTTCACATAATAGTATTTCCATTAATATATTCATTTTATAATACGTGAAAATTCTCGGGTATTATATCCTCCCCCCTTATAAAAATTTCGTCCCAGAATTGTTACAAGGTTACACAAATAGATGGGAATAATCCTTCATCATCCTATCTTCTAACTCCCATGTTGCCTCATCGACATCGTGGTTATGCCAAAGTATTTTTTACAGAAGAAATAACCTTATTTCTCAAGGTTTACTCTTTCCTATCAAGAATTTGAACAAGAATTTCTTCCTACGCTAAATTCCTCTCCACTTGAATGGGTTCATAAGAAATCACGTGCTTGTAGTCAGGCTTGTACGGACGTAACACGTATATCTGAAACACGTTATGGATGTGCTCTAACTCAGGTGGTAGTGCAACTTTGTATGCTACCTCGCCTATTCGCTTCAGTATCTCAAACAGTCCTATGAATCTTGGACTCAGTTTCCTTTTCTTGCCAAAACGGATCTTTTCCTTCCATGGAGATACCTTCAGGAATACAAAATTGTCGACTTCAAAATCTCAGTCTTGCCGATGCAAGTCTGCATATTTTTTCTGGCGATCTTGAGTTGCCACTAGCCTAGCCCCTATTACTGTCACCACATCCATGGATTTTTTTACTAAATATGGTTCGAGTATTCGTCGTTCTCTGACTTTGTCCCAACATAATGGCGTTATGCACTTCCTCCCGTAAAGAGCTTCATACGGTGGCATGCCGATACTCGCATGGTAACTATTATTATACGCGAATTTGACTAAGGGTAGGTGGTCGTCCCAATTTCCCTTGAAGTCCATCACACAAGTTCTAAGCATATCCTCTAGCGTTTGTATTGTTCGCTCACTTTGTCTGTCTGTTTGAGGATGATAAGAAGTACTTAACCTTAACTGTGTTCCCATCCTCTGTTGCAAGCTTTTCCAGAATTTTGACGTGAAACGCGAGTCTCGGTCATAAACAATCGATACCGGCACTCCATGTCGTACAGATTTGCTAACTGATTTAAACTATAGCGGATCTTGATTGGTAGAAAATGTGCGGTCTTCGTTAGTCGATCCACGATAACCCAAATGACATCCAACCCTTTCTGCGTGAACGAAGTCCTTCCACGAAATCCATCGTAATATGCTCCCACTTCCACTCTGGTATTTCCAACGGTTGTAGCAAAACCACTCGGCCGCTTATGCTCTGCTTTTACACGTTGACACGTAAGACATCTACTAACATACTTCGTGATTTCTCGTTTCAAATTTGGCCACCAAAAATGTTGCTTCAAGTCCCGATACATCTTTGTGCCTCCCGGAAGAACGGAGTATGTAGCTTTGTGTGCCTCGTGCAAAATCTCTTCTCTCAACTCGGTTACTGCCGGTACCCACACTCTCCCTTTGAATCTTAAAATACCGTCTTTATCTATTCGAAATTTTTCTACCTCATTTTTCGCAATCCTACTCCTGATTTTCTCACATTCTCCATATTTCTCCTGTGCTCCCTTTACTATATCCAACAATGTCGGACAAGCTTCCATTACAAATAACTTATCTTCAGACCTCTCGGGTCCCTTCACTTCTATTTCTAACTTCTCCATATCTCTTATTAACTCCTCCTGAGTTGTTAGTTGAAACAATTTCTCCCTTCCTTTCCTATTTAGAGCGTCGACAACTACATTTGCCTTTCCCGGGTGATAGATAATCTCACAGTCATAATCTTTGATCAGTTCTAACCACCTTCTCTGACGCATATTCAACTCCTTATGTGTGAAGATATATTTTAGACTCTTGTGGTCCGTGTATATCTCATATTTCTCTCCGTACAAATAATGTCTCCATAACTTTAACACAAAAACTACTGCTGCTAACTCTAAGTCATGAGTAGGGTATCATTTTTCATAATCCTTCAATTATCGTGACGCATACGCAATGACTTTGTCATGTTGCATCAGCACACAGCCCAGTCCTTTATGTGATGCATCACTATACACCACAAATCCTCCCGTATCATCTGGTAAGGATAATACAGGCACCACGCTTAATCTCCTCTTTAATTCGTAAAAACTCTCTTCGCATTTATCGTCCATACAAATTTCACCGTCTTACTCGTCAGATTAGTCAACGGGGTCGCTATCTTAGAAAAATCCTGGATAAATCTTCGATAGTACCTAGCTAACCCTAAGAAACTTCTCACCTCTGTCGGTGTTCTCGGTTGTTCCCAACTACTTACCGCTTCGACCTTTTTGGGGTCTACTGAGATTCCATTCTCATCCACCACGTGGCCTAAAAATTGAACCTTCTTCATCCAAAATTCACATTTTGAAAACTTCGCATACATCTTCTCCTTTCGTAGTGCTTCCAAAACGATCTTTAGATGTTCGACGTGTTCTTCCTCTGCCTTCGAGTAGAACAAGATGTCGTCGATGAAAACTACTACAAATTTATCCAAGTATGGCTTGAAAACTCGGTTCATCAAGTCCATGAATGTTGTCGGAGCATTAGTTAAACCGAATGACATTACCAAAAACTCGTAATGTCCATAACGGGTTCGAAACGCAGTCTTTGGTATATCCTCGTCACGCACTTTCAGTTGATGATATCCTGTCCGTAGGTCGATCTTTGAGAAACATTTCGCTCCCTTCAGTTGATCAAATAATTCGTCTATCCTCGGTAATGGATATCTGTTCTTGATCGTTATTCTGTTTAATTCTCGATAATCGATACAGAGCCTCATCGATCCATCCTTTTTCTTCACGAATAGCACTGGTGCTCCCCAAGGAGACACACTCAGTCGAATGTAACCCTTATCTAATAATTCTTGAAGTTGTATCATTAATTCCTTTATTTCTATTGGCGCCATACGATATGGAGCTTTCAAAATCGGTGCCGTTCCCGATGCTAAGTCTATTACGAATTCGATTTCTCTGTCTGGCGGAAGACCAGGCAGATCGTCCGAAAACACGTCTTGAAATTCATTTACTACGGGTATATTTTTAATTTCTACTCCTTTTTTTCGAGTATCCACGATGTAAGCTAAATAACCTACACTTAATTTCCTTAACAATTTCTTGGCCTGCATCATCGTAATGCAACATGATTGTTTAAGCGATGAGCTACCATGAAACACTACCTTAGATTTACTCGGAGTCTGAAGGTTCACACATTTTTTTTGACAGTCAATTATCGTGACATGGTTATATTACAAATCCATTCTTAGTATTACGTCAAATTCTCCTAATCTAATAGGAATTAAGTCTACGCTCAGTTCAAGTTCTCTAATGTTTGCGCGACAATTTTGATAAACGTGTTCTATGGGGATTATTTCCTTATTCGCAACTTCTACGCTTAAGGAATCTTCCAAACGTTCTCGGGGTGTAGTCAGTTTAATAGCTAATTCATCAGATACAAAAGAACAGGTCGCACCCGAATAAAATAATACATAAGCATTTATATTATTGATTGGGATTATACCTGACACCACGTCCTTCACAGCCACTGTGTCCTAGACGGTCATGTTAAAGGTTTGAGCGGTCGATCAGTTTAGTTGTGCAGGTCCACCAATCATTAACTTGTTTCCTCCTCCCTGGCCTCCGCCAGCTCCATTGCTTTCTTCGGGCAATCCTTTATCTGGTGCTCTGTCGATCCACAAGCAAAACATCCTCTGATCTTCTTTGGCTTTGGGCAATTTGGTGAGATGTGCCCCTCTTGGCCACAATTATAGCAAGTGTTCTTTCTCTTCCAACACTCTCCTTGATGACTTCTTTCACATTTGTTGCAAGCTTCGGTTCTCTTCTTGAAGTTTCACTGGTGACTCCCACCTTGGTTATTGTTTTCCCATTTCCTCTTTCTGGAGTTACTTCCTTCGCTGCTGCTCCCTCACGATGCTCACTACCAGCGTTCTTGTTCTTCTTCTCCTTATGATATAGACTTAAGGCCTCACTGCCACCTTCCGTAAGGATTACCTTCTCTAACAATGTTGTAAAGGAATCAATCTGGAAGACTGATACCTTATTATACAACCACGGCTTCAACCCTTGCTCAAAACGTCTCGCCTTCCTCTCCTCATCCACAACTTGATGCTCTGCAAATCGCGCTAGTTCATTGAACTTAGCTGCGTATTGCGCCACCGTCATATCACCTTGTTTTAACTCTAGGAATTTTACTTCCATCCTACTCTTCATACTCTTCGGGAAATAGTTCTTGAAAAATAGCGTCGTAAACCTCTCCCAAGTTATCGTTCCTTCCCCCGCTCTCTGCTGATTAGTTTCCCACCAATAGTTCACTTCGCCCCTCATCATGTATGTGGCAAATACGGTCTTCTGGTCTTCACCCACGCGAGCTATAGTGAAGGCCTTCTCGATCTCCTTGATCCAGGTTTGTGTAACTATCGGGTCAGTAGTTCCTGTGAACTCTGGGGGTCCTACACTCTTAAAATCCTTGAAGTTTGTTACTGGGATAGCTTGGGGAATGGGTGGTACGGATTCGTTTCTTCCCCTCAGAGCTTCTTCCAATAAATCTACAAATCGTTGTATCGGGTCTACAAGTCCTCTCTCATCATTAACTGACTTTTCTTGGACAGTTATTCTACGTCTGGGCGGCATTTTCTGCATCACAAAATTTTCATTTTATTATCTAACCGTCATATTTAGAAATTTCTCAATTGAAAAGAATTAGAAGTTTATAACACGTTTTTGAAACAAGATCATTTATATTTATATGCCAAATGGTTACAATACACGTTCTTTTCTTGCATACTGCTATAAATGAAACATATATCCCCTAATATCACAAAAGACCGGGACAACACTAGCTTACTACCCCTCTAACATTTTTCAAAAGCTTGGGGTGTACTACCACCTCACATCTTACACAAAAGACTGAGATTACAACAACATATTAACAACACATAAATAAAACTACTATAATACTGAGTTTTTCCTGCTAGACTCAATCTAACATCCCCCGCTCCAAGGCGCTCTGATACTCCTTTTGCGTAATGTGTGCTACCATGTAACGACCCCAAAATAGGTTCATTCCACCCAACCCATTCTGAGTCGTCAAATACATGGTACAGAAAACAACTACAACTTTATTACAACAATTGTCGTGCAAAATACAACAACACATATGCTGTGAGTTTGGATACAAATATATACCAAATGTGACTCATGTTCCAACCGTGGACATCACCTCACAATAACACCTTACATAAAGGTATAGTCAAAAACTGTTTTAGAAATTAGAATCTTTGGGAAGTGCTCAAGGAAACCTTCGTACATTGGAGGCCACGCGTCTAGGTTATGATAGATATCATATGGCCACAGAATTATCCTTGGTTGACCCAATAGACCCCAAAGAAAAACGAGAAGATTACTATCATATTCTTCCCAATGGTGAGTCTTCTCTTGACTTATCATTATCTCCACTGTCTCTAATTGAGAATTATACTTCAAACAAACACCAAGATTATATAGGTAGTGCCCATAGATATACTCAGCAAGTGGATGAGCACATCCCTGTCTTATGATGACACGAGGTTGTATGTCGTTAGACATCTTGTATGATAGTGGCAAACCACCCTTCCAACGTTGGGTACACCTTACCCTATTGGATTCACCAAATATAACTACTAAATGAACTTTTCTATACTGCTTCGGGAGAACATCCACAGCTAGAGACCACTGTTCTATTTCCCCGTTACCCTCGCTCGACCCAGCTACACTCTTATTACCTGAAAGGAATTGTGAAGCAAAAGGGTGAGCACAACTAGCTCAGTAAAGAATATCATGACTAAAGATAATTAAATTATCAATAGCCTTCATCAATAATAAATCAGAGATTTAGAACATATGGTAAATGATAAAAATTTCAACCATAGTTGCAGCGGAACGAGCAATCCATTAGAAGAGTCAAATAGACTATAAAGTCTATTATCTTCTCCATGTTAAAAATCCACCAACAATATTTTATCCATGTAACATCACTCAACAGTTCCTTTCCACAATCATATGAATAACTCATAATCATAATTGTGACTATAAATTTTTCTTCGCACCCAGGACGAAGAATATTTTCATCACCTGTCTTTACCTGAAACATCAAAGATCATGGTTATACCAAATCACAGTTCCTGTTTATAATCATACTAACAAATCCATCTTTGCACTACGACCAAAGATATTCAACAACAGTTCATCTTTGCACTACAGGCCAAAGATATTCATCAACAGACCATCTTTGCACTACAGGCCAAAGATATTCAACAACAGTTCATCTTTGCACTACAGGCCAAAGATATTCATCAACAGACCATCTTTGCACTACAGGCCAAAGATATTCATCAACAGTTCATCTTTGCACTACAGGCCAAATATATTCATATCTCAAAGAAATATATAATCATTTCAGAATTTATATAAACAATAATTATAACCATGTTGATCAATTCACCTTTGCACTTAAGCTTAAGATATTCAATTATAAATTCAATGGTCATGATCATACCAGTCACAATTCAACTTTGCACTACAGGCCAAAGAGAACCCTAGTCATGATCATACCAATAATCTACCCATCTTTACACTCCAGTGAAAGAGAATTTCAACATCAGGGTTATAAAAATGTTATATATGATGATAAAAATAATATGATCAACATATAGTTTTAATCTCAAGAGTAATATTCGTAACTCATGAATAGTAAATCGTGAATAGTAACTCATGAATAGTAACCCCGACACAAAAGATAGAAATTCCACAATAAAATCCATACCAATATTTCGGTATAATGATATTGAAAGAATAACATTACTTAAATTTATAAACAATTTATTTTAATTGTTTACACTTTACTAATTAATGCATTTAATCATCATAAAATGCCAACTCTTACAATTTCATCATCAATAACCAAAACCCTCATCAAAAATCTGCATATACCTCATATAGGATTCTCAAGCCATAAAATCCTATTTTCCAATTTTCTTTCTTCACAAAACATATTTAATTCATTTACTCATAACTAGACCATTTTCATGAAAAATACCAAATCAGTTCCAAAAATATTTCTTTTCTGGGATTTAGCATAATATAGTCCCATAGTGAACATATATTTTTCTCAGAATTTTTAAAAGTCATTTACTATTTTTCATATGGCCAAAACAGCCGAATATTTAGACATTTATCAAAAATTGTACTTTTGTCCAAAAATTCTGAAATTTACAGAGTATACTTCTATCATATACATGTACTCCCAATAAAAATTTCATCAATTTTGGAGTTAACCACAAGGAATTATAAGCGGTTACTTTTAAAATAGTCTTTTCTCATAAAATTCATAACTCTCAATCTATACATCCAAAAATCACCATTTTTGGACACAATCAAGAAAACTCATCAAAATATCATTTCAAATTTTTCCAGAATTTTTGAAGATCAGAAAAATTACGAAACTGAAAATCATAACAACCCTTAAAATCCCTTAATATCCCTTACCTCAAAAGAGCAGTACTTCTGACTGGATATCGGATATGATACTGAAGGAAACTTGCACTGATGAATAGCAACTCACCAAGTATCTAAAAACTCACAAAATATGCTTCATAATATAGAGAGAGAAAGAGAGAAAGCTTATGTTTTTGGTGTGATTTTCAATTCTAACTTAGCCCTCTATTTATAGGAAAATTTTGGTAGGTTTGACCTGCAACCTGATGGCTTTACCTGCTACTATTCCCACCCACCACATTTGAAATATAATTCAGCACATTTCTTCACCAACCACAAGTGGGGCCCACCAATTCTAGAATTTTCCACCAAAATGATAAACTCCGAAAATTCAACAATTTCTGAACCAGTCATCTCGTAAAATTCATAACAAATCATACGTTCATTTTTAACGGTTCAAAATTTGTGGACATATACTCAACTTATATATGTATAACATATCCAAATATTACCACGATCCAACGGTCGGATTAAAAATTATAACCCCCGCAAAATATCTCAAAAACCCTGATTTTTAATACCTCCATTCCGACAAAAATACTGATAAAAACCTCAACATTAACTCCTTCATTTTAACCACAAAAATATATCCCTCATTTATATCCACATAAAATAAATATTTTCTTATCATATAAATCAATAATTAATTATTCACAAATAATATTACAGAATCACATTTATGACAACCAGGCCGTTCCCAGGAAAGAGGGGGCTTTCCAATAAGGATTTCTCCTTACTAGCGCGCAATTAGATGACCAAACCTCTCCTTAGACAGAACTTTCTAGACATTGCCAATAATGCTATCTAATAATACTATTCAAATAATATGAATTATTGATCTGATAATGGAAAATACTGTGCAGCAACAATTATTGAACAACAATAATATAAAATTTCAACGTAGCAATTATTGAATCAATAAAATAAAATATTGAACAGTAATTACTGTAACAATTATTGAGTAGTGCCTTCTTACGTAAGAATCAATAATTTCAAAAATACTGTGCAATACCGTGTGCTACTGTGCAATAACGCGTATTACTGTATTTTAACCACCGGGTATTTCAACAGTGTTAACGGTAACAACTACGCCGTTATTTGTAAAAACTCAAATTTGTCGTTTTTCTTCACCCGACAGTTATTCGTTATGGGGCCCACAAATAGCTGCGCCGTCGTACGAATATTCTCCGACAGAAAGAATATTCCACGACCAAACGAATATTCCCCGACAACAATGATTATTTTATAACCACTTGCTTATTTTGAAAAAAAATTCATATTTCACCCATAACTTTAAACTTTTATCAATTTAACCATTTACTGAATAGTAATTATAAGAAAAATTGAATACTTTTATTTCATAAAATTCGGGGTCTTACAATCTCCCCTCCTTATGAAATTTCGTCCCCGAAATTTACGTACCTGGTATTTCGAAGAGTTGAGAATACCTTGCTTCCATTTCAGATTCTATCTCTCAGATCATCATGATTTCTCCATTGCTCATCTCCCATGATAACTTCATTTGGGTTTCTCATTTGTTGGGAAGTCATGACAACCGCCATCCCTCGAACTACTCGGCTTTGACTTGTCTGGAGCAGCATTTGGCGTCATCATTACCGTTGGAATATACCTTTCTATAGGACATATTCCTCCCTCAACTGCCTCTTCGTACTCCTCATTCATGATCTGAATCATCAATCTTCGATCCATATCGGATTCAGGTTGACCGCTATGTACAGGGTAATTCAAAACTCGATGTTGGGTTCTCCCAATTGCTTTCCAAAAAGAGAAATTCATATCATCTATTTTAGCCTTCTTAGATCGAGCATCTCTTTCCACAATATCCACGTGTCGTGCGGCTTTTGCCCATGCATCACTTATTCTCACTCGTTCAATTTTTTCTTCTTTCAGCTCAGATTCCATTTTTATCATCTTATACTCTGCCAAAGAATGCTTCTGTTCAAGCATCACATATCGGGTAACACAAGCTTGAATTGTTGCATCCTTTTGTTCCACGACCGCCTGTCGTTCTTCTGCCTGCTCTTCTAACTCATGAATACGATTTTGAAATTCTACATTTTGATCATATAATACCTCTAATAAACTCTCCTCTGGTACTTCTTCTTCCTCTTCTTCCTCAGTCTCAGCTGTTACCTCTGCGACTATCTCGGGTGCAACTATCAATTCTTCACTCACCACATAGATATCTCTAATTCCTTCTTCGTCTGACATCACATTATCATGGTTAGTGATTAGAGGTATCCCCACAGTCTCATTCACTCCATTGTTAGCATTCTCAGCTGCCATTCTCAAATACTGCCATAAAATAAGGGTTAATTAAACAAATTAACATATCACATAATATCCCAATATTATGACTAACCAACAAATAAGCTTAGGTAGGACACACTAGCGAAGGATTTACGCATCTCTCCCCTCCTAGTTATATTCCCCGATCTCCACCAGAGATCATATCCCTAAGCTCTGATACCAACTGTAACGACCCCAAAATAGGTTCATTCCACCCAACCCATTCTGAGTCGTCAAATACATGGTACAGAAAACAACTACAACTTTATTACAACAATTGTCGTGCAAAATACAACAACACATATGCTGTGAGTTTGGATACAAATATATACCAAATGTGACTCATGTTCCAACCGTGGACATCACCTCACAATAACACCTTACATAAAGGTATAGTCAAAAACTGTTTTAGAAATTAGAATCTTTGGGAAGTGCTCAAGGAAACCTTCGTACATGGGAGGCCACGCGTCTAGGTTATGATAGATATCATATGGCCACAGAATTATCCTTGGTTGACCCAATAGACCCCAAAGAAAAATGAGAAGATTACTATCATATTCTTCCCAATGGTGAGTCTTCTCTTGACTTATCATTATCTCCACTGTCTCTAATTGAGAATTATACTTCAAACAAACACCAAGATTATATAGGTAGTGCCCATAGATATACTCAGCAAGTGGATGAGCACATCCCTGTCTTATGATGACACGAGGTTGTATGTCGTTAGACATCTTGTATGATAGTGGCAAACCACCCTTCCAACGTTGGGTACACCTTACCCTATTGGATTCACCAAATATAACTACTAAATGAACTTTTCTATACTGCTTCGGGAGAACATCCACAGCTAGAGACCACTGTTCTATTTCCCCGTTACCCTCGCTCGACCCAGCTACACTCTTATTACCTGAAAGGAATTGTGAAGCAAAAGGGTGAGCACAACTAGCTCAGTAAAGAATATCATGACTAAAGATAATTAAATTATCAATAGCCTTCATCAATAATAAATCAGAGATTTAGAACATATGGTAAATGATAAAAATTTTAACCATAGTTGCAGCGGAACGAGCAATCCATTAGAAGAGTCAAATAGACTATAAAGTCTATTATCTTCTCCATGTTAAAAATCCACCAACAATATTTTATCCATGTAACATCACTCAACAGTTCCTTTCCACAATCATATGAATAACTCATAATCATAATTGTGACTATAAATTTTTCTTCGCACCCAGGACGAAGAATATTTTCATCACCTGTCTTTACCTGAAACATCAAAGATCATGGTTATACCAAATCACAGTTCCTGTTTATAATCATACTAACAAATCCATCTTTGCACTACGACCAAAGATATTCAACAACAGTTCATCTTTGCACTACAGGCCAAAGATATTCATCAACAGACCATCTTTGCACTACAGGCCAAAGATATTCAACAACAGTTCATCTTTGCACTACTGGCCAAAGATATTCATCAACAGACCATCTTTGCACTACAGGCCAAAGATATTCAACAACAGTTCATCTTTGCACTACTGGCCAAAGATATTCATATCTCAAAGAAATATATAATCATTTCAGAATTTATATAAACAATAATTATAACCATGTTGATCAATTCACCTTTGCACTTAAGCTTAAGATATTCAATTATAAATTCAATGGTCATGATCATACCAGTCACAATTCAACTTTGCACTACAGGCCAAAGAGAACCCTAGTCATGATCATACCAATAATCTATCCATCTTTACACTCCAGTGAAAGAGAATTTCAACATCAGGGTTATAAAAATGTTATATATGATGATAAAAATAATATGATCAACATATAGTTTTAATCTCAAGAGTAATATTCGTAACTCATGAATAGTAAATCGTGAATAGTAACTCATGAATAGTAACCCCGACACAAAAGATAGAAATTCCACAATAAAATCCATACCAATATTTCGGTATAATGATATTGAAAGAATAACATTACTTAAATTTATAAACAATTTATTTTAATTGTTTACACTTTACTAATTAATGCATTTAATCATCATAAAATGCCAACTCTTACAATTTCATCATCAATAACCAAAACCCTCATCAAAAATCTGCATATACCTCATATAGGATTCTCAAGCCATAAAATCCTATTTTCCAATTTTCTTTCTTCACAAAACATATTTAATTCATTTACTCATAACTAGACCATTTTCATGAAAAATACCAAATCAGTTCCAAAAATATTTCTTTTCTGGGATTTAGCATAATATAGTCCCATAGTGAACATATATTTTTCTCAGAATTTTTAAAAGTCATTTACTATTTTTCATATGGCCAAAACAGCCGAATATTTAGACATTTATCAAAAATTGTACTTTTGTCCAAAAATTCTGAAATTTACAGAGTATACTTCTATCATATACATGTACTCCCAATAAAAATTTCATCAATTTTGGAGTTAACCACAAGGAATTATAAGCGGTTACTTTTAAAATAGTCTTTTCTCATAAAATTCATAACTCTCAATCTATACATCCAAAAATCACCATTTTTGGACACAATCAAGAAAACTCATCAAAATATCATTTCAAATTTTTCCAGAATTTTTGAAGATCAGAAAAATTACGAAACTGAAAATCATAACAACCCTTAAAATCCCTTAATATCCCTTACCTCAAAAGAGCAGTACTTCTGACTGGATATCGGATATGATGCTGAAGGAAACTTGCACTGATGAATAGCAACTCACCAAGTATCTAAAAACTCACAAAATATGCTTCATAATATAGAGAGAGAAAGAGAGAAAGCTTATGTTTTTGGTGTGATTTTCAATTCTAACTTAGCCCTCTATTTATAGGAAAATTTTGGTAGGTTTGACCTGCAACCTGATGGCTTTACCTGCTACTATTCCCACCCACCACATTTGAAATATAATTCAGCACATTTCTTCACCAACCACAAGTGGGGCCCACCAATTCTAGAATTTTCCACCAAAATGATAAACTCCGAAAATTCAACAATTTCTGAACCAGTCATCTCGTAAAATTCATAACAAATCATACGTTCATTTTTAACGGTTCAAAATTTGTGGACATATACTCAACTTATATATGTATAACATATCCAAAATTACCACGATCCAACGGTCGGATTAAAAATTATAACCCCCGCAAAATATCTCAAAAACCCTGATTTTTAATACCTCCATTCCGACAAAAATACTGATAAAAACCTCAACATTAACTCCTTCATTTTTAACCACAAAAATATATCCCTCATTTATATCCACATAAAATAAATATTTTCTTATCATATGAATCAATAATTAATTATTCACAAATAATATTACAGAATCACATTTATGACAACCAGGCCGTTCCCAGGAAAGAGGGGGCTTTCCAATAAGGATTTCTCCTTACTGGCGCGCAATTAGATGACCAAACCTCTCCTTAGACAGAACTTTCTAGACATTGCCAATAATGCTATCTAATAATACTATTCAAATAATATGAATTATTGATCTGATAATGGAAAATACTGTGCAACAACAATTATTGAACAACAATAATATAAAATTTCAACGTAGCAATTATTGAATCAATAAAATAAAATATTGAACAGTAATTACTGTAACAATTATTGAGTAGTGCCTTCTTACGTAAGAATCAATAATTTCAAAAATACTGTGCAATACCGTGTGCTACTGTGCAATAACGCGTATTACTGTATTTTAACCACCGGGTATTTCAACAGTATTAACGATAACAACTACGCCGTTATTTGTAAAAACTCAAATTTGTCGTTTTTCTTCACCCGACAGTTATTCGTTATGGGGCCCACAAATAGCTGCGCCGTCGTACGAATATTCTCCGACAGAAAGAATATTCCACGACCAAACCAATATTCCCCGACAACAATGATTATTTTATAACCACTTGCTTATTTTGAAAAAAAATTCATATTTCACCCATAACTTTAAACTTTTATCAATTTAATCATTTACTGAATAGTAATTATAAGAAAAATTGAATACTTTTATTTCATAAAATTCGGGGTCTTACATACCATATCCCGACTTATGGTATGCCGAGTATGTCCTTGCTTATCTGGGTACTGATTCACCCCATCGATCAATCTCTCCATGGCTGTGCGTAGAGTATAGCCCATCTTGTTCATTTTCCTCCTCTTGCACCATACCTCATCCTCTAGATCATTCACCCTATCGTTGGAATCCTCCCACTTCTCCTCGAAGTGAATTCTATCCATCACCTCCATCTCTAACTGTGTTCAGAGAGCCTCCTTCTCCGTCCTCTCACTCAAAACCCTCTGCTCCATTTCTTCTAACTTTCCTGCCAACTCCACGTTCCTCACCACCGATCGGTGAAATAAGGCCCCCATCTGGATCCCTGTCTCCTTACGGTCAACAATTTCCACCTCCATTTCCTGCATCACTAGTTGCCTCTCAAGAGTCTCAGTCTCTAGCTCCTCGACTCTATATTCTAATTCCAAAATCTGTTCTTCATATTCTCCCAACATCTGATCTTCGAAAGTGGTCCCGTCAAAGTCCTCCATGGGCTCGGGTTCCTCCTCCATAGGCTCTTCCTCCGGATCAGACTCATCAGGTAGAGGCTTCATCTCCTCCTCCTCGTCATCATCATCAATAGGGACAACTACCGATATAGGCTCCGCTATCAAGGGTGTCTCATAGACTACGTGGATATCACGCGGCTCTTCTTCAACTACTCAGCTAGGTCCTCCCATGTCAGTCATCCTACAAACACCAACATAAGACAAGACAAAAAACTACTCCATCAAAATGTTAAATAAGCTTAAGTTCATTGCATAAAATGAAGTTACATTTCATAACACACTACGTTTCTCAGAGAAAACTCTACATAAGTTTTATCCCCTTCATAACTTTTAAGTTTTCTTAAGTTATAATTTAATGACTCTCGTTCCTAAGGTTTATAACTAAGCTTTGATACCAACCTGTGACGCCCCCAAATTCTGACCTCCACTTGGTCACCCGAATTCGGTTCATCACGTGCTCAAAGTATTACCATAACAACTAAAATTATACATTCACAACGAAAGATCTAATTTAGAATAATATACAATGATTTATTATAATTATTCCCCCAAGTATCACAACCTACAGTACTTAATAGATTACATAATAGTATCGAATAAAGACCTATTACATAATCCTACTTAAGTTTAAACATAGTCTTAATACAATATAATAATCTTAAACATAAAAGGGGCAAGCTAGTCGGTAGCCTTGCCCTTGCCCTTGTCTGCTCCAGAGACACCTCCCTGTTCTTCCTTAACTGAAAGGTTTTAAATAAGCAAGGATGAGCACGAATTGCCCAACAAGTAATATACAACAAGGGTAGATGATAATATCACAAGCTTTGAAATATCGAAGTGTCATTTCTAGGATAGTTCAGAGTGGCAGAAAATATCATGGATAATGAATATCAACAATACTTAGACTAAGATCAATAATTCATTATAAATCAACTGATATATATGAATTCAAAGGCTATCAAGGTAACCGACTGGATAATAATTTATATTGAGCAGTCACTAAGGACTATTGAACATCTACTAGAATTACCAATATTAAACTGATAACCCAAAAGAATCAAGTAATGTAGAGGATCAGTCTACAATACTCCACATTATATATAACACCACAGTAATAATATACTTATGTGTTAGGGTTTCCAACAACATACAATCCCCTTACCATAAGGGTTGTTCAACTCAGTTTTTAAGATTTTCCGCACCAATCAAATGGTTTTGGACAGTTTTATAAACATGCATATAGTCTAGTCGAATCAAATGGGATCGACTCTTTCACAATATTCAAGAACAGTACCAATTTCATCATGAATAATAATTTTCACAAGGATTTAAGCATAATGGCTCATTTGAACGAGAAAACAATATAACTTGCACTCAAAGAGATAGGCTAACGGTATTCGTCGAATAACGAATGCAAAGATACTTGCACAATAACAGTAGGGTTCAGATACTTGCCTTACGAGTAGTTTATCCTCGTTTAAGAATTCAACACTTTCGAATCCTATTTATAACGTATTTTGTGTTCAGGATATTCATTAGCTAACATAGTCTTTAATCAAGTTTGACATGATACAAGTAAGCACATATGGTATAAAATCAGTTTATATCATCACGAGTTCAACCCACGTATCATGGTTTGATATCATGTAAACATCCTCTTAGTCTTATCATTCGGAAGTTATGATCAACACTTGACCCCATCACTTAGCATGTTTCTTAACACATTAACTAGCACATTAGTCATATAAGATAAGTTAAAGTAATCATGTAGGCATGCTTCAAACATCAGACCAAAAAAAGAATCGACATGTGACTGCTGCATAGCGCAGCTGCGCCATGGCTAAGCCTGGGACCGGCGTAGCTGAGCTGTCCTCTGGCTATGCCAAGACTTGGCTGCTGCATTGTGCCTTCTACCCGGCTTGACCAAAACTCTCACACATGTTATATATATTATGTTAAATGTCCTCTCATGCTTCACAAATCAATCTATGTTCCTTTTCATAACAACATATTCCTAAATTAGCTATTTCAACAAGTTAGGGTCATGAAACCACAAAACTTATCATGCTTGCTCTCTAAACATACAAGATAGTTATAACACCCATATTAAGCATGCGTACAAGTATTCATAACATATATGTGGAACTAATACTGTTTTAGTTGAAAATAGGCTTCGTTTATGCTTTTCTCGAAATGTGATACACAAGCATGGCATATATATGTTTATACTACATGAGTAAGTCTAAGAGTGTCATCAAACATGATCACAATTGCCAGATTCTAATCCTCAAGGTAGCATGTGAATATTCACGTTCACAACTTACTAGTTAGTACAATACATTCATGCTTGCCTACTAATCTCATACACACAAGCCAAAAGTTTATTCTTGCATTTCTAAGTCATGGTATCATGTTGGCAAAGTCAGAATATACATTATGTAGAATCATGCATGTTAGCTCACTAGACTAAGTTTTCTTGAAAACTTCTTTAACACAAATCCTAATAAGTTTGGTCATGAACAAGGAATTAAGTGTCATACATCATGCATGTCTAAATCATATCAACGTGCTTGCGGGTCAGTACATAAACATGGCACTCATACTCATCAAGTTCATTACTAAAGTATCTAAATGCATTCCAACTACACACTTTCGTTTATCATGCTAATGCTAGCCTAACATACTCACATTAAGTCCATATAGCTATATATACCCTTAAGACATGCTTGCATTCTAGTACAACACATTGTACTTCAACAATCTGCAAAACAGATGCTTAAGACAAATTTCAGAGGCCGGCGCAGCTGCGCTGTGCCTGGTTCAAACCAGGAACAGTGAACCTCGGCAACTGTTTAGCCCAGACACCAAAATTACTCATGAAATCATTCCTAAACACTCATGTATTAGATTAAACATGCTTGTAATGTCATATAACAACCATAGGAACATTACACAACCATACTAACATCCAATTCTACAAAATCAAGAATTTGCCATTTCAAGAATACGACAACTCTGATTACAGAAATTGAAATTGGAATGCTAGTAATGGAATTATACCTTTGTAATGTGAAAGGACTTGCTACTTCTTGAACTCTTAAACTCTAAGAATGCTTGTATGCTTTCAACTCTTACTTAGCAAAATCTCAGTCAACTTTTAGGACCTCAACTGATAAACATGGCTGCAATTTATAGGAGTGTGGACTAGACATTGTTGTTACACAAACCTTGAATCCATGGTGAAATGGAATGGGACAATGGTTGCTCAAAGGTTGGCCAACCACCCTCAAGCTCAGCCATCATCACCTAGCTCTAGCCTTTTGGAGAATACGTATAATAGCTTTAAGTTACTATTCATGTATTTGGTGACTCTCATTTTGGGACAAGAGAACTCTCAGCATTTCATGTTATCTAGGCTTGGTTTGGTTTATTTAAGTCCCATAATGTAACCTTAATGTACAATTGTTACCATATTAGGACTTTATGGATAAATTATACGCTCGCTCATATAGTCCATGTACATTAAATATACATAATAAAATAATGCAGTCAGATATTGTTGTCTGTGTAGTTTCATAATTATCTCTACCACTCATATAACCATATTATAATCTTATTATATTAGTAACTTATTTATTTATATTAAATAAATAAATTTATTCCTTCCTTTGATTAATCATCACTTAGTATAATATAGTTTAATATATAGTCATTCAATGTCACACTACATTATATAGTATAGTTATATTAGCACTCAAATGCACATAACTGTAAACATAACATTGTTATATTACTAACTTACTTATTTATGTTAAATAAATCATGCACTTCCTTAATTAATTAACACCAATATTAATTAATCCAACAATTAATTAATGTAGTTATGGATTTTCATAATCATTATTCATCTTTATATTATATTGCAAATACTAACAATCGTATATTACGAATTAATTACCAAGTAACCCATATTCCACCACAATTAATTAATATTAGTTAATGTATTAACAATTCCGTTATTGAGCATAACATACTTTAATTCATAGTTTAGCAACGTCACATATATCACATAATTTGTTCCATTTAATTTTCAAAGTGGAAAAATTAACTTCTCTCCAACTGACTGCTGGCGCAGCTGCGCCAGTTTGTATTGCTGGGACGACACAGCTGCGTCGTGCCCTGACAGTGCCAAGACTGGTGCAGCTTCAGCCCGTGCCAGTTTTCAATGCTAACTCGTTATACATGACACGAATTGATCTCCACAAGAGCGTTACTACGAGTCTACGAATGTATTGATTACTTATATAACATCTCATGATCATACATGATTAATCTTCCTAATTTCAGGTTTAATTTACTCAGTGAATTTTCTCGTTTCGCACTATGCCATACAAGGCATTTCACACTTCTCATTGCCAATTCACATTTCTTAATACACATTGATTTAATATGAATCATGTGACGCCCCCAAAATTAGGTATACATCACCCATCTTGGGTCGTCAGATACATAGTATAGAATACAAATACAACTTACTAATACAACTGTCGTGTACAATACGACAAAACATAAACTGTGAGTTTGAATACAAATATTATCTTCTAGAGAGTATTCATACTCAAAAGGAGTCCTCATTACATTTATTAACACTCTATTACATAGAATAGTGAGGACTACTAACTAATACTATCATTCGGACCATCACTCCGTTCCCCGACTTGCCCCAGCTACGTTCTCATTTCTTGAAGAGAACAGTGAAAAAAAGGGTGAGCTCAACTAGTCCAGTAAGAAATATTATGACTAAGATAATGCAAAATAAATTATCATTAGCCTTCAACAATATTAAACTGATAAAATATAATAGACATCAAGTTTAACTGCAGCGGAACAAGCAATCCATTAAAAGAGTCAAGTAAAAAATAAACTCTACTATCTTTTATGATTTAAAAGGTTTTTCAACATTGTGATCGTGGGACTCAGCTTAATAAAATAATCCACATCATCGAATCACCCCTGCACTACGACCAAGGATATTCGTGTATTCATTAATGGTCATGATCATGCCAACAACTGTCCATCAATGCACTACGGGCCAATGAGGACTTTTACCATATCATTTGTAACATTACGGTCATGATTATACCGAATAATACCTGGTCATAATCATACCAAGTCCATCTATGCACTACAGGCCATAGATGACTTTCAACATTTTATAAACATGAGGATGATGACAATGATATAAGAATTCAATAAAACAAGTTCAAGAATTAATTTATCCAAGAATTAACAATGTCCAATTTGTCAACATGATACTGCTTTGTGGAGTAAAATTCAAGAATACTTAGAAGAATATTTTCATGAAAAGATACTGGATGAACCGCAATTATCAAGGATATTCCACTAATTTCATGGAGTATAGAAGTCAAAACTTAACCAACTGAGTATAATAAAGAATGGAATAACAAAATAAATCACCATGCATGTGATAGATCGCACAGACAGGTTATTCCAACAGAATAATAAATAATGGAACCAGGTCCGGCGTAAAACGCACAGACAGGATATTCCAACACAATAATAATAAAGACGGAACCAGGTCCAGTGTAAAACACACAGACGTGATGTTCCAACATAATAATAATAAAGACGGAACCCGGTCCGGTGTAAAACACACAGACAGGATGTTCCAACAGAATAATAATAAAGACGGAACCAGGTCTGGTGTAAAACACACAGACAAGATGTTCCAACAGAATAATAGAAGAATGTCACCAAGTATAGGGTAGACCGCGTATACAGGTTATTCCAACAGAATAATAAGAAATGGAATAACAACAGTTCTCTTCATGAATAAGAAAGAATAACACCCCTTACCGTTTTAAAGAAGAGCTGAAATAAGAAAGTAGTTAAGTAGTAGAATACTCTTCTTCTCTCTCTCTCTCTATAGTTTCTCTCTCTAGAGTTCAGTGAATTCTTAAGAAATAATGAAGGAATGAGCTGCTATTTATAGAAAAATAGAATGCATAGTAACTAATCCATGAACGGTCCAGATTGATTACTTTAATCTGACGGTCCATATTTAAAGAAAAATCTTTTAAATAAAATAATATATATTCTATTTATAGAATAACTTTAATAAAGTATTTTGTTTTATATAAAAAGATGTTTCTGTTTTATTACGTTAATAATACGAATAAAACAAAACGTCATTATCGCTAAATAATTCATATTATTAACTGACAATAATTGAATCAAACTGAGTGACTTCTCACATAAGCATTAATAATCAATACCGTGTGCTACTATGCAACCACACGTATTACTGTACTTTTACTACCGAGTAGTTCAACAATATCAATGGTAAAACTTCTGCCATTATTTTTAATAAAATATTTTTGTCGTTTTCTCAATCCGACAATAATTCCGTTGTGGGGTCTACCAATGATTGTGCCGTTGTACGAATATTCCCTGTTAAAACGAATATTTCCCGACCAATCGAATATTATATAACAACTTGCGTACTTTGCATAATTTATAAATATTACCCACAACTATAACATTATATCAAATTAGCTCCATATTATTAAAAAATGATATTTATAGAAAATTCATCTTTATTTATAAAAGTTGGGGTCTTACAAATCAATTATATCACCCGACTCATAAAATAATAACACTTATTTTCACATAATAGTATTTTCATTAATATATTCATTTTATAATACGTGGAAATTCTCGGGTATTACAATCGTAATCTTTCAACAGCTCAAGCTAATGTCGTTATCGCATGTTGAGTTCTTTTTGGGTGATGAAATATTTAAGGCTCTTATGATCCGTATAAATTTCCACTTTCTCCCCATATAAGTAGTGTCTCCAGATCTTCAATGCGAAAACGACTGCTGCCAACTCTAGATCATGAGTAGGATAATTCCTCTCATACTCTTTGAGTTGTCGTGAGGCATAGGCTATGACTTTCCCATGATGCATGAGAACACATCCTAACCATTTGCCTGAAGCATCACTGTAGATAACAAATCCATCCGAACCAGATGGTATTGTCAGAACAGGTGCCGAATTGAGTCTCCTCTTGAGCTCTTGGAAATTCTTCTCGCATTCCTCGCTCCAACCAAATTTTGTATCTTTCCGAGTCAACTGAGTTAACGGAGTAGCGATTCGAGAAAATCCTTCCACGAATCTCCGATAATAACCAGCTAAGCCCAGAAAGCTACGGACTTCGGTCACCGACTTCGGTTGCTCCCAACTTTGTATCACTTCAATCTTCGCCGGGTCAACAGATACTCCATGCTTTGACACCACGTGCCCAAGGAATGCTACTTCCTTAAGCTAGAACTCGTATTTCTTCAGCTTGGTATATAGCTTGTTATTGCGAAGCCTTTGCAGTATTAGCTTCAAATGGTGCTCATGATCTTCACGGCTTTTGGAATAGATGAGGATGTCATCAATAAAGACAACAACAAACTGATCCAAATATTCCTTGAACACATGGTTCATCATATCCATGAAAGCAGCATGAGAATTAGTCAATCCAAAAGACATGACTAAGAATTCATAATGCCCGTACCGAGTTCTAAAGGCAGTCTTCGGAATATCCTCAGTTTTAATCTTCAGCTGATGATATCCAAAACGAAGATCGATCTTTGAAAAGAATTGTGCTTGTTACAACTGGTCGAACATGTCATCAATGCGAGGTAGCGGATACCTATTCTTGATGGTGACATGGTTTAATTCCCGGTAGTCAATACAAAGTCGCATACTCTCATCTTTTTTCTTTACGAATAAAACAGGAGCATCCCAAGGAGATGTACTAGGACGAATGAAACTGATGTCTAATAACTCCTGTAGTTGGACCTTTAACTCCTGAAGTTCAATAGGAGTCATTCGATATGGGGTTTTAGAAATGGGCTTTGTACCAGGTTCAAGGTCAATAAAGAATTCAACTTCATGTACTGGGGGTAGACCGGAAAGTTCTTCAGAAAATACGTTAGGAAATTCACTAACAACATAAATATTATTCAAATCTGACGTGTTTTTGTTTAAGTCCATAACATGGGCTAAGAAAGCTTGACATCCATTTTTCAATAAACGAATGACTTTATGGCTTGATATGACAGTGATTAACTTTAGTGGCTTGGTCGCTTGAATTCGCATGACATATTGGTTATGAATATGAAAACTAACAACCTTACGAAAATAATCAATTTTGGCATGATGAGTAGTTAGCTAATCAATCCCTAAAATTACATCAAAAGAAAGTATCTTTAAAGAGATAAGATCAACAGGTAATGTGATGGTGCCAACCTGGATCAAACAAGATTTACAAACAGTGGATGTAATGAAAGTTTCTCCTAACGAAGTCTCCACAGATAAGTCAAAGACTAATTTCTCCGAAGTCAAGTTCAAACATTGAGCACAAGCAGGAGAGATAAAAGAATGGATAGAGCAGGTATCTAACAAAGTATAAACTTCGCAAGAGTTTATGATTAGCTTACCCGTGATCACCTCGTTTGAGTTTCTCACATTTTGGCCAGTCACGACAAATGCCCTCCCTTGAACCACCGACTTTGTTTTGTCCGTAGTCGCCTTTGGTGCCGCCATCCCAGTTGGACTTGACTTTGTTATCGGACAAAACCGGGCTATATGACCGTCTTTTCCACAATTGAAACACACCTTAGAAGGCTGTGAACAGTTTGGACTTATGTGTCCCTCCTCTCCGCATTTGTAGCATCTAACTAGCGGTCGTTCTCCTCCACTAGAATTTGTTGCTGGTGCTGGTGCTGTTGCTGATGTCTTCTCGTCATTGTTGAATCTTCTCTTTTTGAAATTTTCACTTGGCTCACCTCTCCTATTATTATGGCCACTATTACCACCCGAGTGGTTACCACTTTTGTCTGTATTTCTCCCTCCGCGCTGGTTATCTTCACTCTGATGACTACTGTCACCGGTATGACCCTGGTTGTGGTCCCTCAGTTGAACATACTCATTATCTCGCTCTAATAATTGAGCTCTGTTTACAACATCTGAATATAAAGAAATTTATGAGAGATAAGATATTGTCGAATCTAGGGTTTTAGACCTCTCAAAAACATCCGTGTCATTCGGTCCTCATTATCTACCAAATGAGGTGCAAACCTGGATAACTTTGCGAACTTCGCCTCGTACTAGGACACCGTCATGTTGTTTTGTTCCAGTCTAATAAACTCTACCTCCTTCATTGATGAATACTTTCAGGAAAGTACTTATCATTAAACAGTTTCTGAAATCTTTCTCGAGACATGTTGAGTGCGGTTGGCTGGGTACGCTTCACAGATTCCCACCAGTAATCTACCTTACCACGGAACATAAAGGTGACGAATGGAACCTTCTATTCTTCCGTGCATCCCAAGACATCGAATATCTTCGTAATTTGCTTGACCCACGTTTCTGCCTTAATCGGATTCGGCTTTCCCCAGAATTCTGGTGGTCCCAACTCCTTGAACTGCCTGGCTGTGATAAACCACGCGTTGCTATCATTTCCACCCGTATTTTGTACATGAGTCTCCCTCGTCTGATTTTGCATAAACTGTAAAAAGCTTCTAAACATCCCATCATTCATCGTTTGTTCGGTAGTGTTGATTACAGGAGGAATATTTCCTTTCTGTTGCACGTTCTCCTGGTTTGTGGTTAAAGGTGTTTCCACAGTCTCATATGCTCCATTGTTAACGTTCTCAGCTGCCATTCTTAAATACTGTCATAAATTAAGGGTTAATTAAACAAATTAACATATCACATAATATCCCTATATTATGACCGACCAACAAATAAGCTTAGGTAGGACACACTAGCGAAGGATTTACCCATCTCTCCCCACCTAGTTCTATTCCCCGATCTCCGCCAGAGACCATATCCCTAAGCTCTGATACCAACTGTGACGCCCCCAAAATAGGTATACATCACCCATTCTAAGTTATCAAATACATGGTACAGAAATAAATACAACTTCATTAATACAATTATCGTGTAAAATACGACAACACATATACTGTGAGTTTAAATACAAATATTGTCTAATAAACAGTATTAAAACTCAAAAGGATTCCTCATTATAATTATTGATACACTATTTTACAAAAATAATGAGGTCTGCTAAAATAACTTTTTAGAACCATCACTCCATACCCCGGCTAGTTCCTGATATATTCTCACCTCCTGAGAAGAAAAATGGAACAAAAAGGAAAAGGGTGAGCTCAACTAGCCCAGTAAAGAATATGATGACTAAGATAATATACAACAAATTATCAATAGTCTTCAGCAGGGAAAAATCTGATAGAATATAATAGACAACAAATTTTAGATCAACAACTGTAGCGGAAATAACAATTCATTAGAAGAGTTAAGTAGAGAATAAAATCTACTATCATCTATGAATTTAAAAGTCCATCATCAATATTTTATCCCTGTAACACCAATCAGTATACATCTTGAATCAAATATTTATCTTTGCACTACAGGCCAAAGATATTCATTTGTATCACCCGTTGGTCATGTTCATCTCAACACCTGTTCATCTTTACACTACTGGCCAAAGATATTCATCAAGTAATCATTCATCTTTGCACTACAGGCCAAAGATATTTATCAAGTATCATCATTAAGGACTGAGGATGATTAAAAATATTTTAGAGAACGAATCTAGTAAGATAAAAGGACAAAGATTAGAGATTCGTACTTTAGATAATTCAAAAATAAAATACTCCATAATAAACTATAATGGAGTAAAATTTAAGAATGAAGATCAAAATATGGATACAATCAAATATAGTAGCCATAATAGACATTTGAGACAAAGAAGAAAAAATTTTATTTTTTGGTAAATAGTGTCGTATATGTGAATAGTACCGTATATGTGAATAGTAACTTTGACACAAAAAGGTAGAAATTCCACAATAAAATTCATATCAATATTTTAGCATAATGATATTGAAGAAAATAATATCATTTACGAAGAAAATAACATCCCTTACCTCAAAATAACAGTATTTCTGATCGGAATATCGGATGTAAAGCCAAAGGAAACTTGCACTGAATAGCAACTCTCAAAGTATCTAAATACTCACAAAATACGCTCGATAATATAGAGAGAAAACTTATGAATTCTCGTGTAATTTTCATTCTAACCTAAGCACCTATTTATAGGAAAATGCTAGAACGCCAAAGGAGACTAAAATAATAAAATAATATTATTTCTTTTCTTTTCTTCTACGCACCAACCATTTGAATCATCCAGCATGCCATCTTGGAAAACATATTTGCAGCCCACATGTTTTCAAACAAAAGTGGGTCCCACCCAATTTTAATAAAAAAATATTAAATTTCTGAAACTTCAATAATTCATAATAAATAGCTCTTTTATCAGAAAAATTCGAATCTCATGTGTTTTCCATAGAAAATTTAATTCTCTACAACTTTGTAGAAGAAATTTTTTCCAAATTCTAAACAGAAAATATCCGAAATTTACATACGAATGATTTTCAGCACCTCTATTCCGCCAAAAATACTGATAAAATACCTCAACATTAATTCCTTCATTTATATCCACATAAAATAAATATATCCATCATTTATATCCACATAAAATAATTATTTTCTTATCATATAAATTAATAATTAATTATTCACAAATAATATTATAGAATCACAATTATGACAACCAGGTCGTTCCTAGGAAAGAGGGGGCTTTCCGATAAAGATTTCTCCTTACTGGCGCGCAATTAGGTGACCAAACCTCTCCTTAGACAGAACTTCCTTAGACATTGCCAATAATACTATCTAATAATATTATTCAAATAATATGAATTATTGATCTGATAATGGAAAATACTGTGCAGTGATAATTATTGAAACAACAACAATATAAAATATCAACGCAACAATTATTAAACCAATAAAATAAAATATTTGAACAGTAATTACGGTAACAATTATTGAGTAGTGCCTTCTTACGGAAGAATCAATAATTCAAAAATATTGTGCAATACCGTGTGCCACTGTATAACCACACGTATTACTGTATTTTAACCACCAGGTAATCCAATAGTGTTAACGGTAACAATTATGCCATTATTTATAAAAACTCAAACTTGTTGTTTTCTTCATCCGACCGTTTTCCTCTATTATGGAGCCCACAAATGGCTGCGCCATCGTACGAATATTCCCCGATAGCAAGAATATTGCACGACCAAACAAATATTTCCCGACAAAATGAATATTTTATAATCACTTATTTATTTTGCAAAATTTGCACATTTCACCCAGAACCAAAGCGTTATATCAAATTAATACCTTATTATTCAAGATAATAATTAGAGAAAATTCGATTTTATTTATAATAAGTTGGGGTCTTACAAACACAATGTAATGCGGCAAACTGTAATGAACATTAACCAATCCAATGAATGATTAGATTGAGAAGAAGGGTAAGATACATTAATGACCTTACCTGATTATATATGACCTAATGTGGTATGTTATGTGATCATGTATTGTAGAATACTTAATGACTCAAAGGAAAAGTATATTAGCCGTAGAAGATGCTGAAGGCAAGTGTTCTAACCTTGTCTAAGTTCTTCTGGACAAGCTTTGTAATTCATGTACCTTACGTATGAATTGATGTATAATGAAGTCAAAGCCAATTCCTTCGGCTAGACTTAATGTGTTTTCTGGATGTCTTTACTTTCTATCAAAATATTGTAAATGTTGCTATCTTTTGCCAAACTGTCTTGGTATTGATTTCAAAGAAAGACTGAGTATGATAAATAAATATTTTGTCATCCAACGACAGGCACGTGAGGTTGCCAAAACTTAAATGTACATACGTTTAAAGAAGTAGTGTTGTACAACATAGAGTACTATAGGCTGATCACCTAGACGTGCTCGTAAGATATGCCGGACTTACAAACTTGGTATCGGGTTGTCCTTTTTAAAGAAAGAATGAAATGCTCAAGGTCTTGGACCGAAATTGATGTTTAACTTATATTGGTCATTGTTAAACGCTTTAAGGAAAAGAGAAGTGTTATTTTGAATTATCTGTATTACTTTATAACTATTGATTAAGTTATTGAAGATATACGATTTATATGATTTAAGCCTATTGTTTAAATGAAATTGTCATACTTACCAAGCTAGTTATGCTCACTCTTGCTTAAACCATATGAATGCAGCTATGACCGAACAGAACAAAGCATCTAATAAGGATAAAGGGAAGGCAAAGGTAGACCAATACGTTGCCTTTATAATAGTATAGTATGAATGTTATAATTTTTTGATATTATGACAAAGAATCTATGTACTGGTTATAAAGAAACTGGGAATAGTAATATTGTTTTGGAATATATAGAAGACATATTCACTCTTTTGAGGCATTTCAGTTGAACGTATGTGTGAACTGTAGCACCGTGTAACACCATCTATCGGGTTAGAAGATGCCCGAATTTTGGGGTGTCATAGGTTGGTATCAAAGCTGTAGGTTATAAAACTTAAGGGGGGAGAAGAACCTTAAGTCATAACCTTAAGAAGAATTAAAGAAGTAAAAGATGAAGTTAACCCTAAAAATGCATTAAATGTGATATGTGTTTTTAATATTCTAATGATGTGTACTAATCAAACTAATTTGTTTTGTTGTAGATGTCAGGAGAAAACGTAATTTATAGAGATATACATGTCGTAAGTGAGGAGTCGGTGAATCAAGTAGAGATCTTACCGAACCTAGTAGTAGAGGTGCCAGAAGTGGTGGTGGTCGAGTCAGGAGACTCGAAAAACTTAAACCTCATGTCATTGTTTGATGGCATGTCGGAGGAGGAGGTGGAGGTGGTATCATTTAACACCATAGCACCTGCAGAAGAGATGACTCCGGGGGAGTCAATGAAAACATTATTTATGACAATATTGGATAGAAATATCCAATTAGGGAAGGAAGTGAGGGAGCTGAAGGAGGAGGTCCAGGAAATCTTGGAGGATAAGAAGAGCATGGAATCGATGTTGGAGGAGGAGCATGACGAGAAGGTTTTGGCGAAGGACAAGGTCCATGAGCTGAAATACGAGGCCTTTGAGCTCAGGCAGGCGCTAAAGGCTAAGAAATAAAAGATTAGTAGAATGTCCTATATGCATAGGAGTTCTCACGGGGATTTTTAGCTGCAAGTGGCTGAGTATCCTGTGGAGGTGGGGCAGACTCGGCATACTATCAGTCGAGATATTATAGCCAGTCTTGCCAACGTGGACTATAAGAATGCCATAAGGCAAATGTAACCTAGTTAGTAGGTAGAGTAGACTTAGATATATAAATATGATGTATCTACGTAGTGACGTAAAACCCTCTTTTGTATAATTAAAGGGTAGTCTATTGTAAATCCCAATTTTTAGAAAGCAATTGCGGGATAGTATTGTAATCAGCTAAGGCTGTGTAATGACAAATGATGTAGTATTATACTACAAAGAAGCAAATCAATATAAGCCCTTTTTTTGAAACATGTTGTGCAATGAGTTTGAAGTTATTATTTAATAATGAATAATAACTAACTAACAAGAAGAAAGTAATAATGACATGTTATTTATCTTAACAAAAAATGTCGCCAAGAAAAAGACAACGAAATCAAGAAGCCAATGTGAATCGACCGGAGGGAGGACCGATTAACCCGATGTAAGAGTTCGTTAATTTATTAATGGCTGCTTTTAATAGGAATGAGGCTAATATACCCGTAAATCCTGGGATAGTATGAGCTACTACGTTTAAGGATTTTAAAAGTGTCGGTCCTCCGGAGTTCAAAGGAACTACGGACCCCATAGAAGCCCAGACTTGGGTGAAAGAAACAGAGAAGGTATTTGTTATTGCAAATATTGAGGAAGGGCAAAAGGTTGCTTTTGCTACCTATATGATGAAAGGAGAGGCCAACTTCTGGTGGGAGGCGAACCAGGCTAGGGCCGGTATAGAAAATTTAACGTGGCTACGGTTCAAGGAGATTTTCTTCGAGAACTACTTTCCCACGAGTATGTAGGGGACGATGGAAATGCAGTTCTTAGAATTGAAACAAGGGGAAATGACAGTTCCCTAATATGCAGCCAAGTTCAATGAATTGGCGAGGTTTGCTCCATATCAGGTGGACACGGAGGTGAGGAAGGAGAAGAGATTCGAGCAGGGCTTGAAACGCTGACTCTATAGCCAAATATCAGTGTTCCAAAGTAATTATTTTGGAACCATTCTGGAAAAGGCAATAATTGTCGAGGGTGATAACGAGGCTATAAGCCAATAGCACAAGAAGAAGAAGAACAAGAATAAGATAAATGGGGGAGTGAAAACGGAAGGAGCCAGTTGTAGTGGCAACGGGAAGAAGAGGAAGGGTTTTATTTTTGGGAATACCAGAGTAAAGCAAGGAGATCCTAAGAAGAGGATGGAGGCATGCAAGAACTGTGGAAAGACTCACTTAAGAGTCTGTCTTAAGAGGAAGGAAGTATGCTACAATTGTGGATAGGAGGGGCACATTTTGCCTAACTGTCCAAGTCTGAAAAAGAGCCTTGGATGCTTTGTATGTTGATCAACTGACCACATAGCGAAGAACTGTCCAAAGAAGGGGACGTACAGGAATAAGGGCGCTAATAGCGATAAGTTAGCTATTGGTGGTCCAGCTCAGACGAATAGGCCGATGGCCCGCACCTTTAACATTATGGTCCAAGATGCAGTTGCATCAGGGGATGTAGTTGCAGGTATTATCCCGATCAACGATATAAATGCTTATATGTTATTTGATTCTCTTTCATAGCATGTGATTTTGCTAGACGATTAGGATTACTTCCCGAAAGATTGCATGTACCTTTGAATATCAAGGTAGCAAGCGAAGAGATAATTCATGTTGAAAATATTCATAGGAGTTGTTGCGTAGAAATACGGAGTTACAAATTATCGGTAGATTTGTTACCGATAAAGTTGGGAGAATTCGATGTAATTCTCGGGATGGATTGGTTGTTCAACCATGGCACAATTATAGATTGTCAAAAGAAATGTGTAAACATTAGAACTTTGAGACAACCAAATGTAGTGTTTTACGATAATAAATCGTCGGGACGTTCGTGTTGTCTTACTATGACACAAACTAGAAAATTGTTGAGGAAGGGATGTGTAGGTTATTTGTGCCATGTTGTTGATACCCATAGAGTGGGAGCAACGATGGAATAAATACCTATAGTTAAAGAATTTGCGGATGTATTTCCAAGTGAATTGTCGGGTCTTCCACCAGATAAGGAAACTGAATTCGTAATAGATATTGTGCCAGGAGCAACACCAGTTTCCAAGGCACCGTGCCGTATGGCGTCAGTGGAGATGAAGGAGGTGATGGTTCAATTACAAGAACTGTTAGATAGAAAGTACATTTAACCGAGTGTTTCACCGTGAGGAGCACCAGTACTGTTTGTGAAGAAGAAGGACAGATCGTTTAGATTTTGTATCGACTACCGAGAGTTGAACAAGTTAATGATAAAGAATAAATACCCATTGCCCATGATCGATGATCTCTTTGATCAGTTGAAAGGGGTAAAGTATTTTTCTAAGATATATTTATGAATGGGGTATTAACAGTTGAAGGTTAGGAAGGAGGATGTACCTAAGACAGCATTCAGAACTCGTTACGATCATTATGAGTTTCCAGTGATGTCGTTTGGGTTGACAAATGCACCAGCTGCATTTATATATATGATAAACATAGTGTTCAAATAATATTTGGGCAAGTTCATCGTAGTGTTTATCGATGATATTCTAGTCTATTCCAAGACGCCAGAAGATTACGCTGAACACCTAAGATTAGTGTTGGAGATACTAAGGAAGGAGAAGTTATATGCGAAATTCACTAAGTGTGAATTTTAGCTAGAAAGGGTACAGTTTTTGGGTCATGTTATTGACCAGGATAGAATTTTAATGGATCCAGCGAAGGTAGAAGCAGTGATGAATTGGGAACAGTCGAAAACGCCGACTGAGGTATAGAGTTTCTTAGGGTTAGCGGGATACTATCAAAGATTTATCTAAGATTTTTCGAAGATGGCTACTCCGTTGACTAACTTAATAAGGAAGACAGTGAAGTACGTATGGACAGAGAAGTGTGAAGACAGTTTCCAGGAGTTAAAGAAAAAGATGAGTGAAGCACCTGTATTGTCTTTACCCAATGATACAGGGAATTTTGTAGTTTATAGTGATGCTTCACATAGAGGACTTGGTTGCGTGATCATGCAGCATAGCAAGGTCATTGCGTATGCATCACGACAGTTGAAAGATTATGAGAAAGTTTATCCTACTCATGATCTGGAACTAGCCGCTGTAGTGTTTGTCTTAAATATATGGAGGCATTAGTTATACGGGGAGAAATATGAGATATACACGGACCGCAAGAGTCTAAAATATATCTTCACACAAAAGGATTTAAATATGAGACAAAGGAGATGGCTGGAGTTGATAAAGGATTACGACTGTGAAATCATGTATCACCCAGGAAAAGCCAATGTAATGTCTGACACCTTAAGTAGAAAGGGTCAGGAAACGTTGTTTATGTTAACAGCTCAAACTGAGTTAATAACAGAGATGGCTAGAATGGAGTTAAAAGTAAGGTTACCGAGTAAATTGGGTCAGAGACTGTTTGCAAAGGAGATTCACTCTACCATTGTAGAGAGGGTCAAAGAGATACAACTTAGAAGTGATGAGGGTGACCAGTTGAAGAAGCGACTAGCCGATGAAAAAGATTTAAAGTACAGTCTTGATAATGAGGGATTATTAAGATTTGAAGGAAGAATTTGGGTTCCAAATGAGACGAAATGAAAGGAGGAAGTGTTACAATAGGCTCATAGTTCGAGGTATTCGATTCATCCTGGTAGTACTAAGATGTATCAAGACCTTCGACATAGTTTTTGGTGGTCGAACATGAAGAGAGAGATAGTAGAATACGTGAGTAGGTGCTTAACTTGTCAAAAAGTTAAGGCCGAACATCAACGACCAAGCGGCTTGTTACAGTCATTGGAGATTCTTGAATGGAAGTGGGAGCATATCACGATGAACTTTGTGGTGGGACTTCCAATTATGCGGAAGGGGTATGACGCTATTTGGGTAATAGTGGACCGGTTGACGAAGTCGGCTCACTTTTTGCCAATAAGGGTTAAGTATAATTTAGATCAGTTAGCTAAACTTTATGTTAAGGAAATTATTTCCAGACATGGAGTACCAGTTTCGATAGTGTCAGATCGTGATCCACGATTCACGTCAAACTTTTGGAGGAGTCTGCAAGAACAGGTGGGAACGCAGTTGAAGTTAAGTACGACTTATCATCCACAAACTGATGGGCAGAGCGAGAGGACAATCCAGACGCTAGAAGATATGTTGAGATCTTGCATCATAAATTTCAAAGGTAGTTGGGATGATCATCTACCGTTAGTAGAGCTTGCGTATAACAACAGTTATCATGCGAGCATAGGCATGCCGCCTTACGAAGCTTTATATGGAAGGAATTGCAGAACACCACTGTGTTGGGATGAAGTGGGAGAACGTTGAATGCTAGGGCCTGAATTGGTGTAGCAGACAGCGGATAATGTCAAGCTGATACGAATGCGTCTAATAGCAGCTCAAAACAGATAAAAGAAGTATGCGGATTGCATCGAGTGAACAGAGAGTTTGAAGTAGGCTCGTACGTATTTCTAAAGGTATCTCCCTGGAAAGGAAAGATACGCTTTGGAAAGAAGGGAAAGTTAAGTCCAAGGTTTATAGGACCTTTCGAAATATTAAAAAGGGTATGAGAGGTAGCTTATGTGGTAGCATTACCTCCAAACTTAGAAAGAATACACAATGTATTTCATGTATCTGTGTTACATCCTTATAAGCCAGATTATAAGCATGAGATAGAATATGAGCCTATTCATATTGAGAAGGACTTGACGTATGAAGAAATGCCTATTCAAATCATTGATAGAAAAGAGTAAGTTCTGAGGAATAAAGTTATACCTTCGGTAAAGGTATTATGGAACAACCACGATGCCGAAGAAGCAATGTGGGAACTTGACGAAAAGATAAAGAAGAACCTTGGATATTTGTTTAATTGTTAGCGAGATTCTGGGGGCAGAATCCTTATAAGGGGGGAAGGATGTAACGACCGAGAAAAATTGGATAAATTGTAAAATAATTTTATTTGATTAAATAATGAATAAAATTATATTATATGTTATTATTATTAGTAAGTAAGATGAAGGTTGTTCTATAACCTAAATGTGTCAGAATATCGTAGTATTCTGGCTATGTGAAGGAATTAAAGTGTTTGAATCTTCAAGACGAAAATAAAAGCTTTCCGAGAAATTTTTTGAAAAACATTATTCATACATTTCTGCTCAGGAATTATTTTTGAACTTCCGAGAAATACGTAACGATAGAATGATAAGAACGAATGGATTATGTAATAATAATTTAGTTATGACAAACACAATTTTTCGCTTGCGTACTAAGTTTAAGAATGTTAAGAAACGTAAGGATTGAATAAATGATGATCGTATAATAAGAAAATATTATATGAAGCAAAGAATACGAGTATGATACGAAGTATTGTACTAGTATACGAAAGATAACATATCGTATATGATGAATGATTATACGACCTAGTATACGAGAAGAATACGTAGACTATACGTTAAAAGCCTTAAGCTAATTATAATGGCCTTGTAGGATTTGTGTAGAAATTGTGCAAGCCCAAATGGAATTATGTTAAGCCCAAAGATTTATAATGCAAGCCCAACGTTAGGCCCAAAATAATTAAAAACCTAAGCCCAAACCAAGAACCGGATCCGTGGATCGAACTGATGGGTCAACGGGTTAGGAAAAACCCATAGGGCAACCCATGTGGGCCCCATAGGTGAGTCATGGCTTGCCATATGTGGTGGCTAAGCAAGGGATAAGATGTGTGTTGCCCAAAACTTGAATAGTTAGGAAGTGGAAGTAAGGAGGTGGAATGGCTTAATGATCATTTTGCCCTCACTTTGCAAATCCTATAAATATGGGAGGTTGTTGGATCATTTATGCTTTGTTCAAAAACACCAACATCCTAGATTATTGAGAGAAAAGTGAGAAAAGCTAGAGTTTTGATAATCCAAGAAGAAAAGAAGAAGGAAGAAAGCTAGAACATAAAGGTAATGAATCCTAAACCATGATTCTTCATCTCATCAATTGTAGTTTGATAGAGAAGTGGATAGTGGTGGATCATGTATGATAAGGGGTATAAGAATGGCTATTATTGGACTTAAACTTTAATAAGCCATGTGACAAGTGAATTATAATCATAGGAATTATGAACTAATAAAGAACATTGAAGAATTGTCATATTGTTGTTTGATGGACAAGTTGAAAACCATCATGTATAAGATTGAATGAAATATGTTTGGTTAAGATGCTAGAATGATGGAATGGATCCATTTTGAACGATGTAAAAATCTCAAGTAACGAAGTTATGGCGAAATTTACGAGATTAGACGATAATTGTCGAAATCGTTAAATTCTCAGAATGAAAGTCAAAAGTCACCTTTAAACTCGAAAATGTTAGTTTTCAATGGAGAATAGTCTAAGGTTGCATTCTAGAGTTGTGGACTCGAAAATGACCAAATTCCGACTTAGATCGAAGAAAAGAGCTTTGAACGTTCACGAACGTTTAACGAACGCTCAATAAAGGACTTAATCGGTGAATTTAGTGTTAAAAGATTCGAAAATGAAATATTTTCTAATGAAATCATAGTTCACATGATTTGTGAGCTAACGGCTTTTGAACGAGTCAATTAAGACTTAGAATGAATAAGTTATGAGCCCAGAAAATTCACAGAAGAAAAAAATATGGGAAATTTTCTCTGAGGCAGGGTCGGCGCTGCAGCGTGGCCCAAGGAGGCAAAGCTGGCGCCGCAGCGCCAGGCCGAACCCCAACCTACTGAGAAGTGGGGCCGCAGCGCGGCCAGTAACAAAGGAATTGGCGTCGCAGCGCCAAAACAAAGCTATACCTACTGAGGAGTCGCGCAGCAGCGCGAGCTGAATGAGGAAAGCTAGCGCCGCAGCGCCAGTACTAGGAAAGACACAGTGAAGAATGCTTAGTTATATAAAGAAGGGAGAAGTTAATTGATGATGAATTATTTACTTAATTAACTTGAAGTAACATAATTGAAGATGCTTATAACCTTAAGGATTACAACTAAAAGTTCACGAACGATTACTAGAATGTAAACACAATGTAATGCTATAAACCGTAACGAACATTAACCAATCTAATGAATGATTAGATTGAGAAGAAGGGTAAGATACATTAGTGACATTACCTGATTATATATGACCTAATGTGGTATGTTATGTGATCATGTATTTTAGAATACTTACAAACTCAAAGGAAAAGTATATTAACCGTAGAAGACGCTAAAGGCAAGTGTTCTAACCCTTGTCTAAGTTCTTCTAGACAAGCTTTGTAATTCATATACCTTACACATGAATTGATGTATAATGAAGTCGAAGCCAATTCCTTCGACTAGACTTAATGTGTTTTGTGGATGTCTTTATAATCTATCAAAATATTGTAAATGTTGCTATCTTTTGCCAAACTGTTTTGGTATTGATTTCAAAGAAAGACTGAGTATGATAAAAAAAATGTTTTGTCATCAAACGACAGGCACGTGAGGTTACCAAAACATAAACGTACATACGTTTAAAGAAGTAGTGTTGTATAACATAAAGTACTATAGGCCGATCACTTAGACGTGCTCGTAAGATATGTCGGACTTACGGACTTAGTGTCGGGGTGTCCTTTTTAAAGAAAGAATGAAATGCTCAAGGTCTTGGACCGAAATTGATGTTTAACTTATGTTGGTCATTGTTAAACGCTTTAAGGAAAGGAGAAGTGCTATTTTGAATTATCTATAGTACTTCATAACTATTGATTCAGTTATTAAAGATATACGATTTATATGATTCAAGCCTATTATTTAAATGAAATTGTCATACTTGTTGAGCTAGTTATGCTCACTCTTGCTTGAACCATATGAATGCAGCTAAGACCGAACAGAATGAAGCATCTAATAAGGATAAAGGGAAGGCTAAGGTAGACCAATAAGTTGCCTTTGTAATAGTATAGTATGAATATTGTAATTATTCAATATTATGACAAAGAATCTATGTAATGGTTATAAAGAACCTGGGAATGGTAATATTGTTTTGAAATATATAGAAGACATATTCACTCTTTTGAGGTATTTCAATTGAACGTATGTGTGAACTGTAGCACCGTGTAGAACCATCTATCGGGTTGGAAGATACCCGAATTTGCGGGCGTCACAATTTCCAAGTTAAACGACAACTTTTGACTACTAATCCGGAAATTCTACGATTTTGACGTTGTGACAACCCGAGAATTTGGATATTTATTAAAATCTTAAAATATTGAATTAAGGTTAAATAATAAATCTAAATAGAAAATAAGTGTTTGGATTTGATATTTTCTGTAAAGAATTTTGTGAATTTAAAATTTTTTGTGGAGAATTATTCAGGATTAAGTTTGTAAGTGTATATGTTATGTGTATATAGTTGTATATGTGTACCGTATGTGAATAAGGGTCAAGGGTTGACCAGATAACCTATATCAGTGGAAAACCCTAATATTATATTAAGAACCTTGACGTTCAGTTAGAAAACCCTGGTGATGGATAGGAAACCCTAATATCGGCTCTGAAAACCTTAATTTCAGTTTTGAAAATTTGAAACCCTAATTCAGAATATGAAAACCCTAAATTTGGGAATTCAAAATTTGAGTATGGATATTAAGCGTTATTAAATAATACCTAATTAGGGAAAATCTAACAAATTAGTTAGAAAACCCTAATTGCTAAATAGAAATCCTAATTACTAAATTAGGAACCCTAATTGCTAATTAAGAGATTTTAATGTTAATTAGAAAACCTTGATCCTAATTAACAAGCCCTAATGTTATTAGAAAACTTTAATATAATTAGGAAACCCTAATTATAATCTAGAAATCTTAATTTTTTAATTTTAAAACCTAATTAGAAAATCTAAAAAAATAGTTTTTAAAACCTTAGGATTAAACCCTAAGGGTTGTAGCAAGTTACTAGAATGCCCTTAAAAATGGTGGGCAAAAGGTCTAAAATGACCTTTTTGTATTTTAATTAGGTTGGAGTGCAAATCTTGTCATCATATTGAGTTGTTAACCAAATAAGTATTCATCATGGGTCATATATCATTTATCTCAGTCAATTTGGACATCTAGCAACATTAGATACATGAATCAAAGCTTATAAAGTAAGTAAAGTTACTTACTTTATTTTTCAACCTAGCCAAGTCCTTTCTCTCTCTTCCATCCGAAAATTTCTAGGGAAAGTGAGTGATAAACCAAGGTAAGAACACCTCATGGCTTAACAAGATCAGATCATCAAGGATCAGAAATTAAAAATCAAAGTTGAAGGTATAAACCCTAAAATTTTTAAATCATGTGATTTGATGTTAGATGTTGTTGTTGTTGTTTTAAGTTGTGTATAAGGATGTTATTGAGTGATCTGGGTTGCTATATCATAGATCCATAATATCTAGATGCACGAAAATCAAATTTTCGAAAACTGTCTATGAACCCTAAATTTTGGTCTAACAACCGAATGTTAGGGCTCATAGATCTCTCTATGTTAATGATTAGGTGTGTTTTATGTATTAGATTTGTTCTTTGCCATGTTGGCTACGATTTGGAACTAGAATCAGGGTCAGATCATGTGTAGATTGCAAGTTATAAGTAGTCAAACATGGTTGACCGACCATGACCAACTGGTTTCTGGGCAGCCCATAAACCCATAAATGGTCTGACATGATTTTCTAGGCTCCTGATCTTGCTGATGCTAAGTTGTTATGTTATGTTGTTTTATGGAGGTTGTAGACTGGTATATGGACTTCACATACAAGTCATTATAACACTTATATCATGTCCAGGATGAGACATAATCAAGGTAAAACTTGGGTTGACCGTCTGCCTATGAACATTTCTGGAAAACCTAGAAATGTTCAAGAACAGTTTTTCAGGCCTACTTTGATCGGCCCAAATCTTACTTAGGTGATGTTGTTATGTTGATGTAATATTATAGAAATGTACCCGGACATGTATGCTGCAAGATTGAACCGTTGGATCTGTGACATCTCGGAGTTTTAAGAATTAATGTGTTGAATAAATTATTTGAGTTGTGATTCTGGGGACAGAATTCTTGTAAGGAGGGAAAGATGTAACAATCCAGAATTTCCAGAATTTTAATTGTAATTTTTAAATATTTATTGAATTATATAAATATTTAATAGATGTGTTTAAACGTTGAATAAATATTTGTTTAATTGATTTGATTTGATTTGGTTAATTATTTGTTTAATAAATAATTAATGAGTTAAGAAAATTAATAATTATGGGATAATGTGCTAACTTAATTTAACAATTAAGTTAGAGAGTTTATAATGATTAAATGAATTATTATATTGATATTTCATTTTTTATGGGTAATTATTTGTATTGAGTTTTGTGATTAAATGATTTAATTGATAAATTATTATTAGAATTAATTAATTAAGTATGAAAACTTAATTTAATAGAAATGTGACAAATAACTATATTATATGTGACGCCCCCAAATTCAGGTACTTGAAACCCGAACTCGGTGCTTCACGATACCATTTTATGAGCGAAATATAACTAATAATAATAGCAATAATATAGATTATCAAATATAATTTACATATTATCAAAGTTTAAAATCCCAAGTACGAAACATTTAAACATTCGTTACATTACATGATAATTAATATATATCATCATTATCCTAATGAAGTCTAGTTATTACAAAAGATAGCATTATCATTCATTCAGCGACCTTCCCTTTGCCTTTGTTCTTGGCAGAGCCTTCAGGTTGATCACACTTAGCTGAAAACATTTAAATTAAGCAAGAATGAGCATTTGAGTGCCCAGCGAGTAACAGAAACAATAACAGTTAGCTGAACGAATTAAATATTTTCTTTAAACGATACTTCTACAGTGAATCAACAGTTGTGAAGTAAGCTGAACCAGTAATAAACAACATATCATTTCGATTTTAGATTTTTAAAACTACGTAATGATTATAAATGAGGATCAGTTGACATACAATGAACATTATTTTCTATTTTCGAAAAGGTTACACAAAACTTCATCTGTAAACCGTCATAATTTACGGACACGGGGGTGATCAGCCCGTTATGCCCTGTATTGATCTATACTACATTAAAGGACGATATTTTCGTCCAGCATATCTGCCTTAGGAGCATAAAAGTTTCTCATATTTGGGATGTTCATACCAGTATAGAATCCAAACCAAAATAATTCGGTTGGATAATGATAAAGTTCTTATCTTGTTCAACAACACTTTTAAGTTTGTGTCTAGCCAGATCAAATAGCTTAGACGACTTTTAATTCAATGTGTACATATTGGACACTGATATGTATGTATCAACATGTGATAAAATATAATGATTATTCAAGCGAGGACACTTGTATAACCATGTTTAGAAATTAACGAATAGAATATATATATATATATATATATATATATATATATATATATATATATATATATATATATATATATATATATCTTGATTTAAAATAACAGAATAAAAAGAACTTGTACAACAATTATAATTTAATAACTTACTTATACAGAATCATTGCATAAGTGTATACAAAGGGTGAAATATTTGAACAATTGAAATGAATAATTTAGATATTATCTTACACATGTCCATTGCATAAAGTAAATGCAAAGGGTTAGATACTTGCATTGTCTGTTGCTTACACAATTTAGATTTATCTTTTATATCAAGCCCTATCATTAAATAGATCATTCGTTCGATTAGAATAATATATCATATCACTTTGTACTGTTATTTGCTGTCAGCACAAAACTTAATCACATTGTCATGTAAGTTTAACAACCATTGAATCACAAATAAACATTTATCAAGTCAATCTTTCTAAGTCTAGAACAATTTCTAAAATATGTTATGAATTTTCAAACACCGGAATCACTATTGAATGATTTAAATATTAAACAATTCTATTATCATTAATATTTAATTAATATTAAACTATTAATGAAACCATTGCCAAAATGTTAAAGTTATTTATAATAACTCAAAATACTTTTAAAGTATTAATATTATCCTTAAATGATTTTTAAAATATTTAAAATCATTTTTAAATAATCACCATTAATATTAAAGTATTAATGTATTATTTATCAACATATTAAAAGTCATTAATTATAACTTAAAATATTTTTAATTCATTTATATCCTTTTTAAATGATTTTTAAATTAATAAAATCATTTTTAAATTATTTATTTAATATAATTATTAAATAAATTTAATATCATTAATATTAAGTTATTAATGAAATTATCCTTTAAATATTAAAAGTTATATTTTATAACTTAAAATATCTTTAAACACTTTATTTTCATTTAAAATGATTGTTATGTTATTAAAATTATTTTTAAACTAATTTATTTAATATAATTATTAAATAACTTTAATATCATTAATAATAATCAATTAATGAAATTTATCTTAAAATATTAAAAGTTATGTTTTATAACTTAAAATATTTTTAAACTATTTATTTTTATTTCAAATGATTTTTATAATATTAAAATCATTTTTAATTAATTTATTTAATTTAATTTGCTAAATAAATCTAATATCATTAATTATAAATAATTAATGAAATTTACTTTAAATTATTAAAAGCTATATTTTATAACTTAAAATATTTTTAAATAACTTATTATCATTTAAAATGATTTTTAATATAATAAAATCATTTTTAATTAATTTATTTAATGTATTTAATAAATAAATTTATTATCAATAATAGTTAAATAAATACTAATATTTATGAAAAATATTTCAAATTATTAAAAGTTAATTTTTATAACTTCAAATAATTTTAAAAATAATTTTTGTAATTTTTGAAAATTAATTACTATTTTTAAATAATTTTTAAAATTTAAATAATTAATTTTAATAAAAGTGTCGCTAAAGACTGCCTATAGCGACAAAACCGTCGCTATAGGTGTTCTTCGCGTTCTTGGTCAAACCCAGAAAATACATGACAGTTTCGATGGTGCTACTTTGACCATCAATTATGAACTGTGTAATATGTTTCTGTGACTATTTTTGGTCTGATTGTGTACTACAATTGCAACACTACAATACCCAACAACAAACATGGCCAACAAGCATAACATAAACGAGATCTGGAGCCTTAAACAAGTTGTCAGATATGTTCCTCATTTTCTGGGTTACCCATAAATGAAGAACAGTTCGACTGGCTAGTTTTGGGCTTCCACAACTTAACAATTTTGTGTTGTTTTTGTGATTTAAAAACTGAAGTATGTACCCAACATAACAAGGAAGAGTTCTATCACATTATATTACTTAAACAACATCAGATCAAACATAATAAGGTCGGTCAAACCATGTCAGACGGCATGGTCAAGCGATTTCTGGGTTACCCAGAAAACAGCTTCCATGATCGTCTGTCCTAGTTTGACCGTCCATAGTGTTCAATCGATTGATTATTTTAAGGCTCTAAAAGTCTTAACCTGAAGTCCATATACCATACCATAACATTGTTACAACAACAGAAACAAAAAAACTAACAACAGAAAGATCTGGGCCCATGAACTTGCTGTCAGAGCTTTCTGGGCAAGTTCATGGCTACCCAGATTTCAACCAGTCAATGCCGGTCAACGTGGTTTGACCACGATTATCTTGCAATCTAAAATAGATATAGGCCTGATTCTTGATCCAGATCAAAGACCACATGTCAGGCTACACATAGCAACTTAAAAACAACAAAAATCGTAAACGACCAAAGATCTGTGGCCACTGACATTCGTTGTCAGACGACAGTTTAATTTTTTTTTTCAGATTTTACAAATCTTCAAATCCGAGCCTCTAGATGTAAGACCCCAACTTAATATAAATGAAATTGAATTTTCTCAATTTATTATTTTAAAATAGTAGGGGTTGATTTGATTAATGTGATTAGTTATGGGTACAAATGCGCAAATATTTTTAAATAAGCAAGTGGTTATAAAATATTCATTGTTATCGGGGAATATTCGGTTGGTCGTGGAATATTCTTATTGTCGGGGAATATTCGTACGACGGCGCAGCCTTGTGTGGGCCCTATAACGAAAAGCGATTAGATGAAGAAAACGACAAGTATAAGTTGTTTATAATAACGGCGTAGTTGTTACCGTTAATACTGTTGAAATACTCGGTGGTTAAAACACAGTAGCACACGGTATTGCACCAATTATTGATTCTTACGTAAGAAGGCACTACTTAATAATTGTTACAGTAATTACTGTTCAATATTATATTTTATTGATTCAATAATTGCTACGTTGATATTGTATATTACTGTTGTTTCAATAATTGTCACTACACAATATTTTCCATTATCGGAGCAATAATTCATATTATCTGAATAATACTATTAGATAACATTACTGACAATGTCTAGAAAGTTCTGTCTAAGGAGAGGTTTGGTCACCTAATTGCGCGCCAGTAAGGAGAGATCCTTATTGGAAAGCCCCATCTTTCCTGGGAACTGCCTAGTTGTCAGTATTGTGATTCTGTAATATTATTTGTGAATAATTAATTATTAATTTATATGATGAGAAAAATATTCATTGTATGTGGATATAAATGGAGAAAATTTTTAATGTGACAATTGTTGAAAATTAATATTTTATCTTTTTCTGATAAAAAATTTATTAAAATATATTATTATATTATAATAATATAATAACGGTGATATTTTTACAATGAATGTGGGATATATGAATAAATGAGGAGGAAGAGTATTTTTGTTACTAAAAATATTTAAAAACATGTTTTTCATGTTTGTGGACCCTATTTCTTGACCGAAATTTGATTATAGCATGTAAAATCGTCCGTTTATGGATTTCAGTCAATTTCTGTTTAGAATTTGGAAAAATTTTCTTCTGCAAAGTTGTAGAGAATGGAATTTTCTATGGAAAGGACATGAGATTCGAATTTTTCTAATAAAAAGGATATTTATTATAAATTATTGAAGTTCCGTAGTTTCGGAATAATTGATTTTTGAAAGTTTTAATTGTTTTATTCAAGAAAAATGTTTTTTGTAATCCCACATGTGTGGTAAATGAGCTGAATTCAGATTCTTTGGTGGTGGGCTTGAATATTTAATAAATAAAATTATTTTATTAAATTTTCTGTTTTAGTGTTCTAAGCATTTTCCTATAAATAGGGTGCTTAGGTTAGAATTAAAAAACACACCAGAAACTAAAGTTTTCTCTCTCTTTCTCTCTCTATATTATCAAGCGTATTTTTGTGAGTATTTTAAGACTTTGAGTGTTGTTATACGGTGCAAGTTCCCTTCAGCACTATATCCAGTATCCCAGTTAGAAGTACTGTCTTTTCAAGGTAAGGGATGTTATTTTTTTTATAGATGATATTATTTCTTTCAATACCATTATGTCGAAATATTGATATGAACTTTTTATCAAATTTAGAACTTTTAGTGTCGGGATTACTATTCACGTATACGACACTATTCACGAATACCTTTGCTGAAAAATTAAATTTTCATTTTTTTTCTTTTCAAGATATCTATTATGGATACTAGCTTTGATTGTATCTATGTTTTGATCATTCTAAAATTTTACTCCACTATGGTTATTTATGAAGTATTTTTAAACTTGGATTGTTTAAAGTACGAATCCTTAATATTTGTTCTTTTGTTTCACTAGATTCGTTTTTTTAAAAATATTTTTCATCATCCTCAGTCCTAAATGATGATATTACTGAATATCTTTGGCCTGTAGTGCAAAGATGAATAATTTTCTGATGAATAATTTTTTGATGAATATCTTTGGCCCGTAGTGCAAAGATGAACAGGTGTTTAGATGAACATGACAAACTGATGAATATCTTTGGTCTGTAGTGCAAAGATGAATATTTGATTCAAGATGTATATTGATTGATGTTACAGGGATAAAATATTGATGATGGACTTTTAAATTCATAGATGATAGTAGATTTCATCATCTACTTAACTCTTCTAATGAATTATTATTTCCGCTGTGAATATTGATTTAAAATTTGTTGTCTATTGTATTCTATTAGATTTTTTTCCTGTTGAAGACTAACGATAATTTGTTCTATATTATCTTAGTCATAATATTCTTTATTGGGCTAGTTGAGCTCACCATTTCCTTTTTGTTCCATTTTTCTTCTCAGGAGGCGAGAGTGTAGCGAGTACTAGTCGGCGTATGGAATGATAGTTCTAGAAAGATATTTTAGTAGTCCTCACTATTTTTATTAAATAAAGTATCAATAATTGTTATGAGGACTTATTTGAGTGTGGATATTGTCTAGAAGACAATAGTTGTATTTTAAACTCACACTTAAGTGTTGTCGTATTTTGCACGACAATTGTATTAATAAAATTGTAGTTATTTCTGTAACATGTATTTGGCAACTCAGAATGAGTGATGTATACCTATTTTGGGGGCGTCACACTAGATGTTATGGATCTAACATCTAGCAACCCAGATCATCATTATGCACTATATCAAACATATTTAACACAAAAAAAAATAACATCAAACAACAGATCGATGGACAGATTGTAGCTTAGGATTTTATACCTCTTATGAACAATTTTTGATTCTAGGCTTCTGATTTGGTTATCGTGTTCATGGGGCTTTGATTTGGGACTGATATACTAGCAAATTTCGGAGGTGAGAGCTTGAGAGAGCTTAGGTTGAGAGTTGGTACAACAATGAGCATGAATGTTCAATTTTCTCTCTCTCAATCTATTTATACAAGTGTATGATGCATGTATTGACTGATATTGCTTGATTTGCTGGAGATTTAGGTGGTATTAAGTCAACATGTTAGGTCACCCACTCCCCACTTGTCGAGCTTTGCAATTTACATAATAAAGAAAATCCAAAGAGGGGTATTTTAGTCTTTTTGCTTGGAAATTTAATGGCATTTTGGGCAATTAGCAAACCTTTAGGGTTTGACCCTTAGGATTTAACCCTAAGGTTTTCCAACAATTGCATTCTAGAATTACATTTTAGGGTTTAAAAAAAAATAAAATACACAAACTAACTTTCTAATTTTTGAAAATTAGGGTTTCCTAATTATGATTAATTATCTAATTACACTATACATGAACATTAGTGTTTTAGTGTTCACTAATTACCATTTAGCTTACAATTAACAAATTAGGGTTACTAATTTTAGAATTAGGGTTTCTAGTTAATTAGGGTTTCCAAAATTTATTAGGGTTTTTCTAATTAACATTTAATCCTATATAACACAACATAAATCAAATAACGCCATTACTAATCATTCTTGAACTCTAATTTGAGTTTTAAATTAGGGTTTAGCACAAAAATCTAGGGTTTTCAAATACCGCATCATAATTGGCCAACCATTATCAATACGTACATACTATACATATTTATAGCACTGAAAAATCAAAATATAATTAATATTATATGATTATTCTCATTCCTTGATAAAAATCCAAAATTAGGGTTTGGATTCCATATCAGATTTATTCTTCATATATAACCTTATTAATTAAGTTAAAAATAATTAACTCAATTAATCTTACATAAATTCATAAAATTAATAATTATTATAATAATTCTAAAAATAATTTCATATATTATTTAAATAATATATAATTATATTTTCATGGAAAATAATTAATAAAAATATTTCCACTATAAATTAATTATTATAAGAATATACTTTATAAAAATTAACAATTCTAAAATAAAATTATTTGTAAACATTTATGTAATAAATATATTTTTATTTATCACATAAATACATATACACATTATCTTGTATAAATCCTCATCTTTAAAAATAAAATAAATTAAATTATATGCAAAATTTTAGATTTATTTATATAGAAAATATCGGGTTGTCACATTCACTCTCTCTTATAAAGATTTTGTCCCCGGAATCACCGTTTAAAAACCTATTCATACAGGGGTATATCATACACAATCATTGCAAGTAGATCTCGATCAACTTTGATGAAACTGATCTTTAACTATTCACATAAAGCTTGTCTTTCTGATTAAACGAAAATTTGATTTCTAAACGAACTCAAATTCCTCCTTCAAAATTTTCTTTATAAAATAATTTACTACATATATGAAAATCATGTATAATAAAATAAAAGTTATACGAATAATACCTGGAGTTCCATTGCCAGCTGCCGCCGTATCCTAGACTGTCATGTTGAAGACCCTTGCAGTAGATTTTGTCGACTTGCTAGATGATTTTGGTCCCGTGATCGCCAAAGTTCTGCCGCTTTTCCCCATGTTCACGCTTTCTGCCTCCGTCCTCCTTTTCGGATAGTCCTTCACCTTATGCTGCTTTGATCCGCACAAAAAATACCCACTAATAGTTCTAGGATTGGGGCAGTTGGGAGAGATATGGCCCTCTTGCCCACACTTAAAACATGCAAATTTACCTTCCAGACATTCCCCCAAATGGTTCTTTCCACAGTTCCCACATTGCACCACCTGCTTCTTTCACCTGCATACCCCCAAATTTATTTCCCTTCCGCTTTTCACTCATATTCCCACTATTTGTTTCCACCTTCCCAGCTCCCTCAACGCTACCATTGTTCCTTCTTTTCTTGTTGTAGAGGCTCATGGCCTCACTCCCCTCCTCAGCTATAATCGCTTTTTCCATGAGTGCTGCAAATGTGGTGATTTGCAACACTGCCACTCTATTGTAGAGCTAGGGTTTTAATCCCAGCTCAAATCTTCTAGATTTCCTAGCCTCCGTATCAACTTGATGCGGGGCAAACCAAGCTAACTCATTAAACTTGGCGGCGTATTCTGACACCATCATATTTTTCTACTTTAATTCTAGAAATTTTACCTCCATCCTAGCCTGCATACTAGATGAAAAATAGTTTTCAAAAAATAAAGTTTTAAATCCTTCCCAAGCAACTACACCAGCTCCTGCCCTTGCCTGATTCGCTTCCCAGCAAAAAAATTGCCTCACCCTTCATCATGTAGGTGGCAAAAGCAGTCTTTTTCCCCTCAGCTACCCTAGCTATAACGAACGCTTTTTCGATTTCCTTAAGCCAAGTTTGGGCTTCTATAGGGTCAATTGTACCTCTAAATTCGGGCAGTCCTGCAGCCTTGAAGTCTTTGCAGTTTGCCAAGTGGTTGTCTAGCTGGTTCCCTGCGGCTGGTATTCCTTATTGCATTGCCTGAGCTATCATGTTTGCAAATTGCTGCATTGGATCTGGTTGTTGTCCCCCAGCGTTATTGACAGATTCTTCTGCCCTTTGATTTCTAGTTTGACTTCTTGGCGGCATTATCTGATTAAATAAAACATAATTTAACTTTCATTCTAAACCTTATCACATAAGTTTAATATATTAAACGTGTTTCATTACTCAAACATAAGTTCATTTTCATTAAGTCGTAGTAATTTACATAATATAGCCCATACTGCAATCCCTTTGTGACCACAAAAATTGAGATTTACAACTTTAACTTATACAAAAGTTGAGAATATTACATTACACAGACATACATAACACAAATATTACATTAAACACACCTACACCACAGAACCTATACTACCTATTCCTTACGCCTTTTTTTTTACCTTAGACAACTTTTTGCCTGATGACCTCTTATTCCACAAATAAAATAGACACATTTCTTTGGATTGGGATAATGAGGAGAGAAATGCCCCTCCCGTCTGCAATTGTAGCAAACATATTCCCCTTTCCTGCATACACCTTCATGTTTCTTATCACAATTTGCACACCTTTCTATTCGATTAATTTTTCCTTGGTTGTTATCAGGATTTCCTATATCACGGTCTTTCATCTTTTACCCTTCTTGCTCGGAGCTGTGCACGCTTTGTTGTTTTTAGCTCCAATTTGGTCAATTTAGATTTTAAGCTTATCTTGTTCTTCCATTATTTCTATTAATGCTTTCCGTAGTTGGCTATTTAGTAGTTTTTCTATTTCCCACAGCTTTTCCAAAGAGGAAATCTGGTCTCCCGCAGATTCTGCACCTCGGCTGATGCTTGATCAGCTCCAACTTCAGTGTCTGAATCACTATCTGTCAGTTCCACCATTTCGGGATCTGGTATTACGTTTTCTACAGTAACCACCTCATCGAGGTTGCTTTCACTTTGAGCCTCTATTTCAGCTATTGGCTTTGATATTGGCTCCTTCTTTACGATCCGAGGGTATCCTAATCCTTTTTCACATGACAACTACACACATAAATTATCCTGATTAGCATATAATATATACACATAACAAACAATAGTTTTATATAGGTTAATTTTTATTTTGTTTGACGATAAATTATTCAATTCACCTCTTTTTAAACTCTATATGAGTTATTTATATTTTCAATATTTTCCTCTGTTCTAAGGTTATAGCCTAAGGTCTGTCCCACCTAAGGTTTCTAACCCTATAGCTCTGATACCAACCTGTGACGTCCACAAATTCAGGTACTTGAAACCCGAACTCGGTGCTTCACGATACCATTCTATGAGCGGAATATAACTAATAATAATAGCAATAATATAGATTATCAAATATAATTTACATATTATCAGAGTTTTAAATCCCAAGTACGAAACCTTTAAACATTCGTTACATTACATGATAATTAATATATATCATCATTATCCTATTAAAGTCTAGTTATTACAAAAGATAGCATTATCATTCATTCAGCGACCTTCCCTTTTCCTTTGTTCTTGGCAGAGCCCTCAGGTTGATCACACTTAGCTAAAAACAATTAAATTAAGAAAGAATGAGCATTTGAGTGCCCAGCAAGTAACGAAAACAATAATAGTTAGCTAAACGAATTAAATGTTTTCTTTGAACGATACTTCTACAATGAATCAACAGTTGTGAAGTAAGCTGAACCAGTAATAAACAACATATCATTTCGATTTCAAATTTTTGAAACTACGTAATGACTATAAATGAGGATCAGTTGACAGACAATGAACATTGTTTTCTATTTTTGAAAAGGTTACAAAAAACTTCATCTGCAAACCATCATAACTTACGGACACGGGGGTGATCAGCCCGTTATGCCCTGTATTGATCAATACTACATTAAAGGATGATATTTTCGTCCAGCATATCCGCCTTAGGCGCATAAAAGTTTTCCATATTTGGGATGTTCATACCAGTCTAGAATCCAAACCAAAATAATTTGGTTGGATAATGATAAAGTTCTTATCTTGTTCAACAACACTTTTAAGTTTGTATCTAGCCAGATCAAATAGCTTAGACGGCTTTTAATTCAATGTGTACATACTGGACACCGATATGTATGTATCAACATGTGATAAAATATAATGATTATCCAAGTGAGGACACTTGTATAACCATGTTTAGAAATTGACGAATAGAATATATATATATCTTGATTTACAATAACAGAATAAAAGGAACTTGTACACCAATTATAATTTAATAGCTTACTTATACAGAATCATTGCATAAGTGTATACAAAGGTTGAAATATTTGAATAATTAAAATGAATAGTTTAGATATTATCTTACACATGTCCGTTGCATAAAGTAAATGCAAAGGGTTAGATACTTGCCTTGTCTGCTGCTTACACAACTTAGATTTATCTTTTATATCAAGTCATATCGTTAAATAGATCATTCGTTCGATTAGAATAATATATCATATCACTTTGTACTGCTATTTGCAGTCAGCACATAACCTAATCACATTATCATGTAAGTTTAACAACCATTGAATCACAAATAAACATTTATCAAGTCAATCTTTCTAAGACAGATCAATTTCTAAAATAGGTCATGAATTTTCAAACACCGAAATCACTATTGAATGATTTAAATATTAAACAATTCTATTATTATTAATATTTAATTAATATTAAACTATTAATGAAACCATTGCCAAAATGTTAAAGTTATTTATAATAACTCAAAATACTTTTAAAGTATTAATATTATCCTTAAATGATTTATAAAATATTTAAAATCATTTTTAAATAATCACCATTAATATTAAAGTATTAATGTAATATTTATCAACATATTAAAAGTCATTAATTATAACTTAAAATATTTTTAATTCATTTATATCCTTTTTAAATGATTTTTAAATTAATAAAATTATTTTAAAACTATTTATTTAATATAATTATTAAATAAATTTAATATCATTAATATTAAATTAATATCATTAATATTAAGTTATTAATGAAATTATCCTTTAAATATTAAAAGTTATATTTTATAACTTAAAATATCTTTAAACACTTTATTTTCATTTAAAATGATTGTTATGTTATTAAAATTATTTTTAAACTAATTTATTTAATATAGTTATTAAATAACTTTAATATCATTAATAATAATCAATTAATGAAATTTATCTTTAAATATTAAAAGTTTTATTTTATAACTTAAAATATTTTTAAACTATTTATTTTCATGTAAAATGATTTTTATAATATTAAAATTATTTTTAATTAATTTATTTCATTTAATTTGCTAAATAAATCTAATATCATTAATATTAAATAATTAATGAAATTTACTTTAAAATATTAAAAGTTATATTTTATAACTTAAAATATTTTTAAATAACCTATTATCATTTAAAATGATTTTTAATATAATAAAATTATTTTTAATTAATTTATTTAATGTATTTAATAAATAAATTAATTATCAATAATATTTAAATAAATACTAATATTTATGAAAAATATTTCAAATTATTAAAAGTTAATGCATAACAGTTTCGAGTGTGCTATTTTGACCATCAATTATGAACTGTGTAATGTGTTTCTGTGACTGTTTTTGGTCTGATTGTGTAGTACAATTGCAACACTACAATACCCAACAACAAACATGGCCAACAAGCATAACATAAGCGAGATCTGGAGCCTTAAACAAGCTGTCAGATCTGTTCTTCATTTTCTGGGCTACCCATAAATGAAGAACAGTTCGACTGGCTAGTTTTGGGCTTCCACAACTTACTAATCTTGTGTTGTTTTTGTGATTTAAAAACTGAAGTATGTACCCAACATAATGAGGAAGAGTTCTATCACATTATACTACTTAAACAACAACAGGCCGGTCAAACCATGTCAGACGACATGGTCAAGCGTTTTCTGGGTTACCCAGAAAACAGCTTCCATGAATGTCTGTCCTAGTTTGACCATCCATAGTGTTCAATCGATTGATTATTTCAAGGTTCTAAAAGTCTTAACCTGAAGTCCATATATCATACCATAACATTGTTACAACAACAGAAACAAAAAAACTAACAACAGAAAGATCTGGGCCTATGAACTTACTGTCAGAGCTTTTTGGGCAAGTTCATGGCTACCCAGATTTCAACCAGTCAATGCCGATCAACGTGGTTTGACCACGATTATCTTGCAATCTAAAACTGATATAGGCCTAATTCTTGATCCAGATCAAAGACCACATGTCAGGCTACACATAGCAACTTAAAAACAACAAAAATCGTAAACGACCAAAGATCTGTGGCCACTGACATTCGTTGTCAGACCACAGTTTAATTTTTTCCCAGATTTTGCAAATCTTCAAATCCGAGCCTCTAGATGTTATGGATCTAACATCTAGCAACCCAGATCATCATTATACATTATATCTAACATATTTAACACAAAAAAAATAACATCAAACAATAAATCGATGGACAGATTGTAGCTTAGGATTTTATACCTCTTATGAACAATTTATGATTCTAGGCTTCTGATTTGGTTATGGTGTTCGTGGGACTTTGATTTGGGACTGATATACTAGCAAATTTCAGAGGTGAGAGCTTGAGAGAGCTTAGGTTGAGTTGGTACAAAAATGAGCAAGAATGTTCAATTTTCTCTCTCTCAAACTATTTATATAAGTGTACGATGCATGTATTGACTGATATTGCTTGATTTGCTGGAGATTTAAGTTATATTAAGTCAATATGTTAGGTCACCCACTCCCCACTTGTCAAGCTTTACAATTTACATAATAAAGAAAATCCAAAGAGGGGTATTTTGGTCTTTTCGCTTGCAAATTTAATGGCATTTTGGGCAATTGGCAAACCCTTAGGATTTGACACTTTAAACCCTAAGATTTTCCAACAATTGCATTCTAGAATTATATTTTAGGGTTTTAAAAAAATAAAATACAAAAAATAACTTTCTAATTTTTGAAAATTAGGATTTCCTAATTATGATTAATTATCTAATTACACAATACATGACCATTAGTGTTTTAGTGTTCACTAATTAGCATTTAGCTTACAATTAACAAATTAGGGTTACTAAATTAGCAAATTAGGGTTACTAATTTTAGAATTAGGGTTTCTAGTTAATTAGGATTTCCAAATTTTATTAGGGTTTTCCTAATTAGCATTTAATCCTATATAACACAACATAAATCAAATAACATCATTACTAATCAATCTTGAACTATAATTTGAGTTTCAAATTAAGGTTTAGCACAAAAAATCTAGGGTTTTCAAATACCGCATCATAATTGGCCAACCATTACCAATACGCACATACTGTACATATTTATAGCACTGAAAAATCAAAATATAATTAATATTATATGATAATTCTCATTCCTTGATAAAAATCCAAAATTAGGGTTTGGATTCCATATCTGATTTATTTTTCATATATAACCTTATTAATTAAGTTAAAAATAATTAACTCAATTAATCTTACATAAATTCATAAAATAAATAATTATTATAATAATTCTAAAAATCATTTCATATATTATTTAAATAATATATAATTATATTTTCATGGAAAATATTTAATAAAAACATTTTCACTATAAATTAATTATTATAATAATATATTTTATAAAAATCAAAAATTCTAAAATAAAATTGTTTGTAAACATTTATGTAATAAATATATTTTTATTTACCACATAAATACATATACACATTATCTTGTACAAATCATCATCTTTAAAAATAAAATAAAATAAATTATATGCAAAATTTCATATTTATTTATATAGAAAACACCGGGTTGTCACATTCACTCTCCCTTATAAAGATTCCATCTCCGGAATCACCGTTTAAAAACCTATACATACAGGGGTATATCATACACAATCATTGCAAGTAGATCTCGATCAACTTTGATCGAACTTATCTTTAACTATTCACACAAAGCTTGTTTTTCTAATTAAACGGAAATTTTATTTCTAAAAGAACTCAAATTCCTCCTTCAAAATTTTCTTTATAAAATAATTTACTATATATATGAAAATCATGTATAATAAAATAAAAGTTATACGAATAATACCGGGAGTTCCATTGCTAGCTGCCGCCGTATCCTGGACTATTATGTTGAAGACCCTTGCAGTATATTTTGTCGGCATGCTAGATGATGTTGGTCCTGTGATGGCCAAAGTTCCGCCGCTTTTCCCCATGTTTACGCTTTCTGCCTCCGTCCTCCTTTTCGGACAGTCCTTCACCTTATGCTCCTTTGATCCGCACAGAAAACACCCACTAATAGTTCTAGGATTGGGGCAATTGGGAGAGATATGACCCTCCTGCCCACACTTAAAACATGCAAATTTACCTTTCAGATATTCTCCCAAATGGTTCTTTCCACAGTTCTCACATTGCACCACTTGCTTCTTATTTGTACCTTCCTACTTCACCTGCATACCCCCAAAGTTGTTTCCCTTCCTCTTTTCACTCTTACTTCCACTGTTTGTTTCCACCTTCCCAGCTCTCTCAACCTTACCCTTGTTCCATCTTTCCTTGTTGTAGAGGCTCATGGCCTCAATCCCCTCCTCAGATATAATCGCTTTCTCCTTGAATACTGCAAATGTAGGAATTTGCAACACTGCCACTCTATTGTAGAGCAAGGGTTTTAATCCCAGCTCAAACCTTCTAGCTTTCCTAGCCTCCGTATCAATTTGATGCGGGGCGAACCAAGCCAACTCATTAAACTTGGCGGCGTATTCTGACACCATCATATTTTTCTACTTCAATTCCAGAAATTTTGTCTCCATCCTAGCCTACATACTAGATGAAAAATAGTTTTCAAAAAATAAAGTTTTAAACCCTTCCCAAGCAACTACACCTGCTCCTGCCCTTACCTGATTCGCTTCCCACCAAAAATTTACCTCACCCTTCATCATGTAAGTGGCAAAAGCGGTCTTTTGCCCCTCAGCTAGCCTAGCTATAACGAACGCCTTTTTAATTTTCTTAACTCAAGTTTGGGCTTCTATAGGGTCAATTGTACCTCTAAATTTGGGCGGTCCTGCGGCCTTGAAGTCTTTGAAGTTTGCCAAGTGGTTGTCTAGCTGGTTCCCTACGGCTGGTATTCCTTATTGCATTGCCTGAGCTACCATGTTTGCAAATTGCTGCATTGGATCTGGTTATTGTCCCCCAGTGTTATTGATAGATTCTTCAGCCCTTTGATTTCTAGTTTGACGTCTTGGCGGCATTATCTGATTAAATAAAACATAATTTAACTTTCATTCTAAACCTTATCACATAAGTTTAATATATTAAACTTGTTTCATTACTCAAACATAAGTTCATTTTCATTAAGTCATAGTAATTTACATAACATAGCCCATACTGCTATCCCTTTGTGACTACAAAAATCGAGATTTACAACTTTAACTTATACAAAAGTTGAGAATATTACATTACACAGACATATATAACACAAATATTACATTAAACACACCTACACCACAGAACCTATACTACCTATTCCTTGTGCCTTTTATTTTTGACCTTGGATAACTTTTTGCCTGATGACCTCCTATTCCACAAATAAAACAGACACATTGCTTTGGATTGGGACAATGATGAGAGAAATGTTCCTCCCATCCATAATTGTAGCAAAAATATTCCTTTTCTTGTATACACCTTCATGTTTCTTGTCACAATTTGCACACCTTTCTATTCGATTAATTTTTCCTTGGTTGTTATCAGGATCTCCTATATCACAGTCTTTCATCTTTTTTCCCCTTCTTGCTCGGAGCTGCGCACGCTTTGTTCCTTTTAGCTCCAATTTGGTCAATTTGGATTTTAAGCTTATCTTGTTCTTCCATTGTTTCTATTAATGGTTTTCGTAGTTGGCTATTTAGTAGTTTTTCTATTTCCCACAGCTTTTCCAAAGAAGAAACCTGGTCCCGCAGATTCTGTACCTCGGTTGATGCTTGATCAGCTCCAACTTCAGTGTCTGAATCACTATCTGTCAGTTCCACTATTTTCAGATCTGGTATTACGTTTTCCATAATAACCACCTCATCGAGGTTGCTTTCACTTTGAGCCTCTATTTTAGCTATTGGCTTTGATATTGGCTCCTTCTTTACGATCCGAGGGTATCCTAATCCTTATTCACCTGACATCTACACACATAAATTATCCTGATTAGCATATAATATATACACATAACAAACAATAGTTTTATATAGGTTAATTTTTATTTTGTTTAACGATAAATTTATTCAATTCACCTCTTTTTAAACTCTATATGAGTTATTTATATTTTCAATGTTTCCCTCTGTTCTAAGGTTATAGCCTAAGGTCTATCCCACCTAAGGTTTCTAACCCTATAGCTCTGATACCAACATGTGACGCCCCCAAATTCAGGTACTTGAAACACGTACTCGGTGCTTCACAATACCATTCTATGAGCGGAATATAACTAATAATAATAGCAATAATATAGATTATCAAATATAATTTACATATTATTAGAGTTTTAAATCCCAAGTATGAAACCTTTAAACATTCGTTACATTACATGATAATTAATATATATCATCATTATCCTAATAAAGTTTAGTTATTACAAAAGATAGCATTATCATTCATTCAGCGACCTTCCCTTTTTCTTTGTTCTTGGCAGAGCCTTCAGGTTGATCACACTTAGCTAAAAACATTTAAATTAAGCAAGAATGAACATTTGAGTGCCCAACAAGTAACGAAAATAATAACAGTTAGCTGAACGAATTAAATGTTTTCTTTGAATGATACTTCTACAATGAATCAACAGTTGAGAAGTAAGCTAAACCAGTAACAAACAACATATCATTTCGATTTCAAATTTTTGAAACTACGTAATGACTATAAATGAAGATCAGTTGATAGACTATGAACATTGTTTTTTATTTTCGAAAAGGTTACACAAAACTTCATCTGTAAACCGTCATAACTTACGGACACGGGGGTGATCAGCCCCGTTATGCTTTGTATTGATCATTACTACATTAAAGGATGATATTTTCGTCCAGCATATCCGCCTTAGGCGCATAAAAGTTTCCCATATTTGGGATGTTCATACCAGTCTCGAATCCAAACTAAAACAATTCGGTTGGATAATGATAAAGTTCTTATCTTGTTCAACAACAATTTTAAGTTTGTGTCTAGCCAGATCAAATAGCTTAGACGGCTTTTAATTCAATGTGTACATACTGGGCACCAATATATATGTATTAACATGTGATAAAATATAATGATTATCCAAGTGAGGACACTTGTATAACCATGTTTAGAAATTGACGAACAAAATATATATATCTTGATTTACAATAACAGAATAAAAGGAACTTGTACAACAATTATAATTTAATAACTTACTTATACAGAATCATTGCATAAGTGTATACAAAGGTTGAAATATTTGAACAATTGAAATGAATAGTTTAGATATTATCTTACACATGTCCGTTGCATAAAGTAAATGCAAAGGGTTAGATATTTGCCTTGTCTGCTACTTACACAACTTAGATTTATCTTTTATATCAAGCCCTATCATTAAATAGATTATTCGTTCGATTAGAATAATATATCATATCACTTTGTACTGCTATTTACAGTCAGCACATAACCTAATCACATTATCATGTAAGTTTAACAACCATTGAATCACAAATAAACATTTATCAAGTCAATCTTTCTAAGTCCAGATCAATTTCTGAAATATGTCATGAATTTTCAAACACCGGAATCACTATTGAATGATTTAAATATTAAACAATTCTATTATCATTAATATTTAATTAATATTAAATTATTAATGAAACCATTGCCAAAATGCTAAAGTTATTTATAATAACTCAAATACTTTTAAAGTATTAATATTATCCTTAAATGATTTTTAAAATATTTAAAATTATTTTTAAATAATCACCATTAATATTAAAGTATTAATGTATTGTTTATCAACTTATTAAAAGTCATTAATTATAACTTAAAATATTTTTAATTCATTTATATCCTTTTTAAATGATTTTTAAATTAATAAAATCATTTTAAACTATTTATTTAATATAATTATTAAATAAATTTAATATCATTAATATTATATTAATATCATTAATATTAAGTTATTAACGAAATTATCCTTTAAATATTAAAAGTTATATTTTATAACTTAAAATAACTTTAAACACTTTATTTTCATTTAAAATGATTGTTATATTATTAAAATTATTTTTAAACTAATTTATTTAATATAATTATTAAATAATATTAATATCATTAATAATAATCAATTAATGAAATTTATCTTTAAATATTAAAAGTTATATTTTATAACTTAAAATATTTTTAGACTCTTTATTTTCATTTAAAATGATTTTAATAATATTAAAATCATTTTTAATTAATTTATTTAATTTAATTTGCCAAATAAATCTAATATCATTAATATTAAATTATTAATGAAATTTACTTTAAAATATTAAAAGTTATATTTTATAACTTAAAATATTTTTAAATAACTTATTATCATTTACAATGATTTTTAATATATTAAAATCATTTTTAATTAATTTATTTAATATATTTAATAAATAAATTAATTATCAATAATATTTAAATAAATGCTAATATTTATGAAAAATATTTCAAATTATTAAAAGTTAATTTTTATAACTTAAAATAATTTTAAAAATAATTTTTGTAATTTTCGAAAATTATTTACTATTTTTAAATAATTTTCAGAATTTAAATAATTAATTTTAATAAAAGTTTCGCTAAAGATTACCTATAGCGACAAAACCGTCGCTATAGGTGTTCTTCGCGTTCTTGGCCAAACCCAGAAAATGCATAACAGTTTCGAGGGTGCTACTTTGACCATCAATTATGAACTGTGTAATGTGTTTCTGTGACTGTTTTTGGTCTGATTGTGTACTACAATTGCAACACTACAATACCCAACAACAAACATGGCCAACAAGCATAACATAAGCGAGATCTGGAGCCTTAAACAAGCTGTCAGAGCTGTTCTTCATTTTCTGGGTTACCCATAAATGAAGAACAGTTCGACTGGCTAGTTTTGGGCTTCCACAACTTACTAATCTTGTGTTATTTTTGTGATTTAAAAACTAAAGTATGTACCCAACATAATAAGGAAGAGTTCCATCACATTATATTACTTAAACAACAACAGATCAAACATAATAAGGCTAGTCAAACCGTGTCAGACGACATGGTCAAGCGTTTTCTGGGTTACCCAGAAAATAGCTTCCATGATCGTCTGTCCTAGTTTGACCGTTCATAGTGTTCAATCGATTGATTATTTCAAGGTTCTAAAAGTCTTAACCTGAAGTCCATATACCATACCATAACATTGTTACAACAACAGAAACAAAAAAACTAACAACAGAAAGATCTGGGCCCATGAACTTGCTGTCAAAGCTTTCTGGGCAAGTTCATGGCTACCCAGATTTCAACCAGTCAATGCCGGTCAACGTGGTTCGACCACGATTATCTTGCAATCTAAAACTGATATAGGTCTGATTCTTGATCCAGATCAAAGACCACATGTCATGCTACACATATCAACTTAAAAATAACAAAAATCGTAAACGACCAATGATCTGTGGCCACTGACATTCGTTGTCAGACCACAATTTATTTTTTTTCTAGATTTTGTAAATCTTCAAATCCGAGCCTCTAGATGTTATGGATCTAACATCTAGCAATCCAGATCATCATTATACATTATATCTAACATATTTAACACAAAAAAAAAAACAACATCAAACAACAGATCGATGAACAGATTGTAGCTTAGGATTTTATACCTCTTATGAACAATTTTTGATTCTAGGCTTCTAATTTGGTTATGGTGTTCGTGGGGCTTTGATTTGGGACTGATATACTAGCAAATTTCAGAGGTGAGAGCTTGAGAGAGCTTAGGTTGAGAGTTGCTACAAAATGAGCATGAATGTTCAATTTTCTCTCTCTCAATCTATTTATACAAGTGTATGATGCATGTATTGACTGATGTTGCTTGATTTGCTGGAGATTTAAGTTGTATTAAGTCAACATGTTAGGTCACCCACTCCCCACTTGTTAAGCTTTGCAATTTACATAATAAAGAAAATCCAAAGAGGGGTATTTTGGTCTTTTTCCTTGGAAATTTAATGGCATTTTGGGCAATTGGCAAACCCTTAGGGTTTGACCCAAAGATTTTCCAACAATTGCATTCTAGAATTACATTTTAGGGTTTAAAAAAATAAAATACAAAAAATAACTTTCTAATTTTTGAAAATTAGGGTTTCCTAATTATGATTAATTATCTAATTACATTATACATGAACATTAGTATTTTAGTGTTCACTAATTAGCATTTAGCTTATAATTAACAAATTAGGGTTACCAAATTAGCAAATTAGGGTTACTAATTTTAGAATTAGGGTTTCTAGTTAATTAGGATTTTCAAAATTTATTAGGGTTTTCTTAATTAACATTTAATCCTATATAACACAACATAAATCAAATAACACCATTACTAATCAATCTTAAACTCTACTTTGAATTTCAAATTAGGGTTTAGCACAGAAAATCTAGGGTTTTCAAATACCGCATCGTAATTGGCCAACCATTATCAACACGTACATACTGTACATATTTATAGCACTGAAAAATTAAAATATAATTAATATTATATGATTATTCTCATTCCTTGATAAAAATTCAAAATTAGGGTTTGGATTCCATATCTGATTTATTCTTCATATATAACCTTATTAATTAAGTTAAAAATAATTAACTCAATTTATCTTACATAAATTCATAAAATAAATAATTATTATAATAATTCTAAAAATCATTTCATATATTATTTAAATAATATATAATTATATTTTCATGGAAAATAATTAATAAAAAGATTTTCACTATAAATTAATTATTATAAGAATATACTTTATAAAAATCAACAGTTCTAAAATAAAATTATTTGTAAACATTTATGTAATAAATATATTTTCATTTACCACATAAATACATATACACATTTTCTTGTACAAATCATCATCTTTAAAAATAAAATAAAAAAAATTATATGCAAAATTTCAGATTTATTTATATAGAAAATATCGGATTGTCACATTATAAGTGGTTATTAAAATAAATCAAAGTAGTTTTAATTTAGTTTGCCAAACAAGGCTTAAATATATTAAGTCTTTAAGTTTTAAATTATTTTGCCAACCAAAGCCCTATGACTTTTGGATTTTAAATTTTGAATTTATAATAATATAAATTAAATAAATAATATATATATATATATATATATATAATATAAGTTATGTAACTGATAATTTAACAAAATCATTAGTAAGCGTCAGTTTTAAAACCTTTGAAAAGACGTACGTTAGTTTAATTTACTTTACGTATATTGTATATGGCTTAAGCCTAGCCTAAGAAGAAGTTCAGAGAAAAAGGTTTTCAAAGAGAAGAAGAAGAAGAAGAAGAAGAAGGGAAACCTTGAGAAAACAAACATCATCTCCATCTTTTCTCCTAATTCAACCTAGAAAGGTATCAAACTAACCCTTATACTAAATTAGGATATTTTGAATATAGTCTTTGTAAAATTAGGTTTTCATGATTGTGAATTTATATGCATATATGGTGTTCATATGTTTTCATGTATACGCTTACATGAGATTTTTATACTTGTTCAAAGGTTTCAATTCACAAAGATATGATGAACATGATGAAATCATGTTCATAGTGTTTGATTATGAGTTATATGGTTGTTCTAACTATTCAATCCATGTAATTTTGATAAACAAGAGGAATTTTGTTCAAAATAATTTTCTGTGAATTAATTTTTGAAAAATGGCTTTTGAAACTATCAAATTGATGTTTGGTTATGATTTATTGTTGAAATTGATCATGTATTATGCTAGTATATTAAGAATATGAGTTATCACAATTGGAATTAATTGAATTGGTTTAAAAACGAATTCACAACGAAGAATTTCACTATGAATGTCAAAAGAAGAAGAAAGAAGACAAATAGTGAAATTAATGGTCGTAGTTTGGATGTTTATGTTGTTTAGATGGCTAGAAACACGTTAGAAAACATTAGATTATGTTTCTGTAAACCTATTACACTTTGTGTAGGTTGGTATGGTTGTTAGAAAGGAGCTTGGAGGCCTAATTTGGCTTTACGTAGTGTTATAGAGCTGAAATCGCGAGTTAGCGGAAGGGACCCCCGCCTCGGCGGGCCCCCCTAGTACAAAAACCCCCTCCCCGGCGGGGGGTAGGCTGCCTAACCGAGTTTTTGGAAAAAAAAAACTGACCGGACATGTTTTACTAAAATGAACATAACCTTTTCATACGAACTCCGATTGAGGTGATTCAAGATGATCCGGAACGAGGACAAGTAGACCTACAACTTTTATTCTTTAAGTTTTTCATACCATAAGTATTCCTAGCAAGACTTAAACACTTATATGAATTTCGAATATTACATAAGTTGAAAAGTTAACACAATCTAATTGAACATTGTGTGCTAATTAATAGGAAAGATTATGAGATGTGGAGTAGAGTTTACATTACAATTACTATGTGTTGTTATGTGACTAATAGTTGATGTGCATGATTATATAATTGTGTAGGGCACGTGAAGTGCAGATAATTGTAAGCTGTTAAACTGTTATTGGTAAACAACGATTAAGACAAGTCTTTCGGTTCCTATTTTCTACGTGGACTTGATGAACTGTTTTAAATTGCATGATATGTCATATGTGTTGTAAGCGAGCATGATATGTTATACACGTTGAAATCATAAAATGTTAAAGTCAATTTATGACTACATTGTTTTGGTTAAATAATGATGATTGAGTAAGGAACTCAATCTTTATATTTGTTATGTGAATTAAAGCATGTATGACATGTTACTTTAATTATTATGATATGTATGTTGAGCATGTTATTATATGCTATGTGATGCATGAAAACTATTAGATTTTGCTGGGCTGACGAGCTCAACCTTGCAAATAACCACTTTTGCAGGTTCAAGATTCAAGGTAAAGTTATGTGTTACTTGAAAGACATGAATCAGATGTGATACTTGAGGATTTATACACATTAGTCGTGTTATTAGTATTTGAACCATGTTTAAGGTTCCGAATGATGAATTAATGTTGAGTTGTAATATCGTTTCGCAATGTAAACTATTGTAGTATGAAAATGATTATGAGTTATTTAGATGTAAAGGTTGAAGATTTTGGGAACGAAAATAGATTGTAATAGACAATTTTAATTATTCCGCAAAAATTTCGATGGTTGTATTATCATTTAATGATGTAAAATTTGAGGTTGAATGTATTGTTAACGACTGAAATCTAAAATTTAATTGTATGAATTTTGGGGTCGTTACATGATCCTTCATATTAAGCCCAGAAGGCATAGATTCAAAGCTCTCAAGTAGGCACCATAAATTGTTCTTCATTTTTGGGTTACCTAGAAAATGAAGAACAAGTCTGACAAGAAATTTGAAGGCCTATAACTCTCTGATCTAATGTTGTATGACCCTGAAACTTGTTTGTATGTGTAGTATTACATAAATACTACATGTGTAACACTTTAGCTACCCAGAAAACATAAACACCAAGGATCTAGAGAAGGTCAAAGGTAGTACCCTGCAAACAGGCTATGAATTTTTGGGTTTCCTCAAGAACACTCAAGAACACCTATAGCAACCGTTTCGTCGTTGTAGGGCCCTTTAGCAACAGATTAATTGCAAAATTATTATTTTTATTAAATAATTAGTATTAAATGGTTTTTAATTATTAAAAATTCATATTAAATTACGAAAAATTATTTTAAAGCCTAAAAATGGGCTTTTAATAATTTTGAATATATTTCATTAATATTTAATATGTTTAGAATATTAATAGTATTTAATTATAATATTAAATAAATTATTTAAAAATAATTTTAATACTTGAAAAATCATGAAAAATTATATTATGGCATAAGAAAATATTTTAAGTTATTTTTAATGATTTTGATATTTTGTGATGAATTTTATTAATAAATTAATATTAATGGTAATTAATTTATTTAATAATTATATTAAATAAATTATAAAAAATAGAATTAATAATTTAAAAATCATACAAAAATGATTTAAAGGTTTAGAAAATATTTTAAGTTATAAAATATAATTTTTGATATTTTGTCATGAAAAATATTAATATTTAATATTAAAGGCAGTTATTTAATAATAGTTTTAATTACTTTAAAATCATTTAAAGACAATAATAAAGTATTAAAAAAATACTTTGAGATATTATAATATTATGACATGTATTTCATTAATATTAAATATTAAATAAATATTAATGCTATTAGAATATTGTGGTATTTAAATCATATAAATACGATATTAATGATTGAAAAATCATGATAAATGTTAATAATTATTTGAAAATTATTATAAGTCTTTGAAAAATATTTTGACTGAAAGATTAATTATCCAAGATATTTGTGAACCAATTTAGGCAGAGTCTTATGGTAATAGGCTCGTAAATTATCCGACTAGGCCGTCGGGATGTCAGAATTATGTCGGATTCAACTCAGACAGCAATAGTTTGACTTGACACTAAGTCTTATGTGTTGTATAGACTGATAGGATTATGTGTTAATATGTTTAGGTTATTATATATATATATATATATATATATATATATATATATATATATATATATATATATATATTATATATATATTATAATATATATATATATATATATATATATTAGGTTCAGACAAAGCTAAATAGAATGTGTAGCAGTAATCGACCGAACATGCAAGTTTTGAGTTTTTTCATTCAAGTATGCTTGTGGTTAATCATTGTTGATTACCATGTCTATGAATTATTGATTCGCACTTTGTGCATATTGCATGTGTTTATCAGGTATGAAAGGCTGATCACCTTCATTACCATTCGATCCAGATATATTTGTTTATGTTAAATGTTCTTTCAGCTATGAAAATTTGTTCATGCTAGTTCACAATTATATTGTAGAACTTTAGCCAGCTTATTGTTCAATTCTTTCTACCATGATATATCCTTAATTTATTAAACTTTTACTTGCTGGATAAACTTTTATTTCGTCTTAGAATTCTATCCTTACGCGTTTCTCAGAAATTCAAAATTTATTCTCGTGCAAAACTTGATGAATAGTGTTTTTATGAAAATTTCTCAAAAAACTTTTATTTTCGTATTGAAAAATTCAAAACAATTAATCCTAGCACATAGCCAGAATTCTAACCACATCCGTAAATTATAGGTCATAGAACGACCTTTCAATAGTTTACTCACGTAAATAAACAATTAAATTCAAATAATTCAAATAATTAAATAAAAAGGTAATTCACATAAAATCTGATTTTTCTCGGGCGTTACAGCAGCGCAGATGCGCTGTAGGGCAGTGTTGCCTAATTGTTTTAATGGTAATCTGAACCTTAAAACATATGTGTATGAATGTCTTAAGCTATAATGCTTGACTTAAGTAATGTTTTAAGTATACAAGCATGTAATGGTTATATAAAACTCAGATTTATTAAGTTTTATTATGATTTGTAAAATGCAAGAACAATGTGAATAATGCATCTATGAGTTTTAAATGTGTAATGAACACATTGCTAGTCAAGTGTGTGATAAAGGTTTATGAATGTTGAATTCAAGTATGTGTGGTTACGGTATACTTATACATACATAAATATCCTAAAAGTATGATAAGAAAGTGAAACGAAGGTTTTAAGAACCGAGTTAGAAAATAATGTAATAATTTTTATTACATTAAGAATGTAAGGAAATGTATGACTAATGGGTATAAATCTATGATTACACAATTGTGTAGGAATACACGAAGTACAAATAATCATAAGCAATTAAGTTGTAGTTGATAATCTACGAGCCAAGCAAGTCTTTCAGTTCCTATTTGTTATATGAATTTGATAACTGTTGGTTGAATTGTATTTTGCCATGAAAATGTTGAGTTATATATATGAAATGTATATGAGATATGTATGAAATTTGAAAGTCAATCTATGATTATATGTTTAAGAAGTTAATCTCTATACTTGCTATGTGAGAAGCAGCATGCGTATTGAGTTTAAATGAGTATGATTTTATAAAATGCACATGATATTATGTGTTATGTAATGCATGAAAATTATTAGAACTGCTGGACTGTCGATGTAACGCCCCCAAAATAGGTATACATCACCCATTCTGAGTCGCCAAATACATGATACAGAATACAAATATAAACTTAAATATACAACATGAGTTGTGAGTTTTAATACAAATATTGTCTTTTAGACAGTATTAAAACTCAAAATAAGTCCCCAATACATTTATTACCACACTATTTCACATAATAGTGAGGACTACTAATGCAATCATCTAGACCATCACTCCGTTCCCCGACTAGTCCCGTCTACGTTCTCATTTCCTGAAGAAGACAATGAAAGCAAAAGGGTGAGCTCAACTAGCCCAGTAAAAAATATTATGACTAAGATAATGCAGAATAATTTATCGTTAGCCTTCAACAGTGTTAAACTAATAAAATATAACAAACATCAAGTTTAACTGCAGTGGAACAAGTAATCCATTAGAAGAGTCAAGTAGAGAATAAAATCTACTATCTTCTATTATTTAAAAGGTTTTTCATCACTTTTATCGCTGAGACTCAGCTTAATAAATAATCCACATCATCCCTGCACTACGGCCAAGGATATTCATTAGTATCACGACCACAAATTATCCATACACTACGGACAAGGATATTCGTGTATTCATCAATGGTCATGATCATGCCAACAACTGTCCATCAATGCACTACGGCCAATGAGGACTTTTACCACATCATTTGTAACCTTACGGTCATGATTATACGAAATAATCCCTGATCATAATCATACCAAGTCCATCTATGCACTACATGCCACAGATGAATTTCAACAGAATATAAACATGAAGATGATGACAATGAGATAAAAATTCAATAAAACAAGTTCAAGGATAAATTTTTAAAGATTTATAATCTAATTTATCTAGAAATCAATAACGTCCAAATTGTCAACATGATACTGCTTTGTGGAGTAAAATTCAAGAATAATATTATACCAAAAATAATTTGGACCGAAAACGAATCAATTTTTATCATAAATAGTACCCCGAGTGAATAGTACTCGAGTGAATAGTACCCCGTGAATAGTACTTCGGGAATAGTAACCCCGTGAATAGTACTCCGGCATGAAAAAGTTAAAACTTATCAAGAATGCTCAGAATAATATTTTCATGAAAAGATACTTGATGAAGCGCAAATATCAAGGATATTCTACTAATTTCATAGAGTACAGAAGCCAAAATTTTAACAAACGAGTATAGAATTCGAAATCTTAAACAAAATAATATTACTTACATACTACAGAGTATGGAAAAAAATATTATTTCAAGCTAATATTGAACAAAAATAACATCCCTTACCTTGAAAAGAAGAGTATTCCAACTGGTATGGTGGGGATATTCTTGAAGAAAACCTTTACTGTTTTCTACGCTCAAAGCTTTCTAAAACTCTAAAGAAATACGCTTAAGATTATAGAAGAAGAAGTCTCTGATTCTGGTGTGATTTTCAATTCTAACTTAAGCGTCTATTTATAGAAAAATACTAGAACACTATAGGAGACTAAAATAATAAAATAATATTATTATTTTATTTTTTCAATATTCGCATCCACCCACCAAAATGAGCAGCCAACTTGGACAAAAATTTCAGCCCACAAGTTTGAAAAACAAAAGTGGGCCCTACTCAATTTTAATAAAAAAATATTTTATTTTCTAAAACTTTAATAATTCATATAAAATAGCCCTTTTATCAGAAAAATACGAATTTTATGTCCATTCCACACGAAATCAAATTCTCTACAACTTTGCAGAAGAAAGTTTTTCCAAATTCCATACAAAAAATATCCTAATTCTAGAAACGGATAATTTTCAATACCTCATAAAATTCATAACAAATCATACGTTAATTTTTAACGGTTCAAAATTTGTGGACATATACTCAACTTATATATGTATAACATATCCAAAAATTACAGCGATCTAACGGTCGGATCAAAATTATAACTCACGCAATAGAGCTTTAAGAACACCGATTTGATTTTTAATACCTTCAATCCGATAAAATACTGATAAAATACCTTAACATTAATTCCTTCATTTATAACCACATAAAATAAATATTTTTCTATCTATCATTTATGTCCACATAAAATAAGTATTTCCTTATCATATAAATCAATAATTAATTATTCATAAATAATATTACAGAATCACAATTATGACAACCAGGCCGTTCCCAGGAAAGAGGAGGCTTTCCGATAAGGATTTCTCCTTACAGGCGCGCAATTAGGTGATCAAACATCTCCTTAACAGAACTTTCTAGACATTGTCAATAATGTTATCTAATAATATTATTCAAATAATATGAATTATTGATTTGATAATGGGAAATACTGTATAGTGACAATTATTGAAACAACAATAATATAAAATATCAACGCAGCAATTATTGAACCAATAAAATAAAATATTGAACAGTAATTACTGTAACAATTATTGGGTAGTGCCTTCTTATGTAAGAATTAATAATTCAGTACCGTGTGCTACTGTGCAACAATGCGTATTACTGTATTTTAACTACCAGGTATTCCAACAGTGCTAACGATAATGATTTCGTCGTTATTTATAAAAACTTAAATTTGTCATTTTCTTTATCCGACAGTTATTCTGTTTTGGGACCCACAAATGGCTGCGCCGTTGTACGAATATTTCCCGACAGAAAGAATATTTCACGACCAAACGAATATTCCCCGACAACATAAATATTTTATAAATGCTTGCTTATTTTACAAAATTTATAAATATTACCCATAACTATAACATTATATTAAATTTACTCCTTAATATTTAAAAATGTTATTTATAGAAAATTCATCTTTATTCATAAAAGTTGGGGTCTTACAACCTCCTCTTTTTATGAAATTTTGCCCTCGAAATTAGGGTACGTACCTGGTATGTCGAAGAGGTAAGGATACCTTAATTTTATTTCAGATTCTAACTCCCAGGTTATTTCCTCAACATCATGGTTTCTCCATAAAACTTTGACTTGAGGTATAACCTTGGAGCGTAAAATATGTTCCTTCTTATCCAAGATTTTAACAGGAACCTCTTAATACGTTAAATCTTCCGCTATTTCGTCCGGTTCTAACACAATAATGTGGTTCGGGTCTTTCACATATTTACGTAACATAGATATGTGAAAAACGTTATGAACACGAGAGGCAAGTCTATAGGCCACAGTTTCTACTCGTTCGAGGATTAAAAATGGGTCAATGAATCAAGGATTAAGCTTTCCTCTCTTTTCAAATCTTGTAACTCCTTTCCATGGAGCAACACGTAACAGCACATGTTCTCCAATATCAAATCCCACGTCCTTTTGATGAAGATCAGCATAACTCTTTTGTCGATCTTGTGAGGTTTTTATACGTTGTCAGATCATTTGAATCTTTTCCGTAGTCATACGTACCAACTTCGGTACCAACGACGTTGCTTCACCAACCTCATCCCAGCATACTGGAGAACAACACTTTCTTCCATACAACGCCTCGAATGGAGTCATGCCAATACTTGCTTGATAACTGTTGTTGTAGGAAAACTCCACCAATGGTAAGAACTTGTCCCAACTTCCCTTGAAGTCAAGGACACAGAGTCTTAATAGATCTTCAAGAGTTTGAATAGTCCTCTCTGATTGCCCGTCCATTGGAGGATGATAAGCTGAACTAAATCGTAAATTCGTGCCCATAGCTTTTAGCAAACTAACCCAAAATCTTAAAGTGAATCTTGGGTCTCGATCAGAAACTATGGATACTGGCATACCATGTAATCTTACAATCTCGTTTATGTACATACGAGCAAGACGTTCAAGTGTATAAGTTTCTCGTATAGGTTAGAAATGAGCCGACTTGGTCAATCTATCACCAATGACCCAAATCGCATCTATGCCTTGAGAAACCTTGGGAAGACCGGTAACGAAATCCATGGTAATGTGCTCCTACTTCCATTTTAGAATTTCAAGTGGTTGTAATGGACCTTTTGGTACTTGATGCTCCGCCTTGACTCGTTGACAAGTTAGACATCTCGAAATAAACTCCGCAATTTCTCTCTTCATATTGCTCCACGAAAATGTATGTCGAAGATCATGATACATTTTGGTACTCCCAAGATGGATTAAAAACGGTGTGTTGTGCGCCTCCATCATGATTTTATACTTCAAGTCAGAATCGTTAGGAACACAAAGTCTGGAGTTGACTCGAAGTATTCCTTCTTTATCAATTCTTGCTTCTGGCATAACACCTTCTTATACTTTCTTCCTCATACGTATCAGCTCCAGGTCTGTAGCTTGAGCATCTTTAATTTTATCGATTAAAGTCGGTTCTACTCGTATATTCGGTATCATCGCATGGGTCCCTGGAGTCTTTAACTCTATCTCCATCCTTTGCAAGTCATATAAAATGGGCCTTTGCGTTGACAATATCTCACTCGTACCCGCATATGACCTTTTACTCAATGCGTTAGCTACTATGTTCACTTTTCCAAGATGGCATTAAATAGTATGATCATAATTTTTCAACAGTTTGAGCCAACATCATTGCCGCATGTTAAGTTCCTTTTAAGTGAAGAAATATTTGAGGCTTTTATGATCTGTAAAGATCTCCACTTTCTCTCCATATAAGTAATGCCTCTAAATTTTAAGTGCGAAGACAACTGCTGTGACAACCCGAGAATTTAGATAATTATTAAAATCCTAAAATGATGGATTAAAGGTTATAAGATGAACCTAGACAGAAAATAAGTGTATGGAATTGACGTTTCTGTGAAGGAATTTTAAGGATTTCAAAATTTTTAAGAAGAACCTATATGGTTTCTTAATTGAATGAGAATAAAGAAATATGGGTTACAAAATTTCAAAAACCCTAGAAATGAACTAATATGTACTTGAAGAAATATCGAGAATAAGGTATTACGATACCTGTAAATTCAATATGAACTGAATGGTCCAAGAAATGTTATATAAGTACATATGGAAATTTTATTAAGTAGATAAGATTTCACATGAAGAGATGTTATAAGGGTAAACGAAGATGAGTATATGTATAGAAATATATATATACTTAGTAAGGTGCTATAAATATTTTAGCAAGAGGAATGTTGAATTAAGTTAATGATATAAGGATCAAGAAAAAACTATGTTAGTAATTAACATAGCTTGAATGTTGGCCTTGAATGGCAAATAAGAATTTGAATAAGTATAAAGTCGTTAGTTAATACGATTAGCAATAAGAAGGGAGTAATTTAAAACTCAAAATTTGAGTTAGAGATAGAATTTTGAAGCATGGACTGCTCGGTTGCGTCCGGAACGTCAAGTTTAGTCAGAATGGACAGTAAACACAAAATGTGTAAAGGTTGACTTTTGGTCAAAGTCAACAGTTGACTTTTTATGAAGAAAAGTCAAAATTAGTGTGAGAAGTGAAAGATGGTGTATGGATAATGATATAATATTTAATATTATACCAAATGATGTGAAGTAAAAATATGAGAGGAGATTCAATATGCAAATATGTATATTGGTATAAAGCAGTCAGTAAATTAAATTCATATTTGAATAAATGATTGAATATATTAAATTATATATTTAATATATAAATAGATTGTTTGAAAATAATTTATGGAGAGGAGGAGGAAATTAAATTTAAGTATACAATATAAATTGTATAGCTTGAATAAGTTATTAAGTATGAGAATTAAATAACCTAAATGGTTATTGTTATTTAGTGGTTCTAGTATTAAATATATACTAGTGACCTAATCTAAGAGAATTATGGAGCATGTCATAATTTATTTAGTGATTATGTGAGTAAGTGAATACGAATATTATGTGAAGGCAAATAAAAGAAATTAGCATAATCCTAATTATATATTAGGAATGAAGAATTAAATAACTTAAGGGTTATGAGATGAGAGAATTATGGTATATAAAATATATACTAATTTTAAGAGATTTATTTTATACATCTCGGTTAATTAATTTTATAACCTAATTAATGTAAATCTAATTGGGTTAAGGAAATTAAATGTACTTGGGGTAAGAATTTGTATTTAAATTGAGTGCATGAAAACCCTAACTAAATGATTAGGGTAAGATATAATTAAAAGTAATGGACTATAATAATATCATAGCCCAATAATTTATTTAGAGTCCAAAAGAATTGGATTTAATGGGCTAAGGAGGTAATATTATTTAAGCGAGCCCAAATTAGTTTTTGTGAGTAAGTAAAACAATTAAATTTGTTAGCTCTATGGGATTAATTAAAGGCCAAAACTAAGCCCACTTGTGGGAGAGCAATAAAATTTAAATTATATTAAGTTAAGAGATATATTTTTATTATCTAAAGTTATTAAATTTTATAACTTAATTAAAACAAGTTTAATTGGGTTATAGAATTTAATATGCTATAATGAGGAATTAAATTCTAAATGTTTAGAATGGATACCCTAATTAAATATTTAGGGTGGGATTAGATAAAAAAAAAGGATTGGACTATGTTAGTTTTATATGGCTCAAGAAATTACATTTTTGGTGGAAGCCCAAATTTATTTGTTGGTAAGCAAAATAATAAAAATACAAGCCCAATAGAAATTAATTGGTAAGTGGCCCAATTTTTGATCCACTTAAGGAGGGGCTATCTAGTCATTTGTTAAGTAATTAACAATTAAAATAAAATGAGGATTTAGAAGATAAGGATAAAGAGAAAAAGAAGAAAAAGAAAGATAAGAAAGAGAGAGAAAGAGAACGGGAAAAGGAAGAGAAGAACGAGAGAGAGAGAAGGGGAGAGGGGCGGCAGCCCTTGTAGGAAGATGATGGAGAAAAGTCTCCGTGGAAGAAGAGGAGAAGAAGATGAAGAGGAAGAGGAAGAAGAAATATAAAAAGGTATAAAACTATTTTTCTTCCTAAGTTTTATTCTCTTTCTTTTTGTAATTTGATAAAAGGGGGTTTTGTTTTGGATGTGCAAACCCCTATGTTCTAAGTGTTTTCCATAGGTTCAAGTATGGATTTACCCAATTTGGGTGTTGATTTGGTGGAACCCAAAAGGAAAAGAAAATTTATTTTTCTAGTTTTGAAAACCCAAAATTTCTAATTACTTTGAAAATCCACCGTTTTAAATCTATAGCTCCTTTTTGCGATCCGTCAAAGAGGGGTGCTAGATATATGTGTTTACTAGTTAACCCAAGTGGTAGCACTCAAACATGTTGTGTTTACATAGGGTAATGACTGATTTTGTGAAAACAGTCCCGTTTTTCTAGGAACTGTTTTTGGGCAGTCTGTAACGGGGGCTTTTTCGTCCACTTTTTGTGCTTTAAAAATTCTGGGCTTCTGGTATGTTCTAGTACACTGAATAAGCTTTCCATAGACTCCGGAACGGACTAATTCCGACTCCGGAGGAGGTAGTTATGACGTTCGGAAGAAGCATAATCAAAACTGTCCAACCCAATCCCGAACAGTCTCCTTTTACAAAATTTTTGGACTGATGTGTTCGGATTTTAGAAAAACATCATTAGATAAAAGTTGTAGCCCTGGAAGTTAGCTTCGCGTGGGCTCAAGAATCGCTCAAAAATGTTTTAAAACGCGAGAGTTATGACTGTTTTAGCAAAGGACTCTAAAACTGTTTTATGCCAAAAAGTTGCTGCCCAAATTTTTGCGAGGGCTGTTTTGGCAACTTAGTTTATGTAATAAATTCTGGCCTTTTGGGACATGAAAATATATGGTATAAAGTACCTACTGTCCAAAAATGAGCTCATTCCGAGTTAAAATGAGCAAGTTATGACCATTTCAATTTCTGTGATTTTCTGACGAAAATGGCTATAACCGGAGTTCTATAACTCCGATGGCCACGAAATTTAAACTGGAGTGTCACGTTAAGACGTATAAGATTGTGCCAAGAGATGGGAATTTCCGGAGTTGTGCACGAGGTAGCTAATTTCTTAAGGAATTAACTAAAAATGATTTTTAAAAAATACCAAAGGAAGTTGGAAAATTTTGAAAAAATACTTTTTGTGTATGAAATATGTGTATACATGTTTGTGCAAAGGATAGAGAAATAATAAGTTGATTTGGTATTTTCGTGTACGGATATAGAATCCAGCTTGCTGGATTAGAAAATCTGATGAATCCAGCTTGCTGGATTGAAAAGAAGTTTACTGAATTGAAAATATGTTGAATCCAACTTGCTGGATTGCAATCTAGTTGCTGGATTTGTAATCTAGTTTGCTGGATTGCAGTTTGACTTGCTGGATTAAATGAATTATGTATCCAGTCTGCTGGATTGGTCATTAGGTTGAAGAATTATGAATCCAGCTAGCTGGATTGAAGTATTAGAGAAAACAGCTTACTGAATTAGAGAAAACAGTTTGCTGAATTATAAACATTTTGCTAGATTATAGAAAAGAGTTTATAATATGAAAGATTAAGTGTTTAATCATAATGAATATGATACAGTGATTGAATAATTATCCAAGAATGATAATAATACCGATGTGTTACGATGTTATCTAATATTTGATTAAGTGTTAGATAATCTATTGACAAAGTAATTGTATTATGATACAAAGTAGAATATGCTGATTGAAAGACCAATCTTATTATTAATGATAGGTCTTACCAAAAGAAGTTAACTTAAACTGCGTAGCAGTAGTCAACGAATCAGGCAAGTTTTTCCTTAACTAAAACTTGAGTTGTATGTTCAAAGCATGTTAATGAATAATTGTTGTTGATTATTCACGTCTATATTGATTATTGATTCGCACGTTGTGCAAATTATAAATGTTCATCAGGTATGAAAGGCTGATCACCTTCATTACCATTTGGTTCAGTTAATCTGTTTATGTTTATGCTTGACCATTCATTTTTATTGACTTGGTCGTTCAGCTAAGAAAATTTGTTCATGCTCTTTCACAATGTTTATATTGTTGAAAGTTAGCTAGCTTATTGTTCCATTCTTTCAATCATGATATATCCTCAAATAAATTTAACTTGCTGGGCAAATTTGATGCTCACCCTTGCTATATCATGATAAAATTTTCAGATTAAGATGAAAGCTTGAGTAAAGACAGAAGCGAAGACAAAGTGCAAGATTAAATCATGGTGCAGTTAGATCTATTAAATTTTTTGACGAAAATAACATTGTAAACCTTTAAGTTATTGAAGGTATGTATTAAGTTATGGTTGTAGACCTTGGGAATGATGTGTAAAAGTTTAATGTATAAACAATTTATGTTTATATCTTCCGCAATAGTTGTAGAAATAGTATACCAGATCCTTGGTGATTAGGACCGGGATTTGGGGATGCTACAGTTGGTATCAGAGCTGTAGGTTAGAAACCTTAGGTAGGTGTACCTTAGGCTATAACCGCGAAGATGATGATAAGTAATAAACTCAGATCGAGTTTAAGCGATAAGAGATGAATTTTTAGAAATTCATTATTAAGTAAAGATTAAGATAAATAAGATTCAAAGAAGAATCTTGAAAAGTTATAAGGATAAGAATTCGGAGTTACCTGACTCCAGTGATAGAGATGAAAAGTGATAATAAATAGACTATGTCTATAAGATGAGAAGTGTTATTAAAATCATAATATACTATGATTAAAGAGAAGAATAAGAAGATCGTAAAATAAAATAATCGTAAGTATAAGGAGAAATGATTACGAAATAAGATCACGACGTGATCAGATTAAATCGTTGAATAACATAAGATATGTTAAGTGATTGGAATGATATAGCTTGACGCTATAAAGAGAATGTACTATGAAATGGTACGATGTAAACTCAGAAAAGAGTGACAAATGTTAAGATACGGATTAAAGAAAATTCGTATTAAGAAAAGAAAAAGTAAGAATGGTGTGGGATTTCAATTGAGGACTCAAGTCAGTAGCTGAGTTGTATGATTCCTTGTATGGGCGGGGAATTTGTACTTGGTTTTAGAATCACTTAGCTTCCTGGTCGATATAGTGGTTAGGTTGACCAATTCTTTGTATGGGCGGGGAATTGTCCGCTTAGCTTCCTATATTGATTAGTGGCCGAGTTTGATTTGACAACCACTTAGTTTCTGGTATTGATAATCATTGGAACCTAATGTCGCGCTATTTGTTATATGCATGTGGATAAAGTGATTCTTTTCTCATGTGTATAATGAATAGGTAGAGAATATAAGGTTAAGTACGAGTTCTTAAAACTCATACTTATGGTACGTTCGTGACTCATAATTATATGAAATGTTTATGAACCCCTCAGCGAATGGACGCCAAAGGTCTGACTAGGACAAGTTCTTAAACTCATATGATTGTGGAAAGTTCCTGAACTCATAATGTGTGGTAAGTTTGACGAACTGGTATAGTTATGTTGAGATTGGAGAATTGAAGATGATAGAAATAGATAGACTTATTAAGAAATGGATCAGTAGAGAAATTGAAGTTGATGGTGGAAGCATAGGTATTCTAAATCTTCTAGCTATGCTAGACTTCAAAGTTTTTGACATCAAGCTAAATTCGCACTGATGTGCTTTTAAAAATGAATTTTTGTTATCCTCGACACATGGTGACAAGTGTGTAGGTGTGGACTTCGGGCCACTAACACATCGTTACATGTTGTGGCATGATGACACCAAAGATGATTTTCAAAGGTTTTTGAACAGTTTAAAAAAGAGTCTAGGCCAATTGATTCGGCTAGACGAAAATGATTTGAATTATCAAAATGTATTTTTATATCATTAATGCATCATGTAACTTGGTGCAGAGATGATAAAAATGATGGAGTTATCAATGCAGAATTACCTAGTGTGGTATGTGATCTAAAGATCGTGAGCCCACTATGGAAGGATGTAGTATGACAAAGTCACGCAATGACGGAATCCTCAAACGGACTGTAAATACAGTGCGGTATCATGACGTCAAAATGATTTCTAAGAATTTTAAAGATAAATTATTGCCAACTGAATTTGGCCAGCAATGTTTCGATTGAAATTCGAATGATTGATATGCGTCTAAGCTATTTGATTCAGCTAGACAAATGTTTATGAAATTCAAAGTATTCTTTGAAAGCTTATGCCAAACCAAATTGTTTTGGTGCGGAATCTTATGATAAGTCTGAGGTGAATAACTGTGACAACCCGAGAATTTAGATAATTATTAAAATCCTAAAATGATGTATTAAAGGTTATAAGATGAACCTAGACAGAAAATAAGTGTATGGAATTGACGCTTCTGTGAAGGAATTTTAAGGATTTCAAAATTTTTAAGAAGAACCTATATGGTTTCTTAATTGAATGAGAATAAAGAAATATGGGTTACAAAATTTTAAAACCCTAGAAATGAATTAATATGTACTTGAAGAAATATCGAGAATAAGGTATTACGATACCTGTAAATTCTATATGAACTGAATAGTCTAAGAAATGTTATATAAGTACATATGGAAATTTTATTAAGGAGATAAGATTTCACATGAAGAGATGTTATAAGATTAAATGAAGATGAGTATATGTATAGAAATATATATACTTAGTAAGGTGCTATATATATTTTAGCAAGAGGAATGATGAATTAAGTTATTGATATAAGGATCAAGATAAAACTATGTTAGTAATTAACATAGATTGAACGTTGGCCTTGACTGGCAAATAAGAATTTGAATAAGTATAAAGTTGTTAGTTAATACGATTAACAATAAGAAGGGAGTAATTTAAACCTCAAAATTTGAGTTAGAGATATAATTTTGAATCATGGACTGCTCGGTTGCGTCCGGAACGTCAAGATTAGTCAGAATGGACAGTAAACACAAAATGTGTAAATGTTGACTTTTGTTCAAAGTCAACAGTTGGCCTTTTATGGAGAAAAGTCAAAATTAGAGTGAGAAGTGAAATATGTTATGATATGATGTTATATGGATAATGATATAATATTTAATATTATACCAATGATGTAAAACTAAAATATGAGATGAGATCCAATATGTAGATATGAATATTGGTATCAAAGTAGTTAGTAAATTAAATGATTGAATATATTAAATTATATATTTGATATATAAATAAATTGTTTGAAAACAATTTATGAAGAGGAAAAGGAAATTAAATTAAATTATACAATATAAATTGTATAACTTAAATTAGTTATTAAAACATGGTATGAGATTTAAATGACCTAAAGGGTTACTTGTATTTAGTGGTCATAGAATTAATTCAAGTGAATTAAGAATAAAGTTATGTAACCTAATATATATATTAGGTGTGGTAATTAAATAACCTAAGAGGTTATAATATGGGAGAATATTAGTATATAAATTTATATACTAACATTAAGAGATTTATTTTATATATCTCAGTTAATTAATTTTATAACCTAATTATAGCAAGTCTAATTGAGTTAAAGAATTAAAAATGCATGAGTAAAGAATTTATTTTCTAGAGTGAGAAATAAAAATCCTAATTAAATAATTAGGGTAAAATAGTATTAAAAGTAATGGACTATAATAATATCATAGCCCAATCATTTATTTAGAGTCCAAAAGAATTAAATTTAATGGACTAAGGAAGTTATATTAATTAAACAAGCCCAATTAATTAATTAAGCATGGGACTTATAGATAAAGTGACTAAGGGTGATTAAATTATTTAATCTAGCCCAATATATTATGTATGGGACAAGTATTATATTGACCCAATTTAATTAGGGATTGAAAACCCAAGTTAGTTTTGTTAGTAAAACAATTAAATTTGTTAGCCCAATGAGATTAATTAAGAGCCCAAAACTTAGCCCAATAGAAGAGGGACATTTTGGACATTAAGTATGCTATATAAAGCAATAAAAAGCAAAGCAAGACTTGGGCAAGATAAGGCCACTTGGCCGAATATACATGGAGAGAAAAAGAAGGGAGTGCATGTCATCATGCTAAGCCACAAGTTTACAAAAGATAATTACAAACTTAGCTAGGTGTCATTTATTTAAGGAGCCACATGATTCAATAATAATCCACATGCTATGTAATGATTATTACTAGAGAGAGAGAATTAGTGGAGAAATATGGAGAAGATAAGGCCACATGGCCGGATAAGATAGAGAGGAAAAAGATAAGAAGAAAAGAAGATAAGGGAAAGAGAAGAGAAGAAAGAGAAGAGAAGAAAGAGAAAGAGGAAAAGAAAGAGAGAGAATGAGTGGGAGAAATATTAGGCCACATGGCCGGATGGGTTTTGAGGAAGAAAAGAAGCCACATGGGTGGTTTGGTTTGTGGAAAAGAAGAGAAGTATTAATCATATATCTAATCTAATAACAAGTTATCTTGTTTTCTTTCTCTTTCATCCCTTCCATTTAGCTAACATAAGAACCAACTAGAGAGAGAGGGAGAAGAGGTTCGGCAGCCCTTAGAGGGAAAAGTGAGAGTTTTTGATAACTCATCAAAGCTCCATAATCCAACAATGAAGAAGAAGAAGAAGGAGAGCATGGTAATCAAAGGTATAATACCTTTTTGTTTATATAATTTTTGATTATTGTAAATCAAACTTTGAATCTATGTTTCTAAACTCAAAAACCTTAGATCTATGTGTTTATGAGTGTTTAATGTTTAGATCAACCCATATTGGGTGTTGATTTAGTTGGAAATCGAAAATAAAGAAAAGTGATTTTTCTAGTTTTATAAGCTCTAAAATTTCTATGTACTTTGGATTTCCACCGTTTTTGATCTACACCTTCTTTTTGTGATCCGTCAAAGGGAGGTGCTAGATATACGTGTTGAATACTAAACTCAAGTGGTAGCACTCAAAAATGTTGAGTACACAAGTTTTAATGACTATTTTAGCAAAAATAGTTTTGTGTTTTTAAGGAAAAATGGACTGTTTTGGACAGTCAAAGATTAGGGGTAGTTTAGTCATTTTTCAGACATGTAAAAATTCTGGAAAAATTTGGGAGTATACTATGATAAGTTATCTAACATCTCCAAGTGGAATCACTGAAAAAGGAGTTGTAGATTTCCGTATGGAAAATATTTAATAAAGCACGAAAAACTGCAAAATGGCATTTAGCTTCTGCCCAACTTTTTAAAAGGGCATTTTCGGCAACTTAAAGTGTGAGAAAAATTCTGGCCTTTTGGGACATGAAAATATATGATATCAGGTACCTTGTGTCCAAAAATGAGCTCATTCCGAGTTAAAATGAGCAAGTTATGACCATTTTAATTTCTGTGATTTTCGGACGAAAATGGCTATAACCGGAGTTCTATAACTCCGATGGCCGCGAAATTTAAACTGGAGTGTCACGTTAGCACGTATAGGATTGTGCCAAGAGATGAGAATTTCTGGAGTTAAGCACGAGGTAGCTAATTTCTTAAGGAAATAACTAAGAATGATTTTTAAAAAATACCAAAGGAAGTTGGAAAATTTTGGAAAAATACTTTTTGTGTATGAAATATGTGTATACATGTTTGTACAAATGATAGAAAAATAATAAGTTGATTTGGTATTTTCGTGTACGGATATGGAATCCAGCTTGCTGGATTAGAAAATCTGATGAATCCAGCTTACTGGATTGAAAAGAAGTTTACTGAATTGAAAATATGTTGAATCCAGCTTGCTGGATTACAATCTAGTTGCTGGATTTGTAATCCAGTTTGCTGAATTGCAGTTTGACTTGCTGGATTGGAAATTTGTTGAATTCAGGTTGCTGAATTCTATATCCAGTCTGCTGGATTGGCAATTTGGTTGTTAAATTTAGAATAATTAGTATTTGAATTATTAGAGTATAAAGAAGAACTTATAATGTATAAGATTAAGTGTTTAATCATAATGGATATGATACAGTGATTGAAGAATTATCCAAGAATGATAATAATACCAATGTGTTAGGATGTTATCTAATATTTGATTAAGTGTTAGATAATTTATTGACAAAGTAATTGTATTATGATACAAAGTAGAATATGCTGATTGAAAGACCAATCTTATTATTACTGATAGGTCTTACCAAAAGAAGTTAACTTAAACTGCGTAGCAGTAGTCAACGAATCAGACAAGTTTTTTCTAACTCAAACTTGAGTTGTATGTTCAAAGCATGTTAATGAATAATTGTTGTTAATTATTCACGTCTATATTGATTATTGATTCGCACGTTGTGCAAATTGTAAATGTTCATCAGGTATGAAAGGCTGATCACCTTCATTACCATTTGGTTCAGTTAATTTGTTCATCTTTATGCTTGACCATTCATTTTTATTGACTTGGTCGTTCAGCTAAGAAAATTTGTTCATGCTCTTTCACAATGTTTATATTGTTGAAAGTTAGCTAGCTTATTGTTCAATTCTTTCAATCATGATATATCTTTATTGAATTTAAACTTGCTGGGCAAATTTGATGCTCACCCTTGCTATATCATGATAAAATTTTCAGATTAAGATGAAAGCTTGAGTAAAGGCAGAAGTGAAGACCAAGTGCAAGATTAAATTACATTGCAGTTAGATCTATTAAATTTTCTGACGAAAATAGTATTGTAAATCTTCTAAGATATTGAAGGTATGAATTAAGTTAAGGTTGTAGACCTTGGGAATGATGTGTAAAAGTTTAATGTATAAACAATTTATGCTTATATCTTCCGCAATAGTTATAGAAATAGTATACTAGATCCTTGGTGATTAGTACCAGGATTTGGGGATGCTACAGTTGGTATCAGAGCTGTAGGTTATAACCCTTAGGTAGGTGTACCTTAGGATATAACCGTGGAGAGGTGATAAGTAATAAACTCGAATAGAGTTTAAGCGATAAGAGATGAATTTTTGGAAATTCATTATTAAGTAAAGAGAAAGATAATTAAGACTTAAAGAAGAATCTTTAAGAGATATAAGGATAAGAATCTAGAGTTACCTGACTTCAGTAATAATGATGAAAAGTGAAAATAAATAGATTATGTCTATAAGATGAGAAGTGTTAATAAAATCATAATATAATATGATTAAAGAGAAGAATAAGAAGATCGTAAAATAAAACGATCGTAAGTATAAGGAGAAATGATTACTAAATAAGATCACGACGTGATCAGATTAAATCATTGAATAACATAAGATATGTTAAGTGATTGGAATGATATAGCCTGACGCTATAAAGAGAATGTACTATGAAATGGTACGATGTAAACTCAAGAAGAGTGGTAAATGTTAAGATGCGGATTAAAGAAAATTCGTATTAAGAAAAGAGAATGTAAGAATTGTGCAGAATTTCAATTGAGGACTCATGTCAGCAGCTGAGTTGTATGATTCCTTGTATGGGCGGGGAATTTGTACTTGGTTTTAGAATCACTTAGCCTCCTGGTCGATATAGTTGTTAGGTTGACCAATTCTTTGTATGGGCAGGGAATTGTTCGCTTAGCTTCCTATATTGATTAGTGGTCGAGTTTGATTTGACAACCACTTAGTTTCTGGTATTGATAATCATTGGAACCTAATGTCGCGCTATTTGCTATATGCATGTGTATAAGGTGATTCTTTTCTCATGTGTATAACGAATAGGTAGAGAATATAAGGTTAAGTACGAGTTCTTAAAACTCATACTTATGGTACGTTCGTGACTCATAATTATATGAAATGTTTATGAACCCCTCAGCGAATGGACGCCAAAGGTCTGACTAGGACAAGTTCTTAAACTCATATGATTGTGGAAAGTTCCTGAACTCATAATGTGTGGTAAGTTTGACGAACTGGTATAGTTATGTTGAGATTGGAGAATTGAAGATGATAGAAATAGATAGACTTATTAAGAAATGGATCAGTAGAGAAATTGAAGTTGATGGTGGAAGCATAGGTATTCCAAATCTTCTAGCTATGCTAGACTTCAAATTTTTTGACATCAAGCTAAATTCGCACTGATGTGCTTTTAAAAATGAATTTTTATTATCCTCGACACATGGTGACAAGTGTGTAGGTGTGGAATTCGGGCCACTAACACATCGTTACATGTTGTGGCATGATGACACCAAAGATGATTTTCAAAGGTTTTTGAACAGTTTAAAGAAGAGTCTAGGCCAATTGATTCGGCTAGACGAAAATAATTTGAATTATCAAAATGTATTTTTATATCATTAATGCATCATGCAACCTGGTGCAGAGATGATAAAAATGATGGAGTTATCAATGCAGAATTACCTAGTGTGGTATGTGATCTAAAGATCATCAGCCCACTATGGAATGATGTAGTATGACAAAGTCACGCAATGACGGAATCCTCAAACGGACTGTAAATACAGTGCGGTATCATGACGTCAAAATGATTTTTAAGAATTTTAAAGATAAATTATTGCCAACTGAATTTGGCCAGCAATGTTTCGATTGAAATTCGAATGATTGATATGCATCTAAGCTATTTGATTCAGCTAGACAAATGTTTATAAAATTCAAAGTATTCTTTGAAAGCTTATGCCAAACCAAATTATTTTGGTGCGGAATCTTATGATGAGTCTGAGGTGAATAACCCTAAAAATGGGGATATACTAATGGGATAAAATATTCCAATCTAAGAACGCATATAGTCGTTCCGATTACTAAGGTACAACAGACTGATCATCTAAAGTACCCGCATCGGTAGTTTACCTTCTTTGTGATTGTAAACATACCAAATATAAATATTTCAGAGGTAGAGTACCTTTCTTTCTTAATTGAAGGAGGTAGCAGGTAGAAATACCGTAAACCTCAAAGTTCATGATTTTATGATCCCTCAGACAGATATGAAAATATTTTAAACTCCTCAGAGTAATGTTGGGGTAGTATGTGATTATGGATATGAATAGTGTGAACTCGTTGAGTACGAGTAGAATTTGAGATGATTGAATAAAGGTTATTATGACAACCTAGTTTTGCTGAATGTTTAGAAGATGTAAACTCCTAGTGAGTAGTTATTGTGAAATGTGATAATAGATGAGAAATCCTCAAAGGAAAAAATTGTAAAGGTTAAGTTAAAAAACCTAGTTTTGATCAAGAGAATAAGCAGAGATTAGTATGCTTTAATTTCGGGGACGAAATTCTTAGAAGAATGGGTGAATGTGACAACTCGAGAATTTAGATAATTATTAAAATCCTAAAATGATGTATTAAAGGTTATAAGATGAACCTAGACAGAAAATAAGTGTATGGAATTGACGCTTCTGTGAAGGAATTTTAAGGATTTCAAAATTTTTAAGAAGAACCTATATGGTTTCTTAATTGAATGAGAATAAAGAAATATGGGTTACAAAATTTTAAAACCCTAGAAATGAATTAATATGTACTTGAAGAAATATCGAGAATAAGGTATTACGATACCTGTAAATTCTATATGAACTGAATAGTCTAAGAAATGTTATATAAGTACATATGGAAATTTTATTAAGGAGATAAGATTTCACATGAAGAGATGTTATAAGATTAAACGAAGATGAGTATATGTATAGAAATATATATACTTAGTAAGGTGCTATATATATTTTAGCAAGAGGAATGATGAATTAAGTTATTGATATAAGGATCAAGATAAAACTATGTTAGTAATTAACATAGATTGAACGTTGGCCTTGACTGGCAAATAAGAATTTGAATAAGTATAAAGTTGTTAGTTAATACGATTAACAATAAGAAGGGAGTAATTTAAACCTCAAAATTTGAGTTAGAGATATAATTTTGAATCATGGACTGCTCGGTTGCGTCCGGAACGTCAAGATTAGTCAGAATGGACAGTAAACACAAAATGTGTAAATGTTGACTTTTGTTCAAAGTCAACAGTTGGCCTTTTATGGAGAAAAGTCAAAATTAGAGTGAGAAGTGAAATATGTTATGATATGATGTTATATGGATAATGATATAATATTTAATATTATACCAATGATGTAAAACTAAAATATGAGATGAGATCCAATATGTAGATATGAATATTGGTATCAAAGTAGTTAGTAAATTAAATGATTGAATATATTAAATTATATATTTGATATATAAATAAATTGTTTGAAAACAATTTATGAAGAGGAAGAAGAAATTAAATTAAATTATACAATATAAATTGTATAACTTAAATTAGTTATTAAAACATGGTATGAGATTTAAATGACCTAAATGGTTACTTGTATTTAGTGGTCATAGAATTAATTCAAGTGAATTAAGAATAAAGTTATGTAACCTAATATATATATTAGGCGTGGTAATTAAATAACCTAAGAGGTTATAATATGGGAGAATATTAATATATAAATTTATATACTAACATTAAGAGATTTATTTTATATATCTCAGTTAATTAATTTTATAACCTAATTATAGCAAATCTAATTGGGTTAAAGAATTAAAAATGCATGAGTAAAGAATTTATTTTCTAGAGTGAGAAATAAAAACCCTAATTAAATAATTAGGGTAAAATAGTATTAAAAGTAATGGACTATAATAATATCATAGCCCAATCATTTATTTAGAGTCCAAAAGAATTAAATTTAATGGACTAAGGAAGTTATATTAATTAAACAAGCCCAATTAATTAATTAAGCATGGGACTTGTAGATAAAGTGATTAAGGGTGATTAAATTATTTAATCTAGCCCAATATATTATGTATGGGACAAGTATTATATTGACCCAATTTAATTAGGGATTGAAAACCCAAGTTAGTTTTGTTAGTAAAACAATTAAATTTGTTAGCCCAATGAGATTAATTAAGAGCCCAAAACTTAGCCCAATAGAAGAGGGACATTTTGGACATTAAGTATGCTATATAAAGCAATAAAAAGCAAAACAAGACTTGGGCAAGATAAGGCCACTTGGCCGGATATACATGGAGAGAAAAAGAAGGGAGTGCATGTCATCATGCTAAGCCACAAGTTTGCAAAAGATAATTACAAACTTAGCTAGGTGTCATTTATTTAAGGAGCCACATGATTCAATAATAATCCACATGCTATGTAATGATTATTACTAGAGAGAGAGAATTAGTGGAGAAATATGGAGAAGATAAGGCCACATGGCCGGATAAGATAGAGAGGAAAAAGATAAGAAGAAAAGAAGATAAGGGAAAGAGAAGAGAAGAAAGAGAAAGAGGAAAAGAAAGAGAGAGAATGAGTGGGAGAAATATTAGGCCACATGGCTGGATGGGTTTTGAGGAAGAAAAGAAGCCACGTGGGTGGTTTGGTTTATGGAAAAGAAGAGAAGTATTAATCATATATCTAATCTAATAACAAGTTATCTTGTTTTCTTTCTCTTTCATCCCTTCCATTTAGCTAACATAAGAACCAACTAGAGAGAGAGGGAGAAGAGGTTCGGCAGCCCTTAGAGGGAGAAGAGGTTCGGCAGCCCTTAGAGGGAAAAGTGAGAGTTTTTGATAACTCATCAAAGCTCCATAATCAAACAATGAAGAAGAAGAAGAAGGAGAGCATGGTAATCAAAGGTATAATACCTTTTTGTTTATATAATTTTTGATTATTGTAAATCAAACTTTGAATCTATGTTTCTAAACTCAAAAACCTTAGATCTATGTGTTTATGAGTGTTTAATGTTTAGATCAACCCATATTGGGTGTTGATTTAGTTAGAAATCGAAAATAAAGAAAAGTGATTTTTCTAGTTTTATAAGCTCTAAAATTTCTATGTACTTTGGATTTCCACCGTTTTTGATCTACACCTTCTTTTTGCGATCCGTCAAAGGGAGATGCTAGATATACGTGTTAACTACTAAACTCAAGTGGTAGCACTCAAAAATGTTGATTACACAAGTTTTAATGACTATTTTAGCAAAAACAGTTTTGTGTTTTTAAGGAAAAATGGACTGTTTTGGACAGTCAAAGAGTAGGGGTAGTTTAGTTATTTTTCGGACATGTAAAAATTCTGGAAAAATTTGGGAGTATACTATGATAAGTTATCTAACATCTCCAAGTGGAATCACTGAAAAAGGAGTTGTAGATTTCCGTATGGAAAATATTTAATAAAGCACGAAAAACTGCAAAATGGCATTTAGCTTCTGCCCAACTTTTTAAAAGGGCATTTTCGGCAACTTAAAGTGTGAGAAAAATTCTGGCCTTTTGGGACATGAAAATATATGATATCAGGTACCTTGTGTCCAAAAATGAGCTCATTCCGAGTTAAAATGAGCAAGTTATGACCATTTTAATTTCTGTGATTTTCGGACGAAAATGGCTATAACCGGAGTTCTATAACTCCGATGGCCGCAAAATTTAAACTGGAGTGTCACGTTAGCACGTATAGGATTGTGCCAAGAGATGAGAATTTCTGGAGTTAAGCACGAGGTAGCTAATTTCTTAAGGAAATAACTAAGAATGATTTTTAAAAAATACCAAAAGAAGTTGGAAAATTTTGGAAAAATACTTTTTGTGTATGAAATATGTGTATACATGTTTGTACAAAGGATAGAAAAATAATAAGTTGATTTGGTATTTTCGTGTACGGATATGGAATCCAGCTTGCTGGATTAGAAAATCTGATGAATCCAGCTTGCTGGATTGAAAAGAAGTTTACTGAATTGAAAATATGTTGAATCCAGCTTGCTGGATTACAATCTAGTTGTTGGATTTGTAATCCAGTTTGCTGAATTGCAGTTTGACTTGCTGGATTGGAAATTTGTTGAATCCAGGTTGCTGAATTCTATATCCAGTCTGCTGGATTGACAATTTGGTTGTTAAATTTAGAATAATTAGTATTTGAATTATTAGAGTATAAAGAAGAACTTATAATGTATAAGATTAAGTGTTTAATCATAATGGATATGATACAGTGATTGAATAATTATCCAAGAATGATAATAATACCAATGTGTTAGGATGTTATCTAATATTTGATTAAGTGTTAGATAATTTATTGACAAAGTAATTGTATTATGATACAAAGTAGAATATGCTGATTGAAAGACCAATCTTATTATTACTGATAGGTCTTACCAAAAGAAGTTAACTTAAATTGCGTAGCAGTAGTCAACGAATCAGACAAGTTTTTCCTAACTCAAACTTGAGTTGTATGTTCAAAGCATGTTAATGAATAATTGTTGTTAATTATTCACGTCTATATTGATTATTGATTCGCACGTTGTGCAAATTGTAAATGTTCATCAGGTATGAAAGGCTGATCACCTTCATTACCATTTGGTTCAGTTAATCTGTTCATGTTTATGCTTGACCATTCATATTTATTGACTTGGTCGTTCAGCTAAGAAAATTTGTTCATGCTCTTTCACAATGTTTATATTGTTGAAAGTTAGCTAGCTTATTGTTCAATTCTTTCAATCATGATATATCTTTATTGAATTTAAACTTGCTGGGCAAATTTGATGCTCACCCTTGCTATATCATGATAAAATTTTCAGATTAAGATGAAAGCTTGAGTAAAGGCAGAAGTGAAGACCAAGTGCAAGATTAAATTACATTGCAGTTAGATCTATTAAATTTTCTGACGAAAATAGTATTGTAAATCTTCTAAGATATTGAAGGTATGTATTAAGTTAAGGTTGTAGACCTTGGGAATGATGTGTAAAAGTTTAATGTATAAACAATTTATGTTTATATCTTCCGCAATAGTTATAGAAATAGTATACTAGATCCTTGGTGATTAGTACCGGGATTTGGGGATGCTACAATAACCCTAAAAATGGGGATATACTAATGGGATAAAATATTCCAATCTAAGAACGCATATAGTCGTTCCGATTACTAAGGTACAACAGACTGATCCTCTAAAGTACCAGCATCGGTAGTTTACCTTCTTTGTGATTGTAAACATACCAAATATAAAATATTTCAGAGGTAGAGTACCTTTCTTTCGTAATTGAAAGAGGTAGCAGATAGAAATACCCCTAAACCTCAAAGTTCATGATTTTATGATCACTCAGACAGATATAAAAATATTTTAAACTCCTCAGAGTAATGTTGGGGTAGTATGTGATTATGGATATGAATAGTGTGAACTCGTTGAGTACGAGTAGAATCTAAGATGATTGAATAAAGGTTATTATGACAACCTAGTTTTGCTTAATGTTTAGAAGATGTAAACTCCTAGTGAGTAGTTATGGTGAAATATGATAATAGATGAGAAATCCTCAAAGGAGGAAATTGTAAAGGTTAAGATAAAAAACCTAGTTTTGATCAAGAGAATAAGCAGAGTTTAGTATGCTTTAATTTCGGGGACGAAATTCTTTGAAGAAGGGGTAAATGTGACAACCCGAGAATTTAGATAATTATTAAAATCCTAAAATGATGGATTAAATGTTATAAGATGAACCTAGACAGAAAATAAGTGTATGGAATTGACGTTTCTGTGAAGGAATTTTAAGAATTTCAAAATTTTTAAGAAGAGCCTATATGGTTTCTTAATTGAATGAGAATAAAGAAATATGGGTTACAAAATTTCAAAAACCCTAGAAATGAACTAATATGTACTTGAAGAAATATCGAGAATAAGGTATTACGATACCTGTAAATTCAATATGAACTGAATGGTCCAAGAAATGTTATATAAGTACATATGGAAATTTTATTAAGTAGATAAGATTTCACATGAAGAGATGTTATAAGAGTAAACGAAGATGAGTATATGTATAGAAATATATATATATACTTAGTAAGGTGCTATAAATATTTTAGCAAGAGGAATGTTGAATTAAGTTAATGATATAAGGATCAAGATAAAACTATGTTAGTAATTAACATAGCTTGAATGTTAGCCTTGAATGGCAAATAAGAATTTGAATAAGTATAAAGTCGTTAGTTAATACGATTAGCAATAAGAAGTGAGTAATTTAAAACTCAAAATTTGAGTTAGAGATAGAATTTTGAAGCATGGACTGCTCGGTTGCGTCCGGAACGTCAAGTTTAGTCAGAATGGATAGTAAACACAAAATGTGTAAAGGTTGACTTTTGGTCAAAGTCAACAGTTGACTTTTTATGAAGAAAAGTCAAAATTAGTGTGAGAAGTGAAAGATGGTGTATGGATAATGATATAATATTTAATATTATACCAAATGATGTGAAGTAAAAATATGAGAGGAGATTCAATATGCAAATATGTATATTGGTATAAAGCAGTCAGTAAATTAAATTCATATTTGAATAAATGATTGAATATATTAAATTATATATTTAATATATAAATAGATTGTTTGAAAACAATTTATGGAGAGGAGGAGGAAATTAAATTTAAGTATACAATATGAATTGTATAACTTGAATAAGTTATTAAGTATGAGAATTAAATAACCTAAATGGTTATTGTTATTTAGTGGTTCTAGTATTAAATATATACTAGTGACCTAATCTAAGAGAATTGTGGAGCATGTCATAATTTATTTACTGATTATGTGAATAAGTGAATACGAATATTATGTGATGGCAAATAAAAGAAATTAGCATGATCCTAATTATATATTAGGAATGAAGAATTAAATAACTTAAGGGTTATGAGATGAGAGAATTATGGTATATAAAATATATACTAATTTTAAGAGATTTATTTTATACTTCTCGGTTAATTAATTTTATAACCTAATTAATGTAAATCTAATTGGGTTAAGGAAATTAAATGTACTTGGGGTAAGAATTTGTATTTAAATTGAGTGCATGGAAACCCTAACTAAATGATTATGGTAAGATATAATTAAAAGTAATGGACTATAATAATATCATAGCCCAATAATTTATTTAGAGTCCAAAAGAATTGGATTTAATGGGCTAAGGAGGTAATATTATTTAAGCGAGCCCAAATTAGTTTTTGTGAGTAAGTAAAACAATTAAATTTGTTAACTCTATGAGATTAATTAAAGGCCCAAACTAAGCCCACTTGTGGGAGAGCAATAAAATTTAAATTATATTAAGTTAAGAGATATATTTTTATTATCTCAAGTTATTAAATTTTATAACTTAATTAAAACAAGTTTAATTGGGTTATAGAATTTAATATGCTAGAATGAGGAATTAAATTCTAAATGTTTAGAATGAATACCCTAATTAAATATTTAGGGTGGGATTAGATAAAAAAAAAGGATTGGACTATGTTAGTTTTATATGGCTCAAGAAATTATATTTTTGGTGGAAGCCCAAATTTATTTATTGGTAAGCAAAATAATAAAAATACAAGCCCAATAAAAATTAATTGGTAAGTGGCCCAATTTTTGATCCACTTAAGGAGGGGCTATCTAGTCATTTGTTAAGTAATTAACAATTAAAATAAAATGAGGATTTAGAAGATAAGGATAAAGAGAAAAAGAAGAAAAAGAAAGATAAGAAAGAGAGAGAAAGAGAACGGGAAAAGGAAGAGAAGAACGAGAGGGAGAGAAGGGGAGAGGGGCGGCAGCCCTTGTAGGAAGATGATGGAGAAAAGTCTCCGTGGAAGAAGAGGAGAAGAAGATGAAGAGGAAGAGGAAGAAGAAATATAAAAAGGTATAAAACTATTTTTCTTCCTAAGTTTTATTCTCTTTCTTTTTGTAATTTGATAAAAGGGGGTTTTGTTTTGGATGTGCAAACCCCTATGATCTAAGTGTTTTCCATAGGTTCAAGTATGGATTTACCCAATTTGGGTGTTGATTTGGTGGAACCCAAAAGGAAAAGAAAATTTATTTTTCTAGTTTTGAAAACCCAAAATTTCTAATTACTTTGAAAATCCACCGTTTTAAATCTATAGCTCCTTTTTGCGATCCGTCAAAGAGGGGTGCTAGATATATGTGTTTACTAGTTAACCCAAGTAGTAGCACTCAAACATGTTGTGTTTACATAGGGTAATGACTGATTTTGTGAAAACAGTCCCGTTTTTCTAGGAACTGTTTTTGGGCAGTCTGTAACGGGGGCTTTTTCGTCCACTTTTTGTGCTTTAAAAATTCTGGGCTTCTGGTATGTTCTAGTAAACTGAATAAGCTTTCCATAGACTCCGGAACGGACTAATTCCGACTCCGGAGGAGGTAGTTATGACGTTCGGAAGAAGCATAATCAAAACTGTCCAACCCAATCCCGAACAGTCTCCTTTTACAAAATTTTTGGACTGATGTGTTCGGATTTTAGAAAAACATCATTAGATAAAAGTTGTAGCCCTGGAAGTTAGCTTCGCGTGGGCTCAAGAATCGCTCAAAAATGTTTTAAAACGCGAGAGTTATGACTGTTTTAGCAAAGGACTCTAAAACTGTTTTATGCCAAAAAGTTGCTGCCCAAATTTTTGCGAGGGCTGTTTTGGCAACTTAGTTTATGTAATAAATTCTGGCCTTTTGGGACATGAAAATATATGGTATAAAGTACCTACTGTCCAAAAATGAGCTCATTCCGAGTTAAAATGAGCAAGTTATGACCATTTCAATTTCTGTGATTTTCTGACGAAAATGGCTATAACCGGAGTTCTATAACTCCGATGGCCACGAAATTTAAACTGGAGTGTCACGTTAAGACGTATAAGATTGTGCCAAGAGATGGGAATTTCCGGAGTTGTGCACGAGGTAGCTAATTTCTTAAGGAATTAACTAAAAATGATTTTTAAAAAATACCAAAGGAAGTTGGAAAATTTTGAAAAAATACTTTTTGTGTATGAAATATGTGTATACATGTTTGTGCAAAGGATAGAGAAATAATAAGTTGATTTGGTATTTTCGTGTACGGATATAGAATCCAGCTTGCTAGATTAGAAAATCTGATGAATCCAGCTTGCTGGATTGAAAAGAAGTTTACTGAATTGAAAATATGTTGAATCCAACTTGCTGGAATGCAATCTAGTTGCTGGATTTGTAATCTAGTTTGCTGGATTGCAGTTTGACTTGCTGGATTAAAGGAATTATGTATCCAGTCTGCTGGATTGGTCATTAGGTTGAAGGATTATGAATCCAGCTAGCTGGATTGAAGTATTAGAGAAAACAGCTTACTGAATTAGAGAAAACAGTTTGCTGAATTATAAACATTTTGCTGGATTATAGAAAAGAGTTTATAATATGAAAGATTAAGTGTTTAATCATAATGAATATGATACAGTGATTGAATAATTATCCAAGAATGATAATAATACCGATGTGTTACGATGTTATCTAATATTTGATTAAGTGTTAGATAATCTATTGACAAAGTAATTGTATTATGATACAAAGTAGAATATGCTGATTGAAAGACCAATCTTATTATTAATGATAGGTCTTACCAAAAGAAGTTAACTTAAACTGCGTAGCAGTAGTCAACGAATCAGGCAAGTTTTTCCTTAACTAAAACTTGAGTTGTATGTTCAAAACATGTTAATGAATAATTGTTGTTGATTATTCACGTCTATATTGATTATTGATTCGCACGTTGTGCAAATTATAAATGTTCATCAGGTATGAAAGGCTGATCACCTTCATTACCATTTGGTTCAGTTAATCTGTTTATGTTTATGCTTGACCATTCATTTTTATTGACTTGGTCGTTCAGCTAAGAAAATTTGTTCATGCTCTTTCACAATGTTTATATTGTTAAAAGTTAGCTAGCTTATTGTTCCATTCTTTCAATCATGATATATCCTCAAATAAATTTAACTTGCTGGGCAAATTTGATGCTCACCCTTGCTATATCATGATAAAATTTTCAGATTAAGATGAAAGCTTGAGTAAAGACAGAAGCGAAGATAAAGTGCAAGATTAAATCATGGTGCAGTTAGATCTATTAAATTTTCTGACGAAAATAACATTGTAAACCTTTAAGTTATTGAAGGTATGTATTAAGTTATGGTTGTAGACCTTGGGAATGATGTGTAAAAGTTTAATGTATAAACAATTTATGTTTATATCTTCCGCAATAGTTGTAGAAATAGTATACCAGATCCTTGGTGATTAGGACCGGGATTTGGGGATGCTACAACTGCTACCAACTCTAGATCACGAGTAGGATAATTCCTCTCATATTCTTTGAGTTGTCGAGAGGCATAGGCTATGACTTTCCCATGTTTCATGAGAACACATCCTAACCCTTTGCCTGAAGCATCACTGTAGATGACAAATCCCTCCGAGTCAGATGGTATTGTCAGAACTGGTGCTGAAATGAGTCTCCTCTTGAGTTCTTGAAAACTCTTCTCACATTCCACGCTCCAACCGAATTTTGTATCTTTCTGAGTCAGCTGAGTTAATGGAGTAGCGATTCGAGAAAACCCTTCTACGAATCTCCGATAATAACCACCTAAGCCGAGAAAGCTACGTACTTCAGTCACTGATTTAGGTTGTTCCCAACTTTGAATAGCTTCAATCTTTGACGGGTCAATAGATATTCCATGACTTGATACTACGTGCCCAAGGAATGCTACTTCCTCAAGCTAGAACTCTCATTTCTTCAACTTGGCATAAAGCTTGTTTTCACGAAGCATTTGGAGTATCAGCCTCAAGTGTTGCTCATGATCTTCACGGCTTTTGAAATATATGAGGATGTCATCAATAAAGACGACCACAAAGTGATCTAAATATTCCTTGAATACTCGTTTCATCATATCCATGAAGGCAGCAGGAGCATTAGTCAATCCAAAAGACATGACTAGTAATTCATAATGCCCGTACCGAGTTCTAAAAGCCATCTTTGGAATGTCATCTGTTCTAACCTTTAACTGATGATATCCGAAACGAAGATCAATCTTTAAAAAGAATTTGGCGCCTTGCAACTGGTCAAACAGGTCATCAATACGTGGCAACGGGTACCTATTCTTGATGGTGACATGATTCAACTCCCGATAATCAATAAAAAGTCGCATACTCCCATCTTTCTTCTTCACGAATAGAATAGGAGCACCCCAAGGAGACGTACTAGGACGAATGAAATCGATGTCTAATAATTCCTGTAATTGGGTCTTTAACTCCTGAAGTTCAATAGGAGCCATTCGATATGGGGCTTTGAAAATGGGTTTTGTACCAGGTTCAAGGTCAATACAAAATTCAATTTCTCGCTCTGGGGGTAGGCCAAGAAGTTCTTCAGGGAATACGTCAGGAAATTTATTAACAATAGAAATATCATTCAAAACTGACGTATTTTTGTTTAAATCCGTGACATGAGCTAAGAAAGCTTGACATCCATTTTTTAATAAACAAATAGCTTTATGGCTTGAGATGACATTGATTGATTTTAATGGTTTGGTTGCTTGAATTCGCATAATAGGTTGGTTAGGAATATGAAAGCTAACAACCTTACGAAAACAATTAATTTTTACATGATGAGTAGTTAACCAATCAATCCCTAGAATTACGTCAAATGCAAATATTTTCAATGAAATAAGATCGACATGTAATGTGAGGGTACCGATTTAAACCAAACAAGACTTATAAACAGTGGATGTAATGAAGGTTTCTCCCAATGGAGTTTCAACAGATAAGTTAAAGTCTAATTTCTCCAGAGTCAAATTTAAACGTTGAGCGCAAGTAGGAAAAATAAAAGAATGGGTAGAACTGGTATCAAATAAGGTATAGACTTCGCTAGAGTTTATGATAAGCTTACCCGTGATGACCTCGTTCGGGTTCCTTTCTTTCTGGGAGGTCACGGAAAACGCTCTCCCTTGAACTACCGACTTTGAATTTTCTGGGATGCCCTTTGGTGCCTCCATCCCAGCTGGACTTGTCTTCGGTGCATGACAAAATCGGGCTAGGTGACCTTCTCTTCCATAATTATAACACGCTTTGGATTGCATCGCGCAGTTTGGACTGATGTGTCCCTCATATGATAGGTGGTCGTTCTCTTTCCTTAACAATAGGTGTTGGTGCTAACGTTTTTCCATAATTGTTGAATCTCATCTTCTTGAAATATTCACTCTTATTATCTTGGCCATGATTACCACCGAAGTGGTTACCATTTCTGGCATGTTGATTCCCTCCACGTTTGTTGTCACCGCTTCGATGACTGCTGCCACTGGTATTATCATTTTGTCGGCTGCTATCTCTTGGTTAGGTTGACTCATTATCACGTTCCAATAACTGAGCCCTATTTACAACATCTGAATACAAATACAATTTATGAGAAATTAGGTATTGATGTATCTCAGGTTTTAAACATCTTAGAAACATCTGCGTTATTCTCTCCTCATTATCAACCAAGTGGGACGCAAACCGGGACAACTCGGCAAACTTAGCTTCGTGCTACGACACGGTCATATTGTTCTGCTCCAGCTTGATGAACTCTACCTCTTTCATGTGACGAATACTTTCAGGAAAGTACTTGTCGTTGAACAATTCTTGGAACTTCTCCCAAGACATCTTCAGTGCGGCAGGTTGAGTATGCTTTACAGATTCCCACCAGTAATCTGCTTCTGCCCGCAACATGATGGTGGCAAAGGGAACCTTTTGCTCCTCGGAGCATCCCAAGACATCAAATATCTTGTTGATCTACTTTATCCACGTCTCCGCCTTAAGTGGTTTTGGCTCTCCAAAAAACTCCGGTAGTCCTAGCTCCTTGAACTGTTTAGCAGTGACCGTCCGAGAGTTGCCAGTGTTTCCACCTGCATTTCGGACAGGAGTCTCTCTTGCCTGATATTGCATGAATTGCAAAAAGCCTCTAAACATTCCATCGTTCATCATTTGGTCAGTGTTGTTGTTTGCATGAGGATTGTCGCCTTCCTGATGCACATTATCCTGATTATTGATCTGTGGAGACTCAACGGTCTCCTGTGCACCATTGCTATTCTCAACATTCTCGGATGTCATTTTCAAATACTGCCACAAAATAAGGGTTAATTGACATGTCACATATTATCCCTATACTCTGACCGACCAATTAAATACCAAATAAACTTAGGTAGGTCATACTAGCGAAGGAATTCCCCGTCTCTCCCCTCCTAGTTCTTGTCTCACATCTCAGCCAAGAATCATATCCCTAAGCTTTGATACCAACTGTAACGCCCTCAAAATAGGTATACATCACCCAGTCTGAGTCGCCAAATACATGGTATAGAATACAAATATAAACTTAAATATATAACATGAGCTGTGAGTTTTAATACAAATATTGTCTTCTAGACAATATTAAAATTCAAAATAAGTCCTCAATACATTTATTACCACACTATTTCACAGAATAGTGAGGACTACTAATGCAATCATCTGGATCGTCACTCCGTTCCCCGACTAGTCCCGGCTACGTTTTTATTTCCTGAAGAGGACAATGAAAGCAAAAGCGTGAGCTCAACTAGCCCAGTAAGAAATAATATGACTAAGATAATGCAGAATAATTTATCGTTAGCCTTCAACAGTGTTAAACTGATAAAATATTACAAACATCAAGTTTAACTGCAGCGGAACAAGCAGTCCATTAGAAGAGTCGAGTAGAAAATAAAATCTACTATCTTCTATGATTTTAAAGGTTTTTTTATCACTTTTATCGCTGAGACTCAGCTTAATAAATAATCCACATCATCCCTGCACTACGGCCAAGGATATTCATTAGTATCACGACCACAAATTATCCATGCACTATGACTAATGATATTCGTGTATTCATCAATGGTTATGATCATGCCAACAACTGTCCATCAATGCACTACGACCAATGAGGACTTTTACCACATCATTTGTAACCTTATGGTTATGATTATACCGAATAATCCCTGGTCATAATCATACCAAGTCCATCTATGCACTACAGGCCACAGATGACTTTCAACAGAATATAAACATGAGGATGATGACAATGAGATAAAAATTCAATAAAACAAGTTCAAGGATAAATTTTTAAAGATTTATAATTTAATTTATCCAGAAATCATTAACGTCCAAATTGTCAACATGATACTGTTTTGTGGAGTAAAATTCAAGAATAATATTATACCAAAAATGTTTTGGACCGAAAACGAATTAATTTTTATCATGAATAGTACCTCAGGTGAATAGTACTCAAGTGAATAGTTTCCCGTGAATAGTACTGCAGGAATAAATAGTACTCCGGCATGAAAAAGTTAAAACTTATCAAAAATACTCAGAATATTATTTTCTTGAAAAGATACTGGATGAAGCGCAAATATCAAGGATATTCTACTAATTTCATGGAGTATAGAAGCCAAAATTTTAACAAACGAGTATAGAATTCGAAATCTAAAACGAAATAATATTACTTACATACTACAGAGTATGGAAGAAAATATTATTTCAAGCTAATATTGAACAAAAATAACATCTCTTACCTTGAAAAGAAGAGTATTCTAACTGGTATAGTGGGAATATTCTTAAAGAAAACTTTTACTGTTTTCTACGCTCAAAGCTTTCTAAAACTCTAAAGAAATACGCTCAAGATTATAGAAGAAGAATTCTCTAATTCGGGTGTGATTTTCAATTTTAACTTAAGCATCTATTTATAAGAAAATACTAGAACGTTATAGGAGACTAAAATAATAAAATAATATTATTATTTTATTTTTTCAATATTCGCATCCACCCACCAAAATGAGCAGCCAACTTGGACAAAAATTTCAGTCCACAAGTTTGAAAAACAAAAGTGGGCCCCACTCAATTTTAATAAAAAATATTTTATTTTCCGAAACTTTAATAATTCATATAAAATAGCCCTTTTATCAGAAAAATACGAATTTTATGTCCATTTCACATGAAATTAAATTCTCTACAACTTTGCAGAAGAAAGTTTTTCCAAATTCTATACAGAAAATATCCGAATTCCACAAATGGATAATTTTCAATACCTCATAAAATTCATAACAAATCATACGTTAATTTTTAACCGTTCATAATTTTGGACATATACTCAACTTATATATGTATAACATATCCAAAAATCACAACGATCCAACGGTCGGATCAAAATTATAACTCACGCAATAGAACTTTAAGAACACCGATTTGATTTTTAATACCTTCAATCCGACAAAATACTGATAAAACACCTCAACATTAATTCCTTCATTTATAACCACATAAAATAAATATTTTCTTATCTATCATTTATGTCCACATAAAATAAATATTTTCTTATCATGTAAATTAATAATTAATTATTCACAAATAATATTATAGAATCACAATTATGACAACCAGGCCGTTCCTAAGAAAGAGGGGGCTTTTCAATAAGGATTTGTCCTTACTGGCGCTCAATTAGGTGACCAAAACTCTCATTGACAGAACTTTCTAGACATTACCAATAATGTTATCTAATAATATTATTCAAATAATATGAATTATTGATTTGATAATGGAAAATACTGTGCAGTGGCAATTATTGAAACAATAATAATATAAAATATCAACGTAGTAATTATTTAACTAATAAAATAAAATATTGAACAGTAATTACTATAACAATTATTGGGTAGTGTCTTCTTACGTAAGAATCAATAATTTAATACCGTGTGTTACTGTGCAACAACGCGTATTATTGTATTTTAACCACCAGGTATTCCAACAGTGCTAACGGTAACGATTACGCCGTTATTTATAAAAACTCAAATTTATTTTTTTCTTCATCCGACAGTTATTCTATTATGGGGCCCACAAATGGTTGCGCCGTCGTACGAATATTCCCCGAAAGAAAGAATATTCCATGACCAAACGAATATTCCCCGACAACATGAATATTTTATAACCACTTGCTTATTTTGCAAAATTTATAAATATTACCCATAACTATAACATTATATTAAATTTACTCCTTAATATTCAAAAATGATATTTATAGAAAATTCATCTTTATTCATAAAAGTTGGGGTCTTACAGTCGAGCTCACCCTTACATTTAATCACTTTTGCAGGTTACAGACTCATGGTAAATTTACGTGCTACTTGATTGATAGAGTTCAATAGTATCACAAGAAGATTGATTTGTTTACCTAAAGTTATGATTTTAAACTATGTTTTTGATGATATACTTGATAGTTGTTGAACTCTTGTAGAGTTGTAAAGCCGCACTGTTAAATATATAAAGAACATCGAATTGAGATGTAAATTCTATAATGCAACTCTGATGAATCAAAGCATAGAACAAATTTGATTCAAAGATATGTAAATGATGAATGTTGTGATTCAGGGAAATGAATAAAGAATTCAGAAAAGGAAGGGTTAATGATTAAGATTGAGAATTGAATTATTAAGGTTTTGGGATCGATTCTGTAAGACCCCAACTTTTATGAATAAAAATTAATTTTTCTTTAAATATCATTTTGAATTTTATGGTGTGGATTTGATATAATGTTATAGTTGTGGGTTGTATTTATAAATTTTGCAAAGTGAGCAAGTTTTTATAAAACATTTGATTGGTCGGAGAATATTCATTTTATCAGGGAATATTCGTACGACGGCATAATCATTGGTGGACCCCACAACGAAATTACTGTCGGAGATAGAAAACGACAGAAATATCTTTTTATAAAAATAACAGCGAAAGTTTTACCGTTAACTGTTGAAATACCCGGTGATAAAAGTACAATAATACGCGTAGTTGCATAATAGCACACATTATTGTACAATATCTTTGATTATTGAAGCTTACGTGAGAAGTCACTCAGTTTATTTCAATTATTGCCACAGTAATTACTGCATAGTATCTCACGTTATTGATTCAATTATTGTCATAATATTTTATATTATTAAATCAATAATTAAGACGGCACATGTAAGAACTCGAATTTTCAGAAATTATTAAAATAAGAATTTAGTAAATAAAATTCTTAAAGCATGAGATGGGTTCGAACAAGAATATTTATGTGATACGAGGTATGTAGTATGGTGGTGCATAGGGTAATATAAATTATGCAATAAGTGATTCCTGTGTTTAATAAATATATTATTATTATATATTTGTTATTTATTAAAGAGGCGAGTTATTTGAAGTAAAGAAGATGGATAGAAAATTTATCTATCGATAATAAATAATTTATGTGACGCCCCTAAAATAGGTATACATCACCCATTTTGAGTTGTCAAATACATGGTACAGAAACAAATACAACTTCATTAATACAATTGTCGTGCAAAATACGACAACACATATACTATGAGTTTAAATACAACTATTGTCTGATAGACAGTATTAAAACTCAAAAGGAATCCTTATTATAATTATTGATACACTATTTTATAAAAATAGTGAGGACTGTTAAAACAACTTTCTAGAACAATCACTCCATACCCGGGCTAGTTCCTGCTATATTCTTACCTCTTGAGAAGAAAAATGGAACAAAAAAGGAAAGGGTGAACTCAACTAGCCCAGTAAAGAATATTATGACTAAGATAATATACAACAAATTATCAATAGTCTTCAACAGGGAAAAATCTGATAGAATATAATAGACAACAAATTTAGATTAACAACTGCAGCGAAAACAACAATTCATTAGAAGAGTTAAGTAGAGAATGAAATCTACTATCATCTATGAATTTAAAAGTCCATCATTAATATTTTATCCATGTAACATCAATCAATATACATCTTGAATCAAATATTCATCTTTGCACTACAGGTCAAAGATATTCAGTAATATCATCATTTAGGACTGAGAATGATGAAAAATATCTTAAAAAAAATGAATCTAGTGAGATAAAAGGACAAATATTAGGGATTCGTACTACAGTTTATCCAAGTTCAAAAATACTCCATAATAATCAATTTAGGAGCAGAATTTAAAAATAAAGATCAAAACATGGATACAATCAAAGATAGTAACCATAATAGACATCTTGGACAAAGAAGAGAAAATTTTATTTTTTTTATGAATAGTGCCATATACGTGAATAGTGTCGTATACGTGAATAGTAACCCCGACACAAAAAGGTAGAAATTTCACAATAAAATTTATATCAATATTTCGGCATAATGATATTGAAGAAGATAATATCATTTACGATGAAAATAACATCCCTTACCTGAAAATAACAGTATTTCTGATCGGAATATCGGATGTAAAGCCAAAAGAAACTTGCACTGAATAGAAACTCTCAAAGTATATAAATACTCACAAAATACGCTCGATAATATAGAGAGAAAACTTATGAATTCTGGTGTGATTTTTAATTCTAACCTAAGCACTTATTTATAGGAAAATGCTAGAACGCTAAAGGAGACTAAAATAATAAAATAATATTATTTTTTTTCTTTTCTTCTACGCACCAACCATTTGAATCATCCAGCATGCCACCTTGAAAAACATATTTGCAGCCCACATGTTTTCAAACAAAAATGGATCCCACCCAATTTTAATAAAAAAATATTTAATTTTTGAAACTTCAATAATTCATAATAAATAGCTCTTTTATCAGAAAAATTCAAATCTCATGTCCTTTTCATAGAAAATTTAATTCTCTACAACTTTGTAGAAAAAAACTTTTCCAAATTCCAAACAGAAAATGTCCGAAATTCACATACGGACGATTTCTAATACCTCTATTCCGACAAAATACTGATAAAATACCTCAACGTTAATTCCTTCATTTATATCCACACAAAATAAATATTTCCCTATCCATCCACATAAAATATTTTCTTATCATATAAATCAATAATTAATTATTCATAAATAATATCACATAATCACAATTATGACAACCAGGTCGTTCCCAAGAAAGAGGGGGCTTTCAAATAAGAATTTCTCCTTACTAGCGCGTAATTAGGTGACCAAACCTCTCCTTAGACAGAACTTCCTTAGACATTGTCAATAATGCTATCTAGTAATATTATTCAAATAATATGAATTATTGATCTGATATTGGGAAATATTGTGCGGTGACAATTATTGAAACACCAATAATATAAAATATCAACGCAGTAATTATTGAACCAATAAAATAAAATATTTGAACAGTAATTACTGTAATAATTATTGAGTAGTGTCTTCTTCTATAAGGATCAATAATTCAACAATACTGTGCAATACCGTGTGCTATTGTGCAACCATGCATATTACTGTATTTTAACCACCAGGTATTCCAACAGTATTAACGGTAACTACTACGCCGTTATTTGTAAAAACTCAAACTTGTCGTTTTCTTCATCTGACCGTTTTCTGTTATGGGGCCCACAAATGGCTGCGCCATCGTACGAATATTCTCCGACAGCAAGAATATTTCACGACCAAACGAATATTCCCCGACAACAATGAATATTTTATAACCACTTGCTTATTTTAAAAATTTTGAACATTTCACCCATAACCAAAGTATTATCTCAAATTAACACCTTATTATTCAAAATAATGAATAGAGAAAATTCGATTTTATTTATAAAAAGTTGGGGTCTTACAACCTCCCCTCCTTTTGAAATTTCGTCCTCGAAATTGACGTACGTACTTGGTGTTTCGAAAAAGTGAGGGTACCTCGTTTTCATTTCTAATTCTAACTCCCAAGTTATTTCCTCAATAGCATGGTTCCTATACAAAACCTTAACTTGTGGTATAACCTTGATGCGTAGGACATGTTCTTTCCTATCCAAGATCTTAACAGGTACCTCCTCGTATGTTAAATCTTCGGATATCTCGTCTGGTTCTAAATCAATTATGTGGTTCGGGTCTTTCACATATTTACGAAGCATAGATATGTGAAAAATATTATGAATGCGAGACATGCTTGGAGGTAATGCGAGTCTATGGGCCACATTTCCTATTCGGTCAAGAATCTCAAACGGACCAACAAATCATGGATTGAATTTTCCTCTCTTCCCAAATCTTGTAACTCCGTTCCATGGTACAACACGTAACAATACATGATCCCCAATATTAAATTCTATGTCCTTTCGATAAAGATCCGCATAACTCTTTTCTCGATCCTGTGCCATTTATATACGTTGTCGAATCGTTTGGATCTTTTTCGTAGTCATACGTACCAATTTTGGTCCCAACAACGTTGCTTCACCTACCTCATCCCAGCATACTAGAGAACGACATTTTCTTCCATACAACGCCTCGAATGGAGCCATGCCTATACTTGCTTGATAACTGTTGTTGTATGAGAATTCTACCAATGGTAAATACTTATCCTAACTCCCTTTGAAATCTAGGACACAGAGTCTTAATAAATTTTTAAGAGTTTGAATAGTCCTTTCTGATTGCCCGTCCGTTTGAGGATGGTATGCCGAACTGAATCGTAAATCCGTGCCCATAGCTTTTTACAAGCTAACCCAAAATCGTGAAGTGAATCTTGGGTCACGATCCGAAACTATGGATACTGGCATGCCATGCAATCTTACAATCTCATTTACGTACATACGAGCAAGACGTTCAAGGGAATAAGTCTTACGTATAGGCAAGAAATGAGCAGACTTGGTTAATCTATCAACAATAACCCAAATTGCATCTATACCTTGAGAAACCTTGAGAAGACCCGTAACAAAATTTATAGTAATGTGTTCCCACTTCCATTTAGGAATCTCAAGTGGTTGCAATGGACCCTTTGGCACTTGATGCTCTGCCTTTACACGTTGACAGGTTAAACACCTTGAGATAAACTCCGCGATCTCTCTCCTCATATTGCTCCACCAAAATGTATGTCGAAGATCATGATACATTTTGGTACTCCCAGGATAGATTGCAAATGGTGTGTTGTGTGCCTCCATCATGATTCTATGCCTCAAGTCAGAATCGTTAAGAACGCAAAGTCTGGAGTTGACTCGAAGTATTCCTTCTTCATCGATTCCTACTTCTGGAATATCACCTTCTTGCACTTTCTTCTTCATACGCATCAGCCCCAGGTCCGTAGCTTGAGCAGCTTTAACTTTATCAATTAATGTCGATTCTCCATCCTTTGCAAGTCATACAAAATGGGCCTTTGTGTTAACAACATCGCACTCGTACCACACATATGATCTTCTACTCAATGTGTCAGTTACAACGTTTGCTTTTCCAATATGATATTGAATGCTATGGTTGTAATCTTTCAACAGCTCGAGTCAACGTCGTTGCCGTGTGTTGAGTTCCTTTTGGGTGAAGAAATATTTGAGATTTTTATGATTCGTATAAATCTCTACTTTCTCCCCATACAGGTAGTGCCTCCATATTTTCAACGCGAAAACGACTGCTGCCAACTCTAGATCATGAGTATGATAATTCCTCTCATACTCTTTGAGTTGTCGCAAGGCATAGACTATGACTTTCACATGTTACATGAGAACACATCCTAACCCTTTGCCTGAAGCATCGCTGTAGATAACAAATCCATCCGAACTAGATGGTATTGTCAGAACAGGTGTCGAAATGAGTCTCCTCTTGAACAATTGGAAACTCTTCTCGCATTTCTCGCTCTAACCGAATTTTGTATCTTTTCAAGTCAATTGAGTTAACGGAGTAGCGATTCGAGAAAATCCTTCCATGAATCTCCGAAAATAACTTGCTAAGCCCAGAAAGCTACGTACTTCGGTCGCTGACTTCGGTTGCTCCCAACTTTGTATGGCTTCAATCTTCGCTGGGTCAACAGATACTCCATGCTTTGACACCACGTGCCCAAGGAATGCTACTTCCTTAAGCCAGAACTCGCATTTCTTCAGCTTGACATATAGCTTGTTGTCACAAAGCCTTTGCAGTACCAACTTTAAATGGTGCTTATGATCTTCATGGCTTTTGGAATAGATGAGGATGTCATCAATAAAGACAACAACGAACTGATCCAAATATTCCTTGAACACACGGTTCATCATATCCATGAAAGCAGTAGGAGCATTAGTCAATCCAAAAGACATGACTAAGAATTTATAATGCCCGTACCGAGTTCTAAAGGTAGTCTTCAAAATATCCTCAGTTTTAATCTTCAGCTCATGATATCCAGAACGAAGATCGATCTTTGAAAAGAATTGTGCTCCTTGCAACTGGTCGAATAGGTCATCAATGCGAGGTAGTGGATACCAATTCTTGATGGTGACATGGTTTAATTCCCGGTAGTCAATACAAAGTCGCATACTCCCATCTTTCTTCTTTACGAATAAAATAGGAGCACCCTAAGGAGATGTACTAGGACGAATGAAACCGATGTCTAACAACTCCTGTAGTTGGACCTTTAATTCCTGAAGTTCAATAGGAGACATTTGATATGGGATTTTAGAAATGGGTTTTGTACCAGGTTCAAGGTCAATAAAGAATTCAACTTCACATTCTGGTGGCAGACCGGGAAGTTCTTCAGGAAATACGTCAAGAAATTCAAAAACAATAGAAATATTATTCAAATCTGACGTGTTTTTGTTCAAGTCCATAACATGGGCTAAGAAAGATTGACATCCGTTTTTTAATAAACGAATGTCTTTATGGCTTGATATGACAGTGATTTACTTTAGTGGTTTGGTTGCTTGAATTCGGATAACAGGTTGGTTAGGAATATGAAAACTAATAACCTACAAAAATAATCAATTTTGGCATGATGAGTAGTTAACCAATCAATCCATAAAATCACGTCAAAAGCAAGTATCTTTAAAGAGATAAGATCAACAGGTAATATGATGGTGCCAACTTGGATCAAACAAGATTTTTAAATAGTGGATGTAATAAAAGTTTCTCCTAACGGAGTCTCCATAGATAAGTCAAAGTTTAATTTCTCCGGAGTCAAGTTCAAACGTTGAGCACAAGAAAGAGAGATAAAAGAATGGGTATAACCGGTATCTAACAAAGTATAAACTTTGCAAGAGTTTATGATTAGCTTATCCATGATCACCTCGTTCGGGTTTCTCACGCTTTGGCTAGTCACAACAAACGCCCTCCCTTGAACCACCGATTTTATTTTGTCTGTAGTCGCCTTTGGTGCCACCGTCCCAGTTGGACTTGACTTTGCTACCGGACAAAACCGGGCTATATGACCGTCTTTTCCACAATTGAAACATACCTTGGAAGGCTGTGAACAGTTTGTACTTATGTGTCCCTCCTCTCCGCATTTGTAGCATCTAACTGGCGGTCGTTCTCCTCCCCTAAAATTTGTTGTTGGTGCTGGTGCTGCTGCTGATGTCTTCCCGTCTTTGTTGAATCTCCTCTTTTTGAAATTTCCACTTGGCTCACCTTTCCTATTATCATGGCCACGATAACCACCCGAGTGGTTACTGCTTTTGTCCGTATTTTTTCCTCTGCGCTGGTTATCCTCGCTTCGATGACTGCTGTCACCGGTATGACCCTGGTTGTGGTCCCTCGGTTGAACATACTCATTATCTCGCTCTAATAATTGAGCTCTGTTTACAACACCTGAATATAAAGAAAATTTATGAGAGATAAGATATTGCCGAATCTCGGGTTTTAGACCTCTCAGAAACTTCCGTGTTAACTAACAAGTAGAAATATTGGTTAAATTATATTACGGAATAATATAATTTGAAGGGGGTTTAATAATCACTTAAGTAAATAGTGAATATGTGATTATAGTGGGTGCTTTATATTTGAGTTTTGTGGTAAGAAGCACGTAAAGGAGATTTCATAGTTGGTTAAACTATTAAGAAAAAATAGAGTTTTAAAACTTGAAGTTGATAATTAAATTATTAAAGAAAATAATAATTCATGATGTGGAATCAAAGAAGCGGTTGATTTTAGAAGAGTTACCATTTATAAGGTATATGCAAAGTATTTAGGAGCGTAGATTTCATTTCTGCTAATGCAGAACTTGTCTGCCTCTAGATTTGAGGTGGCGCAGCTGCGCCACTTCTAAGCTTATGACCAGCGCAGTTGCGCCGGTCTATAGAAAGTTCTGACTAAGTTTATGAAACTTGATTTCAAGTCATGTATACTAATAACTCTTATAAGGATCATAAATGGTGACTAAGTGTTCGTGAAGGAATTAAATTAGCAAAACATGGCTTGAATAAGAATTAATTAATTAACCTGGAATAAATATGGTTAATTAAGAGATATTATAGAATATTATATTATGAAGCTTAAGAGATATTGTTAACAGTGATATTGTTTTGGAACAATTTATGGAAGAAGTGAAATGAAAGAATTATATTATATTAATTAGTGGAGTATATAATAATTATTAAGGAAATGGTTATTTGGATAAAGATGTTATGAGTATAAGTTCATAGTATATACTCATTTAAGGTAATTAAATATTAAGGTAAAGTGTGCCACCTAAACTTTATATTAAATAAATATTAAAATGAAGTGGAATTGGGAAAAAGCCAAACGTGGTCTAAACCCCTAATATGTTACTGTTGAGATAATGAGCTTGAGTTTTAAAACTCCGATAAATGAGATAAATGAGTCTCGTGTGGCCTGAGTATTAAAGTTAAACTAGAATAAAGGTTTAACTAAAATTATTAAATGATAATTAATTGAAAGATAATAATGATTGATATTAATCATTGTGATATTTAAGTGTGATAGAAAATAATGGGTTGGGAATACCCAACTAAATTATACTTAGCCCAATTAAAATATTATTTGGACTAGCCCAAATATACATGGAGTATATGATGTGAGTACATAAATAATCCTTAATTTCCTAATACGGTAACAATGGTACATTAAGTTTATATTTTTGGGAAGTTAAGTAACTAAACTAAGCTCTAGTTGCTTAGAATTAGCTATGTCCCAAAATGAGTGTCAATAATCAGTACATGAACAGTAGCCTAACTCTATTGCATGAAAATTAGTCGGTGGTTAGAAGCTAGATTGAGCAGTGATGATGGCTATGGAGGTGGACAGTTGGCCAACCTTTCCTGGTCCAATGTTTTCTTTCTTTCTCCTTTGATTCAAACCTTAGTGTAAACTGAATGCCCAGTCCAAGCTCTTCTATAAATGGCAGCTCCATTTTTAGTTTTATGACTTGTTTGCTTGTTAAAACTATGATTAATTGAGAGTAAGTGAGTTGTGGTCCATAGAAGAGGCTAGCAAATTCAGAAGGAGGAAATTAAGCAAACTAAGCATTCATAGAGGTATAATTCATAAACCATGTTCTAAAGTTTTAGTTTGATAAATTTTGAGAATTAGAATGAATTCTTGATAATTGGTTTGGGAATTGTTATCATGATGTTATATGAGTTGGTATATATGTTATGGACAATGTATAGCTGGGTTTACCATGCTAAATGAAAGTATAATGGTTGTTTGGGCTGAAATCTGCAGAAGCAGAGGCCATATCTGGGCTTGCACCAAAGTGGCGCGGCCGCTCCACTTCCCATTACAAACCCAGTGCGGTCGCGCCGTATGTCTGTCTTAAAATCCAACTTATGCTATAATCTATTTTTCTGAGCAGGTTAGGCTGGTTTAAAAATGCATATAAATAACCCCAACACATGGATTAAAGTTACCTTAGTTATAGTAGATTACGATAACTTGGTTTAGTTGGGTTTGAAAGGAAACTTATAAGTTTAAAAGGACAAACCTTGTTGAAACTAAACTTACTATATTCTGAGCATGTGAGCAAGTGTAGATAACTTAAATAAGTATGTAAAGGGATCTAACATGTTATTGAAAGTTGCTTTGCAATAACGAGTGACATTGGTTTGGTTTATAATGTTTTTAAAAGGGAAAACTTAAATGTTTTAAAAAGCAAACCATGATGAATCTGATATCCTTTAAAGTGTTGACCTTTTAAGCATATATGCTAGAGTATTTTATGCTTCTAGACATGACGAATATGTTCACCACCTAGCTAAGCATGATTTAGACTTTTCAAGCATGGGTTAAAATGAGATTTCAAGTGTTAAACTATTCAACCTAGGTTATCTACTTGAGAGCATGCATATATGGCCTAGTAAATGTACAAATGAGCATAGGATGTGATTCAAAGTTACTTCGTATATTAAATTGGGTTTAGCATGAGTTTTTAGAAGAAAACTTGAAGTTTTGAAAATAAAACTTGACGAACTTCATGTCTTTTAAGTTCTAACTTTGGGAACATGTGATTGTGGCCTAGTTATGTGTGCGGATTGATAAGGAATGTAATTTCAAGATATATTGCACATAAAATATTGTCAAGCTCGGTTTAGTATGTGTTTTAAAGAGAAATTTAAAAGTTTTAGAAACTATCTTGATGAGCATTGTATTAAATACATTATAACCTTATGAGCAAGCATGATATTACTTGTTACGCCTTTAAGCATGATTGCTATGTGCATCCAATTAATTAAGTGTGAAAGTTATTCAAGCATGTTTAAGGAAAGGACTATACTAATTGTGTGTAAATGAGTTTGATACATAAAAGCATGCGTATTAAGGATTGTTTAGTATCGTTATGTGACTAAATGGTTAACATAGCGTGTGACGCCCCCAAATTCGGGTATCTTCCAACCCGACAGATGTTGCTACACGGTGCTATAGTTCATACATACATTCAATTGAAATGCCTCAAAAGAATGAATATGTCTTATATATATTCCAAAACAATATTCCCTTCCCAGGTTCTTTATAAGCATTACATAAGTTCTTTGTCATAATATCAAATGCATTACAACATTAAACCTATACTATTACATAGGTAAGCTACAGGTTCGCCTTAGCCTTCCCTTTATCCTTGCCGGATCCCGCGGTCCGTTCGGTCTTAGCTGCATTCATATGGTTCAAGCAAGAGTAAGCATAACTAGCTCAGCAAGTACAACAATTCCATTTAACAATATGCTTGAATCATATAAAACATATATCTTCAATAACTGAACAATAGTTATGAAGTAATATCGATAATTCAAAATAGCACTTCTCTTTTCCTTCAAAACGTTTTACAATGACAATATTAAGTAAAACATCAATTTCGGTCCAAGACCATGAGCATTTCATACTTTCTTTGAAAAAGGACAACCCGACACTAAGTCTGTAAGTCCGACATTACTTACGAGCACGTCTAGGTGATCAGTCAATAGTACTCTATGTTTATCAACACTACATTCTTTAAACGTATATACGTTTAAGTTGTGGCAACCTTACGTTCCTGTCGTTTGACGACAAAACATTTGTTTAGCATACTCAGACTTCATTTGAAAACCACACCAAATAATTTGGCAAAACATTGACAATACTTTGATAGATTATAAGAAATCCAACATATCGTAAGTCTAGCCGAAAGAATTGGCTTCGACTTTATCATACATCAATTCATGTGTAAGAATACATGAATCATAAAGCTTGTCCAGATTGAACTGAGACAAGGGTTAGAACACTTGCCTTCAGCGTATGTTACTGTTATTACACGTTCACTTTAAGTCTTTAAGGTCTCTACAGTAGATGATCACATAACATAACACATTAGGTCATGAATAAACATATATGGTTCCTAATGAATCTTACCCTTCTTCTCCATCTAATCATGTATTAGATTTGTTACTATTGGTTCCAGCTTGCCGTTATAGTTTACATTGTCATTACGTTCATGTTCGATTGATTATCTTCAACCTTTAGTTATAATACTTAAGGTTTAACAATGTTTTAAACAATGTTACTTCAAGCTTTAGTTTATTACTAATTAGTTTACTTTCTTTCTCTACTTACAAACTCTTCTTACTGAGCAAATCCTAAGGTTGGCGCTGCGGTGCTAGCTTCCCTTCCTTGACCCACGCAGTGGTGCAACTCCTCAGTAGGTTTACCCATGTTCCGGCGCTGCGGCGCCAACTTCAGTACATTGGGCCGCGTTGCAGCGCCATACTCCAGTAGGTCATGGCATTTTCTCGGCGCTGCAGTGCCACCTATTTGCCTTGGGCTGGCGGCGCGGCGCCAGCTTTGTGCGCCAGAAATTTTGACAGTTTTGTTTACACAACGAACTTCTCGGACTCCAAATTTGATCATTTTAAGTCCGAATTGGCTCGTTCAAAAGCCATTAGTTCACAAATCACATACTCTACGTGTTCATGTGAGAATTTTATATTTTCGACTTCGTTAGCTCAAAATTCACCTATTGGTTCATTTTTAACGAAAACGATAAATGTTCGTGAACGTTCAACGCTCGTTTGTTCGTTCTAAGTCAGAATTTGGTCATTTTTGAGTTCGCAACTCTATAATGCCAAATAAGACTTATACCCATCGAAAACTAATGTTTTCGAGCTCAATATCTAAATTCGACTTCTATTCTGAGAATTTTACGAATTCAACGATTATCGTCTAATCGTGTGAATTCCAGTATAACTTCGTTACTTATAATTTATTCATTGTTTCAAATGGATTCTATCCATCATACTAACATCTTAACATACATATTACATCAACTTATTTACATGATAAGTTATTACCTATTCTTCATGAGTTTATAACTTATCAAAGTATAAACTACATATACTTTCATTTCTCATGACTTATGATGGTTTAAGTCTTCTAACCAACATCCTTACATCCTTTTAACATATAAACTTCATTCATGTAAACAAGTTACAAGCCTTACAAGTTCTTCCTTAGGTCATAGCTTATCTATGAACAAAGTGCTTATTCACGGCTTATTAAGACTTAAGTCTTTAGATTATTCATTCTTATCATTGTTTAGCATACATGTCTATTAATCCACACTTCTCTTATCAACCTACAATGATAGAGATGAAAGACTAATGACATAGGAGGCATACCCTTGATGAACAAGCTTTCTTCTTCTTTTCTAACAAATGAAAGTCTAGCTTATTATTGCTTATTCTCTCTAACAATTAAGCACTTAACTTGTTGGTGAAAATTAACAAACAACAAATGAAATCCTAAGCTTACTATTTATATGATTTCCTAAGTTAGGGTATAATGGACAATAGCCAATCCCACCTCCATACTATTCATTACTTAGCAATTAAGTTATGTTGCTCAATACACTAATTACTTGGCCATCACATTATTATCTTGGTCACCAAGATTAACCATATGATCATGGGTTGCCCCATGGGTCACCCTAACCCATTGGATCAATAGTTTGGGCTTAGTTTTAATTAACTTAACTTAAGCTCTTGGGCTTGCATTAATTTACTTTGGATTTTACTTTAATAACCACTTGGGCTTTAACATTACTCACACATGGGCTTGCATATTAACTTCTATTGGACTTCACAAATTGTTACACAATACTATAAGTCCATCTCATTTAGCTTAAAACCTTAGAACGTATACTCTACGTATTATTCTCGTATTCTAACTCGTATATTAATTCATAATATACGATATACCATCATTCATACATACTTGTATAATTAATATTTCGTATCATACTCGTATTCATTACCTCGTACAATACATATGTATCTCACGATCATCACATTAGCTTCTAAAGCTTTATTTTCCATAATGTTCTCAAATTATGTTTTCCATACTTGAATTATTATTACATAATTCATCTCACCTCGATATTCTGTCGTTACGTATTTCTCTGAAGTTCAAAAATAATTCCCGAGTAGAAATCAATGAATAGTATTTTTCGAAAAATTTCTCGAAAAACTTTTATTTTCGTATTGGAAATTCAAACACTTTAATTCCTCCACGTAGTCGAAATACTACGACTTTCTGACGTTTCTAGGTTATAGAACGATATCCAACTTACTAACACATAATAATAACATATAATATAATTTTATTCATTATTAAATAAAATAAAATAATTTTATAAATTGTTCGATTTTCTGGGGCGTTACATAGCGAGTCTTTTGTTGAATAAACCTATTTAGGCTTGATTGAAGAGTTTTAAAAGGAAGTTGTATGAGTTTATATAAAATTCTGTTTTGGATACATTAGAAGATGTTCAATTGGTCGATAGTCTATGGAACATAATAATCTTAGTTGAGCTAAGGAATGCAAAAGAAACTAAAAGTTTTAGAAGTTAACATCAACATTAACAAGTGTGGGAAACCAAATTTGCTTTAGACTATATCTTTATGTGTTAATACTGTGTTCAAAAATATTAAGGTGTTAGCAAGAGAACTAGATTTTGAAAATGTCAGTTATGGTTTTGGCAGGGAGTAGCGCGGCCGCGCCACTCGCAAGCTTATACTCAGCGCGACTGCGCCGTGCTGCAGAGTGGTCAAGAGCAGTTTGTTCACTGTCTCAAATTTAGAGCATGTCTATATATATATTTATACACTTTAAAGACTGTAAAAGATGAAGTAAGATTGTTTCGAAAGAATAAGCATGGGAGTATAATGAGCTAACAACCTAGCTATCCTAAGCGTATATTGAAGAAGAGAAGTGAAACAATGTAAATTTTTATTACATTGAGAATGTATGAATAAGTATGACTAATGGATATAAATCCATGATTATACATACGCGTAGGAATACACGAAGTGCAGATAATGATACGCAGTTAAGTTGTAGTTGATAAACTACGAATCAGGCAAGTCTTTCAATTCCTATTTGATATATGAATTCAATAACTGTTAGTGAGTTATATTATGCTATTAGAATGTTGATGTATATATATAAAATGCATATGAGATATGTATGAAATTTGAAAGTTGATATTTGATGATATACTTGAGAAGTAAATTTATATGCCTGTTATGTGAGAAGTAACATGCGTATTAAATATTAATTGATTATGAATGCATAAACTGAGTATGTTATTATATGCTATGTGATGCATGAAAACTGTTAGAATTACTGGGCTGTCGAGCTCACCCTTGCAAATAAGCACTTTTACAGGTTAAGGACTCACGGTAAAGATTACGTGCTACTTGATTGATAGAGTTCAATAGTATTAACGAAGATTGATTCATTTATTTAAATATATACTCTTGAACCATGTTTAGATTCTAGGAGATGTACACGATAGCAGTTTATGATGTGTACTACATGTTAAGTTATACTATGTGGTACATAGAGGAATTCGTATCGAGGTGTAAAAATTTATACAGTAATTGAATAGAATGAATCATAGCATAACTTGATTCAAAGATATGTAATTGATTCAAGTTAAGATATCAATAAAAGATTTTATTTTCAAAGGAGATTGAAAAAGTTTAAATTATTCCGTATATTTTTATAACATCAAATATGATGTAAGACAAGAATGGTAAATGACCAAGATTTGAAACTTATAAAAGTTTGGGGTCATTACACAGATCCTGAAAAATGGAAAGAATTTATATTCTAAATTGTAATAAGCTAAGTTATAATCATTCAGTTATGAATAAAAGAAATAAATAGTTGAACGATAGTTGTATCGTGGTGGACCAAATCCGAGGTTCGAAGGGACCTGGATTTGGGGGTGTCACAACACAGTTATTCATATTATTATTTGTATTATTGACAATGTCTAGAAAGTTCTGTCGAGGAAAGGGGTTTGGTCACCTAATTGCACGCCAATAAGGAGAAATCCTTATCGAAAAGCCCCCTCTTTCCTGGGAATGATCTGGTTGTTAATATTGTAAGTTATAATATTAATGATGAATATTATTAAAAATATGTTTTGTGAAGCCAAGTGAATTAAGATAAATAGAGAGAATTTTTATGAAGTATTTATTGTAAATTTTACTTGTTATATCTTCAAGAATATCTCTGCTATACCAGTCAGAATTGCTCTCTTTTTAAGGTAAGGAATATTATTTTTGTTCAGTATTCGTAAGAAATAATATTTTCTTCCATACTCTGTAGTATGTGAGTAATATTATTTCGTTTCAGATTCTGAATTCTATACTCATTTTTTAAAGTATTGCTTCTATACTCCTTGAAATTAATAGAATATCCTTGAAAATTGTGTTTCATCTAGTATCGTTTCACAATGATATTTTTCTGAACATTTTTATTAAATTTTGATCATTTCATGTCGAGGTACTATTCACAGGATACTATTCATGAAGTAATATTCACGGGATACTATTCATGACAAAAATTATTTTCTTTTCTGTCCAAATTATTTTCAGAATAATATTCTTGAATTTTACTCCACAAAGCAGTTATCATGTTGATAATTTGGACATTTTTAAACTTTGGATAAATTAAAAATCTTTAATATTTATCCTTGATTTTGTTGGTTGATGCTTATATCATTGTCATCATCCTCATGCTTATATTATGATAAAAGTCATTTTTGGCTCGTAGTGCATAGATGGACTGTTGATTGATATGATTATGACTATTTATCGGTATAATCATGACCTGTAATGTTACAAATGATGTGGTAAAAGTTCTCATTGGCCCGAAGTGCATTGATGGACAATTCTTGACATGATCTTGACCATTGGCATTAATAACGAATATCCTTTGTCCATAGTGCATAGATGATTCATGGATGTGATAATAATGAATATCCTTGGCCCGTAGTGCATAAATAATTCAGTGATGTGGATTATTTATTGAGCTGAGTCTCAGCGATAAAATTGATGATAAACTTTTAAATCATAGAAGATAGTAGATATCATGCTCTACTTGACTCTTCTAATGGATTATTTGTTCCGCTGCAGTTAAACTTATTGGCTATTGTATTCTATCAGTTTAACATTGTTGAAGGCTAACGATAATTTATTCTACATTATCTTAGTCATAATATTCTTTACTGGGCTAGTTGAGCTCACCTTTTGCTTTCATTATTCTCTTCAGGAAATGAGAATATAGCTAGGACTAGTCGGGAAATGGAGTGATGGTCCGAGATGATGGCTATAGTAGTCCTTACTATTTTATAAAATAGTGTGATAATAATTGTAATGAGGACTCCATTTGAGTTTAGATATTATCTACGAGACAATATTCGTGTTAAAATTATTAGCTACGTTTTGTCGTATTGTATAAATGAAGTTTTTATTTGATTTCTATACCATGTATTTGGCAACTCAGAATGGGTGATGTATACCTATTTTGAGGGCATTACAGTTGGTATCAAAGCTTAGGGATATGATCCATGGCTGAGATTTGAGACTAGAACTAGGGGGAGAGACGGATAAATCCTTCGCTAGTATGACCTACCTAAGCTTAATTGTTATTTAATTGGTCAGTCAGAATATAGGGATAATATGTGGTATGTCAATTAACCCTTATTTTGTGGCAGTATTTGAAAATGATATCTAAAAATGTTGAGATAAGCAATAGAGCACAGGAGACCATTGAGTCACTACAGATTAATAACCAGGATAATGTGCATCAGGAAGGCAACAATCCTCATGTAAATAATAACACCAAATGATGAACGACGAGGTGTTTAGGAGCTTTCTTCAATTCATGCAACACCAAGCGTGAGAGACTCCTATTCAAAATGCAGGTGGAAACATTGGCAACTCTCGGTTGGTCATCGCTAAGCAATTCAAGGAGCTGGGACCATCGGAGTTTTTGAGAAAGTCAGAACCACTTAAGGCAGAGACGTGGATTAAGTAGATCACCAAGATATTTGATGTCTAGGGATACTCCGAGGAGCAAAAGGTTCCTTTTGCCACCTTCATGTTGTGAGGAGAGGCAGATCATTGGTGGGAATCTGTAAAATGTACTCAGCCTGCCGCACTAAAGATGTCTTGGGAGAAGTTCCAAGAATTGTTCAACGACAAGTAATTTACCGAAAGTATTCGTCAGATGAAGGATGTGGAATTCATCAAGCTGGAGCAAAACAATATGACCGTGTCGCAATACGAGGTAAAATTTGCGGAGTTATCCTAGTTTGCATCCCATTTGTTAGATAATGAGGAGCGTATGACGCGAATGTTTCTAAGAGATTTGAAACCCAAAATACGTCAATACCTCATTTCTCACAAACTTTTCTTGTATTCAGATATTGTGAATAGGGCTCAGTTATTGGAGCACGATAATGAGTCAACCCAACCAAGAGATAGCAGCCGATAAAACGATAATGCCAGTGGTAGCAGTCATCGAAGCGGTGACAACAAATGTGGAGGAAATCAACATGCCAGAAATGGTAACCACTTCGGGGGTAACCCTGGCAAAGATAATAGAAGAAATGAGTCAAGTGGAAATTTCAAGAAGAGAAGGTTCAATAATGATGGAAGGACAGCAACACCAGTACCTATTTTCAAGGAAGGAGAACGACCACCGATCGTATGTTACAAATGCGGAGGGGAGAGATACATCAGTCCAAACTGTACGCAGCAATCTAAGGCATGTTATAATTGCGAAAGAGAAGGTCACCTAGCCCGATTTTGTCATGTAGTGAAGTCAAGTCCAACTGGGATGGAGGCAGCAAAGGTTGTCCCAGACAAGTCAAAGCCAGTAGTTCAAGGGAGAGCGTTTGTCGTGACCTCCCAAAAAGCGACGAACCCGAATAAAGTTATCACGGGTAAGCTAATTATAAACTCTTGCGAAGTCTATACCTTATTTGATACCGGTTCTACCCATTCTTTTATTTCTCCTACTTGCGCTCAATGTTTAAATTTAACTCCGGAGAAATTAGACTTTGACTTATCTGTTGAAACTCCGTTGGGAGAAACCTTCATTACATCCACTGTTTATATGTCTTATTTGATTCAAATCGGCACCCTCACTGTAAGACCCCAACTTTTATAAATAAAGATGAATTTTCTATAAATATCATTTTTGAATATTATGGAGTTAATTTGATATAATGTTATAGTTGTGGGTAATATTTATAAATTTTGTAAAGTACGCAAGTTGTTATATAATATTCGATTGGTTGGAGAATATTCGTTTTAACAGGGAATATTCGTAGAACGGCACAATCATTGGTGGAGCCCACAACGGAATTATTGTCGGATTGAGAAAACGACAAAAATATTTTATTAAAAATAATGGCGGAAGTTTTACCATTGATATTGTTGAACTACTCGATAGTAAAAGTACAGTAATACGTGTGGTTGCATAGTAGCACACGGTATTGATTATTAATGCTTATGTGAGAAGTCACTCAGTTTGATTCAATTATTGTCAGTTAATAATATGAATTATTTAGCGATAATGACGTTTTGTTTTTTTCGTATTATTAACGTAATAAAACAGAAACATCTTTTTATATAAAACAGAATACTTTATTAAAGTTATTCTATAAATAGAATATATTGTATTTTATTTAAAAGATTTTTCTTTAAATATGGACCGTCAGATTAAAGTAATCAATCTGGACTGTTCATGAATTAGTTACTATGCATTCCATTTTTCTATAAATAGCAGCTCATTCCTTCATTATTTCTTACGAATTCACTGAACTCTAGAGAGAAAAACTATAGAGAGAAAATATAGAGAGAGAGAAGAAAAGTATTCTGCTACTTAACTACTTCCTTATTTCAGTTCTTTTTTAAAACGGTAAGTGGTGTTATTCTTTCTTATTCATGAAGAGAACTGTTGTTATTTCAATTCTTATTATTCTGTTGGAATAACCTGTATACGCGGTCTACCTTATACTTGGTGACATTCTTCTATTATTCTGTTGGAACATCCTGTCTGTGTGTTTTACACCGGACCTGGTTCCGTCTTTATTATTATTCTGTTGGAACATCCTGTCTTTGTGTTTTACACCGGACCTGGTTCCGTCTTTATTATTATTCTGTTGGAACATCCTGTCTGTGTGTTTTACACCGGACCTGGTTCCGTTATTATTTATTATTCTGTTGGAATAACCTGTCTGTGCGTTTTACGCCGGACCTGGTTCCATTATTTATTATTCTGTTGGAATAACCTGTCTGTGCGGTCTATCGCATGCATGGTGATTTCTTTTGTTATTCCATTCTTTATTATACTCAGTTGGTTAAGTTTTGACTTCTATACTCCATGAAATTTGTAGAATATCCTTGATAATTGCGTTTCATCCAGTATCTTTTCATGAAAATATTCTTCTGAGCATTCTTGAATTTTACTCCACAAAGCAGTATCAGGTTGACAATTTGGACGTTGTTAATTCTTGGATAAATTAATTCTTGAACTTGTTTTATTGAATTCTTATATCATTGTCATCATCCTCATGTTTATAAAATGTTGAAAGTCATCTGTGGCCTGTAGTGCATAGATGGACTTGGTATGATTATGACCAGGGATTATTCGGTATAATCATGACCGTAATGTTACAAATGATGTGGTAAAAGTCCTCATTGGCCCGTAGTGCATTGATGGACAGTTGTTGACATGATCATGACCATTAATGAATATACGAATATCCTTGGCCGTAGTGCAGGGGTGATTCGATGATGTGAATTATTTTATTAAGCTGAGTCCCAGTGAACACAGTGTTGAAAAAACTTTTAAATCATAAAAGATAGTAGAGTTTATTTTCTACTTGACTCTTTTAATGGATTGCTTGTTCTGCTGCAGTTAAACTTGATGTCTATTATATTTTATCAGTTTAACATTGTTGAAGGCTAATGATAATTTATTCTGTATTATCTTAGTCATAATATTTCTTACTGGGCTAGTTGAGCTCACCCTTTCTTTCACTGTTCTCTTCAGGAAATGAGAATATAGCTGGGACGAGTCGGGGAACGGAGTGATGGAACAGATGATAGTAGTAGTAGTCCTCACTATTCTGTTAAATAGTGTGATAATAATTGTAATGATGACTCCTTTTGAGTTTGTATAGTCTCTAGTAGACAATAATTATATTCAAACTTACAGTTATATTTTGTCGTATTGTACACGACAGTTGTATTAGTAAGTTGTATTTGTATTCTGTACCATATATCTGACGACCCAAGATGGGTGATGTATACCTAATTTTGGGGGCGTCACTGTTGGTATCAGAGCTTAGGGATATGATCCCTGGCTAAGATGTGAGAATAGAACTAGGAGGGGGAGAGACGGGGAATTCCTTCGCTAGTATGACCTACCTAAGTTTATTTGCATGGTATTTAATTGGTCGGTCAAAATATAAGGATAATATATGACATATCAATTAACTTTTGTTTTGTGGCAGTATCTGAAAATAGCATCTGAGAATGTTGAGAATAGCAATGGAGCACAGGTGACTGTTGATTCACCACATATCAATAATCAGGATAATGTGCATCAGGAAGGTGACAATCCTCATGCAAACAACAACACTGACCATATGATGAGTGATGGAATGTTCAGAAACTTTATGCAGTTCATGCAACAGCAGGCGAGAGCGGCTGCTGTCCAAAATATAGGTGGAAACACTAAAAACTCTCAGACGGTCACCGCTAAACAGTTCAAGGAGCTGGGACCACCGGAGTTTAAGGGAGAGCCAAAACCACTTATAGCGGAAACATGGATAAAGCAGATCACCAAGATATTTGATGTCTTGGGATGCTCCGAGGAGCAAAAGGTTCCCTTTACCACCTTTATGTTGCGAGGAGAGGCAGATTATTGGTGGAAATCGATTAAGCGTACTCAACCTACCGCACTGAAGATGTCTTAGGAGAAGTTCCAAGAGCTGTTCAATGACAAATACTTTCCCAAAAGTGTTCGACACATGAAGAAGGTGGAGTTCATCAAATTGGAGCAGAATAATATGACCGTGTCGCAGTATGAGGCTAAATTTGCTGAGTTGTCCCGGTTTGTGTCCCACTTGGTGGATAATGAAGAGCGAATGACGCGAATGTTTTTGCGAGGTTTGAAACCTGAGATACGTCAACATCTTATTTCTCATAAACTGTGTTTGTATTCAGATGTTGTGAATAGGGCTCAGTTAGTGGAGCGCGATAACGAGTCAACGTAACCAAAAGAGAGCAGTTTGCAAAATGATAATACCAGTGAGAGCAGTCATCGAAGCGATGACAACAAGCGTGGAGGGAATCAACATGCCAGAAATGGTAACCACTTAAGTGGTAATCAGGGCCAAAATAATAAGAATGGTCATTTCAAGAAGAGGAGATTCAACAATGATGGAAAGACGTCAGCACCAGCACCCGTTGTTAAGGAAGGAGAACGACCACCTATCATATATTTTAAATGTGAAGGGGAGGGGCACATCAGTCCAAACTACGCGATGCCATCTAAAGCATGTTATAATTGTGGAAAAGAAGGTCATTTAGCTCGATTTTATCGTTTACCAAAAACAAGTTCAGCCAATATGGAGACACCAAAGGCCGTCCCAGAAAAGTCAAAACCGATAGTGCAAGGGAGAGCGTTTTTTGTGACCTCCCAGAAAGCAAGGAACCCGAATGAGGTCATCACGGGTAAGCTTATCATAAACTCTTACGAAGTCTATACTTTATTTGATACCGGTTCTACCCATTCTTTTATTTCTCTTACTTGCGCTCATCGATTAAATTTGACTCCGGAGAAATTAGACTTTGACTTATCTGTTGAAACTCCATTGGGAGAAACCTTCATTATATCCACGGTTTATAAGTCTTGTTTGGTTCAAGTTGGTACCCACACATTACCTGTCGATCTGATTTCATTAAAAATACTTGCATTTGACGTGATTCTAGGGATTGATTGGTTAACTACTCATCATGCAAAAATTGATTATTTTCATAAGGTTGTTAGCTTTCATATTTCTAATCGACCTATTATGCGAATTCAAGCAACCAAACTATTAAAATCAATCGCTGTCATCTCAAGCCATAAAGCTATTCGTTTATTGAAAAACGGAAGTCAAGCTTTCTTAGCTCATGTCACGGATCTAAACAAAAATACGTCAGTTTTGAATGATATTTCTATTGTTAATAAATTCCCTGACGTATTCCCTGAAGAACTTCCTGGCCTACCCCCAGAGCGTGAAATTGAATTTTTTATCGACCTTGAACCCGGTACAAAACCCATTTCCAAAGCTCCATATCGAATGACTCCTATTGAACTTCGGGAGTTAAAGATCCAACTGCATGAATTGTTAGACATTGGCTTTATTCGTCCTAGTACTTCTCCTTGGGGTGCTCTTGTTCTATTCGTGAAGAAGAAAGATGGAAGTATGCGACTTTGTATTGATTATCGGGAGTTGAATCATGTCACCATCAAAAATAGGTACCCATTGCCACGTATTGATGACATGTTTGACCAGTTGCAAGGAGCACAATTCTTTTCAAAGATCGATCTTCGTTCTGGATATCATCAGCCGAAGGTTAGAACTGAGGATATTCCAAAGACGGCTTTCAGAACTCGGTACGGGCATTATGAATTCCTAGTCATGTCCTTTGGATTGACTAATGCTCCTGCTGCCTTCATGGATATGATGAACCGGGTATTCAAGGAATATTTGGATCACTTTGTGGTCGTCTTTATTGATGACATCCTTATTTATTCCAAAAGCCGTGAAAATCATGAGCAACACTTGAGGCTGGTACTCCAAAAGCTTCGTGAATACAAGCTTTATGCCAAGTTGAAGAAATGCGAGTTCCGGCTGGAGGAGGTAGCATTCCTTGGGCACGTAGTATCAAGTCGTGGAATATCAGTTGACCCGGCAAAGATTGAAGCTATTCAAAGTTGGGAGCAACCTAAATCAGTGACCGAAGTACGTAGCTTTCTTGGTTTAGCTGGTTATTATCAGAGATTCGTGAAAGGATTTTCTCGAATCGCTACTCCATTAACTCAGCTGACTCGGAAAGATACAAAGTTCGGTTGGAGCGAAAAATGTGAGAAGAGTTTTTAAGAACTCAAGAGGAGACTCATTTCAGCACCTGTTCTAACAATACCATCTGGCTCGGAGGGATTGTCATCTACAGTGATGCTTCGAGCAAAGGGTTGGGATGCGTTCTCATGCAACATGGAAAGTCATAGCCTATGCATCAAGACAACTCAAGTAATATGAGAGGAATTATCCTACTCATGATCTAGAGTTGGCAGCTGTTGTCTTTGCACTTAAAATTTGGAGGCATTACTTGTATGGGGAGAAGGTGGAGATCTTTACGGATCATAAAAGCCTCAAATATTTCTTCACTCAAAAGGAACTCAACATGCGACAACGATGTTGGCTTGAACTGTTGAAAGATTATGATCATACCATTCAATACCATCCTGGAAAAGCGAACGTGGTAGCTGACGCATTGAGTAGAAGATCATATACAAGTACGAGTGCGATATTGTCAACACAAAGGCCCATTTTGTGTGACTTGCAAAGGATGGAGATAGAGTTAAAGACTCCAGGGACCCATGTGATGATGACGAATATACGAGTAGAACCAACTTTAATCGATAAAGTTAAAGTTGCTCAAGCTACAGACCTGGAGCTGATGCGTATGAGGAAGAAAGTGCAAGAAGGTGCTATGCCGGAAGCAATAATCGATGAAGAAGGAATACTTCGAGTCAACTCCAGACTTTGTGTTCCTAACAACCCTGATTTAAAGTATGAAATCATGATGGAGGCGCACAACACACCATTTGCAATCCATCCTAGAAGTACCAAAATGTATCATGATCTTCGTCATACATTTTGGTGGAGCAATATGAAGAGAGAGATAGCGCTGTTTATCTCAAGGTGTCTAACTTGTCAACGAGTCAAAGCGGAGCATCAAGTACCAAAAGGTCCATTGCAACCACTTGAAATTCCAGAATGGAAGTGGGAGCACATTACCATGGATTTCGTTACCGGTCTTTCTAAGGTTTCTTAAGGTATAGATGCGATTTGGGTCATTGTTGATAGATTGACCAAGTCTGCTCATTTCTTATCGATACGAGAAACTTATACACTTGAACGTCTTGCTCGTATGTATATAAAGGAGATTGTAAGACTGCATGGTATGCCAGTATCCATAGTTTCTGATCGAGACCCAAGATTCACTTCACGATTTTGGGTTAGTTTACAAAAAGCTATGGGCACAGATTTACGATATAGTTCGGCATATCATCCTCAGACGGACGGACAATCAGAGAGGACTATTCAAACTCTAGAAGATTTATTAAGACTCTGTGTCCTTGACTTCAAGGGAAGTTGGGACAAGTTCTTACCATTGGTGGAGTTTTCCTACAACAACAGTTATCAAGCAAGTATTGGCATGGTTCCATTCAAAGCATTGTATGGAAGAAAATGTCGTTCTCCAGTATGCTGGGATGAGGTGGGTGAAGCAACTTTGTTGGGACCGGAGTTGGTACGTATGACTACAGAAAAGATTCAAACGATCCGACAATGTATAAAAATCTCACAAGATCGACAAAAGAGTTATGCTGATCTTCATCGAAAGGACGTGGAATTTGATATAGGAGATCATGTGTTCTTACGTGTTGCTCCATGGAAAGGAGTTACGAGATTTGGAAAGAGAGGAAAGCTCAATCCTCGATTCATCGGTCCATTTTTAATCCTCGATCGAGTAGGAACTGTGGCTTATAGACTCGCTTTACCGCCAAGTATGTCTCGTGTTCATAACGTTTTTCACATATCCATGTTACGCAAATATGTGGAAGACCCGAACCACATTATTGAGTTAGAACCGGACGAAATAGCGGAGGATTTGACGTATGAAGAAGTTCATGTTCAAATCTTGGATAAGAAGGAACATATTCTATGCTCCAAGGTTATACCTCAAGTCAAAGTTTTGTGGAGAAACCACGATGTTGAGGAAATGACTTGGGAGTTAGAATCTGAAATGAAATCAAGGTATCCTTACCTCTTCGACATACCAGGTACGTACCCTAATTTCGAGGGCGAAATTTCATAAGAAGGGGAGGTTGTAAGACCCCAACTTTTATAAATAAAGATGAATTTTCTATAAATATCATTTTTGAATATTATGGAGTTAATTTGATATAATGTTATAGTTGTGGGTAATATTTACAAATTTTGTAAAGTACGCAAGTTGTTATATAATATTCGATTGGTCAGAGAATATTCGTTTTAACAGGGAATATTCGTACAACGACACAATCATTGGTGGAGTCCACAACGGAATTATTATCGGATTGAGAAAACGACAAAAATATTTTATTAAAAATAACGGCGGAAGTTTTACCATTGATACTGTTGAACTACTCGGTAGTAAAAGTACAGTAATACGTGTGGTTGCATAGTAACACACGGTATTAATTATTAATGCTTATGTGAGAAGTCACTCAGTATGATTCAATTATTGTCAGTTAATAATATGAATTATTTAGCGATAATGACGTTTTGTTTTATTCGTATTATTAACGTAATAAAACAGAAACATCTTTTTATATAAAATAGAATACTTTATTAAAGTTATTCTATAAATAGAATATATTATATTTTATTCAAAAAAAAATTCATTAAATATGGACCGTCAGATTAAAGTAATCAATCTGGACCGTTTATGGATTAGTTACTATACATTCCATTTTTCTATAAATAGCAGCTCATTCCTTCATTATTTCTTACGAATTCACTGAACTCTAGAGAGAGAAACTATAGAGAGAAACTATAGAGAAAGAGAAGAAAAGTATTCTGCTACTTAACTACTTCCTTATTTCAGTTCTTCTTTAAAATGGTAAGGGGTGTTATTCTTTCTTATTCATGAAGAGAACTGTTGTTATTTCAATTCTTATTATTCTGTTAGAATAACCTGTATACGCGGTCTACCTTATACTTGGTGACATTCTTCTATTATTCTGTTGGAACATCCTGTCTGTGTATTTTACACCGGACCTGGTTCCGTCTTTATTATTATTTTGTTGGAACATTCTGTCTGTGTGTTTTACACCGGACCTGGTTCCGTCTTTATTATTATTCTGTTAAAACATCCTGTCTTTGTGTTTTACACCGGACCTGGTTCCGTCATTATTTATTATTCTGTTGGAATAACCTGTCTGTGCGTTTTAAGCCGGAGCTGGTTCCATTATTTATTATTCTGTTGGAATAACCTGTCTGTGCGGTCTATCGCATGCATGGTGATTTCTTTTGTTATTCAATTCTTTATTATACTCAGTTGGTTAAGTTTTGACTTCTATACTCCATGAAATTTGTGGAATATCCTTGATAATTGCGTTTCATCCAGTATCTTTTCATGAAAATATTCTTCTCAGTATTCTTGAATTTTACTCCATAAAGCAGTATCAGGTTGACAATTTGGACGTTGTTAATTCTTGGATAAATTAATTCTTGAACTTGTTTTATTGTATTCTTATATCATTGTCATCATCCTCATGTTTATAAAATATTAAAAGTCATATGTGGCTTGTAGTGCATAGATGGACTTGGTATGATTATGACTAGGGATTAATCGGTATAATCATGACCGTAATGTTACAAATGATGTGGTAAAAGTCCTCATTGGCCCGTAGTGCATTGATGGACAGTTGTTGGCATGATCATGAACATTAATGAATACACGAATATCCTTGGCCGTAGTGTAGGGGTGATTCGATGATGTGAATTATTTTATTAAGCTGAGTCCCAGTGATAACAGTGTTGAAAAACCTTTTAAATCATAGAAGATAGTAGATTTTATTTTCTACTTGACTCTTTTAATGGATTGCTTGTTCCGCTGCATTTAAACTTGATGTTAGTTATATTTTATCAGTTTAACACTTTTTAAGGCTAATGATAATTTATTCTGTATTATCTTAGTCATAATATTTCTTACTGGGCTAGTTGAGCTCACCCTTTCTTTCACTGTTCTCTTCAGGAAATGAGAATATAGCTGGGATGAGTCGGGAAACGGAGTGATGGACCAGATGATAGTAGTAGTAGTCCTCACTATTCTGTTAAATAGTGTCATAATAATTGTAATGAGGACTCCTTTTGAGTTTGTATAGTCTCTAGAGACAATAATTGTATTCAAACTCACAGTTATGTTTTGTCGTATTGTACACGACAGTTGTATTAGTAAGTTGTATTTGTATTCTGTACCATGTATCTGACGACCCAAGATGGGTGATGTATACCTAATTTTGGGGGCGTCACACTCACGTTATCGGTCGATCTTATCTCTTTAAAAATAATTACATTCGATGTGATTTTAGGGATTGATTGGTTAACTACTCATTATGCTAAAATTGATTATTTTTGTAAGGTTGTTAGCTTTCATATTCCTAACCAACCTATTATGCGAATTCAAGCAACCAAACCACTAAAGTCAATCACTGTCATATCAAGTCATAAAGCCATTCCTTTATTGAAAAATGGATGTCAAGCTTTCTTAGCCCATGCCACGAATTTAAATAAAAATACGTCAAATTTGAATGATATTTCTATTGTTAATAAATTTTCTGACGTATTCCCTGAAGAACTTCCTGGCCTACCCCAGAGCATGAAATCGAGTTTTGTATTGACCTTGAACCCGGTACAAAACCCATTTCCAAAGCCCCATATCGAATAACTCCTATTGAACTTCAAGAGTTAAAAACCCAACTGCAGGAATTGTTAGACATCGGTTTCATTCATCCTAGTACGTCTCCTTGGGGTGCTCCTGTTCTATTCGTAAAGAAGAAAGATGGGAGTATGAGACTTTGTATTGATTATCGGGGGTTGAATCATGTCACCGTAAAAAATAGATACCCGTTGCCTCGAATTAATGACCTGTTTAACTAGTTGCAAGGTGCCAAATTCTTTTCAAAGATCGATCTTCGTTCCGGAAATCATCAATTAAAGATTAAAACTGATGACATTCTAAAGACTGCTTTCAAAACTCGGTACGGACATTATGAATTCCTAGTCATGTCTTTTGGATTGACTAATGCTCTTGCTGCCTTCATGGATATGATGAACCGAGTATTCAAGGAATATTTGGATTATTTTATTGTTGTCTTTATTAATGACATCCTCGTATACTCTAAAAGCCGTGAAGATCATGAGCAACACTTGAGGCTGATACTCCAAAAGCTTCGTGAAAACAAGTTGTATGTCAAGTTAAAGAAATGCGAGTTCTGGCTTGAGGAAGAAGCATTCCTTGGGCACGTGATATCAAATCACGAAATATCAATTAACCCAGCGAAGATTGAAGCAATCCAAAGCTGGGAGCAACCTAAGTCAGTAACCGAAGTACGTAGCTTTCTGGACTTAGCTGGTTATTATTGGAGATTTGTGAAAGGATTTTCACAAATCGCTACTCTATTAACTCAACTGACTCGAAAAGATATAAAATTCGGTTGGAGCGAGGAATGTGAGAAGAGTTTTTAAGAACTCAAGAGAAGACTCATTTTAGCACCTGTTCTGACAATACCATCTGGTTCGGAGGGATTTGTTATCTACAACAATGCTTCAGGCAGAGGGTTAGGATGTGTTCTCATGCAACATGAGAAAGTCATAGCATATGTCTTATGACAACTCAAAGAATATGAGAGGAATTATTCTACTCATGATCTAGAGTTGGCAACAGTCGTTTTTGCGCTTAAAATCTGGAGACATTACTTGTATGGGGAGAAAGTGGAGATCTATACGGATCATAAAAGCCTCAAATATTTCTTCACCCAAAAGGAACTCAACATGCGACAACGATGTTGGCTCAAGCTGTTGAAAGATTACGATCATACCATTCAATACCATCCTGGAAAAGTGAACGTGGTAGCTAACGCGTTGAGTAAAAGATCATATGCGGGTACGAGTGCGATATTGTCAACGCAAAGACCCATTTGGTATGATTTACAAAGGATGGAGATAGAGTTAAAGGCTCTAGGGACCCACGTGATGTTATCAAATATACGAGTAGAACCGACTTTAATCGATAAAGTTAAAGCTGCTCAAGTTACAGACCTAGAGCTGATGTGTATGAAGAAAAAAGTGCAAGAATGTGCTATTCTAGAAGCAAGAATCGATGAAGAAGGAATACTTCGAGTCAACTCTAAACTTTGTGTTCCTAATGACTCTAATTTGAAGTATACATACCAGGTACGCACACCAATTTTGTGGACAAAATTTTATAAGAATGGGAGGTTGTAAGACCCCAACTTTTATGAATAAAGATTAATTTTTCTCTAAATATCATTTTGAATATTATGATGTGGATTTGATATAATGTTATAGTTGTGGGTTATATTTACAAATTTTACAAACTAAGCAAGTGGTTATAAAATATTCGATTGGTCGGGGAATATTCGTTTTATCAAGAAGTATTCGTACGACGGCACAATTATTGGTGGACCCCACAACAAAATTACTGTCGGAGTTAGAAAATGACATAAATATCTTTTTATAAAGATAATGACAAAAGTTTTACCGTTAACTGTTGAAATACCCGGTGATAAAAATACAATAATACGCGTGGTTGCATACTAGCACACGGTATTGTGCAGTATCTTTGATTATTGATGCTTACGTGAGAAGTCACTCAGTTTATTTCAATTATTATCACAGTAATTGTTACATAGTATCTCACGTTATTGATTCAATTATTGTCACAATATTTTATATTATTGAATCAATAATTGAGACGACACAGTTATTCATATTATTATTTGCATTATTGACAATGTCTAGAAAGTTTTGTCGAGGAAAGGGGTTTGATCACCTAATTGCGCGTCAATAAGGAGAAATCCTTATCGAAAAGCCCCCTCTTTCCTGTGAATGATCTGGTTGTTAATATTGTGAGTTATAATTTTAATGATAAATGTTATTAAAAATATATTTTGTGAAGCTAAGTGAATTGAGATAAATAGAGGGAATTTTTATGAAGTATTTATTGTAAATTTTGTTTTATATATATATATATATATATATATATAATAAAGTTTTATTTTTTAAGAAAAATAGAATATATTATATTTTATTATGCATAGTATTTACATTGTGTCTGCATAGTATTTGCATAGTGCTACATAGTAAAATCAGAAAATTCGTCAGAAATTCGTGAATAAGTTACTATGCCGTCCGTGATTTTTTCCTTACTGTGTATCCAAATAGTATCCTGTCATTCTCCTATAAATAGGATACTTAGTTTAGAATTGAAAAACACACAAGAATCAGAGAATTCTTCTTCTATAATATTGAGCGTATTTCTTTTGAGTTTAAGGAAGTTTTGAGTGTAGAAAACAGTATAAGTTTTCTTCAAGAATATCTCTGCTATACCAGTCAGAATTGCTCTCTTTTTAAGGTAAGAGATATTATTTTTATTTAGTATTCGTAAGAAATAATATTTTCTTCCATACTTTGTAGTATGTGAGTAATATTATTTCGTTTTAGATACCGAATTCTATACTCATTTTGTAAAGTATTGCTTCTATACTCCTTCAAATTAGTAGAATATCCTTAAAATTTGCGCTTCATCAAGTATCGTTTCACAAGGATATTTTTCTGAACATTCTTGTTAAATTTTTATCTTTTCATATCAGGGTACTATTCACAAGATACTATTCATAAAGTACTATTCACGGGGTGCTATTCACCCAGGGTACTATTCATGATAAATATTAATTTTTTTTGTCTAAATTATTTTTGAAATATTATTCTTGAATTTTACTCCACAAAAGCAGTTATCATGTTAATAATTTGGACATTTTTAAACTCTGAATAAATTAAAATTCTTTAATATTTATTTTTGATTTCGTTGATTGATGCATATATCATTGTCATTATCATCATGCTTATATTGTGATAAAAGTCATCTTTGGCCCGTAGTGCATAGATGGACTGTTAATTGGCATGATAATGACTATGTATCAGTATAATCATGACCTGTAATGTTACAAATAATGTGGTAAAAGTCCTTATTGGCCCGTAGTTCATTGATGGATAGTTGTTGCCATGATCTTAACCATTGGTGATAATAACGAATATCCTTGGCCCATATTGCATAGATGATTCGTGGATGTGATAATAATGAATATCCTTGGCCCGTAGTGCATGGATAACTCAGTGATGTAGATTATTTATTGAGCTGAGTCTCAGCGATAAAATTGATGATAAATTTTTAAATTATAAAAGATAGTAAATATCATGCTCTACCTGACTCTTCTAATGGATTGTTTGTTCCACTGCAGTTAAACTTGTTGTCTATTGTATTCTATCAGTTTAACACTGTTGAAGGCTAACGATAATTTATTATGCATTATCTTAGTCATAATATTCTTTACTGGGCTAGTTGAGCTCACCATTTGCTTTCATTGTTCTTTTAGGAAATGAGAATATAGCTGGGACTAGTCGGGGAATAGAGTGATGGTCTGAGATGATGGCTATAGTAGTCCTCACTATTTTATAAAATAGTGTGATAATAATTTTAATGAGGACTCCATTTGAGTTTGGATATTATCTACGAGACAATATTCGTGTTAAAACTCTCAGCTACGTTTTGTCGTATTATATAAATGAAGTTTGTATTTGATTTCTGTACCATATATTTGGCGACTCAAAATGGGTGATGTATACCTATTTTGGGGGTGTCACAGATTCATAGATCTTGGAAATGAAAATGGAATTAATATATTAATTAGTATCAAAGCTAAGTTGCATTCATTAAATTTTGAATGGAAGTTATTAATAGTTAGACGATGATAGTATCATGACGCACCAGGTCCGAGGTAACGGATACCCGGATTTGGGGGCATTACAACTAAGTCTTGGCAGTTCGGTCACATAGAACAGGTCACTCTTAACCCCTGAATCACAACTAAATGTTGATTTGTTGAGGTACTGCTAAGCATTGCAATGACACTTGGTCTCCTAAGGTACTTAGTAGCTTTGAACAAGTCGTTCAGAATCGTAGAGTAAAGTTTTGAATATTTTGACAGAGGTTCGAATTTGTGTTATGTGGTTTGTACTTAGATCTGAATCATCGTACGCCTTTTATAGTCCTCTGAAAATTTATCTGTTGGTTCATTTAATGCTATGTTCTGAATGTTCCTATGATGTTAACTACTATATTGGCTTAGTAGATTTGCTTTCGGCTCTAGCCAGGTCACATCAGTTAACTGTCTCACCTACCACACGTTAGTGGTGTCACATCTTCTATATAGAGATTTAGACTAACCACACTTTGAATCTTCTTATCTGAATTTGAAGATGGTGAGAAGTGTCTTGGAATCTTTGCCTGGGAACCCTCTAATTTTGTCAGACATACGACCGTTTTGACATGCTCTACGAATTTGGTCAATAGTAGAGTGAAGAAGAACGTAGTGTGAGGTTCTACATCATGCTCTATGATCGTCTCTACTATAGTATGCCTTCTGCTTTATGAAATAATGCTCTTTGATGCTTGAGCAGACGTTGCAGATTTCTGAACACTTTTGCAGCTCTACGATGCCGAGGACAACTCTACGGTCTTGCTATCCCATCGAACATTTTGCTTCCCCATGGTTGCTGGTCTACGAATGCTAAGTTAGCTCTGCAAACACTTATCATCTATACAACTTGGTAGAGTAACACTACGATCGTTTAACACGACTATACGATCGATTTGATCCTATTACATATTCATTGAATCAGCTCAAAGGATCAACCTAACAAGTTTGATCGTTCTACTTCTAAGTCCTTGTACATAGATATCTTAGTTAAGGACTGTACAAAAACTACTGATACAAATATATGTTATAATCACATCATCAAATTTCAATATGCAGAGCATAACCAAGCCCCTCTTGGCTCAATGTAAAACAACTACTCATAAGGCTTTGGGTCTAAGAGGTTTTGAGATCCATTCCTGCCCATGAAAGGAATGTTAATATTTTAGCTGAACTTAGCACAAAAAATATATATAAAGAGCATAGTTATTCCTAACAATATCCCTCTATTTGATGATGACAAAACCAATAGTTTACGATCAAACTTCTACGATGCAAAGAACATGATGATAAACATGTCTTATCGTACAATAAGAAATTGTATCTCTACATCAAAAGATAAATTTTATTCATGTATATGCAGAATGTATAAGAGAATTTGTTTACAATGAAGAGTAAAATTTTATTGCCTCTTGTAACGCCTCGAAATCTGGTCTATCTTCACACCCAAACTCCGTACGTCACGAGTACTTACCATTCCATTCATATATCATTATATCTTAATGTATAACAATATATCTCTTCAAATCTCATATTCTATTACCTTAAAATCTTCATTCATTACATATAATGTCAATTACATTATTATTTACATCTTACAAGTATGATTTTAACTAGTCACAACAATTACAGAATAGTTTAACTAACTATTCTATAAGTCTTGGCTCAATCTTCAGACTCATTCATATAATGAATGACATTTCTTTAGGATACCGACCAGCTTGATCTTCACAGGATCCTTAAGTTTAATATATCGTTGTTCGCTGAAAATATTTTTATTTAAAGCAAGAGTGAGCATTCAATTGCTCAGCAGGTCATAACAGTTGAATAATAACAACTCAAGAGTCACATATTCTTTTAAATCTTCAATAACCGAACAAAGGTTATGAAGCAGCTTTAATAATAGGAATATATTCTGATTCCTATCATTTTAAAACATTAGTCACATTCACTATGATAAAACATCAATTCTTCTACTCATTTCTTTACATTCTGTTTGGCTAGAATCATTAGCACATAATTAACATTAACAATTCAAGAATAAATATAACTCTTTCATATTAAACAGTTCATTTCACAGAAACACTGAAGTGTTAAAAGTTTGGCACATGGCCTCATGCATACTAACACCTTATACAAATATCACACATTTGCACATAGGTAAAACTTCCTCAAGTCCAACATCTGAGTCAGTTTAAGAAACTAGCATTCATTTAAAAATATGAATGAAGTTAGGAAACTTGCCTTAAGCGTTGCATACCGCTTACGCTATACCATTCTCTGTAATCCCAATATATCACATAAGGAATAACATACACCAATTATTCATAAATTTGACATACGCATTGGTTTAAACTTAAACTTAAGTCTTATGGTTTGCGTTCTATTACTTAAGTTCATGAAACCAACTTTCTTGGTCGTCTTTCGGCATTACGACATACGGAGTTGTCTTAACTCTTACCATTATTATCTACGATAGATTCATATTAATCTTTTCTTCTTTCTCTCTCAATTTGTTCGAAGCATTACAACTGTAATGTTTGTTAAGTAAATTATCATTCCTTATAGCTTTCTGATAAACAAATGTCATACCTTAGGATTATTCATTAACGTCTAAGTTATACAATCTTGTGTATGCCATGAACAACATTCAATGTTAAGACCATCCTTCTCATACTTAGGGGGATCAGCCCTTCGTACCATGTATTGTGCACAAATATCTTAACGCTTTCGTGTAAATAATCCCCTTATAATACGATTGTTTATCTCAGTTTTAACATATGAGTCTGTACCAAAGGAAGTTTGATTTGGATTAGCTTCAAGGGTAATTTAGAGTTCAATTTTCATCAACTAAGGATTAGTTGAATCAAAAGTTTAATAACATTTCAAGGATTCGATAACAACGTATTATGAAATTGCCATGAGTCATAAGTGATTAAACATCATGCATCAAAATCATGCTTTAAGAATAAACTGGGAAGCATTGAAAAGTATAATAAACCTTGCTTGAATAATAATAATAAGCTAATGTTACATTCTTTTTCAATAAGGAAACAGATTTAGGAACTTTGCTCAATATTCAATAAAGATACAACTTGAACAATAGTAATTGAAATAAGGTAAGGAACTTGTCCAATGTAACAATAAGGTTTGTGTAATACAAAAGAAATAGAGTTCAAGAACTTGCTTAATAAAAGATTAAGGTTAAGGAGCTTGCATAATTATAAACAAGGTAGGGTAAAAAACTTGCCTTGCGCGTAAGCTAAACAGTTATAACTTGATTCCCAAATAACCTACGCACATGTCATTTAAAATTGTAACACAATTAGTTACCACATGATCATGTTACATAATTAAATATCTATTTTATTTAACTTACAACCTTTAGTCTTAGGTTTAACCACATGATCAAACCACACTTCTAATTTTTTTATCAATATTAATTTCCATTATTATATAACTCGTTAATTACTAATTATAATCTTTATATTTGATATTATAATAACACCACAATCTGTTCTTTCATCATATAACATAATTAATCATATTTTATGATCATGAGATCATGTTACATTAGCATTTACAGGATTGTATATTAAAAATCACATTTCTAGGCCAAACTGCCAACTCGCGCTGCAGCGCTGTAAGACCCTAACTTATTAATGAATAAAATCAAATTTTCTCTAAATATTATTGTGAATAATAAGGTGTTAATTTGATATAATGCTTTGGTTATGGGTGAAATGTGCAAATTTTATAAAATAAGCAAGTGGTTATAAAATATTCATTTGTTGTAGGAGAATATTCGTTTGGTCATAGAATATTCTTTCTGTCGGGAATATTCGTACGACATCGCAGCCTTGTGTGGGCCCCATAATGAAAAGCAATTGGATGAAAAAAACGACAAGTATAAGTTGTTTATAAATAACGGCGTAGTTGTTACCGTTAATACTGTTGGAATACCCGGTGGTTAAAATATAGTAGCACACGGTATTGCACAAATTATTGATTCTTACGTAAGAAGGCACTACTCAATAATTGTTACAGTAGTTACTGTTCAATATTTTATTTTATCGATTCAATAATTGCTGCGTTGATATTTTATATTATTGTTGTTTCAATAATTGTTGCTGCACAGTATTTTCCATTATCAGATCAATAATTCATATTATTTGCATAATATTTTTAGATAGCATTATTGGCAATGTCTAGAAAGTTCTGTCTAAGGAGAGGTTTGGTCATCTAATTGCGCGCTAGTAAGGAGAAATCCTTATTGGAAAGTCCCATCTTTCCTGGGAACGACCTGGTTGTCATAATTGTGATTCTGTAATATTATTTGTAAATAATTAATTATTAATTTATATGATAAGGAAATATTTATTTTATGTGAATATAATTGATGGATATATTTATTTTATGTGAAAGAATTAATGTTGAGGTGTTTTTGTCGGAATGGAGATATTAAAAATTAAATCACTGTTCTTGAGATATATTGCGTGAATTATAATTTTTAATCTGACCGTTGAATCATTGTGATTTTTGGATATGTTATACATATATAAGTTGAGTATATGCCCACAAATTTTGAACAGTTAAAAACGAACGTATAATTTGTTATGAATTTTAAGAGGTGAATGATTCAAAAATTAGGTTTATAAATGATTTTGGTAAAAAATTCTAGAATTGAATGGGCCCCACTTTTGGTTGGTGAGAAATGTGCTGGAATTTTTATTCAAATGTGATGGGTGGGAATAGTAGCAGGTAAGCCATCAGGTTGCAGGTCAAGTATGCTTCGGCATGCTAACATTTTTCTATAAATAAAGGGCTAAGTTAGAATTGAAAATCACACCAGAATATATAAGTTTTCTCTCTTTCTCTCTCTATATTATCGAGCGTATTTTGTGAGTATTTAGATACTTTGTGAGTTTTTATTTATCAGTGCAAGTTTTTTTCAGCCTTATACCGATATTTCGAACAGAAGCATTGTTATCTTGAGATAAGGGATGTTATTTTCTTCTTAAATGATATTATTTTCTTCAATATCATTATGTCGAAATATTGGTTTGAACTTTTTATCAAATTTAGAATTTTTTGTGTTGGGATTACTATTCACGTATATGACACTATTCACGTATACCCTATTCACGAATACGACACTATTCATCGAAAAATAAAATTTTTCCTTTTTGTCCAAGATGTCTGTTATGGTTACTATCTTTGATTGTATCCATGTTTTGATTTATTTTTGAATTCTACTTCACAATTGGTTGTTATGGAGTATTATTGTACTTGAATAAACTGTAATACGAATCCCTAATATTTGTCCTTCTGTCTCACTGGGTTAGTTTTTTTTAAAATATTTTTCATCATCTTCAGTCCTAAATGATGCTATTACTGAATATCTTTGGCCTGTAGTACAAAGATGAATGATTAACTGATGAATATCTTTGGCCCGTAGTGCAAAGATGAACAGGTGTTGAGATGAACATGACCGACTGGTGATACAAATGAATATCTTTGGCCTGTAGTGCAAAGATGAATATTTGATTAAAGATGATTATTGATTTGTTACAGGGATAAAATATTGATGATGGACTTTTAAATCGTAGAAGATAGTAGAACTCATTCTCTACTTGACTCTTCTAATGGTTTGTTGTTTCCGCTACAGTTGTTGATCTAAAACTTGTTGTCTATTATATTTTATCAGATTTTTCCCTGTTGAAGACTAATGATAAGTTGTTGTATATTATCTTAGTCATAATATTCTTTACTAGGCTAGTTGAGCTCACACTTTTCTTTTTTGTTCCATTTTTCTCAGGAGGCGAGAATATAGCGGGAACTAGTCGGGGTGTGGAGTGATGTTTCTAGTCAGTGGTGTTAGCAGTCCTCACTATTTTATTAAATAGTGTTTCAATAATTGAAATGAGGACTTATTTGAGTGTGGATATTGTCTAGAAGACAATATTTGTATTTAAACTCACAGTATTGTGTTGTCGTATTTTGCACGACAAGTATTTTAATAAAGTTGTATTTGTTTCTGTACCATGTATTTGGCGACTCAGAATGGGTGATGCATACCTATTTTGGGGGCGTCGTAGTTGGTATCAGAGTTTAGGGATATGGTCTCTGGCGGAGATCGGGGAATAGAACTAGGAGGGGAGAGACGAGTAAATCCTTCGCTAGTGTGTCCTACCTAAGCTTATTTGTTGGTTGGTTATAATATAGGGATATTATGTGATATGTTAATTTGTTTAATTAACCCGTGTTTTATGGCAGTATTTGAGAATGGCAGCCGAGAATGTTAACAATGGAGTATATGAGACTGTGGAACAACATTTAGTCACAAACCAGGAGAACGTGCAACAGGAAGGCAATATTCCTCCTGTAAACAATGTTACCGAGCAAACGATGAATGATGGAATGTTTAGGAGCTTTTTGCAGTTCATGCAAAATCAGACGAGGGAGACTCGTGTGCAAAATACGGGTGGAAATGATAACAACGCGCGGTTTGTCACGGCCAAGCAGTTCAAAGAGTTGGGACCACCAGACTTTCAGGGGAAGCCGGATCCGATCAAGGCAGAAATGTGGGTCAAGCAAATTACCAAGATATTCGATGTCTTGGGATGCACGGAGGAACAGAAGGTTCCATTCGCCACCTTTATGTTCCGCGGTGAGGCAGACTACTGGTGGGAGTCTGTGAAGCGTACCCAGCCTGACGCACTCAACATGTCCTGGAAAACATTTCAGAAACTGTTTAATGACAAGTACTTTCCTGAAAGTATTCGTCATATGAAGGAGGTAGAGTTTATTAGGCTGGAACAAAATAACATGACAGTGTCCCAGTACGAGGCGAAGTTTGCAGAGTTATCCAGGTTTGCACCTCATTTGGTCGAGAATGAGGAACGAATGACAAGGATATTTCTAAGAGGTTTAAAACCCAAGATTCGGCAATATCTTATCTCTCATAATTTTTTTTTATTCAGATGTTGTAAACAGGGCTCAATTATTAGAGCGAGATAATGAGTATATTCATCTGAGGGAACACAACTAAGGTAATACCGATGGCAGCGGTCATCGGACCAATGAAAACCAGCAGGGAGGAAAACATTCGGACAAAAGCGGTAACTACTCTGGTGTAAATCGTGGCCGTGATAATGGAAGGAGCGAGTCGGGAGGAGATTTCAAGAAGAGAAGGTATAACAATGATAACGTGAAAACGTCAGAACAAACATCAACTGTTTCTAGGGGAGGAGAATGAGCACCGTTCGTTTGTTACAAATGCGGGAAAGAGGGACATATCAGCCCAAACTGCTCACAACAATCCAAGGTATGTTATAACTGTGGAAAGGAGGGTCCTATAGCTCGAGAGTGTTCTATAGCAAAACCAAGTTCAGCGGGGATGGTGACTCCAAAAGCTGTCCCGGATAAGTCGAAATCAGCGGTTCCTGGAAGAGCGTTTGTCGTGACTGGCCAAAAACACGAGAAACCCGAACGAGGTGATCATGGGTAAGCTAATCTTGAATTCTTGCGAAGTTTATACTTTACTAGATACCGGTTCTACCCATTCTTTTATCTCTCCTGCTTGTGCTCAACGTTTAAACTTGACTCCGGAGAAATTAGACTTTGACCTATCTGTGGAGACTTCGTTAGGAGAAACTTTCATTACATCTACAATTTATAAATCTTGCTTAATCCAAGTTGGCACAATCACATTACATGTTGACCTTATCTCTTTAAAAATACATGCTTTTGATGTGATTTTAGGAATTGATTGGTTAACTACTCATCATGCCAAAATTAATTGTTTTCGTAAGGTTATTAGTTTTCATATTCTTAACCATCCTGTTATGCGAATTCAAGCAACCAAACTATTAAAATCAATCACTGTCATATCAAGCCATAAAGCCATTCGTTTATTGAAAAACGGATGTCAAGCTTTCTTAGCCCATGTTATGGACTTGAACAAAAACATGTCAGATTTGAATAATATTTCTGTTGTTAGTGAATTTCCCGACGTATTTCCTGGAGAACTTCATGGTCTATTGTGACGCCCCCAAAATTAGGTATACATCACCCATCTTGGGTCGTCAGATACAAAGTACAGAATACAAATACAATTTACTAATACAACTGTCGTGTACAATACGACAAAACATAAACTGCGAGTTTGAATACAAATATTATCTTCTAGAGAGTATTCATACTCAAAAGGAGTCCTCATTACATTTATTAACACACTATTACATAGAATAGTGAGGACTACTAACTAATACTATCATTCGAACCATCACTCCGTTTTCCGACTTGCCCTAGCTACGTTCTCATTTCCTGAAGAGAACAGTGAAAGAAAGGGTGAGCTCAACTAGCCCAGTAAGAAATATTATAACTAAGATAATGTAGAATAAATTATCATTAGCCTTCAACAATATTAAACTGATAAAATATAATATACATCAAGTTTAACTGCAGCGGAACAAGCAATCCATTAAAAGAGTCAAGTAGAAAATAAACTCTACTATCTTTTATGATTTAAAAGGTTTTTCAACACTGCTATCGCTGAGACTCAGCTTAATAAAATAATCCACATCATCGAATCACCCCTGCACTACGGCCAAGGATATTCGTGTATTCATTAATGGTCATGATCATGCCAACAACTGTCCATCAATGCACTACGGGCCAATGAGGACTTTTACCACATCATTTATAACATTACGGTCATGATTATACCGAATAATCCCTTGTCATAATCATACCAAGTCCATCTATGCACTACAGGCCACAGATGACTTTTAACATTTTATAAACATGAGGATGATGACAATGATATAAGAATTCAATAAAACAAGTTCAAGAATTAATTTATCCAAGAATTAACAACGTCCAAATTGTCAACATGATACTGCTTTGTGAAGTAAAATTCAAGAATGCTTAGAAGAATATTTTCTTGAAAAGATACTGGATGAACCGCAATTATCAAGGATATTCCACAAATTACATGGAGTATAGAAGTCAAAACTTAACCAACTGAGTATAATAAAGAATGGAATAACAAAAGAAATCACCATGCATGCGATAGACCGCACAGACAGGTTATTCCAACAAAATAATAAATAATGGAACCAGGTCCGGCGTAAACGCACAGACAGGATATTCCGACAGAATAATAAATAATGGAACCAGGTCCGGCGTAAACGCATAGACATGATATTCCGACAGAATAATAAATAATAGAACTAGGTCCGGTGTAAAACACACAGACATGATGTTCCAACAAAATAATAACAAGACGGAACCAGGTCCGGTGTAAAACACACAGACAGGATGTTCCAACATAATAATAATAAAAACGGAACCAGGTCCGGTGTAAAACACACAGACAGGATGTTCCAACAGAATAATAGAAGAATGTCACCAAGTATAGGGTAGACCGCGTATACAGGTTATTCCAACAGAATAATAAGAAATGGAATAACAACAGTTCTCTTCATGAATAAGAAAGAATAACACCCCTTACCGTTTTAAAGAAGAGCTGAAGTAAGGAAGTAGTTAAGTAGCAGAATACTCTTCTTCTCTCTCTCTATAGTTTCTCTCTATAGCTTCTCTCTCTAGAGTTCAGTGAATTCATAAGAAATAATGAAGGAATGAGCTGCTATTTATAGAAAAATAGAATGCATAGTAACTAATTCATGAACGGTCCAGATTGATTACTTTAATCTGACGGTCCATATTTAAAGAAAAATCTTTTAAATAAAATATAATATATTCTATTTATAGAATAACTTTAATAAAGTATTCTGTTTTATATAAAAAGATGTTTCTATTTTATTACGTTAATAATATGAATAAAACAAAACGTCATTATCGCTAAATAATTCATATTATTAACTGACAATAATTGAATCAAACTGAGCGACTTCTCACATAAGCATTAATAATCAATACCGTGTGCTACTATGCAACCACACGTATTACTGTACTTTTACTACCGAGTAGTTCAACAGTAACAATGGTAAAACTTCCGCCGTTATTTTTAATAAAATATTTTTGTCGTTTTCTCAATCCGACAATAATTCCGTTGTGGGGTCCACCAATGATTGTGTCGTTGTACGAATATTTCCTGTTAAAACGAATATTCCCCGACCAATCGAATATTATATAACAACTTGCGTACTTTACAAAATTTATAAATATTACCCACAACTATAACATTATATCAAATTAACTCCATGATATTCAAAAATGATATTTATAGAAAATTCATCTTTATTTATAAAAGTTGGGGTCTTACATCTACCCCCAGAACGTGAAGTTGAATTCTTTATTGACCTTGAACCCGGTACAAAACCCATTTCACCCCATATCGAATGGCTCCTATTGAACTTTAGGAGTTAAAAGTCCAATTACAGGAATTGTTAGACATCAGTTTCATTCGTCCTAGTACGTCTCCTTGGGGTGCTCCTATTTTATTCGTAAAGAAGAAATACGGAAGTATGTGACTTTGTATTGACTATCGAGAATTGAATCATGTCACCATCAAGAATAGGTATCCGCTATCTCGTATTAATGACTTATTCGACCAGTTACAAGGAGCACAATTCTTTTTAAAGATCGATCTTCGTTCCGGATATCATCAACTGAAGATTAAAACTGCGGATATTCCAAAGACTGCCTTCAGAACTCGGTACGGGCATTATGAATTCTTAGTCATGTCTTTTGGATTGACTAATGCTCCTGCTGCCTTCATGGAATATGATGAACCCTGTATTCAAAGAATATTTAGATCAGTTCGTTGTTGTCTTTATTGATGACATCCTCATCTATTCCAAAAGTCGTGAAGATCATGAGCACCATTTGAAGTCGGTACTGCAAAGGCTTCATGAAAATAAGCTATATGTCAAACTGAAGAAATGCGAGTTCTGGCTTGAGGAAGTAGTATTCCTTGGGCACGTGGTGTCAAAACATAGAGTATCTGTCGACCCAGCGAAGATTGAAGCCATACAAATTTGGGAGCAACCGAAGTCGGTGACCGAAGTACGTAGCTTTCTGGGCTTAGCCGGTTATTATCGGAGATTCGTGGAAGGATTTTCTAGAATCGCTACTCCGTTAACTCAGTTGACTCGGAAGGATACAAAATTCGGTTGGAGCGAGGATTGTGAGAAGAGTTTTCAAGAACTCAAGAGGAGACTCATTTTGGCACCTGTTCTGACAATATCATCTGGTTCGGATGGATTTGTTACCTATAGCGATGCTTCAGGCAAAGGGTTAGGATGTGTTCTCATGCAACATGGGAAAGTCATAGCCTATGCCTCGCGACAACTTAAAGAATATGAGAGCAATTATCCTACTCATGATTTGGAGTTGGCAGCAGTCGTTTTCGCATTGAAGATTTGGAGACACTACCTGTATGGGGAGAAAGTGGAGATCTATACGGATCATAAAAGCCTCAAATATTTCTTCACCCAAAAGGAACTCAACATGCGGCAATGACATTGGCTTGAGCTGTTGAAAGATTACAATCATACCATCCAATATCATCCTGGAAAAATAAACATAGTAGCTAACGCATTGAGTAGAAGATCATATGCGGGTACGAGTGCAATGTTGTTAACACAAAGACTCATTTTGTATGATTTGCAAAGGATGGAGATAGAGATGAAGGCTCCAAGTACCCACATGATGATATCAAATATATGAGTAGAACCGACTTTAATCTATAAAGTTAAAGCTGCTCAAGCTACGGACATGGAGCTGATGCGTATGAAGAAGAATGTGCAAGAAGGTGCTATTCCAGAAGCAAGAATTAATGAAGAAGGAATACTTCGAGTCAACTCCAGACTTTGTGTTCCTAACGATTCTGACTTGAAGCATAGAATCATGATGGAGGCACACAACACACCGTTTGCAATCCATCATGGGAGTACCAAAATGTATCACGATCTTCGACATATATTTTGGTGGAGCAATATGAAAAGAGAGATCGCGGAGTTTATCTCGAGGTGTTTAACTTATCGACGTGTAAAAGCAGAGCGTCAAGTACCAAAGGGTCCATTGCAATCACTTGAGATTCTGAAATGGAAGTGGGAACACATTATTATAGATTTTGTTACGGGTCTTCACAAGGTTTCTCAAGTCATAGATGCGATTTGGGTCATTGTTGATAGATTAACCAAGTCTGCTCATTTCTTACCTATACGTGAGGCTTATTCCCTTGAACGTCTTGCTAGTATGTACGTGAATGAGATTGTGAGATTGCATGGCATGCCATTATCCATAGTTTCGAATCGTGACCCAAGATTCGCTTCACGATTTTGGGTTAGCTTGCAGAAAGCTATTAGCACGGATTTACGATTCAGTTCAACATACCATCCTCAAACGGAAGGGCAATCAAAGAGGACTATTCAAACCCTTGAAGATCTATTAAGACTCTGTGTTCTAGATTTCAAAGGAAGTTGAGATAAGTTGTAAGACCCCAGATTTTATGAAATAAATGTATTCAATTTTTCCTATTTAGTAAATGGTTAAATTGATAAAAAGCTAAAGTTAATGGTGATATATATATAAAATTTTCAAAATAAACAAGTGGTTATAAAATATTCATTGTTGTCGGTGAATATTCGTGTGGTCGTGGAATATTCTTTCTGTCGGGGAATATTCGTACAACGGCGCAGCTATTTGTGGGCCCTATAACGGAAAACGATTGGATGAAGATAACGACAAAAATTGAGTTTTTATAAATAACGGCGTAGTTGTTACCGTTAACACTGTTGGAATACTCAGTGGTTAAAATGCAGTAATACGCGTGGTTGCGCAGTAGCACACGGATTGTACAGTATTTTAGAATTATTGATTCTTACGAAGGAAGGCACTACTCAATAATTGTTACAGTAGTTACTGTTCAATATTTTATTTTATTGATTCAATAATTGCAGCATTGATATTTTATATTATTGTTGTTTCAATAATTGCTGTTGCACAATATTTCCCATTATCAGATCAATAATTCATATTATTTGAATAATATTATTAGATAATATTATTGGCAATGTCTAAAAAGTTCTGTCTAAGGACAGGTTTGGTCACTTAATTGCGCGCCAGTAAGGAGAAATTCTTATTGGAAAGCCCCCTCTTTCCTGGGAACGGTCTAGTTGTCATAAATGCGATTCCGTAATATTAATTGTGAATAATTAATTATTGGTTCATATAATAAGAAAATATTTATTTTATGTGGATATAAATGAGGGATATATTTTTGTGGTTAAAAATGAAGGAGTTAATATTGAGGTGTTTTATCTGTATTTTTATCGGAACGGAGGTATTGAAAATCAAATTAGGGTTTTTGAGATATTTTACGAGGTTTATAATTTTTAATCCGACTGTTGGATCATGGTAATATTTGGATATGTTATACATATATTAGTTGAGTATATGTCAACAAATTTTGAACCGTTAAAAATGAATGTATGATTTGTTATGAATTTTACGAGATGACTGATTCAGAAATTGTTGAATTTTCGGAGTTAATCATTTTGGTGGAAAATTCTAGAATTGGTGGGCCCCACTCTTGGTTGGTGAAGAAATATGCTGAGATTTTTATTTAAATGTGGTGGGTGGGAATAGTAGCAGGTAAAGCCATCAGGTTGTAGGTTAAGTCTGCTTCGGCGTGCTAACATTTTCCTATAAATAGAGGGCTAAGTTAGAATTGAAAATCACACCAGAAACATAAGCTTTCTCTCTTTCTCTCTCTATATTATGAAGCATATTTTGTGAGTATTTAGATACTTTGAGAGTTGCTAGTCAGTGCAAGTTTCCTTCGGCTTTGCATTCCAGTCAGAAATACTGCACTTTTGAGGTACGGGATAGTAAGGGATTTTAAGGGGTATTATGTTTTTCAGTTCGTACTTCTTCCGACCTTCAGAAAATTCTGGAAAAATTTGAAATGATATTTTGATGAGTTTTATTGATTGTGTCCAAAAATGGTGATTTTTGGATGTATAGATTAAGAGTCATGAATTTTACGGAAAAAGACTATTTTAAAAGTAACTTCTTATAACTCCTTGTGGTTAACTCCAAATTTGATGAAATTTTTATTAGAAGTATATCTATATAATATTAATATACTCTGTGAGTTTTGAAATTTTTGGATAAAAGTACAATTTATGATAAATGTCTAAATATTCGACAGTTTTGGCCATATGAAAAATAGTAAATAAGTTTTAAAAATTCTGAGAAAAATATATGTTCAATATGGGACTATATTCTGCTAAATCCCAGAAAAGAAATATTTTTGGAACTGATTTGGTATTTTTCATGAAAATGGACTAGTTATGAGAAAATGAATTAAATATGTTATGTGAAATAAGAAAATTAGAAAATAGGATTTTATGGCTTGAGAATCCTATATGAGGTATATGTAGATTTTTTATGTGGGTTTTGGTTATTGGTGATGAAATCTTATGAGTTTGACATTTTAGGATGATTAAATGCATTATTTAGTAAAGTGTAAACAATTAAAATAAATTATTTATAAGCTTAAGAAATATTATTCTTTCAATATCATTATACCGAAATATTGGTATGCTTATTATTATGGAATTTCTACCTTTTTCATGTCGGGGTTACTATTCATGAGTTACTATTCACGAGTTACTATTCACGAGAAAAAATTAGTTTCTTTTTCTGACCAAATTATCGTTGATTTATGATTGTTGCTCTTGAAAATAAATGCAGTTGTTGAAAATATTGTTTTTATTATCATAGATAACATTTTTATAACCCTGATGTTGAATTTCTCTTTCACTTGAGTGTAAAGATGGGTAAATTATTGGTATGATCGTGACTGAGGAATAACTTTGGCCTGTAGTGCAAAGATGAATTGTTAACTGGTATGATCATGACCATTGAATTTATAATTGAATATCTTTAGCTTAAGTATAAAAATGAATTGATTAACATGGTTATAATTATTGTTTATATAAATTCTAAAATGATTATATATTTCTTTGAGATATAAATATATTTGGCCTGTAGTGCAAATATGAACTGTTGAGGACTATCTTTGGCCTGTAGTGCAAAGATGAATTATTGATGAATATCTTTGGCCCGTAGTGCAAAGATGACCTGTTGTTGAATATCTTTGGCCAGTAGTGCAAAGATGAACTATTGACGAATATCGTTGGCCAGTAGTGCAAAGATGAAATTGTTTGTATGATTATAAACAGGAACTGTGATTTGGTATAACCATGATATTTGATGTTTCAGGTAAAAACATGTGATGAAAATTATCTTCGTTCTGGATGTGAAGAGGAATTTAGAATCACAATTATGATTATGAGTTATTCATATAATTGTAGAAATAAACTGTTGATTGATGTTACAGGGATAAAATATTGTTGGTGGACTTTTAATATGGAGAAGATAATAGACTTTATGGTTTATTTGACTCTTCTAATGGATTGCTCGTTCCGCTGCAACTATGGTTGAAATTTTTTTCATCTACCATATGTTCTAAATCTCTGATTTATTATTGATGAAGGCTATTGATAATTTAATTATCTTTAATCATGATATTCTTTACTGAGCTAGTTGTGCTCACCCTTTTACTTCACAATTCCTTTCAGGTAATAAGAGTGTAGCTGGGTCGAGCGGGGGTAACAAGAGAATAGAACGATGGTCATCATTTAGTAGTTATATTTGGTGAAGAAAATAGGGTGAGGCGAACCCAACGTTGGAAGGGTGTTTTGTCACTATCATACAAGATTTCTAATGACATACAACATCGTCTCATCATAAGACAGGATTGTGCTCATCCACTTGCTGAGTATATTTACGAGCACTACCTATATAATCTTGGTATTTGTTTGAAGTGTAATTCTCAATTAGAGACAGTGGAGATAATGATAAGTCAAGAGAAGACTCACCATTGGGAAGAATATGATAGTAATCTTCTCATTTTTCTTTGGGGTATATTGGGTCAACCAAGGATAATTCTGTGGTCATATGATATCTATCATAACCTAAAAGCATGGCCTCCCATGTACAAAGGTTTCCTTGAGTACTTCCCAAAGATTCTAATTTCTAAAACAATTTTTGACTATACCTTTATGTAAGGTGTCATTGTGAGGTGCTGTCCACGGTTGGGACATGAGTCACAATTGGTATATATTTGTATCCAAACTCATAGCATGTGTTGTTGTATTTTGCACGACAATTGTTGTAATAAAGTTGTAGTTATTTTCTGTACCATGTATTTGGCGACTCAGAATATGTTGGATGGAATGGACCTATTTTGGGGTCGTTACATAAGTACTTGCCACCGGTGGAATTCTCCTACACCAACAGTTATCAAGCAAGTATAGGTATGGCTCCATTTGAAGCCTTGTATGGACGAAAGTGTCGTTCTCCAGTATGCTGGGACGAGGTGGGTGAATCAACGTTGTTGGGACCAGAATTGGTACGCATAACTACAGAGAAGATCCAAACGATTCGACAACGTATACAAACGGCACATGATCGATAAAAGAGTTATGCGGATCTTCATCGAAAGGATGTAGAATTTAGTATTGGGGATCATGTATTGTTACGTGTTGCACCATGGAAAGGAGTTACAAGATTTGGGAAGAGAGGAAAGCTCAATCCACGATTTGTTGGTCCATTTGAAATTCTTGACCGAATAGGAAATGTGGCATATCGACTCGCATTACCTCCAAGCATGTCGCGTGTTCATAATGTTTTTCACGTATCTGTGCTTCGTAAATATGTGAAAGACCCGAACCACATAATTGAGTTAGAACCAGACGAGATAGCCGACGATTTAACGTACGAGGAGGTACCTGTTAAGATCTTAGATAGGAAAGAGCATCTTCTACGCACGAAGGTTATACCACAAGTTAAGGTTTTATGGAAAAACCATGCTATTGAAGAAATGACCTGGGAGTTGGAATTAGAAATGAAAGTGAGATATCCCCACCTTTTCGAAACACCAGGTACGTACTTCAATTTCGAGGACGAAATTTTATAAGGAGGGGAGGTTGTAAGACCCTAACTTATTAATAAATAAAATTAAATTTTCTCTAAATATTATTGTGAATAATAAGGTGTTAATTTGATATAATGCTTTTGTTATGGGTGAAATGTGCAAATTTTACAAAATAAGCAAGTGGTTATAAAATATTCATTTGTTGTCGGAGAATATTCGTTTGGTCGTGGAATATTCTTTCTGTTGGGGAATATTCGTACGACGGCGCAGCCTTGTGTGGGCCCCATAATGGAAAGCAATTGAATGAAAAAAATGACAAGTATAAGTTGTTTATAAATAATGGCGTAGTTGTTACCGTTAATACTGTTAGAATACCCAGTGGTTAAAATACAGTAGCACACGGTATTACACCAATTATTGATTCTTACGTAAGAAGGCACTACTCAATAATTGTTACAGTAGTTACTGTTCAATATTTTATTTTATTAATTCAATAATTGCTGCGTTGATATTTTATATTATTATTGTTTCAATAATTATTGTTGCACAGTATTTTCCATTATCAGATCAATAATTCATAGTATTTGAATAATATTATTAGATAGCATTATTGGCAATGTCTAGAAAGTTCTGTCTAAGTAAAGGTTTGGTCATCTAATTGCACGCTAGTAAGGAGAAAGCCTTATTGGAAAGGCCTTTTTTCCTAGGAACGGTCTGGTTGTCATAATTGTGATTCTATAATATTATTTGTGAATAATTAATTATTGATTTATATGATAAGGAAATATTTATTTTATGTGGATATAATTGATGGATATATTTATTTTATGTGTAGGAATTAATGTTGATGTGTTTTTGTCGGAATGGAGGTATTAAAAATTAAATCACTGTTCTTGAGATATATTGCGTGAGTTATAATTTTAAATCTGACCGTTGGATCGTTGTGATTTTTGGATATGTTATACATATATAAGTTGAGTATATGTCCACAAATTTTGAACCGTTAAAAATGAACGTATAATTTGTTATGAATTTTAAAAGGTGAATGATTCGAAAATTGGATTTATAAATAATATTTGTGGAAAATTCTAGAATTGAGTGGGCCCACTTTTAGTTGGTGAGAAATGTGCTGGAATTTTTATTCAAATGTGGTGGGTGAGAATAGTAGCAGGTAAAACCATCAGGTTGCAGGTCAAGTCTACTTCGGCATGCTAACATTTTCCTATAAATAGAGGGCTAAGTTAGAATTGAAAATCACACCAGAATTCGTAAGTTTTCTCTCTTTCTCTCTCTATATTATCGAGCGTATTTTGTGAGTATTTAGATACTTTGTGAGTTTTTATTTATCAGTGCAAGTTTTCTTCATCCTTATACCGATATTCCGAACATAAGTACTGTTATCTTGAGGTAATGGATGTTATTTTCTTTTTAAATGATATTATTTTCTTCAATATCATTGTGTCGAAATATTGATTTGAACTTTTTATCAAATTTGGAACTTTTTATGTCGGGGTTACTATTCACGTATACGACACTATTCACATATACGGCACTATTCACGAATACGGCACTATTCACCGAAAAATAATTTTTTTTCCTTTTTGTCCAAGATGTCTATTATGGTTACTATCTTTGATTGTATCCATGTTTTGATTTATTTTTGAATTCTACTTCACAATTGGTTGTTATGGAGTATTATTGCACTTGTATAAACTGTAATACGAATCCCTAATATTTGTCCTTCTGTTTCACTGGGTTCGTTTTCTTTAAAATATTTTTCATCATCCTCACTCCTAAATGATGATATTACTGAATATCTTTGGCCTGTAGTGCAAATATGAATGATTAACTGATGAATATCTTTGGCCCGTAGTGCAAAGATGAACAGGTGTTGAGATGAACATGACCGATTGGTGATACAAATGAATATCTTTGGCCTGTAGTGCAAAGATGAATATTTGATTAAAGATGATTATTGATTGTTGTTACAGAGATAAAATATTGATGACGGACTTTTAAATCTTAGAATCTAGTAGAACTCATTCTCTACTTGACTCTTCTAATGGTTTGCTATTTCCGCTGCAGTTGTTGATCTAAAACTTGTTGTCTATTATATTTTATCAGATTTTTTCCTGTTGAAGACTAATGATAAGTTGTTGTATATTATCTTAATCATAATATTCTTTACTGGGCTACTTGAGCTCACCATTTTCCTTTTTGTTCCATTTTTCTCAAGAAGCGAGAATATAGCGGGAACTAGTCGGGGTGTGGAGTGATGTTTCTAGTCAGTGGTGTTAGCAGTCCTCACTATTTTATTAAATAGTGCTTCAATAATTGTAATGAGGACTTATTTGAGTATGGATATTGTCTAGAAGACAATATTTGTATTTAAACTCACAGTATTGTGTTGTCGTATTTTGCGCGACAAGTATTTTAATAAAGTTATATTTGTTTCTGTACCATGTATTTGACGACTCAGAATGGGTGATGTATACCTATTTTGGGGGCGTCACAAGCGCCCCAGTTTGAACTGGGGACCAGCGCTGCAGCGCTGGTCTGGCGCTCCACTTGTTTACTGACCAAGCTGTAGCTCAACACTGGCGCTGCAGCGCAACAACTGTGCTCAAATCAGGCGTTACAGCGCCTCGGCACATTTCCAGGCAATAACAGTTCGCGAAGAACATAAAGCAAAGCCATATAGGCCTAAAAACTTCACACAAACAACAAATTTAACATACACAGGTTATATAAACTTTACAGAAACATAAACTAACACTTCTAGCTTGATTTTAACCATATAAACAACACAAACAATTAACTTTAAGCCTTTAAATTCCTCGTTCTTGCTTAAAACTCTATTTTTAACACTTTTAACGAATTCATTCATTGTAAATTCGTTTCTTAACCAAATTAATTAGTTTAAATTACGTTCTTTTCGTTTTTTCATATATTTACACAATTAAAAATTAATGTACACATTATAATATGAATGGAACACTAATTTTAGTATCAAATAAGTCATATACAAATATACTTCACCATAAACTCACTATAACATGATTTCTTTATATTTATCTTGTTTTCATGAATTAATTAACTCTAAATCACATATATTTCACATAAAACATATTATACATACAAATTAACATACACAACCCATATACCCAACAAATTAATCATCAATATTAATTTACAGAGAAATAAAAATTACTTTTTCAATGAAGAACATAAACAAATAATTAAAGGATAGATTACTACCTTCAATCACTTGTTTTAGCCAACAAAGATGATAGCAACTCTTTGTTTTCTCCTACTCATAAATAATTTTCTCTTTTTCCTTCTCTCTTTTCTCTCCTCTAAACTATACATAACATATAAATTGACATATACATATAAAATATAAACTGATATAATAATATAATACACATTAATACATAATATAAATTGATGTCAGTTATAATTTTTTTTTTAAATTCAAAAGCCACTAAGGCTTGTTTGGCAAAAACTAAATTAAAATAAGAATTCAAAAGTCTTAAGACTTTGTTTGGTAAAACTAAATTAAACCACTTTTAATTTATTTTAATAAACTCACTTACTATATAGTTTAATTGTCACACTTTATTTAATTAAATTCTAATATTCAAATTAAATTAAATTAAAGTTAACATCAACTTATTAAATCAAATTGCCACATAAATCAAATTGCTACATAATTATAATTTTTATTATAAATTATAATTTTAGTTAACAAATGAGTAAATCTCTAATTTAATTATTAAATTAAATTAGACACCATTATAATTATTCAACAATTCATTTAATCATTACTGTAACAATCCAGAATTTTAAATTATAATTCCAAATATTTTTTGAATTATATAAATATTTTAATTAATGTGTTTATTGTTGAATAAATATTTGTTTAATTTGATTTGATTTGATTTGATTATTTATTTATTAAATAAATAATTTATGAGTTAAGGAAATTAATTATTATGAGATAATATTCTAATTTAATTTAATAATTAAATTAGAGAGTTGATAGGGATTAAATGAATTATTATAATGTTTTTAATTTAATTTGATAATTAAAGTCATGTATTAATTTATTAAATGAAATTATAATGAAAATTATAATTTTGTAGTAATATGATTATGTGACAAATGGATTTAATAAATTGTTATTGGCTTTAGTTTAATTAAATTTGAATATGAAAATTTAATTAAATGAAGTGTGACCATAAACTATACTATAAATGAGTTATTAAAATAAATTAAAGGAGTTTAATTCAATTTAGCCAAACAAGGCTTAATAAATGTTAAGTCTTTAATTTAAATAAGTTTTACCAAACAAGCCATAAGGATTTTAAGTTATTAATTTTTAGAGTGGTTTAGCCAAATAAATCTTATGGCTTTTGATTATAAAAAAGATATAACTGACATCAGTTACATATATATTTATATTATATATTAATATGTATTATATTATACATTATATTTTCTAAGTTACATAAGTTTGAAAAGAGAGAAAGAACAGAGAAGAAGAGAAAGAAGAGAAAAGAGAGAAGAAAGAAAGAAAGATAAGAGAGAAGGAAGAAGAGAAAATTATCTGTGAGTTGAGAATTTAGAAGAAGTAGTAGTTGTAATCATCTTCTAGCAAATGTATAACCCTACTTTTTTTATTTCTAGTTTTCTTCTAAAGTTCTAGTTTTCTATTATATGAAAAGTTCTCTATAAAAGTTATATGGGTAGTTAATTGTGATTATAAAATTTGTATATATAATAATTGTTGATAAACTGTTTTATATGTTAGTGTATGATTTAGAGTAGTTTACTTCATGTATATATATATATATATATATATATATATATATATATATATATATATATATATATATATATATATGGAGAAAGTTATTTAACAGTGAAATATATATATGAATATGACTTATTTTGAAAGTCAAAATTGATGTTTAATTCATAGTATAATGTATAAATTGGCTATTGATTGTGAAAGTACATGAAGAAATGAAAACAAAGTAATTGAAACTAACTGTTTTGGTTGTAAAATGAATTCATAGTGAGGAATTTCGCTATGAATGTCAAAAGAAGAAGAAATAATAGAAATAATAAAATTAAAGGTTGTAATTTTGATGTTTATGTTGTTTATGTGGTTAGAAACATTTTAGGAACATTAGTTTATATTTTTGTAAACATATTACAACTTGGGTAAGTTGGTATGGTTGTTAGAAATGAGTTTTTAGGCCTAACATGGCTTTCTGCAGTGTTTGTTCACGAACTGCAGAAGGTACCCCCTCCCCAGCGGACTTTTATAGAGTAAAACCCCTGCCCCCGCGGGGGGTGGTCTGCCTTACATATGTTGAGAAAATCTGATAGGATATATTTTACTAAAATGGGCATACCTTTTTCATATGAACTCCGATTGATGCGATTCAAGATGATCCGGAACGAGGACGAATAGACCTATAACTTTTATTCATTAAGGTTTTCAATTTGATGTTATTATTAGGGGTAAAAATGGTCATCTTTAGGACAATTGTGCACTTGGAGGCAATCGGAGGGCGTCGGAATGAACGAATGCAAGTGCAGTCCTTTGTGTGTTAGTATAACCTAATCTAAAGAGAATGATAACATGTTGGACATGTAATAGGATGTTGTATCAAGTTGCTAATGTGCATATGGTGCAATGACATGATAATTTAATTAGTTGTAATAGAGCTAAAATGTGATGCTCATGAAAAGATGTGTTGTTTAAACTTAAACTTAGTTAGTGAGCTATAATAAAAGTGGGAAATAAACTCATGAAGCTAATATTAGTGTAACTAATGAGTATTGTCAATACATATGGTATGTGTAGGACTTGTGGTGAACGTGAGTAGTGATTATTTAACCTACGCATGAGGCAAGTTCTCTAACTCTACTTTTACGATTGTGCAAGTGCTTAAACCTTATTGATACATTGAGCAAGTTCTTAACCTTTCTTATATATATTTGTTCTAAATTGATTATGTTCACGCAAACTCTTCAACCTAACTCTTACTTTGAGAAGGATTCCTTACTTTATTTTATTTCTTATTACGCAAGTTCCTAAATTCTGTTATTCGTATGTTAAGCAAGTTTTATTCCTCAACTTGTTATTAATCATGCACATTAATTAACTCACTTCTTTTATTGAGTAAGATTATAGCCTTAGCTTATTGTTGTTCAAACAAGGTGGTTATAATATTCAATGCCTACGCTTTCTAGTTCATTTCTAAAACATGGTTGTGATGTATAATGTTGATTTCTCTTATGACTCATGATTATTCCATAGCATATTGTTATCACACTTTTGATTCAATTAATCCTTAGTTGATGTTCATTGAACTCTAAATTGCCCTTGAAGTTTATCCAAACGAAACTAACTTTGGTGCGGACTTGTATTCTAAAACTGAGAAGAACAACCCTATTATAATGGATTATTAAGCGAAGCGTTTATATGTTTGTGCACAATACATTGTACGAAGGGTTGATCCCCCTAAGTACGAGAAGTCCCTACAGTCTTATAACTGTTTAGGTTTAAGTTGAAATAATACTTATAACTGTGACGCCCCCAAAATAAGTGTACATCACCCATTCTGAGTCGCCAAATACATGGTACAGAAACAAATACAACTTTATTAAAATACTTGTCGCGCAAAATACGACAACACAATACTGTGAGTTTAAATACAAATATTGTCTTCTAGACAATATCCACACTCAAATAAGTTCTCATTACAATTATTAAAACACTATTTAATAAAATAGTGAGGACTGCTAACACCACTGACTAGAAATATCACTCCACACCCCGACTAGTTCCCGCTATATTCTCGCTTCTTGAGAAAAATGGAACAAAAAGGAAAAGGGTGAGCTCAACTAGCCCAGTAAAGAATATTATGACTAAGATAATATATAACAACTTATCATTAGTCTTCAACAAAGAAAAATCTGCTAAAATATAATAGACAACAAGTTTTAGATCAACAACTGCAACAGAAACAGCAAACCATTAGAAGAGTCAAGTAGAGAATGAGTTCTACTATCTTCTAAGATTTAAAAGTCCATCATCAAAATTTTATCCTTGTAACAACAATCAATAATCGTCTTTAATCAAATATTCATTTGTATCCCCAGTCGGTCATGTTCATCTCAACACCTGTTCATCTTTGCACTACGGGCCAAATATATTCATCAGTTAATCATTCATCTTTGCACTACAGGCTAAAGATATTTAGTAATATCATCATTTAGGACTGAGGATGATGAAAAATATTTTAAAGAAAACGAACCCAGTGATACAGAAGGACAAATATTAGGGATTCGTATTACAATTTATCCAAATGCAATAATACTCCATAACAACCAATTATGAAGTAGAATTCAAAAATAAATCAAAACATGGATACAATCAAAGATAGTAACCATAATAGACATCTTGGACCAAAAGGAAAAATTTTATTTTTCGGTGAATAGTGCCGTATTCGTGAATAGTGTCGTATACGTGAATAGTAATCCTGACACAAAAGGTTCCAAATTTGATAAAAAGTTCAAACCAATATTTCGGCATAATAATATTGAAGAAAATAATATCATTTAATTAGAATATAACATCCCTTACCTCAAGATAACAGTACTTCTGTTCGGAATATCGGTATAAGGCTGAAGAAAACTTGCACTAATAAATAAAAACTCACAAAGTATCTAAATACTCACAAAATACGCTCGATAATATAGAGAGAGAAAGAGAGAAAACTTATGAATTCTGGTGTGATTTTCAATTCTAACTTAGCCCTCTATTTATAGGAAAATGTTAGCACGCCGAAGCAGACTTGACTTGCAACCTGATGGCTTTACCTGCTACTATTCCCACCCACCACATTTGAATAAAAATTCCAGCAAATTTCTCACCAACCAAAAGTGGGGCCCACTCAATTCTAGAATTTTTCACCAAAATTATTCATAAACCTAATTTCCGAATCATTCACCTCTTAAAATTCATAACAAATTATACGTTCATTTTTAACGGTTCAAAATTTGTGGACATATACTCAACTTATATGTGTATAACATATCCAAAAATCACAACGATCCAACGGTCAGATTAAAAATTATAACTCACGCAATATATCTCAAGAATATTGATTTAATTTTTAATACCTCCATTCCGACAAAAACACCTCAACATTAATTCCTTCACATAAAATAAATATATCCATCAATTATATCCACATAAAATAAATATTTCCTTATCGTATAAATCAATAATTAATTATTCATAAATAATATTACAGAATCACAATTATGACAACCAGGCCGTTTCCAGGAAAGAGGGGGCTTTCCAATAAGGATTTCTCCTTACTGGCGCAATTAGATGACCAAACCTCTTCTTAGACAAAACTTTCTAGACATTGCCAATAATGCTATCTAATAATATTATTCAAATAATATGAATTATTGATCTGATAATGGAAAACACTGCGCAGCAACAATTATTGAAACAATAATAATATAAAATATCAACGCAGCAATTTTTGAATCAATTAAATAAAATATTGAACAGTAACTACTGTAACAATTATTGAGTAGTGCCTTCTTACGTAAGAATCAATAATTTGTGCAATACCATATGCTACTGTATTTTAACCATCAGGTATTCCAACAGTATTAACGGTAACAACTACGCCGTTATTTATAAACAACTTATACTTGTCGTTTTCTTCATCCAATTGCTTTCCATTATAGGGCCTACACAAGGCTGCGCCGTCGTACGAATATTCCCCGACAGAAAGAATATTCTACGACCAAACGAATATTCCCAGACAACAAATGAATATTTTATAATCACTTGCTTATTTTACAAAATTTGCACATTTCACCCATAACCAAAGCATTATATCAAATTAACACCTTATTATTCACAATAATATTTAGAAAAAATTTGATTTTATTCATTAATAAGTTGGGATCTTACAACCTCCCCTCCTTTTAAAATTTTGTCCTCGAAATTGACGTACGTACCTGGTGTTTCGAAAATGTGAGGATATCTCGCTTTCATTTCTGATTCCAACTCTCAGGTCATTTCTTCAATAGCATGGTTTCTCCACAAAACCTTAACTTGTGGTATAACCTTCGTGCGTAGAACATGCTCTTTCTTATCCAAGATCTTAACAGGTACCTCCTCGTACGTTAAATCTTCGGCTATCTCGTCTGGTTCTAACTCAATTATGTGGTTCGGCTATTTCACATATTTATGAAGCACAGATACGTGAAAAACATTATGAACACGAGACATGCTTGGAGGTAATGCGAGTCGATATGCCACATTTCCTATTCGGTCAAGAATTTCAAATGGACCAACAAATCGTGGATTGAGCTTTCCTCTCTTCCTAAATCTTGTAACTCATTTCCATGGTGCAACACATAACAATACATGATCCCCAATACTAAATTTTACATCCTTTCGATGAAGATCTTCATAACTCTTTTGTCGATCCTGTGTCGTTTGTATACGTTGTCGAATCGTTTGGATCTTCTCTGTAGTTATGCGTACCAATTCTGGTCCCAACAACGTTGCTTCACCCACCTCGTCCCAGCATACTGGAGAACGACACTTTCGTCCATACAAGGCTTCAAATAGAGCCATACCTATACTTGCCTGATAACTGTTATTGTAGGAGAATTCCACTAGTGGCAAGTATTTATCCCAACTTCCTTTGAAATTTAGAACACAGAGTCTTAATAGATCTTCAAGTCGTTCGTTTGAGGATGGTATGCTGAACGGAATCGTAAATTCGTTCCCATAGCTTTCTGCAAGCTAACCCAAAATCGTGAAGTGAATCTTGGGTCACGATCCAAAACTATGGATAATGGCATGCCATGCAATCTCACAATCTCGTTCACGTACATACTAGCAAGACGTTCAAGGGAATAAGTCTCACGTATAGGTAAGAAATGAGCAGACTTGGTTAATCTATCAACAATGACCCAAATCGTATCTATGCCTTGAGAAACCTTGGAAAAACCCATAACAAAATCCATAGTAATGTGTTCCCACTTCTATTTCGGAATCTCAAGTGGTTGTAATGGACCCTTTGGTACTTGATGCTCCGCTTTTACACGTTGACAAGTTAAACACCTCGAGATAAACTCCGCGATCTCTCTTTTCATATTGCTCCACCAAAATATATGTCGAAGATCGTGATACATTTTGGTACTCCCATGATGGATTGCAAACGGTGTGTTGTGTGCCTCCATCATGATTCTATGCTTCAAGTCAGAATATTTAGGAACACAAAGTCTGGAGTGGACTCGAAGTATTCCTTCTTCATCGATTCTTGCTTCTAGAATAGCACCTTCTTGCACTTTCTTCTTCATACGCATCAGCTCCATGTCCGTAGATTGAGCAACTTTAACTTTATCGATTAAAGTCGGTTCTACTCGTATATTTGATATCATCATGTGGGTACTTAGAGCCTTCATCTCTATCTCCATCCTTTGCAAATCATACAAAATGGGCCTTTGTGTTAACAACATTGCACTCGTACCCGCATATGATCTTCTCCTCAATGCGTCAGCTACTACGTTCGCTTTTCCAGGATGATATTGGATGGTATGATCGTAATCTTTCAACAACTCAAGCCAACGCCGTTGCCGCATGTTGAGTTCCTTTTGGGTGAAGAAATATTTGAAGCTTTTATGATCCGTATAGATCTCCACTTTCACCCCATACAGGTAGTGTCTCCAAATCTTCAACGCGAAAACGACTGCTGCCAACTCCAAATCATGAGTAGGATAATTCCTCTCATATTCTTTGAGTTGTCGCGAGGCATAGGCTATGACTTTCCCATGTTGCATGAGAACACATCCTAACCCTTTACCTGAAGCATCACTGTAGATAACAAATCCATCCGAACCAGATGGTATTGTCAGAACAGGTGCCGAAATGACTCTCCTCTTGAGTTCTTGAAAACTCTTCTCACAATCCTCGCTCCAACAAAATTTTGTATCCTTCCGAGTTAGCTGAGTTAACGGAGTAGCGATTCTAGAAAATCCTTCCACGAATCTTCTATAATAACTAGCTAAGCCCAGAAAGCTACATACTTCGGTCACCGACTTCGGTTGCTCCTAACTTTGTATGGCTTCAATCTTCGCCGGGTCGATAGATACTCCATGTTTTGACACCACGTGCCTAAGGAATTCTACTTCCTCAACCCAGAACTCGCATTTCTTCAGTTTGGCATATAGCTTATTTTCACGAAGCCTTTGCAGTACCAGCTTCAAATGGTATTCATGATCTTCACGGCTTTTGGAATAGATGAGGATGTCATCAATAAAGACAACAACGAACTGATCTAAATATTCTTTAAATACACGGTTCATCATATCCATGAAGGCAGCAGGAGCATTAGTCAATCCAAAAGACATGACTAAGGATTTATAATGCCCGTACCGAGTTCTTAAGGCAGTCTTTGGAATATCCTCAGTTTTAATCTTCAGTTGATGATATCCAGAACAAATATCAATCTTTGAAAAGAATTGTACTCCTTGCAACTGGTCGAACAGGTCATCAATACGAGGTAGCGGATACCTATTCTTGATGGTGACATAGTTCAATTCTCGATAGTCAATACAAAGTCGCATACTTCCGTCTTTCTTCTTTACAAATAAAATAGGAGCACCCCAAGGAGACGTACTAAGACGAATGAAACCGATGTCTAATAATTCCTGTAATTGGACTTTTAACTCCTGAAGTTCAATTGGAGCCATTCGATATGGGGTTTTAGAAATGGGCTTTGTACCGAGTTCAAGGTCAATAAAGAATTTAACTTCACGTTCTGGGGGTAGACCAGGAAGTTCTTCAGGAAATACGTCAGGAAATTCACTAACAATAGAAATATTATTCAAATCTGACGTGTTTTTGTTCAAGTCCATAACATGGGCTAAGAAAACTTGACATCCGTTTTTCAATAAACGAATGGCTTTATGGCTTGATATGACAGCGATTGATTTTAATGATTTGGTTACTTGAATTCGCATAACAGGTTGGTTAGGAATATGAAAACTAACAACCTTACGAAAATAATCAATTTTGGCATGATGAGTAGTTAACCAATCAATTCTTAAAATCACATCAAAAGCAAGTATCTTTAAAAAGATAAGGTCAACAGGTAATGTGATTGTGCCAACTTGGATTAAGCAAGATTTATAAATTGTAGATGTAATAAAAGTTTCTCCTAATGGAGTCTCCACAGATAGGTCAAAGTCTAATTTCTCCAGAGTCAAGTTTAAACGTTGAGCACAAGCAGGAGAGATAAAAGAATGGGTAGAACCGGTATCTAGTAAAGTACAAACTTCGCAAGAATTCAAGATTAGCTTACCCATGATCACCTCATTCGGGTTTTTCACGTTTTGGCCAGTCACGACAAACCCACTTCTAGGAATCGCTGATTTCGACTTATCCAGGACAGCTTTTGAAGTCACCATCCTCGCTGAACTTGGTTTTGCTATAGAACACTCTCGAGCTATATGACGCTCCTTTCTACAGTTATAACATACCTTGGATTGTTGTGGGCAGTTTGGGCTGATATGTCCCTCTTTCCCGCATTTGTAACAAACGACCGGTGCTCGTTCTCTTCCCCTAGAAACAGTTGATGTTTGTGCTGACGTTTTCACGTTATCATTTTTGTACCTTCTCTTCTTGAAATCTCCTCTCGACTCGCTCCTTCTATTATCACGACCACGATTTCCACCAGAGTGGTTACCGCTTTTGTCCGAATGTTTTCCTCCCTACTGGTTTTCATTGGTCCAATGACCGCTGCCACCGGTATTACCTTGGTTGTGTTCCTTCGGTTGAATATACTCATTATCTCGCTCTAATAATTGAGCCATATTTACAACATCTGAATATTAAAAAAATTTATGAGAGATAAGATATTGCTGAATCTTGGGTTTTAAACCTCTTAGAAACATTCTTGTCATTCGTTCCTCATTCTCGACCAAATGGGGTGCAAACCTGGATAACTCTGTAAACTTTGTCTCGTACTGGGACACCGTCATGTTATTTTGTTCCAGCCTAATAAACTCTACATCCTTCATATGACGAATACTTTCAAGAAAGTACTTGTCATTAAACAGTTTCTGAAATGTTTCCCAGGACATGTTGAGTGTGTCAGGCTGGGTACGCTTCACAGACTCCCACCAGTAGTTTGCCTCACCGTGGAACATAAAGGTGGCGAATGGAACCTTATGTTCCTCCGTACATCCCAAGACATCGAATATCTTGATAATTTGTTTAACCCACGTTTCCGCCTTGATCGGATCCGGCTTTCCCTGAAAGTCTAGTGGTCCCAACTCTTTGAACTGCTTGGCCGTGACAAACCGCGCGTTGTTATCATTTTCACCCGTATTCTGCACACGAGTCTCCCTCGTCTGATTTTGCATGAACTGCAAAAAGCTCCTAAACACTCCATCATTCATCGTTTGCTCGGTAACGTTGTTTACAGGATGAATATTGCCTTTCTATTGTACGTTCTCCTGGTTTGTGACTGAAGGTTGTTCCACAGTCTCATATACTCCATTGTTAACATTCTCGGCTGCCATAATCAAATACTGCCATAAAACAAGGGTTAATTAAACAAATTAACATATCACATAATATCCCTATATTATAACCAACCAACAAATAAGCTTAGGTAGGCCACACTAGCGAATGATTTACTCGTCTCTCCCCTCCTAGTTCTATTCCCCGATCTCCGCCAGAGACCATATCCCTAAGCTCTGATACCAACTGTGACGCCCCCAAAATAGGTATACATCACCCATTCTGAGTCGCCAAATACATGGTACAGAAACAAATACAACTTTATTAAAATACTTGTCGTGCAAAATACGACAACACAATACTGTGAGTTTAAATACAAATATTGCCTTCTAGACAATATCCACACTCAAATAAGTCCTCATTAAAATTATTGAAACACTATTTAATAAGATAGTGAGGACTGCTAACACCACTGACTAGAAACATCAATCCACACCCCGACTAGTTCCCGCTAGATTCTCGCCTCCTGAGAAAAATGGAACAAAAAAGAAAAGGGTGAGCTCAACTAGCCTAGTAAAGAATATTATGACTAAGATAATATACAACAACTTATCATTAGTCTTCAACAGAGAAAAATCTGATAAAATATAATAGACAACAAGTTTTAGATCAACAACTGCAGCGGAAACAGCAAACCATTAGAAGAGTCAAGTAGAGAATGAGTTCTACTATCTTCTAAGATTTAAAAGTCCATCATCAATATTTTATCCCTGTAACAACAATCAATAATCATCTTTAATCAAATATTCATCTTTGCACTACAGGCTAAAGATATTCATTTGTATCACCAGTCGGTCATGTTCATCTCAACACCTGTTCATCTTTGCACTACGGGCCAAAGATATTCATCAGTTAATCATTCATCTTTGCACTATAAGCCAAAGATATTCAGTAATATCATCATTTAGGACTGAGGATGATGAAAAATATTTAAAAAAAAACAAACCCAGTAAGACAGAAGGACAAATATTAGGGATTCGTATTACAGTTTATCCAAGTGCAATAATACTCCATAACAACCAATTGTGAAGTAGAATTCAAAAATAAATCAAAACATGGATACAATCAAAGATAGTAACTATAATAGACATCTTGGACAAAAAGGAAAAAAATTATTTTTCGATGAATAGTGCCGTATTCGTGAATAGAGTTGTATACGTGAATAGTGCCGTATACGTGAATAGTAACCCCGACACAAAAAGTTCCAAATTTTATAAAAAGTTCAAACCAATATTTCGGCATAATAATATTGAAGAAAATAATATCATTTAATTAGAATATAACATCCCTTACCTCAAGATAACAGTACTTCTGTTCGGAATATCGGTATAAGGCTGAAGAAAACTTGCACTAATAAATAAAAACTCACAAAGTATCTAAATACTCACAAAATACGCTCGATAATATAGAGAGAGAAAGAGAGAAAACTTATGAATTCTGGTGTGATTTTCAATTCTAACTTAGTCCTCTATTTATAGGAAAATGTTAGCACGCCGAAGCAGACTTGACTTGCAACCTGATGGCTTTACCTGCTACTATTCCCACCCACCACATTTGAATAAAAATTCTAGCACATTTCTCACTAACCAAAAGTGGGGCCCACTCAATTCTAGAATTTTCACCAAAATCATTTATAAACCTAATTTTCAAATCATTCACCTCTTAAAATTCATAACAAATTATACGTTCATTTTTAACAGTTCAAAATTTGTGGACATATACTCAACTTATATATGTATAACATATCCAAAAATCACAACGATCCAACGGTCAGATTAAAAATTATAACTCACACAATATATCTCAAGAACAGTGATTTAATTTTTAATACCTCCATTCCGACAAAAACACCTCAACATTAATTCTTTCACATAAAATAAATATATCCATCAATTATATCTACATAAAATAAATATTTCCTTATCATATAAATCAATAATTAATTATTCACAAATAATATTGCAGAATCACAATTATGACAACCAGGCCGTTCCCAGGAAAGAGGGGGCTGGTAAGGATTTCTCCTTACTGGCGCGCAATTAGATGACCAAACCTCTCCTTAGACAGAACTTTCTAGACATTGCCAATAATGCTATCTAATAATATTATTCAAATAATATGAATTATTGATCTGATAATGGAAAATACTGTGCAGCAACAATTATTGAAATAACAATAATATAAAATATCAACGTAGCAATTATTGAATCAATAAAATAAAATATTGAACAGTAACTACTGTAACAATTATTGAGTAGTGCCTTCTTACGTAAGAATCAATAATTGGTGCAATACTGTGTGCTACTGTATTTTAATCACCTAGTATTCTAACAGTATTAACGGTAACAACTACGCCGTTATTTATAAACAACTTATACTTGTCGTTTTCTTTATTCAATTGCTTTCCATTATGGAGCCCACACAAGGCTGCGCCGTCGTACGAATATTCTTCGACAGAAAGAATATTCCACGACCAAATGAATATTCCCCGAAAACAAATGAATATTTTATAACCACTTGCTTATTTTGTAAAATTTGCACATTTCACCCATAACCAAAGCATTATATCAAATTAACACCTTATTATTCACAATAATATTTAGAGAAAATTTAATTTTATTCATTAATAAGTTGGGGTCTTGCAATAACTTTGGACATAGTTCGTGGTCTTGTGACCCTCAGATACATATATTTCAAATTTTATTCCTGATTATCATTGATAGAGAATATTATTCAGTTCTATTGAGCCTATTCATTTGGCAGTTGTTATGATATTTTTATTCATTTTCACTTCAAGTGATCATTTGTTTGCTCACTCTTGCTTATATAACCATTACAGCTAAAGTTGAGAAGGTAGATGAACCTACCACCAGTAAAGGAAAAGAAAAGATGAACAAGTATTGAAGACTTGTAAATCTGTTGATTTCTATATTGTCAGACTTTGTTTTAATTGTTGAGATGTAATTATTTAATTTTTCGCACTTGGTGTTTGTATTTAAATGTTAGACAACCTGGGAGATTTTATTGAACTTATTGATGTAATCCTTTAATAAGAAGGCTTATTGTTAAATTTTATTATATTTAGGTAGTTAAAAATGAATATTTAGACACTGAACACCAAATTTTTTGGGAATGAAGTACCCAGATTTGGGGGTGTCACAAGTTGGTATCAAAGCTTTAGGTTGGGAAAAGCCTTAGGAAGTAACCTTATAGAAGATTGAAAAGATAGTGGTGATAAACACTTATCGAGTTTTAGGTTTGGGAACAACTACTGCCATGAGAATCATCTCCTTTGGTTACAGTGGTTGAGCAGGAGGGTTTACTTGATGAGGATGATGAGGTAGAGACGAATGAGGAGGACCTCGTTGAGCTTCCATAGTCAGATGGGGATGAGGATGATGAGGAAGAAGAGTTTCCACCAAACTCGATTGCAGCCCGTATGTACGATGAAGTATACGACCGCAATGTGGAACTTCAGGATAGAGTCTAGGAGTTGGAAGAGATAGTAGCTGAACAACAGACCTCGATGGCACAGAAGGACGATAAGATCCGGGATCTGGATGGACGTCTGAGTAATGTCGAATGGAAGCTGATTCACACTGAAGGAGAGAACGAGCAAATGACAGAGGAGATCACGGAGTTGAAGAACAAATTAGAAGAAGAATCCGGCAAAAGAGCAAGAGTCGAAGACGCGTATAAGAAAGCTTCTCAGCGTACAGGAGTAGCAGAGGGGGAAGCACAAGCAAAGAAGATCAAGATGGAGGAGATGAATGGTGTATTCAACACCGTGATTAATTGAGCTCAAGATCGAGTTATATATTATCCGATTCAGTTCGAGACATTTTCACCGTACATGTTAGATCGCAGAACAATGTTCCGTATTATGGAAGAGGAGCGTCGTAAGGCTATGCAGCATTTTAGTAGGTCATCGTAGGGAATGTACTTGATATGTGTTTAATGATATGATAAATAAGATATAAATCCCAAGTGTTATGTAACCAATGGGATATGATTATGATGTTATCCTGAAACTTTAGTTGTTCAGGAAAGTAATGTAAATAGCAATGATTCTATTTTTCTTATGTTTTCTAAAGATGATAATAAAAGTAGTATGTGTAAGACCCCAACTTTTATAAATAAAGATGAATTTTCTATAAATATCATTTTTGAATATTATGGAGTTAATTTGATATAATGTTATAGTTGTGGGTAATATTTATAAATTTTACAAAGTACGCAAGTTGTTATATAATATTCGATTAGTCGGGGAATATTCGTTTTAACAGGGAATATTCGTACAACGACACAATCATTGGTGGACCCTACAACAGAATTATTGTCGGATTGAGAAAACGACAAAAATATTTTATTAAAAATAACGGCGAAAGTTTTACCATTGTTACTGTTGAACTACTCGGTAGTAAAAGTACAGTAATACGTGTGGTTGCATAGTAACACACGGTATTGATTATTAATGCTTATATGAGAAGTCACTCAGTTTGATTCAATTATTGTCAGTTAATAATATGAATTATTTAGCGATAATGACGTTTTGTTTTATTCGTATTATTAACGTAATAAAACAGAAACATCTTTTTATATAGAACAAAATACTTTATTAAAGTTATTCTATAAATAGAATATATTATATTTTATTTAAAAGATTTTTCTTTAAATATGGACCGTCAGATTAAAGTAATCAATCTGGACCGTTCATGGATTAGTTACTATGCATTCTATTTTTTTATAAATAGCAGCTCATTCCTTCATTATTTCTTACGAATTCACTGAACTCTAGAGAGAGAAACTATAGAGAGAGAGAAGAAGAGTATTCTGCTACTTAACTACTTCCTTATTTCAGCTCTTCTTTAAAACGGTAAGGGGTGTTATTCTTTCTTATTCATGAAGAGAACTGTTGTTATTCCATTTCTTATTATTCTGTTGAAAAAACCTGTATACGCGGTCTACCCTATACTTGGTGACATTCTTCTATTATTCTGTTGGAACATCATGTCTGTGTGTTTTACACCGGACCTGGTTCCGTTTTTATTATTATTCTGTTGGAACATCCTGTCTGTGTGTTTTACACCAGACCTGGTTCCGTCTTGTTATTATTCTATTGGAACATCCTGTCTGTGTGTTTTACACTGGACCTGGTTCCATTATTTATTATCATGTCAGAATATCCTGTCTGTGCGTTTACGCCGGACCTGGTTCCATTATTTATTATTCTGTCGGAATATCCTGTCTGTGCGTTTACGCCGGACCTGGTTCCATTATTTATTATTCTGTTGGAATAACCTGTTTGTGCGGTCTATCGCATGCATGGTGATTTCTTTTGTTATTCCATTCTTTATTGTACTCAGTTGGTTAAGTTTTGACTTCTATACTCCATGAAATTTGTGGAATATCCTTGATAATTGCGTTTCATCCAGTATCTTTTCATGAAAATATTCTTCTAAGCATTCTTGAATTTTACTCCACAAAGCAGTATCATGTTGACAATTTGGACGTTATTAATTCTTGGATAAATTAATTCTTGAACTTGTTTTATTGAATTCTTATATCATTGTCATCATCCTCATGTTTATAAAATGTTGAAAGTCATCTGTGGCATGTAGTGCATAGATGGACTTGGTATGATTATGACCAGGGATTATTCGGTATAATCATGACCGTAAAGTTACAAATGATGTGGTAAAAGTCCTCATTGGCCCGTAGTGCATTGATGGACAGTTGTTGGCATGATCATGACCATTAATGAATACACGAATATCCTTGGCCGTAGTGCAGGGGTGATTCGATGATGTGGATTATTTTATTAAGCTGAGTCCCAGCGATCACAGTGTTGAAAAACCTTTTAAATCATAAAAGATAGTAGAGTTTATTTTCTACTTGACTCTTTTAATGGATTGCTTGTTCCGCTGCAGTTAAACTTGATGTCTATTATATTTTATCAGTTTAACATTGTTGAAGGCTAATGATAATTTATTCTGCATTATCTTAGTCATAATATTTCTTACTGGGCTAGTTGAGCTCACCCTTTCTTTCACTGTTCTCTTCAGGAAATGAGAACGTAGCTAGGGCAAGTCAGGGAACGGAGTGATGGTTCGAATGATAGTATTAGTTAGTAGTCCTCACTATTCTATGTAATAGTGTGTTAATAAATGTAATGAGGACTCCTTTTGAGTATGAATACTCTCTAGAAGATAATATTTGTATTCAAACTCACAGTTTATGTTTTGTCGTATTGTACACGACAGTTGTATTAGTTAGTTGTATTTGTATTCTGTACTATGTATCTGACGACCCAAGATGGGTGATGTATACCTAATTTTGGGGGCGTCACAGTTGGTATCAGAGCTTAGGGATATGATCCCTGGCTAAGATGTGAGAATAGAACTAGGAGGGGAGAGACGGGGAATTCCTTCGCTAGTATGACCTACCTAAGTTTATTTGCATGGTATTTAATTGGTCGGTCATAATATAAGGATAATATATGACATATCAATTAACTTTTATTTTGTGGCAGTATCTGAAAATGGCATCTGAGAATGTTGAGAATAGCAATGGAGCACAGGCGACTATTGATTCACCACATATCAATAATCAGGATAATGTTCATCAGGAAGGTGACAATCCTCATGCAAACAACAACACTGACCAGATGATGAATGATGAAATGTTCAGAGCTTTTATGCAATTCATGCAACAACAGGTGAAAGCGGCTCCTGTCCACAACGTAGGTGGAAATACTGGAAACTCTCAGGCGGTCACCGCTAAACAGTTTAAGGAGCTGGGACCACCGGAGTTTAAGGGAGAACCCAAACCACTTGTAGCTGAAACATGGATAAAGCAGATCACCAAGATATTTGATGTCTTGGGTTGCTCCGAGGAGCAAAAGGTTCCCTTTGCCGCCTTTATGTTGCGAGGAGAGGCAGATTACTGGTGGGAATCGATAAAGCGTACTCAACCTGCCGCACTGAAGATGTCTTGGGAGAAGTTCCAAGAGCTGTTTAACGACAAATACTTTCCCGAGAGTATTCGTCACATGAAGGAGGTGGAGTTCATCAAATTGGAGCAGAATAATATGACCGTGTCGCAGTACGAGGCAAAATTTGCGGAGTTATCCCGGTTTGCGTCCCACCTGGTGGATAATGAAGAAAGAATGACGCGGATGTTTTTAAGAGGTTTGAAGCCGGAGATACGTCAACATCTTGTTTCTCATAAACTGTGTTTGTATTCAGATGTTGTAAATAGGGCTCAGTTGGTGGAGCGCGATAACGAGACAACGCAACCAAAAGAGAGCAGCCGACAAAATGATAATACCAGTGAGAGCAGTCATCGAAGCGGTGACAACAAGCGTGGAGGGAATCAACAGGCCAGAAATGGTAACCACTTCGGTGGTAATCAGGGCCAAAACAATAAGAATGGGCATTTCAAGAAGAGGAGATTCAACAATGATGGAAAGACGTCAGCACCAGCACCTGTCGTTAAGGAAGGAGAACGACCACCTATCATATGTTTCAAATGCGGAGGGGAGGGGCACATCAGTCCAAACTGCGCGATGCCGTCCAAAGCATGTTATAATTGTGGAAGAGAAGGTCATTTAGCCGATTTTGTCGTTTACCAAAGACAAATTCAGCTAGGATGGAGGCACCAAAGGCCGTCCCAGAAAAGTCAAAACCGGTTGTGCAAGGGAGAGCGTTTGTTGTGAACTCCCAGAGAGCAAGGAACCCGAATGAGGTCATCACGGGTAAGCTTATCATAAACTCTAACGAAGTCTATACTTTATTTGATACCGGTTCTACCCATTCTTTTATTTCTCCTACTTGCGCTCATCGATTAAATTTGATTCCGGAGAAATTAGACTTTGACTTAGCAGTTGAAACTCCATTGGGAGAAACCTTCATTACATCCACGGTTTATAAGTCTTGTTTGGTTCAAGTTGGTACCCACACATTACCTGTCGATCTTATTTCATTAAAAATACTTGCATTTGACGTGATTCTAGGGATTGATTGGTTAACTACTCATCATGCAAAAATTGATTATTTTCGTAAGGTTGTTAGCTTTCATATTCCTAATCGACCTATTATGCGAATTCAAGCAACCAAACCATTAAAATCAATCGCTGTCATCTCAAGCCATAAAGCTATTCGTTTATTGAAAAACGGATGTCAAGCTTTCTTAGCTCATGTCACAGATCTAAACAAAAATACGTCAGCTTTGAATGATATTTCTGTTGTTAATAAATTTCCTGACGTATTTCCCGAAGAACTTCCTGGCCTACCCCCAGAGCGTGAAATTGAATTTTGTATCGACCTTGAACCCGGTACAAAACCCATTTCCAAAGCCCCATATCGAATGGCTCCTATTGAACTTCAGGAGTTAAAGACCCAACTGCAGGAATTGTTAGACATTGGTTTTATTCGTCCTAGTACTTCTCCTTGGGGTGCTCCTGTTCTGTTCGTGAAGAAGAAAGATGGGAGTATGCGACTTTGTATTGATTATCGGGAGTTGAATCATGTCACCATCAAAAATAGGTACCCATTGCCACGTATTGATGACCTGTTTGACCAGTTGCAAGGAGCACAATTCTTTTCAAAGATCGATCTTCGTTCTGGATATCATCAGCTGAAGGTTAGAACTGAGGATATTCCAAAGACTGCCTTCAGAACTCGGTATGGGCATTATGAATTCTTAGTTATGTCTTTTGGATTGACTAATGCTCCTGCTGCCTTCATGGATATGATGAACAGGGTATTCAAGGAATATTTGGATCACTTTGTGGTCGTCTTTATCGATGACATCCTTGTTTATTCCAAAAGCCGTGAAGATCATGAGCAACACTTGAGGCTGGTACTCCAAAAGCTTCGTGAATACAAACTTTATGCCAAGTTGAAGAAATGCGAGTTCTGGCTGGAAGAGGTAGCATTCCTTGGGCACGTAGTATCAAGTCGTGGAATATCGGTTGACCCGGCAAAGATTGAAGCTATTCAAAGCTGGGAGCAACCTAAATCAGTGACCGAAGTACGTAGCTTTCTTGGTTTGCTGGTTATTATCGGAGATTCGTGGAAGGATTTTCTCGAATCGCTACTCCATTAACTCAGCTGACTCAGAAAGATACAAAGTTCGGTTGGAGCGAAGAATGTGAGCAGAGTTTTCAAGAACTCAAGAGGAGACTCATTTCAGCACCTGTTCTAACAATACCATCTGGCTCGGAGGGATTTGTCATCTACAGTGATGCTTCGAGCAAAGGGTTGGGATGTGTTCTCATGCAACATGGAAAAGTCATAGCCTATGCATCAAGACAACTCAAGGAATATGAGAGGAATTATCCTACTCATGATCTAGAGTTGGCAGCTGTTGTCTTTGCACTTAAAATTTGGAGGCATTACTTGTATGGGGAGAAGGTGGAGATCTTTACGGATCATAAAAGCCTCAAATATTTCTTCACTCAAAAGGAACTCAACATGCGACAACGACGTTGGCTTGAACTGTTGAAAGATTATGATCATACCATTCAATACCATCCTGGAAAAGCGAACGTGGTAGCTGACGCATTGAGTAGAAGATCATATGCAAGTACGAGTGCGATATTGTCAACACAAAGGCCCATTTTGTGTGATTTGCAAAGGATGGAGATAGAGTTAAAGACTCCAGGGACCCATGTGATGATGGCGAATATACGAGTAGAACCGACTTTAATCGATAAAGTTAAAGCTGCTCAAGCTACAGACCTGGAGCTGATGCGTATAAGGAAGAAAGTGCAAGAAGGTGCTATGCCGGAAGCAAGAATCGATGAAGAAGGAATACTTCGAGTCAACTCCAGACTTTGTGTTCCTAACAACCCTGATTTAAAGTATGAAATCATGATGGAGGCGCACAACACACCGTTTGCAATCCATCCTGGAAGTACCAAAATGTATCATGATCTTGTCATACATTTTGGTGGAGCAATATGAAGAGAGAGATAGCGTTGTTTATCTCAAGGTGTCTAACTTGTCAACGAGTCAAAGCGGAGCATCAAGTACCAAAAGGTCCATTGCAACCACTTGAAATTCCAAAATGGAAGTGGGAGCACATTACCATGGATTTCGTTACCGGTCTTCCTAGGGTTTCTCAAGGTATTGATGCGATTTGGGTCATTGTTGATAGATTGACCAAGTCTGCTCATTTCTTACCGATACGAGAAACTTATACACTTGAACGTCTTGCTCGTATGTACATAAACGAGATTGTAAGACTGCATGGTATGCCAGTATCCATAGTTTCTGACCGAGACCCAAGATTCACTTCACGATTTTGGGTTAGTTTACAAAAAGCTATGGGCACGATTTACGATTTAGTTCAGCATATCATCCTCAGACGGACGGACAATCAGAGAGGACTATTCAAACTCTTGAAGATCTATTAAGACTCTGTGTCTTTGACTTCAAGGGAAGTTGGGACAAGTTCTTACCATTGGTGGAGTTTTCCTACAACAACAGTTATCAAGCAAGTATTGGCATGGCTCCATTCGAAGCATTGTATGAAAGAAAATGTCGTTCTCCAGTATGCTGGGATGAGGTGGGTGAAGCAACGTTGTTGGGACCGGAGTTGGTACGTATGACTACAGAAAAGATTCAAACGATCCGACAACGTATAAAAACCTCACAAGATCGACAAAAGAGTTATGCTGATCTTCATCGAAAGGACGTGGAATTTGATGTAGGAGATCATGTGTTCTTACGTGTTGCTCCATGGAAAGGAGTTACGAGATTTGGAAAGAGAGGAAAGCTCAATCCTCGATTCATCGGTCCATTTTTAATCCTCGATCGAGTAGGAACTGTGGCTTATAGACTCGCTTTACCGCCAAGTATGTCTCGTGTTCATAACGTTTTTCACATATCTATGTTACGCAAATATGTGGAAGACCTGAACCACATTATTGAGTTAGAACCGGACGAAATAGCGGAGGATTTGACGTATGAAGAAGTTCCTGTTCAAATCTTGGATAAGAAGGAACATATTCTACGCTCCAAGGTTATACCTCAAGTCAAAGTTTTGTGGAGAAACCACGATGTTGAGGAAATGACTTGGGAGTTAGAATCTGAAATGAAATCAAGGTATCCTTATCTCTTCGACATACCAGGTACGTACCCTAATTTCGAGGGCGAAATTTCATAAGAAGGGGAGGTTGTAAGACCCCAACTTTTATAAATAAAGATGAATTTTCTATAAATATCATTTTTGAATATTATGGAGTTAATTTGATATAATGTTATAGTTGTGGGTAATATTTATAAATTTTGCAAAGTACGCAAGTTGTTATATAATATTCGATTGGTCGGGAAATATTTGTTTTAACAGGGAATATTCGTACAACGACACAATCATTGGTGGACCCCACAACGGAATTATTATCGGATTGAGAAAACGACAAAAATATTTTATTAAAAATAATGGCGGAAGTTTTACCATTGATACTGTTGAACTACTCGGTAGTAAAAGTACAGTAATACGTGTGGTTGCATAGTAGCACACGGTATTGATTATTAATGCTTATGTGAGAAGTCACTCAGTTTGATTCAATTATTGTCAGTTAATAATATCAATTATTTAGCGATAATGACGTTTTGTTTTATTCGTATTATTAACGTAATAAAACAGAAACATCTTTTTATATAGAACAAAATACTTTATTAAAGTTATTCTATAAATAGAATATATTATATTTTATTTAAAAGATTTTTTTTTAAATATGGACCGTCAGATTAAAGTAATCAATCTGGACCGTTCACGGATTAGTTACTATGCATTCTATTTTTCTATAAATAGCAGCTCATTCCTTCATTATTTCTTACGAATTCACTGAACTCTAGAGAGAGAAACTATAGAGAGAAACTATAGAGAGAGAGAAGAAGAGTATTCTGCTACTTAACTACTTCCTTATTTCAACTCTTCTTTAAAACGGTAAGGGGTGTTATTCTTTCTTATTCATGAAGAGAACTGTTGTTATTCCATTTCTTATTATTCTGTTGGAATAACCTGTATACGCGGTCTACCCTATACTTGGTGACATTCTTCTATTATTCTGTTGGAACATCCTGTCTGTGTGTTTTACACCGAACCTGGTTCCGTTTTTGTTATTATTCTGTTGGAACATCCTGTCTGTGTGTTTTACACCGGACCTGGTTCCGTCTTGTTATTATTCTATTGGAACATCCTGTCTGTGTGTTTTACACCGGACCTGGTTTCATTATTTATTATTCTGTCGGAATATCCTGTCTGTGCGTTTACGCCGGACCTGGTTCCATTATTTATTATTCTGTCGGAATATCCTGTCTGTGCGTTTACGCCGGACCTGGTTCCATTATTTATTATTCTGTTGGAAGAACCTGTTTGTGCGGTCTATCGCATACATGGTGATTTCTTTTGTTATTCCATTCTTTATTGTACTCAGTTGGTTAAGTTTTGACTTCTATACTCCATGAAATTTGTGGAATATCCTTGATAATTGCGTTTCATCCAGTATCTTTTCATGAAAATATTCTTCTAAGCATTCTTGAATTTTACTCCACAAAGCAGTATCATGTTGACAATTTGGGCGTTATTAATTCTTGGATAAATTAATTCTTGAACTTGTTTTATTGAATTCTTATATCATTGTCATCATCCTCATGTTTATAAAATGTTGAAAGTCATCTGTGGCATGTAGTGCATAGATGGACTTGGTATGATTATGACCAGGGATTATTCGGTATAATCATGACCGTAAAGTTACAAATGATGTGGTAAAAGTCATCATTGGCCCGTAGTGCATTGATGGACAGTTGTTGGCATGATCATGACCATTAATGAATACACGAATATCCTTGGCCGTAGTGCAAGGGTGATTCGATGATGTGGATTATTTTATTAAGCTGAGTCCCAGCGATCACAGTGTTGAAAAACCTTTTAAATCATAAAAGATAGTAGAGTTTATTTTCTACTTGACTCTTTTAATGGATTGCTTATTTCGCTGCAGTTAAACTTGATGCCTATTATATTTTATTAGTTTAACATTGTTGAAGGCTAATGATAATTTATTCTGCATTATCTTAGTCATAATATTTCTTACTGGGCTAGTTGAGCTCACCCTTTCTTTCACTGTTCTCTTCAGGAAATGAGAACGTAGCTGGGGCAAGTCAGGGAACGGAGTGATGGTTCGAATGATAGTATTAGTTAGTAGTCCTCACTATTCTATGTAATAGTGTGTTAATAAATGTAATGAGGACTCCTTTTGAGTATGAATACTCTCTAGAAGATAATATTTGTATTCAAACTCACAGTTTATGTTTTGTCGTATTGTACACGACAGTTGTATTAGTAAGTTATATTTGTATTTTGTACTATGTATCTGACGACCCAAGATGAGTGATGTATACCTAATTTTGGGGGCGTCACAGTATGCACACAAGCCAATCATATTTGATGATAAAGCATATACTTTGTAACAATCTTATTCATTTATTAATAAAAAGTATTAATTTATTAAAGGCTTTTAATTATCTACATGATGCTGCTTTATAATATGTGATAAACCCATAGTTTTAAGCAATGCTTTTAGAATAATGATGATGATCATTCTAATGAGATCTAAATTCTTAGAAAGCTTAAAACTAAAATAGTTTTCAATCGTTGGATTACTAAATTGGGGATAAGTGAATCTGGATAGATTAGTACATACGTTGCTTGCTCATTGGATGAAGATGATTGATCTCATGATCATTTGTGTGGAGACACTAAAGCAAGTATGTAGGTGCTTATTGGAGAATAAGTTCACTGAACGTGGCTCGCTAAGGAATACCTAATGGAGTTTTACTTGCCTGTCAATAGGAATTCCTGTAGTGATAGTAGTACAAGTGATCTTTGGACTTAAGATCATCATAGTATTTTGTGTATGATGAGTTATACTTTGACTTATTCCTTAAGACCTTTAGGATATATCAAAGGGTATGCTTGGGTATAATAAGTTGTACATAGAGATAATGTATGATCAATAAAGAATCTACCACTTCTAGTAAAAGAAGAGAAATGTCTTATGTGATTCGATAAATGACAACCCAGTAGTCCTTGGCCAAGGCAGAATGAAATTAGAAATGAGTTTCTAATTTGTATTATTTGGAGTTGTGCATTTAAGAGTCGAAATACATATAATTAAATAAAATAAGAATTGACAGTAATTCCATGTTTTATATTTAATTGGGACATTGTATGGTGGAAGGATTGAATTGTACGGTAACTATTTACTCAAAGGTTCTTTTATGATTAATGTTAAAATCTATATTATCTAGAAAATCGTTAATCGCTAGGGAGACTTATCCCTATTGTAGAATAAATATTATTTATTTAAATAAATTAATCGTTTAATTTATTTATTTAAATAAGATTAGAAATGTTCTAATTGATTTATTCACAACCGGTTTAATATGGAGAACCTAAAGGGTCACACCATAAAAGGAAGAATAATTATTTAAGAAATTAATGGCATAATCGTAATAATAAGTTAAGTATTTTTAATTTAATATATGGTGATGGAATAAATTAAATAGCTTAATATTTATTATTTAATATTTTAGAAATATTAAATATAAATTAATAAGATGAGTCTTATTATTATTATTACTATTACTATTATTTAATTCCTAAAGGAGTTTGGGAATTACTTAATAAAAGTACTCTCATATATTCCTAATAAGATTAGGAGGTTAAGTTAATTAAAGAAGTTTAATTAATTAAAATAAAACCCAATTCCTTAATTGTTAAGGAGGGTTGCCCACATCTATAAATAAGAGGAGTCCTATTATGGGTGAAAGTTGTTAACTTTTTCACAACATACGTAATTTCAATAGTTGAGAGAGTACACCCTTTCTATGAGAGATAGAAAAATTAGGGTTTTGTCAAACACCCATCTTCTTGAATCTTTCTTCTTCCTTAGTGGATCACCTCTAGAGGCCAAACACTTGAGTGGCTAACATTGATCAAGGGAAGGAACCATACCCGGTGGATTCAAGTTGAACGCGAAAAAAATTTGAGGTGAACTTGTACATGAGGAAGCTCGAATCTTCAAGGGTATGATTCTTGTTCTTCATATTTTTCGTTTAATTAATAATTATGCATAAATGATGATTAGGGTATATAGTTTGTAAAATTTAAAAACTCTGATTTTCCATGCTTTCGCTTATTTTGTGCAATTTGATTGCGTTCATGAATATTACAAACCTAACAGATAAATGAATAAAATGTTAATTTTTATTCAAGATGTTATGTGTTATGTGATGATCTTTTATGATGTGCAAGTTAAGTAGAAAATACTTAAAAGATATTGAGAAATAATCTAATAAGTGTATTTTAATCAGAAAATGCCTCGAAGAAGACGTCAACCATGACAATAAACCCCTGAGGGATCTACCAACAATAACAACGCTGAAGCTAACCCAGTTCAGCAGTTGGTGACACTTCTGACAGGAGCACTACATAATCAAGCTGTAACTTTTAAGGATTTCAAGGTGGTTGGACCGCCAGAATTCAGTGGAACCATGAATCCGGTTGACGCATAGACCTGGATCATGGAAATAGAGAAGGTATTTGATGTTGCTAGGGTCGGTGAGAACTAGAAGACTGCTTTTGCAACATTCATGTTGAAAGCAAAGGCTAGTTATTGGTGACAAGCCAATAAAACTAGAGGAGGTCAGGGAGTGATAACTTAGGAAAGGTTCAAGGAAATATTCTTCGAGACCTATTTCCCATAGAGTTCAAAGAATTTGATGGAAGTACAATTTTTAAACCTAAAGCAGGGCACAATGACAGTGTCGGAGTATGCAGCAAGGTTCAACGAGTTGACGAGGATTGCGCCATATCAAGTGAACACGGATGAGCGCAAGACGAGGAGGTTTGAACAGGGACTGAAGCCCTAGTTGTACAGCAGAGTCTCCCTGTTCCAGTGAAAGACGTTTACAGCGGTGCTTGAGAAGATGATTATCGCTGAGGGTGGAGGCGAGGCTGTGGCAAAGTACAATCAAGAATAAAGAAAGAAGAAGAATGAGGGTGGAGGTAAGAACGGTGGTAGTAGTGGTGGAAATGGTAGTAATAACTTGAAGAGGAAGTGGAATGCGAGTGTTGGTGCTGGAAGCCAACAAGGTAGCCAGCAAAAAAAGAAGTTTGAAGCATGTGCTACATGTGGAAAGAATCACACTGGCATGTGCTTAAGGGATAAGCAAGTATGCTTCAACTATGGCTAGGAGGGTCACATTGCCCCAAATTGCCATCAACCAAAGAAGAATGTTTGCTACACATGCGGGTCAAAGGATCATTTTGCTCGCAAGTGCCCTAAGAAGAAAGCTGGAGGGACAACGAGAAGCAAGGGAGGTAGCAGTGGAGGTACATTGACCATTGTTGGACCAACGTCATCAAACAGACCCACAGCCATAACCTTCAACATGACTGTACAGGATGTTGTACAATCAAAAGATGTTGTGTCAGGTATTATCCCAATCAATGATATAGATGCTTATGTATTATTTAATTCGAGTGCTACTTTCTTGTTTATATCTGATGAATTTGCTAAGAGGTTAGGATTTCCTAGTGAAGAATTGAATTTTTATTTAAACATAGAAATTGCGAATAGGGAGGTGATTCCTGTTAGGTTTGTATACAAGAATTGTAGGGTGAATATTAAGGGGAATGTCATGATAGTAGATTTAATCCCTATTAAACTGGGAGAGTTTGATGTTATATTGGGAATGGATTCGCTATTCAATTATGGAGCGATAATTGATTGCCAAAAGAAATATGTAAACCTTATGACTCCGTCAAAAGTAGTTTTCTATGGTAGCAAATTGCCTAGACAAGAGAGATGTCTGACGATTATGCAGGCCAAGAAGTTATTGAGTCAAGGCTGTGTAGGTTACTTAGCTTACAAAGTCGATACTCAGAAGAAGAAAGGTGTGAAACTGGAAGAGATACCAGTGGTTAGGAAATTTGTAGACGTGTTTTCGGAGGATTTGTCAGGACTTCCGCATGACAGAGAGATCGAGTTTGTTATGGATTTGGCACCAGGAACTGCTCCGATATCGAAGGCCCAGTACATGATGGCTCCGGTAAAGATGAAGGAACTGATGGTACAATTGCAAGAGCTGTTAGACAAAAAATACATTTAGTCGAGTGTATCACCGTGGGGAGCACCGGTGTTATTCGTGAAGAAGAAGGATGGGTCAATGCATCTTTGCAATGATTATAGGGAATTAAACAAAGTCACTATTAAGAATAAATATCCATTGTAAAGAATAGATGGCTTATTTGATCAGCTAAAGGGAGCTAAGTACTTCTTGAAAATAGATTTGAGAAGTAGGTATCATCAATTAAAGGTAAGGAAGGAGGATGTACCTAAAATGACATTCAGAACTCGATATGGACATTACGAGTTTCTGGTGATGTCTTTTGGTTTAACAAATGCCCCTGCAGCATTCATGGATTTGATGAACAGGGTGTTTAAACCATTCTTAGATAAGTTTGTGGTGGTATTCATTGATGATATTCTGGTGTACTCCAAATCTCAAGAAGAACACGTGGAACATTTACGTTTGACGTTGGAGACGCTAAGAAAGAAAAAGTTGTACGCGAAATTCTCTAAGTGTGAATTCTGGCTAGAACGTGTACAATTTCTTGGACATGTGATTGACAAAGACGAGATTTTAGTGGATCCATCAAAAGCCGAAGCCGTAATCAATTGGGAACAACCAAGGACACCATCGAAGGTGAGGAGTTTCTTGGGACTGGCAGGCTACTATAGACGATTCATTCAAAACTTTTCCAAGATTGCCACCCTGTTAACAAATTTGACAAGGAAAGCTATAAAATTTGTTTGGACGGAGAAGTGTGAAGAGAGCTTTCAAGACTTGAAAAAGAAGTTAAGTGTGGCACCTGTGTTGTCATTACCAGATAATACAAGAAACTTTGTGGTGTATAGTGATGCCTCACATAAAGGATTAGGTTGTGTCCGTATGCAAAACGACAAAGTCATTGCATATGCATCAAAGCAATTGAAAGACTACGAGAAAGGGTATCCGACTCATGACTTAGAGTTGGCGGCGGTGGTATTTGTTCTGAAGATATGAAGACACTATCTCTATGGAGAGAAATGTGAGATCTACACATACTATAAGAGTTTGAAGTATATTTTCACATAGAAGGATCTTAACATGCGTCAAAGGAGATGGTTAGAATTAATAAAAAAAATTACAATTGTGAGATCTTTTATCATCCGGGCAAAGCTAATGTGGTTGCCGATGCCTTGAGCAGGAAAGGTCGGGAAAAGTTGATGTTGTTAACCAACCAGGAGGAGCTTATTTCAGCAATGGCAAGATTAGAGCTGGAAATAAAATTTCTAAAAGAATTCGATGAAAGATTGTTCCAGATCGAAGCTAGTCCAACTTTGGTGGACAAGGTAAAGAATGCTCAACTACAAGATGAGGAATGCAAAAAAATTAAGGAAAGTATGGTTGAGGATAATGAGGTGAAGTACAAGGTTGATACCGAACGAATACTAAGATTCAAGGGATGAATTTGGATTCCAGCAGTACAGAATATTAAAGAAAAAATCTTGACAGAAGCTCATAACTCAAGATATTCAATTCATCCGGAAAGTACGAAGATGTATCAAGATTTACGACGACATTTTTGGTGGCCAAACATGAAAAGCGATGTTGCAGAATGTGTCGCGAAATGTTTGACATGTCAAAGAGTCAAGGCTGAGCATCATAGACCAAGCAGATTATTTCAACCGTTGGAAATACCGGAATGGAAATGGGAACACATCACAATGGATTTTGTGGTAGGTCTTCCAACTACTCAGAGAGGTTACGATACGATTTGGGTGATAGTGGACAGGCTGACAAAATCAGCACACTCTTTGCCAATAAATATTAGATTAAATCTTGATTAGTTGGCAAAGTTGTACATTAAAGAGATCATTTCGAGACATGGAGTGTGACAACCCCAAAATAGGTCCATTCAATCCAACCTATTCTGAGTCGCCAAATACATGGTACAGAAAATAACTACAACTTTATCACAACAATTATCGTGCAAAATACAACAACACATATGCTGTGAGTTTAGATACAAATATATACCAAATGTGACTCATGTTCCAATCGTGGACATCACCTCACAATGACACCTTACATAAAGGTATAGTCAAAAATTGTTTTGGAAATTAGAATCTTTGGGAAGTGCTTGAGGAAACCTTCGTACATGGGAGGCCATGCTTCTAGGTTGTGATAGATATCATATGGCCACAGAATTATCCTTGGTTTACCCAATAGACCCCAAAGAAAAACGAGAAGATTACTATCATATTCTTCCCAATGGTGAGTCTTTTCTTGACTTATCATTATCTCCACTGTCTCTAATTGAGAATTATACTTCAAACAAACACCAAGATTATATAGGTAGTGCTCGTATATATACTCAGCAAGTGGATGAGCACATCCCTGTCTTATGATGACACGAGGTTGTATGTCGTTAGACATCTTGTATGATAGTGGCCAACCACCCTTCCAACGTTGGGTACACCTTACCCTATTGGATTCACCAAATAAAACTACTAAATGAACTTTTCTATACTGCTTCGGGAGAACATCCACAGCTAGAGACCACCGTTCTATTTCCCCGTTACCCTCGCTCGACCCAGCTACACTCTTATTACCTGAAAGGAATTGTGAAGCAAAAGGGTGAGCACAACTAGCTCAGTAAAGAATATCATGACTAAAGATAAATAAATTATCAATAGTCTTCATCAGCAATAAATCAGAGATTTAGAACATATGGTAAATGATAAAAATTTCAACCATAGTTGCAGCGGAACGAGCAATCCATTAGAAGAGTCAAATAGACTATAAAGTCTATTATCTTCTCCATGTTAAAAATCCATCAACAATGTTTTATCCCTGTAACATCAATCAACAATTCTGGTCCACAATCATATGAATAACTCATAATCATAACTGTAGTTCTAAATTCCTCTTCTCATCCAGGACGAAGATAATTTTCATCACCTATCTTTACCTGAAACATCAAAGATCATGGTTACACCAAATCACATTTCCTGTTCATAATCATACTAATAACTTCATCTTTGCACTACGTCCAAAGATATTCATTTGTATCACCAGTTGGTCATGTTTATCTCAACATCTGTTCATCTTTGCACTACTGGCCAAAGATATTCAACAACATGTCATCTTTGCACTACAGGCCAAAGATATTCATCAACAATTCATCTTTGCACTACAGGCCAAAGATATTCATCAATATTTCATCTTTGCACTACAGGCCAAAGATATTAATATCTCAAAGAAATATATAATCATTTCAGAATTTATATAAATAATAATTATAACCATGTTGATCAATTCACCTTTGCACTTAAGCTAAAGATATTCACTTATAAATTCAATGGTCATGATCATACCAGTCACAATTCAACTTTGCACTACAGGCCAAAGAGAACCCTAGTCATGATCATACCAATAATCTACCCATCTTTACACTCCAGTGAAAGAGAATTTCAACATCAGGGTTATAAAAATGTTATATATGATGATAAAAATAATATGATCAACATATAGTTTTAATCTCAAGAGTAATATTCGTAACTCATGAATAGTAAATCGTGAATAGTAACTCATGAATAGTAACCCCGACACAAAAGATAGAAATTCCACAATAAAATCCATACCAATATTTCGGTATAATGATATTGAAAGAATAACATTACTTAAATTTACAAATAATTTATTTTAATTATTTACACTTTACTAATTAATGCATTTAATCATCATAAAATGCCAACTCTTACAATTTCATCATCAATAACCAAAACCCTCATCAAAAATCTGTATATACCTCATATAGGATTCTCAAGCCATAAAATCCTATTTTTCAATTTTCTTACTTCACATAACATATTTAATTCATTTACTCACAACTAGTACATTTTCATGAAAAATACCAAATCAGTTCCAAAAATATTTCTTTTCTGGAATTTAGTATAATATAGTCCCATAGTGAACATATATTTTTCTCAGAATTTTTAAAAGTCATTTACTATTTTTCATATGGCCAAAATAGCCGAATATTTAGACATTTATCAAAAATTGTACTTTTATCTAAAAATTCTGAAATTCACAGAGTATACTCCTTTCATATACATGTACTCCCAATAAAAATTTCATTAATTTTGGAGTTAACCACAAGAAATTATAAGCAGTTACTTTTAAAATAGTCTTTTCTCATAAAATTCATAACTCTCAATCTATACATCCAAAAATCACCATTTTTGGACACAATCAATAAAACTCATCAAAATATCATTTCAAATTTTTCCAGAATTTTTGAAGTTCAGAAAAATTACGAAACTGAAAAACATAACAACCCTTACTATCCCTTACTTTCCCTTACTATCCCTTACCTCAAAACAGCAGTACTTCTGACCGGAATGTAAAGCCGAAGGAAACTTGCACTGAATAGCAACTCTCAAAGTATCTAAATACTCACAAAATATGCTTCATAATATAGAGAGAGAAAGAGAGAAAGCTTATGTTTCTGGTGTGATTTTCAATTCTAACTTAGCCCTCTATTTATAGGAAAATTTTGGTAGGTTTGACCTGCAACCTGATGGCTTTACCTGCTACTATTCCCACCCACCACATTTGAAATATAATTTAGCACATTTCTTCACCAACCACAAGTGGGGTCCACCAATTCTAGAATTTTCCACCAAAATGATAAACTCCGAAAATTCAACAATTTCTGAACCAGTCATCTCGTAAAATTCATAATAAATCATACGTTCATTTTTAACGGTTCAAAATTTGTGGACATATACTCAACTTATATATATATATAACATATCCAAAAATTACCACGATCCAACGGTCGGATTAAAAATTATAACCCCCGCAAAATATCTCAAAAACCCTAATTTTTAATACCTCCATTCCGACAAAAAACCTCAATATTAACTCCTTCATTTTTAACCACAAAAATATATCCCTCATTTATATCCACATAAAATAAATATTTCCTTATCATATGAATCAATAATTAATTATTCACAAATAATATTACAGAATCACATTTAAGACAACCAGGCCGTTCCCAGGAAAGAGGGGGCTTTCCAATAAGAATTTTTCCTTACTGGCGCGCAATTAGGTGACCAAACCTCTCCTTAGACAGAACTTTCTAGACATTGCCAATAATGTTATCTAATAATATTATTCAAATAATATGAATTATTGATCTGATAAAGAAAAATACTGTGCAGCAACAATTATTGAAACAACAATAATATAAAATATCAACGCAACAATTATTGAATCAATAAAATAAAATATTGAACAGTAACCACTGTAACAATTATTGAGTAGTGCCTTCTTACGTAAGAATCAATAATTTCAAAAATACTATGCAATACCGTGTGCTACTGTGCAATAACGCGTATTACTGTATTTTAACCACCGGGTATTCCAACAGTGTTAACAGTAACAACTACGCCGTTATTTGTAAAAACTCAGATTTGTCGTTTTCTTTACCCGACAGTTATTCTGTTATGGGGCCCACAAATAGCTGCGCCGTCGTACGAATATTCTCCGACAGAAAGAATATTCCACGACCAAACGAATATTCCCCGACAACAATGATTATTTTATAACCACTTGCTTATTTTGAAAAAAAATTCATATTTCACCCATAACTTTAAACTTTTATCAATTTAACCATTTACTGAATAGTAATTATAAGAAAAATTGCATACTTTTATTTCATAAAATTCGGGGTCTTACATGGAGTTCCAATGTCAATTGTGGCAGATAAAGATCCGTGATTCACGTCAAACTTCTGCAAGAGACAACAAGAATGCATGGGAACACAATTGAGAATGAGTACGGCATACCATCCGCAAACAGCCGGCCAAAGAGAGCTAACAATCCAGACGTTGGAAGATATGCTCAGAGCAAGCATCATAGATTTCAAAGGGAACTGGGATGAATATTTACCATTGGCAGAATTTGCCTACAACAATAGTTACCACGCAAGCATCGACATGCCACCTTATGAAGCATTGTACGGTAGAAAGTGCAGAACTCCACTATGTTAGGATGAAGTCAGTGAACGTCAACTATTAGGATCGAAACTAGTACAGCAAACTGCTGAGGTTGTCAAACTCATTAAGACAAGATTGGTAGCTGCTCAAGACAGATAGAAGAAGTATTTTGATCAACACAGCCAAGTTCATGAGTTTGATGTAGGAAATTTCGTGTTCTTAAAAGTTTCTCCTTGGAAGGGGAAGATCCGTTTTGGTAAAAAGGGAAAGCTAAGCCCGAGGTTTATTAGACCATTTGAAGTGCTACGAAAAGTAGGAGAAGTGGCTTACGAGGTAGCTCTACCTCTAGAGTTGGAACACATTCATAATGTTTTTTATGTTTCGGTGTTACGACCGTATAAACCTGATTACAAGCATGTGATCGAGTACAAACCATTACAGTCGTGACGCCCCCAAATCCGGGTATCTTCCAACCCGACATATGGTGCTACACGGTGCTACAGTTCACACATACATTCAATTGAAAATCCTCAAGAAAATGAATATGTCTTATATATATTCTAAAACAATATTACCATTCCCCAGGTTCTTTATAACCATTACATTTGTTCTTGTCATAATATCAAGTATTATCATTACAAGCATATACTATTACATAGGTAATCCACAAGTTCGCCTTAGCCTTCCCTTTATCCTTGCCGGATCCTTCGGTCCGTTCGGTCTTAGCTGCATTCATATGGTTCAAGCAAGAGTGAGCATAACAAGCTCAGCAAGTACATCAATTTCATTTAAACAACATGCTTAAAACATAGGAATCGTATATCTTCAATAACTGGATAATAGTTACGAAGTACTATCGATAATTCAACAAAACACTTCTTTTCCTTCAAAACGTTTTACAATGACAATATTCAGTAAAACATCAATTTTGGTCCAAGACCATGAGCATTTCATAATTTCTTTGAAAAGGACATCCCGGCACTAAGTTCGTAAGTCCAGCATAGCTTACGAGCACTTCTCGGTGATCAGCCTATAGTACTCTATGTTGATTAACACTACATCCTATTAAACATATGTATATTTAAGTTTTGGCAACCTCACGTGCCCATCAAATAATCGATGTAAAATACATTTGTTTATTCATACTCAGGCATACCTTGAATCCGTACCAAATAATTGGCGTAGGATAGCGTTATCAATTCTATATTGAAAGACTTATAAAGAAATTAATCGATCTTTTAAGAATAGTCTAGCCAAGTTAAAACCGGGATCGACCCTTTCTTTAAAACCTTTCATGCATCTCATAACATGAATCATTGAAAACCTGGCTAACATGAAGGTTAGACAAGCGTTTAGAAAAACTTTCCTTCAGTGTCTGCTACAGTAAAATTACTTTTCCTTTGAGTCTTTTCGGTCTCTGCAATATATAACCACATAATATAACACATTAGGTCATGAATGAACATACATGGTTCCTAATAATCTTACCCTTCTTCTTAATCTAATCATGTATTAGATTTATTATTATTGGTTCCGGCTTGCCTTTTATACTTTACATCGTTCTTACCAACTTCTTTCTCTTCTATGTCTTAAATGAATTTACTTCATTAATACAACTCATTTCGAGTTAATCATCCATCCTTGCGGCTTACTATCGTTCTTACGTTATTAATCAAAATTCGATTGTCATTGGTTAAGTACACTTATTGCATACCATTCACGTTCACGTAATATTCAACAACTTTTAGTTATAACTCTCAACGTTATTGTTATCATCGAAGATACTACTTTAAGTTAATTAATTCATCATCAATTAACTATCGTTCATTTCGTATACTTAATCATACTTATTTCTTTAACAAAACTTGTTTCGAGTATTTATCTGCCCTTACGGCTTATTATCGTTCATCGTTTTATTATCAATAACTTACGTTCAATTAATCTTTCCTTCAACCTTTAGTCGTAAATCTTAAGGTCTTTAACACCTTAATTGATGTTACTTTAGGTTTAGTATGTATATAATTTACCAGCTTTCTCTTTATCTTCAAAAACATTTCTCTCTATGCTTTATTTAGTGCTGGCGCCAGCTTTTGCTCTACAACTCGCGCTGCGGCGCGGGCTTCTTATTCCTAAAATTCGATCACGGTGCTGCAGCGCCATCACCTTCTTTATTAGTCGCGCTGAGGCACCAACTAATAGTGCACTATGGTTCTGGCCTCGTGCTGCGGCGCGGGACTTGCTGCCTTGAGTCGCGCTGCGGCGCGAACTCTGTGCCTCAGCGAATTTTGATAGATTTTTTAGACTTTGTGAGATTCCCGGGCTCGTAACTTCTTCGTTATAAGTCCAAATTGGCTCGTTCAAGAGCCTATGGTTCACAAATCACATACTCTATGTGTTCATGCAAGAATTTTATCTATTTAACTTCATTAACTAAAAATTCACCTATTAGTCCATTTTTAACGAAAACGATAAACGTTCTTGAATGTTCAACGCTTGTTTCTTCGTTCTAACTCGAAATTCGGTCATTTTTGAGTCCGCAACTCTATAATTCCAAATAAGACTTATCTCTATCAAAACCGAACATTTTTGAGTTCAATATCAAAATTTGACCTCTAATCCAAGAATTTTACGAATTCGACTATTATCGTCTAATCGTGAGAATTTCGGTATAACTTCGTTACTTATGATTTGTGCTTCGTTTCAAATAGATTCTATCCATCATACTAACATCTTAACATATTTATATCATTAACTTATATTCATAATAAGTTTTTGCTTGTTCTTTGTGAGTTTGTAACTTATAAAAGTATAAAATACTTATGATTTTTTTTCTCATAACTTAGGATAGATTAAGTCTTTTAACCATCCTTCTCACATCTCCTTATCATACTGTCTTATTAAGGTAAACATATGAGAAGTTCATATAGGTTCCTCATGAGTTCCTAACTTATTTAGGTTTGATTTACCTATTCATGACTTATACGGCTTAAGTCCATTGAGTTATTCATTCTCTTCATTTCTTAGCATACAAATCCTACCACTACTCACTTATCCAACAAATTAAGAGAAAGAGCATCATGGTTTAAGATTGCTTACCCTTGATGTCCACTTGATTAAGCCTTAATCTTTTTCTTGCTTCTTGAATTAACAAAGGCTAACTTTCTAGCTTTTCTAGCTTTTTCTCTCAAGCAAATAAGCACTTAACTTGTTGGATGAAATATAACTACCCACAAAATGAGCTATCTCTCCTTCTATTTATAGGAAATCCTAAATGAGGGCTTAATGGTCAATAAGTCATCCACCTCCTTACTATTCATTACCTAGCTCTTAAGTTAACTTGGCCACCACACTCTTTGCTTGGCCATCACAACATTTATCCAATACTTGGGCACCACATTTACTTAACCATTAAGTATTCTTGTTAATCACATAGTTTATCCTTTACTTGCTCACCACATTATTTACTTGGTCATTACTTAACTTAGCCATTAAGCTTACTTGATTACCACACTTACTTAGCCACTAAGCTTACTTGCTCCCTACTTTGGATCATCCACGGTTTGCCCCATGGTTCATACTTACCCATTGGATACTTACTAGTTTGGGCTTAAGGTTTAATTAACCTATCTTATACATTGGGCTTGCAATTAAACAAACACTTGGGCTTGTTCATTAATTCACAATGGTTTTAACCATTTCTAGACTTGGGTTTAACCATTCCTAACAAATCCTACAAGTCTAATACATTTGGCTTAATTCCTTATAACATATAATTTACGTATTAATCTCGTATTCCACTCGTATACTTATTTATATACGACATATCCTCATTCATACGTACTCGTATAATACCTCATATTATACTCGTATTCATTACCTCGTACAATACCTACGTATTATACAATCATCGCTTTAATTTATTATACACATTTAAATACCTTCTCGGAAATCACTTTTCCTAACCGTTAGGTTTTAAGTCCGCAGGTAAAAAACTGTGTTTGCCATAACTGAATTATTATTGGATATTCCATCTCACCTCGATATTCTATCGTTACGTATTTATCGAAAGTTCAAAAATAATTTCCGAACAGAAATGCGTGAATAGTATTTTTCAAAAAATTTCTCGAAAAGCTTTTATTTTTGTCTTGAAAATTCAAACACTTTAATTCTATCACGTAGCCAAAATACTATGATATTATGACATATCTAGGTCATAGAACGACCTTTAATTAGCTTACTCCCATAAATAATCAATTAAATTCATTTAATCCATATAATCAAATAAAAATTTAATTATCATAAAAATCGAATTTTTCTGGGGCGTTACACTCTTCCCCCCTAATAAGGATTTTGTCCCCAGAATCTCGCTACAATTTCATAACCAAATGTGAAAAATTTCTCCATCATTTTAATATCGAGATCCCACAATGCTGCCTCGACATTATGGTTACTCACCTTCAACTTCACCGAAGGTATTATTTCACACAACTTGTCCCTTCCTATCATTAATCTGAGTTGGAAGTTAAGCATTTACTAACACATTACGTTATTTCTCTCTCTCATTAGTTCTTCTTTTAACTCAGAATTATTTAAAACTCAAATTCCTCCTTCAAAACAAGATGATTCTAGATCTTCTCTTCATCCTGCATCCTCTTCTTCATTCGCTTGCACTCCTCGTTACCTAGTTGTACTTCCTTGACTCGTTTCGTTTTCGTGGATTGAGTCTACATTGTAAATAACATGTTTACCGCTTTATTCCGTAATTTAACTTCTAATTTCATTCTCGCCATCTCCGTTATTAACTCATTCTGAGTCGTTAACATCGATAGCTTTTCCCTACCATTCCTACTCAACGCATCGACTTCTACGTTTACCTTCCCTGTATGATATAAGATATCACAGTCGTGATCCTTTATCCATTCTAATCACCTTCTTTACCTCATATTCTGTGACGCCCCCAAAATAGGTATACATCACCCATTCTGAGTCGCCAAATACATGGTACTGAATACAAATACAAACTTAATTATACAACATGAGCTGTGAGTTTTAATACAAATATTGTCTTCTAGACAGTATTCAAACTCAAAATAAGTCCTCATTACAATTATTATCACACTATTTCACAGAATAGTGAGGACTACTAATGCAACCATTTGGACCATCAATCTATTCCCCGACTAGTCCCATCTATTTTCTCATTTCCTGAAGAGAACAGTCAAAGAAAGGTTGAGCTCAACTAGCCCAGTAAGAAATATTATGACTAAGATAATGCAGAATAAATTATCATTAGCCTTCAACAGTATAACAACTGATAGAATATGATAGATAACAAGTTTTAGATCAACAACTGCAGCGGAATAAGCAATCCATTAGAAGAGTCAAGTAAAGCATAAAACCTACTATCTTCTATGATTTAAAAGGTTTTTCATCACTTTTATCGCTGAGACTCAGCAAAAAAAAATAATCCACATCATCGAATCATCCCTGCAATACGGGCAAAAGATAATCATGATTTCATCAATGGTCATGATCATACCATAAAACAATTCATCTTTGCACCCTTGGCCGAAGAGAATCCATGGCCATAATCATACAAAAAACTATCCATCAATGCACTACGGGCCAATGAGGACTTTTACCACATCATTTGTAACATTACGGTCATGATTATACCGAATAAATCCCTGGTCATAATCATACCAAGTCCATTTATGCACTACAAGCCACATGTGACTTTCAACAGAATATAAATATGAGGATGGTGACAATGATATAAGAATTCAATAAAACAAGTTCAAGGATAAATTTTTAAAGATTTATAATTTAATTTATAAAATTCAAGAATAATATTGTGCCAAAAATAATTTTGACCGAAAACGAATCAATTTTTATCATGAATAGTACCTCGGGTGAATAGTACTTGAGTGAATAGTATCTCATGAATAGTACTTCGAGAATAGTAACCCCGTGAATAGTACTTCGGTATGAAAAATTTAAACTTATCAAGAATGCTCAGAATAATATTTTTATGAAAAGATAGTGGATGAAGCGCAAATATCAAGGATATTCTACTAATTTCATGGAATATAGAAGCCAAAATTTTAACAAAATAAGTATGGAATGAAGATCAAAATATGGATACAATCAATGATAGTAACCATAATAGACATCTGGGATGAAAAAGAGAATATTTTATTTTTCAGTGAATAGGGCCGTATTCGTGAATATTGCCGTATACGTGAATAGTAACCCCGACACAAAAAGGTAGAAATTCCACAATTAAACTCATATCAATAATTTGGCATAATGATATTGAAGAAAATAATATCATTTACGAAGAAAATAACATCCCTTACCTCAAAAGAATAGTACTTCTGGCTGGAATATCAGATATAACGCTGAAGAAAACTTGCACCGTATAGCAACACTCAAGATATCAAAATACTCACAAGAATATGCTCGATAATATGGAAAGAGAAGATTTTAGTTTCTAGTGTGATTTTCAATTCTTACCTAAACACTCTATTTATAGGAAAATACTTAGAACACCAAAGTAGAAAATTTAATAAAATAATATTATTTATTAAAAATTATACGCATACTTTGGCATCTGAATTCAACATATTTTGCAACACATGTGGGGCTCACCAATCACACAAAACTTGTTTTTATCATTTAATGCAACAAAATCAATTCAGACCCAATATTCTAGAACTTCAATAATTCATAATAAATAGCCCTTTTATCAGAAAAATTCAAATCTTATGTCCATTTCATAGGAAATTCAATTCTCTACAACTTTGAAAGTTTAAGTTTTTCTAAATTCCAAGCAGAAATTGACCGAAATCCATATACGGACGATTTTGCATGCTATAATCAAATTTCAGTCAAAGATAGGGTCCACCAACACACAAAACACGTGTTAAACATTTTTTTTGTAACAAAAATAATCTTCCTCCTCATTTATTCATATATCACATACTCATTGTAAAATATTACCATTATTATATTATTAAAATATAATGAATTATTTTATCAGAAAAAGATAAAATATCAATTTTCAACAATTGTCACTTTTCTAAAAATTCCTCCATTTATATCCACATAAGTACATATTTTTCTTATCATATAAATCATTAATTAATTATTCACAAATAATATTATAAAATCACAATACTGACAACCAGGCCGTTCCCAGGAAAGAGAGGCTTTCCAATAAGGATTTCTCCTTACTGGCGCGTAATTTGGTGACCAAACATCTCCTTAGACAGAACTTTCTAGATATTGCTAATAATGCTATCTAATAATATTATTAAAATAATATGAATTATTGATCTGAAAATGAGAAATGTAACAACCCGATATTTTCTATATAAATAAATAAGAAATTTTGCGTATAAATTTTTTTTAATTTTTTTTAAGGATGAGGATTTGTACAAGATAAGGTGTATATGTATTTATGTGATAAATAAAAATATATTTATTACATGAATATTTAAAATGATTGATTATTATAAAATATATTCTTATAATGGTAGCAGAAATGTTTTTTATTAATTATTTTCCATGAAAATATAATCATATATTATTTAAATAATATATGGAGTGATTTTTAGAATAAATATAATAATTATTTTATTATATGAGTTTTAGTACAGATTATTAAGTTAATTATTTTACCTTAATTATTAAGGTTAATTATGGAAGAATAAATCAGATATGAAATCCAAACTCTAATTTTGGATTTTTATCAAGGAATGAGAATAACAATGTAATATTAATTATATTTTTGATTTTTTAGTGCTATAAATATGTACTGTATGTATTTATGATGATTGGTCAATTATGGTGTTTAATTTTAAAACCCTTTTATTAATTGATTAAACCCTAATTTTACTAGGGGAAACCCTAATTGGAAAATCAACTGTGAGTTTAAGACTGTTATATAACTGTGTTATATGTTTTATGTTGTGTATTAAGTGATTAATTAGGTAAATCCTAATTAAAATTCTAAAAACCCTAAATAATTTTTAGAAAACCCTAATTATTTAAAAACCCTAAATTTTATTTAGTAAGTTCTAATTAAAATTTTATTGAACTTTAAACTTAAATTTTTAAACCCTAGAAATTATTTGGGAAACCTTAAGGTTTAAGATCTATTGATTTTAACCTAGATTCAAGTGCCATGGACAAGAATACCCTTAAAATGTTTTGTTAGTTTACTAAAATACCCTTTTGGATTTATTTTAATAGATTTCTTGCAAATCTTCCCATATATTGCAAAGTCATTACCCTAGATTATAGCACATGCTCTATATATCATCCAAGCTTATCCTCTTTGACACCTTGCATGTTAAATTCATTGAATCTAAGTCATATAAATAGATTAAAAGAGAGAAATGTCACTTGCTAGCTCATATTTTGCACAACACCCAAGCCTTCTCTCTCAACCCAAACCCACGAAAATTTCAAGGAATTTCAGTCACAAACAAAGCCCCACGAAATCCCATAACCAAATCAGTAGCCAAGAATCAAAGATTGCTCATAAGAGGTATAAACCTTAAAACGAAATCTGACTTTTGATTCTATGTTAAATGTTAGTTTTTTTGTGTTAAATATGTTGTATGTAGTGTATAAAGATGATATGGGTTGCTAGATGTTAGATCCATAACATCTAGAGGTTCGTATTTGAAGATTTACAAAATCTGGAAAAATAAAATTTTGTTGTCTGACAACGAATGTCAAGCCTTGTAGATCTTCTTCTGTGTTTAGTTTTTGTGTTTTTAAGCTTTGATCTTGTAGTATGCCATGAGATATTTGATCTGAAACTGGAATCAGAGTCAGATCATAAGCTGATTGAAAGTTATTAGTGGTCAAACCACGTTGACCGGCATTGACCGAACGTTTCTGGGTAACCCAAAACGTGCCAAGAAAGTCTGACAGCATGTTCATGCGTTTAGATCTTGCTTATTTTTACGTGTTAGACTCTGTTATTGTGGTAATGTTGTTGTCTAAAGTGTAGGCTACATGAACATGCCTCTAGAATCTTTATATTCTTCTCTGAATGAAAGTAATCAGTGGTCAAAGTGGTGTGGACGAAACTGCAGGATGAAGTTTCTAGGTAACCTAGAAACCTTCATAAGCAGTTTCTGACCACTACTTTGACCGGTCCAAATTGGGTTGATGTGTTGTTGTTATGTTGATGTTTTGTGATAGATCTATAGTACTACATGTGGTCTAGAACCTGAAAGCCTTAAATCGCTTAAACATCAACAGGATATCAAGTTGTGGAAGCCCAAAGATGCATACTCGAACTGTTCTTCATTTCTGGGCAACCCAGAAATGAAGAACAGCCTCTGACAACTACTTTAGGCTCTTATATCTTCTATGTTATTCATGTTATGACTTTGGTTGTTGTTGGATCGAATAGTGTTGCACGTGTACTACAACCTCCAGTTAGTAGATTGCCCAGAAACGATAAGGTCAGTGTTTAATACTCGGTCAAAGTAGGTCACCTGAAACTGGCTTATGAATGCTCAAGAACATTAAGAACACCTATAGCGACAGTTCTGTCACTATAGGTGGTCTTTAGCGACAGATTATTTATAAAAATAATATTTATATTAAATAATTATAGAAAATTAGTTTTTAATTATTAAAAATACAAAATAAATTATTAAAAATTATTTTAAAGTCTGAAAATTAGTTTTTAATTATTTTTAATATATTACATGAATATTTAATATTTTTGAAATATTAAAAGTATTTAATTTATTTAATTAATTATATTAAATAAATTATTTAAAAATGATTTTAATATTTGAAAAATCATTTAAAATTATATTATGGCATAAGAAAATATTTTAAGTTATTTTTAATGACTTTTAATATTTTGTGATGAAATTCATTAATAAATTAATATTAATGATATTTAAGTTATTTACTAAATGAATTAAATAAATTAATAAAAAATGATTTTGTTATATTAAAAATCATTTTAAATAATAATAAGGTGTTTAAAGATATTTTAAGTTATAAAATATAACTTTCAATATTTAAAGGTAAATTTTATTAATTAATTATTATTAATAATATTAAGGTTATTTAATAATTATATTAAATAAATTAGTTTAAAAATAATTTTAATATTATAAAAATCATTTTAAATGTAAATAAAGTGTTTAAAGATATTTTAAGTTATAAAATATAACTTTATTATTTAAAGAATAATTTCATTAATAATTTAATATTAATGATATTAATTTAATACTAAATGATATTAAATTTATTTAATAATTATATTAAATAAATAGTTTAAAAATAATTTTATTAATTTAAAAATCATTTAAAAAGGATATAAATAAATTAAAAATATTTTAAGTTATACTTAATGACTTTTAATATTTGGATAAATGAAATATTAATACTTTAATATTAATGGTAATTATTTAAGAATGATTTTAAATGTTTTAAAAATCATTTAAGGTTAATATTAATACTTTAAAAATATTCTAAGTTATTATAAATAACTTTAATATTTTGAAAATGATTTCATTAATAGTTTAATATTAATTAAATATTAATGGTAATAGAATTGATTAATATTTAAATCATTTAATAATGATTCCGATGCTTGAAAATTCATGATAAATTATAATAAATGTTTTAAAATTATATTAAGTCATTTAAAAATAATATGACTGATACTAAGTTACAGGACAGAGTCGTAGACTCGATAATTACCCGATAAAGCCGTCGGTACACCGACATGTTTCAAATATTAATTTGTACTTAGATAATTTGATTAGTTATGTGCTTATTTGTGATTCAATGGTTGTTAAACATATGTGATAATGTGATTAGGTTATGTGTTGCCTATAATAAGCAGTGCTATGTGTTACAATATGATATTCTAATCAGTAAAATGATCTTATTACTGATAGGTGTTAAATAAAAGATAAAACTAAGTTGTAAATTGTAAGCAGCGCATCAGGCAAGTATCTTACCATTGCATTTTCTTTATGCAATGGACATGAGTAAGAATATTTATGAATTATATTATTACTGTACAGATTATTAACCCTATATAATATACGCTTATTGATTATCAACATGTTAGTATATGGTAATTCAGATATATATTATGTTCGTTAATTTTTATAAATGGTTATACAAGTGTCCCCACTTGGATAATCATTGTATTTAATCACATGTTGTTATACCTTTGTCAATTACCCTTATATATATATATGTTGAATTATAGATTATTGTTGAACAAGATAAAACATTTGATTTGAAACCCAGACAAGTATGAACATCCCTACACGAAAAAACTTTTATGCGCCCAGGGCAGATAGAGTGAACGATACCCTCGTTCTTGCATGTAGTATTGATCAATGCAGGGTACAACGGGCTGATCACCCCCGTGCCCGTAAGTTATGACGGTTTACAGATGAATTTCTGTTTAACCTATTCGAAAATGAAAACAATGTTCATAGTATGTCACATTAACCTTATTTATAGTCAGTACGTAGTTTCAAAAAAAAATTGGTATAGAATTGATATATTATTATCATCAGTATAGATTACTTCACAACTATTGAAATCGTTGTAGAAGGGTAATATAAAGAAAATATTTAAATTCTTTCAGCTTATATATATAATTGCTATTACTTGCTGGGCACTCAAATGCTCATCCTTGCTTAATTTAAATGTTTTCAGCTAAGTGTGAAGAACAAAAAAACTCATGCAGAAACAAAGGAAAAGGAAAGTTAACCAAATAAGATTTGTTGTAGTTTATGTAATAGTTGATATTATTATTAAGACAAGTATGATATATATTATCTATCATGGGTTGTAATGAATGTTTAAAGGTTACGTACTTGGGATTCAGACTCTGATAAATTTGTAAATTAAGTTGATCTTTATATTATTGGTATTATTATTAGTATTATTCCGCTCATAGAAATGGTATCGTGAAGCACCGACTTCGGGTTTCAAGTACCCAGATTTGGGGGCATCACATCATGGTATCAGAGCTTTAGGGTTAAAAACCTTAGGTGGGCTAGACCTTAGACTATAACCTTGGAACAGAGGGAAACGTTGAAAATATCAATAACTCATATAGAGTTTAAAAAGGAGTTGAATTGAATAAATTCATCGTCAAATAAAATAAAAGATTACTTATATAAAACTCTTATTTGCTGTGTATATATACTATATGCTAATCAGGATAACTTATGTGTGTAAATGTCTGATGGAAAAGGCTTGTTATATGCTTATAGCATGGAGAAGGATCAAATCCATACACCCGAGCTAATATCGAAGCCAATAGCTGAAGTAGAAGCTCAAAATGGAAACAACTCAGACGATATGGTTATTGTAGAAAACATAGTACCAGATCCGGAGATGGTGGAGCTGATAGATAGTGATTCGAAAACTAAAGTTGAAGTTGATCAAGCATCAACAGAGGTGCAGGATCTGAGGAACAAGGTTTCTTCTCTAGAAAGGTTGTGGGAAATAAAAAAGCTGTTGAATAGTCAGTTGCGTCATGCGTTAATAGAAATAATGGAAGAACAAGATAAGCTTAAAATTTAAATCGATCAGACGGGAGCCTCAAGCAACACATCATGTGCTGCTCCGAGCAAGAAGGGGAAAAGAAAGATAAAAGACCATGACTTAGAAAAACTCAATAAGAAGAAAGGGAAAAGAATGTGTTATCTTTGCGGTTATGAAGGACATACTACTCTGTATTGTCCTGACTATAAACCAGGAGCATATTTTATCTGTGGGATAAAAGGTCATCAGGCGAAAGGTTGTCCAAGAAAAAGGTGTAAGAAATAGGTAGTATAGGTTATGTGATGTAGGTGTGTTTAAAGTAATATATAGGATAAGTATGTCTGTGTAATGTAATGTTTCTAACTTTTGTATTAAGTCAAGACTGTTAATCCCGACTTTTATAGTCACAAAGGGATATCTGATGTTTAAAGCATATATGTTATGCTATGTAAAATATTCAATGAATATGAATCTATATTTGAGTAATGAAACAAGTTTGAAATATTAAACTTATATGATAAGGTTTAGAATGTAAGTTAAATTTATAATTTTATTTAATCAGATAATGCCGTCAAGACGTCGAACTCGAAATCAAAGGGCGAAAGAATCTGTTAATAACGCTGAGGGACAAAAACAAGCAGACCCGATGCAGAATTTTGCGAACATGATAGCTCAGGCTATGCAACATGGAATACCAGCTGCAGGGAACTAGCTGGACAACCGCTTAGCTAACTTCAAAGATTTCAAAGCTGTAGGACTGCCGAAATTCAAAGGTACAACTGACCCTGTAGAAGCCGAAACTTGGGTTAAGAAAATTGAGAAGGCGTTCGTAATAGCTAGGGTAGCTGAGGGGCAAAAGACTGCTTTTGCCACCTATATGATGAAGGGTGAGAAAAATTTTTGGTGGGAGGCGAATTAGGCGAAGGCAGGAGAAGGTGTAGTCACATGGGATAGGTTTAAAACCTTATTTTTCGAAAATTATTTTTCACCTAGTATGCAGGCAAGGATGGAGGTTAAATTTTTAGAGTTGAAGCAGGAGAATATGACGGTGTCTGAATACGCCGCCAAATTTAATGAGTTAGCTAGGTTTGCCCCGCATCAAGTGGATACGGAGGCTAGAAAAGCGAGAAGGTTTGAGCTGGGATTAAAACCATGGCTCTACAATAAGGTGGAAGTGTTGTAGATCCCTACATTTGCAGCACTCATGGAGAATGCTATTATTGCTGAGGAGGGGAGTGAGGCTATGAGCCTCTACAACAAGGAAAAGAAGAACAAAGGTAAGGTCGAGGGAGCTGGGAAGGTAGGAATTAATAGTGGAAGTAAGGGTGGAAATAAAAAGAGGAAGGGGAACTACTTTGGATATGTGCAGGTGAAACAAGAAGGTGTCAAGAAGGAGGCGGTGCCATGTAAGACGTGTGGAAAGAACCACTCTGGAGAATGTTTGAAGGGGAAGTTCGTGTGCTACAAGTGCGGGCAAGAGGGCCATATCTCTCCCAACTGCCCCAATCCTAGGATGAATAGTGGATGTTTTCTGTGCGGATCGACAGAACACAGGGTTAAAGATTGTCTGAAGAGGAGGACTAAGGCAGGAAGTGTGAATACGGGCGCTGGCAGCGGGACTTTAGCAATCACGGAACCTACGTCATCGAGCAAGCCAACAAAATCTATTGCAAGAGTCTATAACATGACAGTCTAGGATACGATGGCAGCTGGCAGTGGAACTCTAGGTATTATTCATACAACTTTTATTTTATTATACATGATTTTCCTATATATAGTAAATTATTATATAAAAAAATTTTGATGGAGAAATTTGAGTTCTTTTAGAAATCAAATTTTCGTTTAATCAGAAAGACAAGCTTTATGTGAATAGTTAAAGATCAGTTCGATCAAATTATGATCGAGATCTACTTGCAATGATTGTGTATGCTATGTAACCGTGTATGTATGAGTTTAAAACGGTGATTCCGGGGACATAATCTTTATAAGGGAGGGTGAATGTAACAACCGGATAATTTCTATATAAATAAATAAGAAATTTTGCGTATAAATTTTTTTTTTTTTTTTTTTAAGGATGAGGATTTGTACAAGATAAGGTGTATATGTATTTATATGATAAATAAAAATATATTTATTACATAAATATTTACAAATTATTGATTATTATAAAGTATATTCTTATAATGGTAGCAAAAATATTTTTTATTAATTATTTTCCATGAAAATATAATCACATATTATTTAAATAATATATGGAGTGATTTTTAGAATAAATATAATAATTATTTTATTATATGAGTTTTAGTACAGATTATTAAGTTAATTATTTTACCTTAATTATTAAGGTTAATTATGGAAGAATAAATCAGATATGGAATCCAAACCCTAATTTTGGATTTTTATCAAGGAATGAGAATAACAATGTAATATTAATTATATTTTGATTTTTCAGTGCTATAAATATGTACTGTATGTACGTATTGATGATGATTGGTCAATTATGGTGTTTAATTTCAAAACCCTTTTATTAATTGATTAAATCCTAATTTTACTAGGGGAAACCCTAATTGGAAAATCAACTGTGAGTTTAAGACTGTTATATAACTGTGTTATATATTTTATGTTGTGTATTAAGTGATTAATTAGGTAAACCCTAATTAAAATTCTAGAAACCCTAAATAATTTTTAGAAAACTCTAATTATTTAAAAACCCTAAATTTTAATTAGTAAGTTCTAATTAAAATTTTATTGAACTTTAAACTTAAATTTTTAAACCCTAGAAATTATTTGGGAAACCTTAAGGTTTAAGATCTATTGATTTTAACCTAGATTCAAGTGACATGGACAAGAATACCCTTAAAATGTTTTGTTAGTTTACTAAAATACCCTTTTGGATTTATTTTAATAGATTTCTTGCAAATCTTCCCATATCTTGCAAAGTCATCACCCTAGATTATAGCACATGCTCTATATATCATCCAAGCTTATCCTCTTTGACACCTTGCATGTTAAATTCATTGAATCTAAGTCATATAAATAGATTAAGGTAGAGAAAATGTCACTTGCTAGCTCATATTTTGCACAACACCCAAGCCTTCTTTCTCAACCCAAACCCACGAAAATTTCAAGGAATTTCAGTCACAAACAAAGCCCCACGAAATCCCAGAACCAAATCAGTTGCCAAGAATCAAAGATTGCTCATAGGAGGTATAAACCCTAAAACGAAATCTGACTTTTGATTCTATGTTAGATGTTAGTTTTTTTGTGTTAAATATGTTGTATGTAGTGTATAAAGATGATCTGGATTGCTAGATGTTAGATCCATAACATCTAGAGGCTCGGATTTGAAGATTTACAAAATCTGGAAAAATAAAATTTTGTTGTCTGACAACGAATGTCAGGCCTTGTAGATCTTCTTCTGTGTTTAGTTTTTGTGTTTTTAAGCTTTGATCTTGTAGTATGCCATGAGATCTTTGATCTGAAGCTGGAATCAGAGTCAGATCATAAGCTAATTGAAAGTTATTAGTGGTCAAACCACGTTGACCGGCATTGACCGAACATTTCTGGGTAACCAAGAACGTGCCCAGAAAGTCTGACAGCTTGTTCATGCGTTTAGATCTTGCTTATTTTAACATGTTAGACTCTGTTATTGTGGTAATGTTGTTGTCTAAAGTGTAGGCTACATGACCATGCCTCTAGAATCTTTATATTCTTCTCTGAATCAAAGTAATCAGTGGTCAAAGTGATGTGGACGAAACTGCCGGATGAAGTTTCTGGGTAACCCAGAAACCTTCATAAGCAGTTTCTGACCACAACTTTGACCAGTCCAAATTGGGTTGATGTGTTGTTGTTATGTTGATGTTTTGTGATAGATCTATAGTACTACATGTGGTCTAGAACCTGAAAGCCTTAAATCACTTAAACATCAACAGGATATCAAGTTGTGGAAGCCCAAAGATGCATACTCGAACTGTTCTTCATTTCTGGGCAACCCATAAATGAAGAACAACCTTTGACAGCTACTTTAGGCTGTGACGCCCCCAAAATTAGGTATACATCACCCATCTTGGGTCGTCAGATACATAGTACAGAATACAAATACAACTTACTAATACAACTGTCGTGTACAATACGACAAAACATAAACTGTGAGTTTGAATACAAATATTATCTTCTAGAGAGTATTCATACTCAAAAGGAGTCCTCATTACATTTATTAACACACCATTACATAGAATAGTGAGGACTACTAACTAATACTATCACTCGGACCATCACTCTGTTCCCCGGCTTGCCCCAGCTACGTTCTCATTTCCTGAAGAGAACAGTAAAAGAAAGGGTGAGCTCAACTAGCCTAGTAAGAAATATTATGACTAAGATAATGCAGAATAAATTATCATTAGCCTTCAACAATGTTAAACTGATAAAATATAATAGACATCAAGTTTAACTGCAGCGGAACAAGCAATCCATTAAAAGAGTCAAGTAGAAAATAAACTCTACTATCTTTTATGATTTAAAAGGTTTTTCAACATTGTGATCGCTGGGACTCAGCTTAATAAAATAATTCACATCATCGAATCACCCCTGCACTACGACCAAGGATATTCGTGTATTCATTAATGGCCATGATCATGCCAACAACTTTCCATCAACGCACTACGGGCCAATGAGGACTTTTATCACATCATTTGTAACATTACGGTCATAATTATACCGAATAATCCCTGGTCATAATCATACCAAGTCCATCTATGCACTACAGGCCACAGATGACTTTTAACATTTTATAAATATGAGGATGATGACAATGATATAAGAATTCAATAAAACAAGTTCAAGAATTAATTTATCCAAGAATTAACAACGTCCAAATTGTCAACATGATACTGCTTTGTGGAGTAAAATTTACGAATGCTTAGAAGAATATTTTCATGAAAAGATACTGGATGAACCGCAATTATCAAGGATATTCCACAAATTTCATGAAGTATAGAAGTCAAAACTTAACCAACTGAGTATAATAAAGAATGGAATAACAAAAGAAATCATCATGCATGCGATAGACCGCACAGACAGGTTATTCCAATAGAATAATAAATAATGGAACCAGGTCCGGCGTAAAATGCACAGACAGGATATTCCAACAGAATAATAATAAAGACGGAACCAGGTCCGGTGTAAAACACACATACAGGATGTTCCAACAGAATAATAGTAAAGACGGAACCAGGTCCGGTGTAAAACACACAGACAGGATGTTCCAACAGAATAATAATAAAAATGGAACCAGGTCCGGTGTAAAACACACAAACAGGATGTTCCAACAGAATAATAGAAGAATGTCACCAAGTATAGGGTAGACCGCGTATACAGGTTATTCCAACAGAATAATAAGAAATGGAATAACAACAGTTCTCTTCATGAATAAGAAAGAATAACACCCCTTACCGTTTTAAAGAAGAGCTGAAATAAGGAAGTAGTTAAGTAGCAAAATACCCTTCTTCTCTCTCTCTATAGTTTCTCTCTATAGTTTCTCTCTCTAGAGTTCAGTGAATTCGTAAGAAATAATGAAGGAATGAGCTGCTATTTATAGAAAAATAGAATGCATAGTAACTAATCCATGAACGGTCCAGATTGATTACTTTAATCTGACGGTCCATATTTAAAGAAAAATCTTTTAAATAAAATATAATATATTCTATTTATAGAATAACTTTAATAAAGTATTATGTTTTATATAAAAAGATGTTTCTGTTTTATTACGTTAATAATACGAATAAAACAAAACGTCATTATCGCTAAATAATTCATATTATTAACTTACACTAATTGAATCAAACTGAGTGACTTCTCACATAAGTATTAATAATCAATACCGTGTGTTACTATGCAACCACACGTATTACTGTACTTTTACTACCGAGTAGTTCAACAGTATCAATGGTAAAACTTCAGCCGTTATTTTTAATAAAATATTTTTGTCGTTTTCTCAATCCGACAATAATTCCGTTGTGGGGTCCACCAATGATTGTGCCGTTGTACGAATATTCCCTGTTAAAACGAATATTCCCCAACCAATCGAATATTATATAACAACTTGCGTACTTTACAAAATTTATAAATATTACCCACAACTATAACATTATATCAAATTAACTCCATAATATTCAAAAATGATATTTATAGAAAATTCATCTTTATTTATAAAAGTTGGGGTCTTACATAGGCTCTTATATCTTCTATGTTATTCATGTTATGACTTTAGTTGTTGTTGGATAGAATAGTGTTGCACGTGTACTACAACCTCCAGTCAGTAGATTGCCCAGAAACGATAAGATCAGTGTTTAATACTTGGTCAAAGTAGGTCACCTGAAACTGCCTTATGAATGCTCAAGAACATTAAGAACACCTATAGCGACAGTTTTGTCACTATAGGTGGTCTTTAGCGACAGATTATTTATAAAAATTATATTTATATTAAATAATTATAGAAAATTAGTTTAAAGTCTGAAAATTAGTTTTTAATTATTTTTAATATATTTCATAAATATTTAATATTTTTAAAATATTAAAAGTATTTAATTTATTTAATTAATTATATTAAATAAATTATTTAAAAATGATTTTAATATTTAAAAAATTGTTTAAAATTATATTATGGCATAAGAAAATATTTTAAGTTATTTTTAATGACTTTTAATATTTTGTGATGAGATTCATTAATAAATTAATATTAATGATATTTAAGTTATTTACTAAATGAATTAAATAAATTAATAAAAAATGATTTTATTATATTAAAAATCATTTTAAATAATAATAAGGTATTTAAAGATATTTTAAGTTATAAAATATAACTTTCAATATTTAAAGGTAAATTTCATTAATTAATTATTATTAATGATATTAAGGTTATTTAATAATTATATTAAATAAATTAGTTTAAAAATGATTTTAATATTATAAAAATTATTTTAAATGTAAATAAAGTATTTAAAGATATTTTAACTTATAAAATATAACTTTTAATATTTGAAGAATAATTTTATTAATAATTTAATATTAATGATATTAATTTAATACTAAATGATATTAAATTTATTTAATAATTATATTAAATAAATAGTTTAAAAATGATTTTATTAATTTAAAAATTATTTAAAAAAGATATAAATGAATTAAAAATATTTTAAGTTATAGTTAATGACTTTTAATATTTGGATAAATAAAACATTAATACTTTAATATTAATGTTAATTATTTAAGAATGATTTTAAATATTTTAAAAATTATTTAAGGGTAATATTAATACTTTAAAAATATTCTAAGTTATTATAAATAACTTTAATATTTTGGAAATGATTTCATTAATTGTTTAATATTAAATAAATATTATTGATAATAGAATTGATTAATATTTAAATTATTTAATAATGATTCCGATGTTTGAAAATTTATGATAAATTATAATAAATATTTTAAAATTATATTAAGTCATTTAAAAATAATATGACTGATACTAAGTTACAGGACAGAGTCTTAGACTCGATAATTACCCGATAAAGCCGTCGGTACACCGACGTGTTTTAGAAATTGATCTGTATTTAGATAATTTGATTAGTTATGTGCTTATTTGTGTTTCAATGGTTGTTAAACATATGTGATAATGTGATTAGGTTATGTGTTGACTATAATAAGCAGTGCTATATGTTATAATATGATATTCTAATTAGTAAAATGATCATATTACTGATAGGTGTTAAATAAAAGATAAAACTAAGTTGTAAATTGTAAGCAGCGCATCAGGCACGTATCTTACCTTTGCATTTTCTTTATGCAATGGACGTAAGTAAGAATATTTATGAATTATATTATTATTGTACAGATTATTAACCCTATATTATATACGCTTATTGATTATCAACATGTTAGTATATGGTAATTCAGATATATATTCTGTTCGTTAATTTCTATAAATGGTTATACAAGTATCCACACTTGGATAATCATTGTATTTAATCACATGTTGATATACCTTTGTCAATTACCCGTATATAAATATGTTGAATTATAGATTATTGTTGAACAAGATAAAACCTTTGATTTGGAACCCAGACAAGTATGAACATCCCTACACGAGAAAACTTTTATGCTCCCAAGGAAGACAGAGTGAACGATACCTTCGTTCTTGCATGTAGTATTGATCAATGCAGGGTACAACGGGCTGATCACTCCCGTGCCTGTAAGTTATGACGGTTTGTAGATGAATTTCTGGTTAACATATTCAAAAATAAAAACAATGTTCATAGTATGTCACATTAACCTTATTTATAGTCAGTACGTAGTTTCAAAAAAAAATTGGTATAGAATTGATATATTATTATCATCAGTACAGATTACTTCACAACTATTGAAATCGTTGTAGAAGGGTAGTATAAAGAAAATATTTAAATTCTTTCAGCTTATATATATATAATTGCTATTACTTGTTGGGCACTCAAATGTTCATCCTTGCTTAATTTAAATATTTTCAGCTAAGTGTGAAGAACGAGAAAGCTCATGCAAAAACAAAGGAAAAGGAAAGCTAACCAAATAAGATTTGTGGTAGTTTATGTAATAGTTGATATTATTATTAAGACAAGTATGATATATATTATCTATCATGAGTTGTAATGAATGTTTAAAGGTTACGTACTTGGGATTCAGACTCTGATGAATATGTAAATTAAATTGATCTTTATATTATTGTTATTATTATTTGTATTATTCCGCTCATAGAAATGGTATCGTGAAGCACGGAGTTCGGGTTTCAAGTACCCAGATTTGGGGGCGTCACAGGAAATACTGTGTAGTAACAATTATTGAAACAACAATAATATAAAATATCAACGTAGCAATTATTGAATCAATAAAATAAAATATTGAACAGTAATTACTGTAATAATTATTGAGTAGTACCTTTTTACGTAAGAATCAATAATTAGTGCAATACCGTGTGCTACTGTGCAACAACGCGTATTATTGTATTTTAACTACTGGGTATTCCAACAGTATTAACGGTAACAACTACACTGTTATTTATAAAAACTCATACTTGTCGTTTTTTTCATCCAATCGCTTTTCGTTATGGGGCCCACACAAGGCTGCGCCGTCGTACGAATATTCCCTGACAGGAAGAATATTTCACGACCAAATGAATATTCCCCAAAAAAATGAATATTTTATAACCACTTGCTTATTTAATATATTTGTGCATTTTACCCATAACTTATCACATTAATCAAATCAACCCTTACTATTTCAAAATAATAAATAGAGAAAATTCAATTTCATTTATAAAAAGTTGCAATTTTACAACCTCCCCTCCTTATAAAATTTCGTCAAAATTGACTTTACATAGGACATGCTCCTTCCTATCCAAGATCTTGACAGGTACCTCCTCGTACGCTAAATCTTCTGCTATCTCATCTGGTTCTAACTCAATAATATGGTTCGGGTCGTCCACATATTTACGTAATATCGATACGCAAAAAACGTTATGAACACGCGTCGGTAAAGCGAGTCTATAGGCCACAGTTCCTACTCGATCGAAGATTTCAAATGGACCAATAAATTGAGGGTTGAGATTTCCTCTCTTCGTCAATTCTTGCTTCTAGAATAAAGCCCTCTTGAACCTTCTTCTTCACATTCATCAGCTCTGAGTCTGTAGCCTAAGCGACTTTAACTTTATCAATTAAAGTTAGTTATAATCGTATATTTAACATCATCACGTGGGTCTCTAGAGTAAGTCATATAAAATGAGTCTTTGTGTTAACAACGTCGTACTCGTAACTGCATACGATCTTCTGCTCAACGCGTCAGCTACCACGTTCGCTCTTCTACGATGATATTGAATGGTATGGTCAAAATTGTTAACAGCTCGAGCCAACGTCTTTGGCGCATGTTACGTTCGTTTTGGGTGAAGAAATATTTGAGAGTTTTAAAAATGGGTTTTGTACTGGGGTTAAATTTAAACGTTGAGCGCAAGTAGGAGAAATAAAAGAATGGGTAGAACCGATATCGAATAAGGTATAAACTTCGCAAGAGTTTTATGATTAACTTACCCGTGATAACTTTGTTCGGTTCCTCGTCACAAAAAATGCTCTCCCTTAAACTATCGAATTTGACTTGTTCGGGACAGTCTTTGGTGTCATCATTACCGCTGGAATTGACTTTCGCTATAGGGCATATTCCTTCCTCAACTGTTTCGTCGTACTTCTGATCCATGATCTGAATCATTAATCTTTGATCCATATCGAATTGGGGTTGACCGCTCTGCACAGGGTAATTCTAAACTCGTTGTTGGACTCTCCCAATTGCTGTCCAAAAAGCGAAATCGATTTCATCAATTTTGGCCTTATTGGATCGGACGGCTTTTACCCATGCATCCTCCATTCTCACTCGTTCAGTTGTTTCTTCTTTCAGCTGCTCCTTGACATTTGAATTCTCGGATTCCAGCTTTAATATTTTATACTCTGCCAAAGAGCTTCTGTTCAACCATCGCACATTGGGCAATATAATTTTGAATTGTTGCATCCCTTTGCTCCACAACCGTTTGCCGTTCTTCAGCCTGCTCTTCTAACTCATAAATACGATTTTGCAATTCTACATTTTGATCAATAAGTTTTTCTAATAAATCCTCCTCAGGTTCCTCTTCTTCCTCACTCTCAGTTGCTACCTTTGCGACTAGCTCGAGTGTAACTTTTAATTCCTCAATCACCATATGGATATCTCTAATCACATTATCTTTGTTGGTGATTAGAGGTGTCTCCACGATCTCATTCACTCCATTGTTAACATTTTCAGCTGCCATTTTCAAATACGACCATAAAATAAGGGTTAATTGACATGTCACATATTATTCCTATACTCTGACCGACCAATTAAATACCAAATAAACTTAGGTAGGTCGTACTAGTGAAGGAATTCTCCGTCTCTCTCCTCTTAGTTCTTGTCTCACATCTCAGTCAGGGATTATATCCCTAAGCTTTGATACCAACTATGACGCCCCAAAATAGGTACACATCACCCATTCCGAGTCGCCAAATACATGGTACTGAATACAAATACAAACTTAATTATACAACATGAGCTGTGAGTTTTAATACAAATATTGTCTTCTAGACAGTATTCAAACTAAAAATAAGTCCTCATTACAATTATTATCACACTATTTCACAGAATAGTGAGGACTACTAATGCAACTATTTGGACCGTCAATCCATTCTCTGACTAGTCCCAGCTATATTCTCATTTTCTAAAGAGAATAGTGAAAGAAAGGGTGAGCACAACTAGCCCAGTAAAAAATATTATGACTAAGATAATGCAGAATAAATTATTCTTAGCCTTCAACAGTATAACAACTGATAGAATATGATAGACAACAAGTTTTAGATCAACAACTGCAGCGAAATAAGCAATCCATTAGAAGAGTCAAGTAGAGCATAAAACCTACTATCTTCTATTATTTAAAAGGTTTTTCATCACTTTTATCGCTGACACTCAACAAAAAAAAATCCACATCATCGAATCATCCCTGCACTATGGGCCAAAGATAATCATGTTTTCATCAACGGTCATGATCATACCATAAAATAATTCATGTTTGCACCCTTGGCCGAAGAGATTCTGTAACGGGTCGAAGTAATTGAGTCGTGATTCTCGGGACAGAATCCTTTTAAGGGAGGAAAGATGTGACGAACGAGATTTTTGTAATTTAATTTTAATATTTATTGAATTAAATAAATATTTTTGATGATTTAATTATTAGATTAAATAATTAATTGATGTAATTGTGATAGATTAATTTAATGATATGTGTTATATTTATTAAATTAATGTAGTGAATTTTATTATTCAAAGTATGTAATTATGTTAGTTTATTAAATTAAAAGAAATATTTAATAAGCCTAATATTATTTTATAATTAATGAGAAAATTAATTATATGACTATTTGAAGTAATGACAAATTATTATATTTTATCCAAATTAAATTAAATAAAATATTTGAATTATTGAGTAAGGGTGTGACACGATTTAAACTATAGTATAAGAGATTTATTAAATTAATAGGAATGTGTCTTTTAAAGCTAGCCAAACATGGCCTTAGTGGAAGTTGAGGACAGTTAACCCATGATTGGGTAACTGACCACAACGCGTCAGTTCCTTTCCTTTATTATTATACGTCTTCTTTTCTTTTCATTATCTGCTAAGTCTGGAAAAAAATAAAACAGAGAGGGAAAGAGAGTTTGAGAATTAGGGAGATTAAAGGAGAAGAAGTATGGAAATTGGGAGTTGTTAACTTGTTATCTCCTTGTGTAATCCAAGTAGAGTAATCAAGGGTAATCTCCTCCTTCCCAAATTTTAAATTCACGTTGTTTAAGTTTTCATAAAAATGGCTACACGTTTTGTTAAAAACACTATGAATGGGAAAAGGGTATGATTATGGGTTTGTGTATATGTTAAGATATATCATATCGTGTATATATATATATATATATATATATATATATATATATATATATATATATATATAATAAACCATATCATCAGTTTCATAATATTATAACGTATATTATTGCTTCAAAATTACAGAGTATGGAATATGGCCATATGGCCCTTATACATGATTTTAATATGTCAAACATAAATTATTTTATAAAATTTCCACTTGTATATAATTATGCATGCTAAAATGAAGAAAACAAAACTTGAATGGATGGATTTGGTGTTATAACGAATCCGTAGTGGTAATTTTTATGTTTTGTGCTCAAAACCTTCAAAAACATCAAGAACAGTGAAAATTACATGTTTTAATTAAGTGATTATGTGTTTTAATTGGTTATAATCATTCTATAAAGGTTGGGTAATGATTATGTACGAATTCTAGTATATGGGTATGTTTAAATTGATGAATTTAGTGACCATGTAATGATAAATTCGCCTGATTCTGTGTTCTTCGCGAACTGAAAATTCAGAAACTGGAGTTTCGCGCTGCGGCGCCAACTCCAGGTCTAAAACTCGCACCGCAGCGCCACAACGCCAAGTCTCAAGCAGCAGCGCCGCCGCGCCGAGAGTAAGCCTATCAGTGGCGCCGTAGCTCCACTCTACAGAATGTCCAGAATTGATTTTTTTTAGAGCGTTCAAGTCCATCAATGTGATAGTAACCTAATCTAATGAACATAAAAATATTTCAGAAGTATAATGAGATGTTAAAATAGATTCTTAACATGTCAATAATGTATTTACATGGGAATTGAATTATTAAATGCATAGTTAACTTATTGTTCATAAAATGTATATAATGTGACAATAAGCATGGTAATTTGACTAAGTATAGTCATAACCAAAGTCTAGAAAAAGGAGTGAACTTATGATGACTAGTTACATTATAATTAATTGCAGTTGTGAATGGAAATGATATGTAGGATTAATTGAAGGAACGTGTTTAATTAACGTGTAATCTACGCACGAGGCAAGTTTCCTAACCCTACTTGTTATCGTTATATAAGTAATGAATTCACCTTTCTACATTGAGCAAGTTCTCATTATTATTGATCAAGTTTGTTTTGTTATATTAAAACCTATTAATCTTTCAAGCACGATGCTGTTATACAATAATTATTCTATTGTATACCTTTTGAGATTTTATTCAAGTTAAATATTCAGTTACTATTAAACCTTGTTAGACTAGCGAACCCTTAATGATTCGACTAGTCCATAGTTGATGAGCGTTCTAAATTTTAGAACCCTTGATGAATTATCCAAACCAAACTTCCTTTGGTGCGGACTCAAATGTCAAACTGAGATGAACAACCCTGTATTGGGGATTACTTATGCGTTAGCGTTAAGATATTGTGCACAATATGGTACTAAAGGCTGATCCCCCTAAGTACGAGAAGAAGAGTCCAAAGTCTTATGACTGTTAAAGGTTTCAAGTATAACCATTGATAACGTAGGACATAGTTCAAGGTCTTATGACCCTCAGAATTCTTTTGATTCTTGGTAATCATTTTTGGTTCAAAAGTTGAGCTTTTATTTCAAAAGTCCTTGATTCACTCACATGTAATTATATATTGTTATTTCATTATTATACTTATGGGCAATCGTGCTCACTCTTTGCTTAATAATAATATTGCAGTTAAGAATGAAAGAACCGATGAGCCTTCTACTAGCAAAGGCAAGAGCAAAGCTATTAAGTGATTAAGACGTGTTATTAAATTTTAAGAATGTTATTGTCAAGACTTGATGTTGTTTAAGACTTATTATTTGTTAATGTTTCCGCACAGATGTTTAAGGTTAGTATGACCTGGGATTATATTTATTATTTCAAATGTTGTAACCTCATAAGGGGAGGATTTATTTCTATCTATTGCATGGTTTGCATTTATTATGGGTAGATAGATATATGATGTTGTATAGTGAACACCAAATCATGTGGAAATAGAAGTACCCGGATTTGGGGGTGTCACAGATTGGTATCAGAGCTGTAGGTTATGAACCTTAGGTGGGGGAACAGCCTTAGGTAATAGCCTTATAAGAAAAACATAGTGAAGGAAAACTCTTATCGAGTTCTAAGAGATGAATTTCTTAATTCATTGATGATAATAACAGACTCTATGTGTTTATGTGTTTAATTATGTGCTCACTAGTACGACTTAGTAACTAAAACTTAAAACTATGTTGTCAAGATGTCAGATGTTAGTGGAGCTAGTCGAGCTGGGGAGCAGGAGCCCCGAGACATTCATGTTGTCAGGGAGCAGTTGATACAGAGGGAGCCATCTCTGTTGATCACTATTGTTGGTCAGGAGCATGAGCCTGAGACTGATCCAGAGGAGGATCCTGCGGAGGAATAGGAAGAAGAAGAAGAGGAGTTCCCACCGAAATCCATTGATGCTGAGATGTACGATGAGCTATATGACCGTAACGTAGAGTTAAGTGACACTGTCCAGGATTTGACTGAGCGGACGATTATTCAGCAGATTACCATCGAGCAGAAGGATAGGGAGATTGTGACTCTTCACACACGTGTGGGAAACGTGGAGTGGGATTTGGTTCACGAGAAGGGTCAAACCGAGGAGAAGTCCGAAGAAATAGAGAAGTTAAAGAAGGAATTGAAGGAAAGCTCAGATAGGCTGATCATAGCAGAGGAGGGCTGGGTAAGAGAATCACGTCGTGTTGATCTTGCAGAAAAGGATTATCGTGTAAAGAAGGCTAAGCTTGGGGAGACATACTCTACACTTAATAATGCAATGGATGAAGCCCAGGATCGAGTTTTGAGGTACCCAGTCCAGTTTGAAGGTCTACCATCGTACATGCTGGATCGCATAACGATGTCTCGCATCATAGAAGAGGAACGTAGCAAGGCTATTCGGCGCCTTAACCGGCAGTGATAGTATCTGTTTAATTATGTGAAAAACTTATCTGGTTTTTAGATGTAAATTCAGACGTGTTTATGAACGAATGAATATTTTAATGTTTTAAATCTTGTAGATTCTTATCTCTGGATAGTTGATGTAAATAGCAGTGATACTATCATTTGATGTTAAAACTTTTGAGTTGAATAAATATATCAAGTTGTTTGAGATAAAGTGTTAAGAGATTATGTTAAATTATTGAGTTAAGCCTTAACTATTTAGAGAATTTAATAAAGATCTAATAAGCGTATATTTTAATAGAAATATGCCGCCGAGAAGAAGACAAAACCGTCAACCAACTCAAGAAGAGTCAACAAATAACAACAATAACGCCAATGGTAATCCCGTGCAATAATTAGTGAACTTACTAGCTGGAGTAATGAATAATCATCCTCAAGCTCCACCAAATACTACGTTTAAGGATTTCAAGGCGGTAGGACCGCCAGAGTTCAAAGGCTCCATGAAGCCGATCGAAGCTCAGACTTGGGTTATGGAAATGGAGAAGGTTTTTGAGGTCGCAAGAGTCAAAGAGGACCAGAAGACCGCTTTTGCAACATTTATGCTGAAATCTGAAGCCAATTTTTGGTGACAAGCAAACAAGGTCCGTGGAGGAGAAGGTATGATTACCTGGGAGAGGTTTAAGGAGATGTTTTTCGAGATGTATTTCCCGACTACCTCGCAGAACCAATTGGAGGTTCAGTTTCTGGAATTGAAGTAGGGGAATATATTCGTACCAGAGTATACAGCTACATTCAACGAATTGGCAAGGTTCGCCACATATCAAGTGCACACGGACGAGAAAAAAGTAAGAAGGTTCGAACAAGGACTAAAGCCTTAGTTGTATAGTAAGGTATCGATGTTTCAGTTGAAGACATTCGTCGAGGTACTAGAGAAAGCCATACTCACTGAAGGTAGAAGCGATGTGGTAACCAAATACAATCAGGATCAGAAGAAGAAGAAGAATGAAAGTGAAGGAAATAACAAGGCTAGTAGAAGTAATACGGGAGGAAGTAATAATAATCAGAAGAGAAGGTGATCTGACAACACATCACCCGAAAACCAGTAAGGAGGTCAAAAAAAAGGATTGAAGCGTGCCTGACCTGCGGGAAAGCTCATTTGGGAGTATGTATGAAGGGTAAACGTGTGTGCTACAATTGTGGTCAGGAAAGCCACATAGCACCTAACTGTCCTAACCCAAAGAAGGGTGTCTGCTTCACGTGTGACTCAAAGGATCATTTGGCAAGAGACAGTCCTAAGAAAGGATCTGGAGGGGCAGGATCAGGAGGAAACTGGGGAAATAACAGTGGAAGCGCTCTGACCATCACAGGACCAACCGCCACCAATCAACCGACCGCTAGGACCTTCAATATGACGGTGCAGGATGCAATCCAGTCTCGTGGTGTGGTGTCAGGTATCATTCCGATCAATAGAGTTAATGCTTATGTATTATTTAATTCGGGTGCTACTTGTTCATTTATATCCGATGACTTTGCTAAGAATTTAGAATTGCCTAAGGATGAGTTAGAATACCCCATGAACATAGAAATCGCGAATAGAGAAATAATCCATGTTAAGTACGTGCATAAGAACTGTAGAGTGGATATTAAGGGTAATATCATGAACGTAGATCTTATCCCTATTCGACTTGGAAAATTTGACGTTATCTTGGGAATGGACTGGTTATTCAATTACGGGGCGGTAATTGATTGCCAAAAGAAGCGTATTAACCTTATGGCTCTGTCAAAGGTTGTGTTTTATGGTAGCAAGTCGCCTAGACAAGTGAGTTGTCTGATTATGATGCAGGCCAGGAAGTTGTTACGACAAGGATGTGTAGGATATTTAGCTTACATAGTCGACAGTCGTAAAGAGAATCCGAAAGTAGAGGAGATACCAGTAGTGAGAGACTTCGCCAATGTATTTCCAGATGATTTACCAAGACTTCCGCCAGATAGAGAGGTTGAATTTGTGATCGATTTGGCACCAGGAACAGTTCCAATATCGAATGCACCGTACCGAATGGCGCCGGTAGAATTGAAAGAATTGATGGTACAACTACAAAAATTACTGAACAAGAAGTACATTCAACCGAGCGTATCGCCGCGGGAAGCACCGGTGTTGTTTGTAAAGAAGAAAGACTGTGACGCCCCCAAATCTTGAAACCCGAACTCGGTGCTTCACGATATCATTTCTATGAGCGGAATAATACTAATAATAATAACAATAATATAAAAGTCAACTTAATTTACATGATTATCAGAGTCTAGCTCCCAAGTACGCAACCTTTAATACATTCATTACAATTCATGAGAGATAATTAATATCATACTTGTCTTAATAATATCAAACTAATACATAAACTACCACAAATCTTATTTGGTTAGCTTTCCTTTTCCTTTATTTTTGCATGAGCTCTCTGGTTCTTCACACTTAGCTAAAAATATTTAAATTAAGCAAGGATGAGCATTTGAGTGCCCAGCAAGTAATAGCAGTTATATCTATAAGCTGAAAGAATTTAAATGTTTTCTTTATACTACCCTTCTACAACGATTCAATAGTTGTGAAGTAATATGTACCAATGATAATAATAACATAACAATCCTCTTTCAAATTTTTAAAACTACGTAATGACTATAAATAGGGTTAAATTGACATACTATGAACATTGTTTTCATTTTCGAAAAGGTTAAACAGACTTCATCTGTAAACCGTCATAACTTACGAGCACGAGGGTGATCAGTCCGTTGTACCCTGCATTGATCAATACTACATGCAAGAACGAGGGTATCGTTCACTCTGTCCGCCTTGGGCGCATAAAAGTTTTCCCTTGATCGGGATGTTCATATCTGTCTGGGTTCCAAATCAAAGGTTTTATCTTGTTCAACAATAATCTATAATTCAACATATACATACACGGGTAATTGACAAAGGTATATCAACATGTGATTAAATTCAATGATTATTCAAGTGGGGTCACTTGTATAACCATTTATAGAAATTAACGAACAAAATATAAATCTGAATTATCATATATTAACATGTTGATAATCAATGAGCGTTTATAATATAAAGTTAATAATCTGTACAGTAATAATATAATTCATAAATATTCTTACTCATGTCCATTGCATAAAGAAAATGCAAAGGTAAGATACTTGCCTGATGCGCTGCTTACAGTTCACAATTTAGTTTTATCGTTTATCTCACGACCTATCATTAATAAGATCATTCGTTCAATTAGAACAATATACTATAACACATAACACTGCTTATTACAGTCAGCACATACCCTAATCACATTGGCACATATGTTTAATAACCATTGAATCACAAATAATCACTTATCTAATCACATTATCTAAGTCCAGATCAATTTCTGAAACATGTCGGGATACCGACAGCTTTATCGGGTAATTATCGAGTCTAAGACTCTGTCCTATAACTTAGTATCAGTCATATTATTTCTAAATAACTTAATATAATTTTAAATCATTTATTATAATTTATCATGAATTTTCAAACCTCGGAATCATTATTAAATAATTTAAATACTAAACAATTCTATTATCATTAATATTTAATTAATATTAAACTATTAATGAAACCATTGCCAAAATATTAAGGTTATTTATAATAACTTAAAATATTTTTAAAGTATTTATATTACCCTTAAATGATTTTTAAAACATTAAAAATCATTTTTAAATAATTATCATTAATATTAAAGTATTATTGTTTCAGTTATCATAATATTAAAAGTCATTAAGTATAACTTAAAATATTTTTAATTCATTTATATCCCTTTTTCATGATTTTTAAATTAATAAAACCATTTATAAACTATTTATTTAATATAATTATTAAATAAATTTAATATCATTAATAATAACTTAATAATCATTAATATTTAATTATTAATAAAATTATTCTTTAAATATTAAAAGTTATGTTTTATAAGTTAAAATATCTTTAAACACTTTATTTTCATTTAAAATGATTATAAAAATTATTTTTAAACTAAATTATTTAATATAATTATTAAATAACTTTAATATCCTTAATAATAATTAATTAATAAATTTTATCTTTAAATATTAAAAGTTATATTTTATAACTTAAAATATTTTTAAATACCTTATTATTATTTAAAATGATTTTTAATATAATAAAATCATTTTTAATTAATTTATTTAATTCATTTAGTAAATAACTTAATAATCATTAATATTAATTTATTAATGAAATTTATCACAAAATATTAAAATTCATTAAAAATAACTTAAAATATTTTCTTATATCATAATATAATTTTAAATAATTTTTCAAGTATTAAAATCATTTTTAAATAATTTATTTAATATTATAATTAAATAAATTAAATACTTTTAATATTCCAAAAATATTAAATATTTATGAAATATATTAAAAATAATTAAAAACTAATTTTCAAAATTTAAAATAATTTTTAATAATTTATTTTGTATTTTTCAGAATTAAAAACTAATTAATACTAATTATTTAATAAAAATAATTAATTTTTGTAAATAACTGTCGCTAAAGGGCCCTATAGCGACGAAACTGTCGCTATAGGTGTTCTTGAGGTGTTCTTCATGAAACCCATAACATCAAGCCCATTGTCGAGTGACTAAGTTTGACCAGGTCTAACTTCGTGTGTGTTGTGTTTCTGGAGATGTTGTTTGTCAGATCATGTAGTACTAATACAAGACTACAAGATCCAACAACAATCAAGTTCATACCACACATAACCAAAGAGATCTAACCCAGCAAAGTAGCTGTCAGAGGCTGTTCTTCATTTCTGGGTTACCCAGAAATGAAGAACAGTTCATGTAGCCTACTTTGGGCTTCCACAACTTGTAATCTAGGTGATGTTTCAGTGATTTAAGAGTACCAAATTGTAGAAAACATGTACTACTACATATCTAATACTTAACATCAACAAAACAACAACAGAATAGCCAGATTCGACTCGGTCAAACCATGTCAGACGACATGTTCTAGGTTACCCAGAAAACAGCTTTTCATGCTCGTCCGGTTGGGTTTGACCATCGATTACCACTTTTATGTTTGATAAAAAGGAGATTTTAAGGCATAATATTGGAGTTCATATACAAGACTACAACATAGATGCAACAAAAATAACAAACAACTAACAACCAGAAAGATCAAGGGCCACGAACTTCTTGTCAGAACGATTTGGACATGTTCTTGACTGCCCAGATTACTTCCGGTCAATGTCGGTCAACGGTATTTGACCGTTAATAACTTCCATTCTAAACATCAAATGACCCTGATTCTTTTTCTAGATCCTAGACCACATAACATACTACAAGTATAAACCTTCAAAACACAAAAATCATAAACAGGTTGAGATTTACAGCCTCTGACATTTGATGTCAGACCACAAAATAAAATTTTTCAAATTTTGTAAAATGCTAAATCCGAGCCTCTAGAGGTTATGGATCTAACATCTAATAACCCAGATCACCAATAGACACTACTAGCAACATATTCTAACACTCAAACATAACATCTAACAACAGAAAATTGGACAGATTTTTGAGTAGGGTTTATACCTTCTATGATTAATTTTTGATTTCTGGCTTCTGATTTGGTTATGAGATTTCGTGGGGCTTTGTTTGTGACTGAGATTCCTTGAAATTTTCGTGGGTTTTAGAGAGAGAAAGTCTTGGTTGGATGTGTGAGCAAAATAAGCTAGCAAATGACATTTTCTCTCTCTCTTAATCTATTTATACCACTTAGATTCAATGCATCTAACTTGCAAGGTATCAAAGTGGATAAGCTTGGATGATTTTTTTTAGGCATGTGCTATAATCTAGGGTGATGACTTGCAAGATATGGGAAGATTTGCAAGAAATCTTATCAAAATAAATCCAAACAGGGTATTTTAGTAAACTAACAAAATAATTTAAGGGTATTCTTGTCCATGACACTTGAATCTAGGTTAAAATCAATAAATCTTAAACCTTAAGGTTTCCCAACTAATTTATAGGGTTTGAAAAATTAAGATTAAAGTTCAACAAAATTTTAATTAAACTTACTAATTAAAATTTAGGGTTTTTAAATAATTAGGATTTTCTAAAAATTTATCTAGGGGTTTCTTGATATTATTAGGGTTTCCCAAATTATGAATTAGGGTTTTCAAATTAACATAATTACTTACTAAAATAATAATTAGAGTTACCATTTTAGTAATTAGGTTTTTAAAATTTCTAATTAGGGTTACTAAAACTTTAATTAGGGTTTACCTAATTAATCACTTAATACATGACATAAAACATATAACACAGTTATATCACAGTCTTAAGCTCACACTTGATCTTCAAATTAGGGTTTTCCTTAGTAAAACTAGGGTTTAATCAATTAATAAAAGGGTTTTAAAATTAAACACCATAATTAACCAATCATCATCAATACGTACATACAGTACATATTTATAGCACTGAAAAATCAAAATATAATTAATATTATATTATTATTCTCATACCTTGACAATAATCCAAAAATTAGAGTTTGGATTCCATATCTGATTTATTCTTCATATTTAACCTTAATAATTAAGGTAAAATAATTAACTAAATAATCCGTACTAAAATTAATATAATAAAATAATTGTTATAATTATTCTAAAAATCACTCCATATATTATTTAAATAATATATGAATATATTTTCATGGAAAATTGTTAATAAAAACATTTCTATTATAAATTAATTATCATGAGTATATATACTTTATAATAATCAATAATTCTAAAAATAAAATTATTTACAAATATTTATGTAATAAATATATTTTTATTTATCACATAAATACATATACACATTATCTTGTACAAATCCTCATCCTTAAAATAAAAATAAAAAAATTTATACACAAAATTTCTGATTTATTTATATAGAAAATATCAGGTTGTTACATTCACCCTCCCTTATAAAGATTTCGTCCTCGGAATCACCGTTTTAAAAACCTATACATACAAGGGTACATAGCATGCACAATCATTGCAAGTAGATCTCAATCATAATTTGATCGAACTGATCTTTAACTATTCACATAAAGCTTGTCTTTCTGATTAAACGGAAATTTGATTTCTAAAAGAACTCAAATTCCTCCCTCAAAATTTCTTTAGAAATAATTTACTATATATATAAAAATCATGTATATATAAAAAATAAAAGTTATAAGAATAATACCTGGAGTTCCACTGCCAGCTGTTGTTGTATCCTGGACTGTCATGTTGTAGACCCTGCCATTGATTTTGTTGGCTTGCTTGACAAAGTCGGTCCCGTGATTCCCAAAGTCCGGCTGCTAATGCCAGTGTTCACACTACCTACCTCCACCTTCCTCTTCGGACAATCCTTCACCCTGTGTTCTGTCGATCCGCACAGAAAACATCCACTATTCATCCTAGGATTGGGGCAGTTGGGAGATATATGGCCCTTCTGCCCACACTTGTAGCACACAAACTTCCCCTTCAAACATTCTCCAGAGTGGTTCTTTCCACAAGTCTTACACGGCACAGTCCGTTTCTTCATACCTTCTTGCTTCACCTGCACACTTCCAAAATTGCTCACCTTCCTCTTGCTACTATCACCCCTATTCCCACTATTAATTCCTACCTTCCCAGCTCCTTCAATCTTACCCTTATTCTTTCTCTCCTTGATGTAAAGGCTCATGGCCTCACTTCCCTCCTCAGCTATAATCGCCTTCTCCATGAGTGCTGCAAATGTAGGGATCTGCAACACTGCCACCTTATTGTAGAGCCAGAGTTTTAATCCCAGCTCAAACCTTCTAGCTTTTCTAGCCTCCGTATCGACTTGATGCGGGGCAAACCTAGCTAACTCATTGAATTTCGCAGCGTATTCTGACACCGTCATATTCTCCTGCTTCAATTCTAAAAATTTAACCTCCATCCTCGCCTACATACTAGGTGAAAAATAATTTTCGAAAAACAAAGTTTTAAATCTATCCTATGTGACTACACCTTCTCCTGCCCTTGCCTGATTTGCTTCCCACCAAAAGTTTGCCTCACCCTTCATCATGTAGGTGGCAAAAGCAGTCTTCTGCCCCTCAATTGTCCTAGCTATTACGAACGCCTTCTCAATCTCTTTGACCCAAGTTTGGGCTTCAACAGGGTCAGTTGTACCTTTGAATTTCGGTGGTCCTACAGCCTTAAAGTCTTCGAAGTTCGCTAAGCGGTTATCCGGCTGATTCCCAGCGATTGAAATTCCTTGTTGCATAGCCTGAGCTATCATGTTTGCGAAGTTCTACATCGGGTCTGCTTGTTATTGCCCTTCAACGTTGTTGACAGATTCTTCTGCCCTTTGATTTCGAGTTTGACGTATTGGCGGCATTATCTGATTAAATATAATCATAATTTTAACTTACATTCTAAACCTTATCATATAAGTTTAATATATTAAACTAGTTTTGTAAGACCCCGAATTTTATAAAATAAAATTATTCAATTTTTCTTATAATTATTATTCGGTAAATGGTTAAATTGATAAAAGTTTAAAGTTATGGGTGAAATATGCAAATTTTACAAAATACGCAAGTGGCTATAAAATATTTATTATTATCGGGGAATATTCATTTGGTCGTGGAATATTCTTTTTTGTCAGAAATATCCGTACGACGGCGCAGTTATTTGTGGGCCCCATAACAAAATAACTGTCGGATGAAGATAACGACAGAAATTGAGTTTTTATAATGAACGGCGTAGTTGTTACCGTTAACACTGTTGGAATACCTGGTTGTTAAAATACAGTAATACGCGTTATTACACAGTATTTTTGAAATTATTGATTCTTATGTAAGAAGGCACTACTGAATAATTGTCACAGTAATTACTGTTCAATATTTTATTTTATTGATTCAATAATTGTTGCGTTGATATTTTATATTATTGTTGTTTCAATAATTGTCACTGCACAGTATTTCCCATTATCAGATCAATAATTCATATTATTTGAATAATATTATTTGATAACATTATTGGTAATGTCTAGAAAGTTCTGTCTAAGGAGAGGTTTGGTCACCTAATTGCGCGCCAATAAGGAGAAATTCTTATTGGAAAGCCCCCTCTTTCCTAAGAACGACCTGATTGTCATAAATGTGATTCTGTAATATTATTTGTGAATAATTAATTATTGATTCATATGATAAGGAAATATTTATTTTATGTGGATATAAATGAGGGATATATTTTTGTGGTTAAAAATGAAGGAGTTAATGTTGAGATTTTTATCAGTATTTTTGTCGGAATGGAGGTATTAAAAATCAAGATTTTTGAGATATATTGTGGGGGTTATAATTTTTAATCCGACCGTTGGATCGTTGTGATTTTTGGATATGTTATACATATATAAGTTGAGTATATGTCCATAAATTTTAACCGTTAAAAATGAACGTATGATTTGTTATGAATTTTACGAGATGACTGGTTCAGAAATTGTTGAATTTTCAGAGTTAATCATTTTGGTGGAAAATTTTAGAATTGGTGGGCCCCACTCTTGGTTGGTGAAGAAATGTGCTGAGATTTTTATTCAAATGTGGTGGGTGAGAATAGTAGCAGGTAAAGCCATCAAGTTGCAGGTTAAGTCTGCTTCGGCGTGCTAACATTTTCCTATAAATAGAGGGCTAAGTTAGAATTGAAAATCACACCAGAAACAAGTTTTCTCTCTTTCTCTCCCTAGATTATTGAGTGTATTTTGTGAGTATTTAGATACTTGGTGAGTTGCTATTCATCAGTGCAAGTTTCTTTCAGCGTCATATCCGATATCCAGTCAGAAGTGCTGCTCTTTTGAGGTAAGGGATAGTAAGGGATATTAAGGGATGTTATATTCTTCATAATGATGTTATTCTTTCAATATCATTATACTGAAATATTGACATGAATTTTATTGTAGAATTTCTACTTTTTTGAGTCGGGGTTACTATTCACGTATACGGCACTATTCACGTATATGGCACTATTTACGTATATAATATTATTTACGTATACGGTACTATGTACGAATACGGAGTACTATTCATGTGTTACTATTCATGAGTTACTATTCACGAGTTACTATTTATGAGTTACTATTCACGAGTTACTATTCACGGGTACTATTCACGACAAAAATTGGTTTCTTTTTCTGACCAAATTATCGTTGATTTATGATTATTGCTCTCAAAAATAAATGTAATTGTTGATCATATTATTTTTATTATCATATATAACATTTTTATAATCCTGATGTTAAATTTCTCTTTCACTTGAGTGTAAAGATGGGTAAATTATTGATATGATCGTGACTGAGGAATGTCTTTGGCCTGTAATGTAAAGATGAATTGTTAATTGGTATGATCATGACCATTGAATTTATAATTGAATATCTTTAGCTTAAGTGTAAAGATGAATTGATTAACATGGTTATAATTATGGTGTATATAAATTCTGAAATGATTTTATATTTCTTTGAGATATGAATATATTTGGCCTGTAGTGCAAATATGAACTGTTGAGGAATATCTTTGGCCTGTAGTGCAAAGATGAATTGTTGATGAATATCTTTGGCCCGTAGTGCAAAGATGGCTTGTTGTTGAATATCTTTGGCCAGTAGTGCAAAGATGAACTGTTGACGAATATCGTTGGCCTGTAAGTGTAAAGATGAATTTATTAATATGATTATGAACAGGAACTGTGATTTGGTATAACCATGATCTTTGATGTTTCAGGTAAAGACATGTTTGGAAAATTATCTTCGTCCTGGATGCGAGGAGGAATTTAAAATTACAATTATAATTATGAGTTATTCATATAATTGTGAAAAGGAACTGTTGATTAATGTTACAGGGATAAAATATTATTGGTGGACTTTTAATGTGGTGAAGATAATAGACTTTATGGTCTATTTGACTCTTCTAATGGTTTGCTCGTTCCGCTGCAACTATGGTTAAAAAAATTTATCATCTACCATATGTTCTAAATCTCTGATTTAATTCTGTTGAAGGCTATTGATAATTTATTTATCTTTAGTCATGATATTCTTTACTGGGCTAGTTGTTCTCACCCTTCTGTTTCACAATTCCTTTCAGGTAATAAGAGTGTAGCTGGGTCGAGCGGGGGTAACAGGAGAATAGAACGGTGGTCATCATTTAGTAGTTATATTTGGTGAATCATCTAGGGTGAAGCGAACCCAACTTTGGAAGGGTGTTTTGCCACTATCATACAAGATGTCTAATGACATACAACCTCGTGTCATCATAAGACAGGATTGTGCTCATCCACTTGCTGAGTATATTTACAAGCACTACCTATATAATCTTTGTGTTTGTTTGAAGTATAATTCTCAATTAGAGACAGTGGAGATAATGATAAGTCAAGAGAAGACTCACCATTGGGAAGAATATGATAGTAATCTTCTCGTTTTTCTTTGGGATATATTGGGTCAACCAAGGATAATTCTGTGGCCATATGATATCTATCACAACCTAAAAGCATGGCCTCCCATGTACGAAGGTTTCCTTGAGCACTTCTAAAAGATTCTAATTTCTAAAACAGTTTTTGACTATACCTTTATGTAAGGTGTCATTGTGATGTGCTATCCAAGGTTGGGATAAGAGTCACAGTAGGTATATATTTGTATCCAAACTCACAGCATATATGTTGTTGAATTTTACACGACAATTGTTGTAATAAAGTCCTAGTTATTTTCTGTACCATGTATTTGGCGACTCAGAATGGGTTGGATGGAATGGACCTATTTTGGGGTCGTTACATTTTGGTATCAGAGCCTAGGGATATGGTCTCTGGCGGAGATCGGGGAATATAACTAGGAGGGGAGAGATGAGTAAATTCTTCGCTAGTGTGTCCTACCTAAGCTTATTTGTTGGTCAGTCATAATATCGGGATATTATGTGATATGTTAATTTGTTAAATTAACCCTTATTTTGAAGCTGTATTCTAGAATGATATCTGAAATACAGGAGATGAGTAATGGAGAAATCATAATGACAGGGAAGATGGAATCTGAAATGAAAGCAAAGTATTCTCAACTCTTTGAAATACCAGGTACGTAAATTTCGGGGACGAAATTTCATAAGGAGGGGAGATTGTAAGACCCCGAATTTTATGAAATAAAATTATTCAATTTTTCTTATAATTATTATTCGGTAAATGGTTAAATTGATAAAAGTTAAAGTTATGGGTGAAATATGCAAATTTTACAAAATACGCAAGTGACTATAAAATATTCATTGTTGTCGGGGAATATTCATTTGGTCGTGGAATATTCTTTTTGTCGGGAATATCTGTACGACGGCGCAGTCATTTGTGGGCCCCATAACAGAATAACTGTCGGATGAAGATAACGATAAAAATTAAGTTTTTATAATTAACGGCGTAGTTGTTACCGTTAACACTGTTGGAATACCCGGTGGTTAAAATACAGTAATACGCGTTATTGTACAGTATTTTTGAAATTATTAATTCTTACGTAAGAAGGCACTACTGAATAATTGTCACAGTAATTACTGTTCAATATTTTATTTTATTGATTCAATAATTATTGCGTTGATATTTTATATTATTGTTGTTTTAATAATTGTCACTGCACAATATTTCCAATTATTAGATTAATAATTAATATTATTTGAATAATATTATTAAATAACATTATTGGTAATATCTAGAAAGTTCTGTCTAAGGAGAGGTTTGGTCACCTAATTGCGCGCCAGTAAGGAGAAATTCTTATTGGAAAGTCCCCTCTTTCCTGAGAACGGCCTGGTTATCATAAATGTGATTCTGTAATATTATTTGTGAATAATTAATTATTGATTCATATCATAAGGAAATATTTATTTTATGTGAATATAAATGAGGGATATATTTTTGTGGTTAAAAATGAAGGAGTTAATGTTGAGGTTTTTATCAGTATTTTTGTCGGAATGGAGGTATTAAAAATCAGGGTTTTTGAGATATATTGCGGGGGTTATAATTTTTAATCCGACCGTTGGATCATTGTGATTTTTGGATATGTTATACATATATAAGTTAAGTATATGTCCATAAATTTTGAACTGTTAAAAATGAACGTATGATTTGTTATGAATTTTACGAGATGACTGGTTCAGAAATTGTTGAATTTTCGGAGTTAATCATTTTGGTGGAAAATTTTAAAATTGGTGGGCCCCACTCTTGGTTGGTGAAAAAATGTGCTGAGATTTTTATTCAAATGTGGTGGGTGAGAATAGTAGCAGGTAAAGCCATCAAGTTGCAGGTTAAGTCTGCTTCGGCGTGCTAACATTTTCCTATAAATAGAGGGCTAAGTTAAAATTGAAAATCACACCAGAAACAAGTTTTCTCTCTTTCTCTCTCTAAATTATTGAGTGTATTTTGTGAGTATTTAGATACTTGGTGAGTTGTTATTCATCAGTACAACTTTCTTTCAGGGTCATATCCGATATCCAGTCAGAAGTGCTGTTCTTTTGAGGTAAGAGATAGTAAGGGATAGTAAGGGATATTAAAGGATGTTATATTCTTCATAATGATGTTATTCTTTCAATATCATTATACTAAAATATTGGTATGGATTTTATTGTGGAATTTCTACCTTTTTGAGTCGGGGTTACTATTCACGTATACGGCACTATTCATGTATATGGCACTATTTACGTATATGACATTATTTACGTATACGGTACTATGTACGAATACGGAGTACTTTTCATGAGTTACTATTCATGAGTTACTATTCACGAGTTACTATTCATGAGTTACTATTCACGGGTACTATTCACGACAAAAATTGGTTTCTTTTTTTTTGACCAAATTATCGTTGATTTATGATTATTGCTCTCGAAAATAAATGCATTTGTTGATCATATTATTTTTATTATCATATATAACATTTTTATAACCCTGATGTTGAATTTCTCTTTCACTTGAGTGTAAAGATGGGTAAATTATTGGTATGATCGTGACTGAGGAATGTCTTTGACCTGTAGTGCAAAGATGAATTGTTAATTGGTATGATCATGACCATTGAATTTATAATTGAATATCTTTAGCTTAAGTGTAAAGATGAATTGATTAACATGGTTATAATTATGGTGTATATAAATTCTGAAATGCTTTTATATTTCTTTGATATAAGAATATATTTGGCCTGTAGTGCAAATATGAACTGTTGAGGAATATCTTTGGACTGTAGTGCAAAGATGAATTGTTGATGAATATCTTTGGCCCGTAGTGCAAAGATGACTTGTTGTTGAATATCTTTGGCCAGTAGTGCAAAGATGAACTGTTGACGAATATCGTTGGCCTATAGTGCAAAGATGAATTTATTAATATGATTATGAACAGGAACTGTGATTTGGTATAACCATGATCTTTGATGTTTCAGGTAAAGACATGTGAGGAAAATTATCTTCGTCCTGGATGCGAAGAGGAATTTAGAATTACAATTATGATTATGTGTTATTCATATAATTGTAAAAAGGAACTGTTGATTAATGTTACAGGGATAAAACATTACTGGTGGACTTTTAATGTGGAGAAGATAATAGACTTTATGGTCTATTTGACTCTTCTAATGGTTTGCTCATTCCGCTGCAACTATGGTTAAAAAATTTTATCATCTACCATATGTTCTAAATCTCTGATTTAATTCTGTTGAAGGCTATTGATAATTTATTTATCTTTAGTCATGATATTCTTTGCTGGGCTAGTTGTTCTCACCCTTCTGTTTCATAATTCCTTTCAGGTAATAAGAGTGTAGTTGGGTCGAGCAGGGGTAACAGGGGAATAGAACGGTGGTCATCATTTAGTAGTTATATTTGGTGAATCATCTAGGGTGAAGCGAACCCAACGTTGGAAGGGTGTTTTGCCACTATCATACAAGATGTTTAATGACATACAACCTCGTGTCATCATAAGACAGGATTGTGCTCATCCACTTGCTGAGTATATTTACAAGCACTACCTATATAATCTTGGTGTTTGTTTGAAGTATAATTCTCAATTAGAGACAGTGGAGATAATGATAAGTCAAGAGAAGACTCACCATTGGGAAGAATATGATAGTAATCTTCTCGTTTTTCTTTGGGGTATATTGGGTCAACCAAGGATAATTTTGTGGCCATATGATATCTATAACAACCTAGAAGCATGACCTCCCATGTACGAAGGTTTCCTTGAGCACTTCCCAAAGATTCTAATTTCTAAAACAGTTTTTGACTATACCTTTATGTAAGGTGTCATTGTGACGTGCTATCCAAGGTTGGGATAAGAGTCACAGTTGGTATATATTTGTATCCAAACTCACAGCATATATATTGTTGTATTTTACATGATAATTGTTGTAATAAAGTTGTAGTTATTTTCTGTACTATGTATTTGGCGACTCGGAATGGGTTGGATGGAATGGACCTATTTTGGGGTCATTACAAGTTTTACTCAAACATAGATTCATATTCATTTAACGAATATTTACATAACATAGCACATACTGCTTTTAACATCATTCATCCCTTTGTGACTACAAAAGTCGGGATTCGCTTCTACTACTTGCACAAAAGTTCTTAGAATATTACATTACACAGACATATTAATCATACATATTACATTACATACCTACACAACAGGACCTATACTACCTATTTATTACACCTTTTTGTTGGACAACATTTCGCTTGATGACCTTCTAACCCACAGATAAAACATGGTCCTGGTTTATAGTCAGGACAATACAGAGTAGTATGTCCTTCATAACTGCAAAGATAACATATTCTTCTCCCTTTCTTCTTATCAGGTTTTCCTACGTCATGGCCTTCTATCTTTCTTTTCCCTTTATTGTTTGGAGCTGCACATGAAGTGTTGCTTGTGGCTCCCATCTGATCAATTTAGATTTTAAGCTTATCTTGTTCTTCCATTATTTCTATTAACGCTTAATGCAACTGACTATTCAACAACTTCTCTATCTCCCACAGTCTTTCCAGAGAAGAAACCTTGTTCTTCAAATCCTGCACCTCCGTTGATGCTTGGTCAACTTCAAATTTATTGTCCGAATCACTATCTGTCAGCTCCACCATCTCCGGATCTTGTACTACATTTTCTACGATAACCACATCGTCTGAGTTGTTTTCATCATGAGCTTCTACTTCAGCTATCGGCTTCGATATCAGCTCGGGTGTATGGGTTCGATCCTTCTTCATGCTATAAGCATATAACAAGCCTTTTCCACCAGACATCTACACATATAAATTATCCTGATTAGCATATTGTATATACACACAGCAAATAAGAGTTTTATATAAGTTATCTTTTATTTTGTTTGACGATGAATTTATTCAATTCACCTCTTTTTAAACTCTATATGAGTTATTTATATTTTCAACGTTTCCCTCTATTCTAAGGTTATAGCCTAAGGTCTATCCCACTTAAGGTTTTTAACCCTAAGCTCTGATACCATGATGTGACGCCCCCAAATCCAGGTACTTGAAATCCGAACTCGGTGCTTCACGATATCATTTCTATGAGCGGAATAATACTAATAATAATAACAATAATATAAAAGTTAACTTAATTTACATGATTATCAGAGTCTAGCTCCCAAGTACGCAACCTTTAATACATTCATTACAACCCATGATAGATAATTAATATCATACTTGTCTTAATAATATCAAACTAATACATAAACTACCACAAATCTTATTTGGTTAGTTTTCCTTTTCCTTTTCCTTTGTTTCTGCATGAGCTCTCTGGTTCTTCACACTTAGCTGAAAACATTTAAATTATGCAAGGATGAGCATTTGAGTGCCCAACAAGTAATAGCAGTTATATATATAAGCTGAAAGAATTTAAATATTTTCTTTATACTACCATTCTACAACGATTCAATAGTTGTGAAGTAATCTGTACCAATGATAATAATAACATAACAATCCTCTTTCAAATTTTTGAAACTACGTAATGACTATAAATAGGGTTAAATTGACATACTATGAACATTGTTTTTATTTTCGAAAAGGTTAAACAGAACTTCATCTGTAAACCGTCATAACTTACGGGCACGGGGGTGATCAGCCCGTTGTACCCTACATTGATCAATACTACATGCAAGAACGAGGGTATCGTTCACTCTGTCCGCCTTGGGCGCATAAAAGTTTTCCCTTGATTGGGATGTTCATATCTGTCTGGGTTCCAAATCAAAGGTTTTATCTTGTTCAACAATAATCTATAATTCAACATATACATATACGGGTAATTGACAAAGGTATATCAACATGTGATTAAATACAATGATTATCTAAGTGGAGACACTTGTATAACCATTTATAGAAATTAACGAACAAAATATAAATCTGAATTATCATATACTAACATGTTGATAATCATTGAGCGTATATAATATAAAGTTAATAATCTTTACAGTAATAATATAATTCATAAATATTCTTACTCATGTCCATTGCATAAAGAAAATGCAAAGGTAAGATACTTGCCTGATGCGCTGCTTACAGTTCACAATTTAGTTTTATCGTTTATCTCACGACCTATCATTAATAAGATCATTCGTTCGATTAGAACAATAAACTATAACACATAACACTGCTTATTACAGTCTGCACATACCCTAATCACATTGGCACATATGTTTAATAACCATTGAATCACAAATAATCACTTATCTAATCACATTATCTAAGTCCAGATCAATTTCTGAAACATGTCGGGATATCGACAGCTTTATCGGGTAATTATCGAGTCTAAGACTCTGTCTTATAACTTAGTATCAGTCATATTATTTCTAAATAACTTAATATAATTTTAAATCATTTATTATAATTTATCATGAATTTTCAAACCTCGGAATCATTATTAAATAATTTAAATACTAAACAATTCTATTATCATTAATATTTAATTAATATTAAACTATTAATGAAACCATTGCCAAAATATTAAAGTTATTTATAATAACTTAGAATATTTTTAAAGTATTTATATTACCCTTAAATGATTTTTAAAATTATTTTTAAATAATTATCATTAGTATTAAAGTATTAATGTTTCAGTTATCAAAATATTAAAAGTCATTAAGTATAACTTAAAATATTTTTAATTTATTTATATCCCTTTTTCATGATTTTTAAATTAATAAATCCATTTATAAACTATTTATTTAATATAATTATTAAATAAATTTAATATCATTAATAATAACTTAATAATAATTAATATTTAATTATTAATAAAAATATTCTTTAAATATTAAAAGTTATGTTTTATAACTTAAAATATCTTTAAACACTTTATTTTCATTTAAAATAATTATAAAAATTATTTTTAAACTAAATTATTTAATATAATTATTAAATAACTTTAATATCATTAATAATAATTAATTAATAAAATTTATCTTTAAATATTAAAAGTTATATTTTATAACTTAAAATATTTTTAAATACCTTATTATTATTTAAAATAATTTTTAATAAAATAAAATTATTTTTAATTAATTTATTTAATTCATTTAGTAAATAACTTAATTATCATTAATATTAATTTATTAATGAAATTTATCACAAAATATTAAAAGTCATTAAAAATAACTTAAAATATTTTCTTATATCATAATATAATTTTAAATGATTTTTCAAGTATTAAAATTATTTTTAAATAATTTATTTAATATTATAATTAAATAAATTAAATACTTTTAATATTCCAAAAATATTAAATATTTATGAAATATATTAAAAATAATTAGAAACTAATTTTCAGAATTTAAAATAATTTTTAATAATTTATTTTGTATTTTTCAAAATTAAAAACTAGTTAATACTAATTATTTAATAAAAATAATTAATTTTTGTAAATAACTGTCGCTAAAGGGCGCTATAGCGACGAAATTGTCGCTATAGGTGTTCTTGAGGTGTTCTTCATGAATCCTAGAACATCAAGCCCATTGCCGAGTGACTAGGTTTGACCAGGTCTAACTTCGTGCGTGTTGTGTTTCTGGAGATGTTGTTTGTCAGATCATGTAGTACTAATACAAGACTACAAGGTCCAACAACAATCAAGTTCATACCACACATAACCAAAGAGATCTAACCCAGCAAAGTAGCTGTCAGAGGTTGTTCTTCATTTCTGGGTTACCCAGAAATGAAGAACAGTTCATGTAGCCTACTTTGGGCTTCCACAACTTGTGATCTAGGTGATGTTTCAGTAATTTAAGAGTACCAAATTGTAGACAACATGTACTACTACATATCTATTACTTAACATCAACAAAACAACAACAGAATAACCAGATTCGACTCGGTCAAACCATGTCAGACGACATGTTCAAGCGTTTTATGGGTTACCCAGAAAACAGCTTTTCATGCTTGTCCGGCTGGGTTTGACCATCGATTACCACTTTTATGTTTGATAAAAAGGAGATTTTAAGGCATAATATTAGAGTTCATATACAAGACTACAACATAGATGTAACAAAAACAACAAACAACTAACAACCAGAAAGATCAAGGGCCACGAACTTCTTGTCAGAACGATCTGGGCATGTTCTTGACTGCCCAGATTACTTCCGGTCAATGTCGGTCAACGGTACTTGACCGTTAATAACTTCCATTCTAAACATCAAATGACCCTGATTCTTTTTCTAGATCCTAGACCACATAACATACTACAAGTATAAACCTTCAAAACACAAAAATCATAAACAGTCTAAGATTTACAGCCTCTGACATTTGATGTCAGACCACAAAATAAAATTTTTCCAAATTTTGTTAAATGCTAAATCCGAGCCTCTAGAGGTTATGGATCTAACATCTAGCAACCCAAATCACCAATAGACACTACTAACAACATATTCTAACACTCAAACATAACATCTAACAACAGAAAATTGGACAGATTTTTGAGTATGGTTTATACCTTCTATGATTAATTTCTGATTTCTGGCTTCTGATTTGGTTATGGGATTTCGTGGGGCTTTGTTTGTGACTGAGATTCCTTGAGATTTTTGCGGGTTTTAGAGAGAGAAAGTCTTGGTTGGGTGTGTGAGCAAAATAAGCTAGCTAATGACATTTTCTCTCTCTTAATCTATTTATATCACTTAGATTCAATGCATCTAACTTGCAAGGTGTCAAAGTGGGTAAGCTTGGATGATTTTTTTTAGGCATGTGTTATAATTTAGGGTGATGACTTGCAAGATATGGGAAGATTTGCAAGAAATCTTATTAAAATAAATCCAAAAAGGGTATTTTAGTAAACTAACAAAATAATTTAAGGGTATTCTTGTCCATGACACTTGAATCTAGGTTAAAATCAATAGATCTTAAATCTTAAGGTTTCCCAATTAATTTATAGGGTTTGAAAAATTAAGATTAAAGTTCAACAAAATTTTAATTAGACTTACTAATTAAAATTTAGGGTTTTTAAATAATTAGGGTTTTCTAAAAATTTATTTAGGGTTTTCTTGATAAAATTAGGATTTTCCAAATTATGAATTACGATTTCCAAATTAACATAATTACTTACTAAAATAATAATTAGAGTTACCATTTTAGCAATTAGGGTTTAAAATTAGTAATTAGGTTTTTAAAATTTCTAATTAGGGTTACTAAAACTTTAATTAGGATTTACCTAATTAATCACTTAATACACGGCATAAAACATATAACACAGTTATATCACAGTCTTAAGCTCACACTTGATCTTCAAATTAGGGTTTCCCTCAGTAAAACTAAGGTTTAATCAATTAATAAAAGGGTTTTGAAATTAAACACCATAATTAACCAATCATCATCAATACGTACATACAGTACATATTTATAGCACTAAAAAATCAAAATATAATTAATATTATATTATTATTCTCATACCTTGACAATAATCCAAAAATTAGGGTTTGGATTCCATATATGATTTATTCTTCATATTTAACCTTAATAATTAAGGTAAAATAATTAACTTAATAATCCGTACTAAAATTCACATAATAAAATAATTGTTATAATTATTCTAAAAATCACTCCATATATTATTTAAATAATATATGAATATATTTTCATGGAAAATAGTTAATAAAAATATTTCTATTATAAATTAATTATTATGAGTATATACTTTATAATAATCAATAATTCTAAAATAAAATTATTTGCAAATATTTATGTAATAAATATATTTTTATTTACCACATAAATACATATACACATTATCTTGTACAAATCCTCATCCTTAAAATAAATAAATAACAAATTTATACACAAAATTTTTGATTTATTTATATAGAAAATATCGGGTTGTTACAAAGACGGGACGATGCGGCTTTGCATCGATTATAGAGAACTGAATAAGGTCACAATTAAGAATAGATATCCATTACCGAGGATCGACGACTTGTTCGATCAGTTAAAGGGACCAAAATACTTTTCCAAGATAGATTTGAGGAGTAGTTATCATCAACTGAAGGTGAGACCAGACGATGTACCGAAGACAGCGTTCAAAACACGATATGGTCGCTACGAATTTTTAGTAATGTCGTTTGGTTTAACGAATGCTCCTGCAACATTTATGGGACTAATGAATGGTGTGTTCAAGCCGTTTTTGGACAAGTTCGTAGTGGTATTTATAGATGATATTTTGGTATATTCGAAAACTAAGGAAGAACATGAAGAGCATTTGAGATTAACGTTGGAAGTGTTGAGAAAAGAGAAGTTGTATGCTAAGTTTTTGAAATGCGAATTTTGGATCGAGTGGGTGCAATTTCTTGGACATGTGATCGATAGGGACGAAATTTCGGTGGGTCCCTCCAAGGTTGAAGCTGTGATTAACTGGGATCAGCCGAAGACACCGTCGAAAGTAAGAAGTTTTCTTGGACTGGCAGGTTATTACAGAAGATTTATTCAGGATTTTTCCAAGATCGCAACTCCGCTAACAAATTTGACTAGAAAAGCTATGAAATTTGTTTGGATGGAGAAGTGTGAGGAAAGCTTTCAAGAATTGAAGAAGAGGTTGAGTACAACACCTGTGTTGTCTCTTCCGGACGATACAGGAAATTTTATTGTTTATAGTGATGCGTCGCATAAAGGACTTGGTTGTGTGCTAATGCAAAACGGCAGAGTCATTACGTATGCATCACGACAATTGAAAGACTATAAGAAGGGGTATCCGACCCACAACTTGGAGTTAGCTGCAGTGGTTTTTGCTTTGAAAATCTGGAGGCACTATCTCTACGGGGAGAAGTGTGAAATATATACAGACCACAAGAGGTTGAAATATATTTTTACACAGAAAGAATTAAATATGCGCCAAAGAAGGTAGTTGGAATTAATTAAGGACTACGATTGTGAGATTTTATACCATCCGGGTAAGACAAACGTGGTTGTCGACGCCTTAAGTAGAAAGGGTCGGGAGAAGTTGATAATGCTGACAGCTCAGAAGGAATTGATTTCAGCAATGGAGAAGTTGGAGTTAGAAGTGAATTATCCTATGGAAATAGATGAGAAACTGTTTTAGATGCAATCTGGTACAACCCTACTGGATAAAATTAAGGAGGCTCAACTTCAGGATGATGAATGCAAAAAGGTGATAAGGAAGATATCTGAAGGAACTGCACCGAGATTTAAGATGGACAAGGAAGGAATACTGAGATTTGAGAGCAGAATTTGGGTACCGCCAATAACAGACATTAAGGAAAACATTTTGAACGAGGCTCATAGCTCACGATATTCGATTCACCCTGGTAGTACTAAGATATACCAAGATCTTCGACAACATTTTTGGTGGCCTAATTTGAAATGAGATGTTGCAGAGTGTTTTGCCAAGTGTCTGACCTGTCAGAAAGTGAAAGCAGAACATCAGAGACCGAGTGGGTTGCTACAACCACTGGAGATCTCAGAATGGAAATGGGAACATATTACAATGGACTTCATGGTTGGCCTTCCGACGACTCAGAAAGGCTACGACGCAGTATGGGTTATCGTTGACCGACTGACGAAATCCGCACACTTCCTTTCGATCAAAAACAGATTCAACTTAGATCAGTTAGCAAGGTTATATTTGAAAGAGATTGTTTCGCGACACGGAGTTCCGGTGTCAATTGTTTCTGATAGGGATCCGCGCTTTACATCGAACTACTGGAATGCATGGGTACACAGTTGCGAATGAGTACGGCATACCACCCTCAAACAGATGGACAGAGCGATAGAACGATTCAGACATTAAAAGATATGTTAAGAGCTTGTGTAATGGATTTTAAAAGAAATTGGGACAATCACCTACCGCTTGTAGAGTTCGGTTACAACAACAGTTACCACGTTAGTATTGGCATGCCGCCTTACGAGGCGTTATATGGTAGAAAGTACAGAACTCCGCTATACTGGGATGAAGTTAGCGAAAGACAATTACTAGGCCCAAAATTAGTACAGCAGACAGCAGAAATAGTCAAAGTGATCCGAACAAGACTGGTAGCAGCTCAAGATAGGCAGAAGAAATATGTCGATCCACATCGTAAAAATATCGAGTTTGAATCGGGTAGTTATGTGTTTTTGAAGGTCTCTCACTGGAAGAGAAAGATCAGGTTCGGAAAGAAAGGAAAATTAAGCCCACGGTTCATTGGACCATTTGAAGTACTTAGAAGAATCGAAGAAGTTGCGTATGAGGTAGCCCTACCTCCAGCACTCAAGAATGTCCACAACGTCTTCCATGTTTCTGTTTTACGACCCTATAAACCCGATTACAAGCATGTAATTGAATACAAACCCCTACATTTTGAAAAAGACTTATCTTACGAAGAAATTCTGCTCAAATTGTCGACAGAAAAGAACAAGTTCTCAGAAATAAAGTAATACCTTCTGTTAAGGTAATTTGGAGGAACCACAACGCTGAAGAAGCTACGTGAGAACTCGAAGAGAATATGATGAAGAATTACCCTCATTTATTTACTTAATTATGTGTAAGCGATTCTGGGGACAGAATCTTTGTAAGGGGGGAAGAATGTAACGGGTCGAAGTAATTGAGTCGTGATTCTGAGGACATAATCCTTTTAAGGGGGAAAGATATGATGAAGGAGATTTTTGTAATTTAATTTTAATATTTATTAAATTAAATAAATATTTTAGATGATTTAATTATTAGATTAAATAATTAATTGATGCAATTGTGGTAGATTAATTTAATGATATGTGTTATATTTATTAAATTAATGTAGAGAATTTTATTATTCAAAGTATGTAATTATGTGAGTTTATTAAATTAAAAGAAATATTTAACAAGCCTAATATTATTTTATAATTAATGAGAAAATTAATTATATGACTATTTAAAGTAATGACAAATTATTATATTTTATCCAAATTAAATTAAATAAAATATTTGAATTATTGAGTAAGGGTGCGACACGATTTAAACTATAGTATAGGAGATTTATTAAATTAATAGGAATGAGTCTTTTAAAGCTAGCCAAACATGAACTTAGTGGAAGTTGAGGACAGTTAACCCATAATTGGGTAACTGACCACAACGCGTCAGTTCCTTTCCTTTATTATTATACGTCTTCTTTTCTTTTCATTATCTGCTAAGTCTGGAAAAAAATAAAACAGAGAGGAAAAGAGAGTTTCAGAATTAGAGAGATTAAAGGAGAAGAAGTGTGGAAATTGGGAGTTGTTAACTTGTTATCACCTTGTGTAATCCAAGCAGAGTAATCAAGGGTAATCTCCTCCTTCCTAAATTTTAAATTCACGTTTTGTTAAAAATACTGTGAATGGAAAAAGGGTATGATTATGGGATTGTGTATGTGTTAAGATATATCAAATCGTATTTAATTATATATATATTATATAAACCATATCATCAGTTTCATAATATTATAATGTATATTATTGCTTCAAAATTACAGAGTATGGAATCTGGCCATATGGCCCTTATACGTGATTTTAATATGTCAAACATAAATTGTTTTGTAAAATTTCCACTTGTATATAATTATGCATGCTAAAATGAAGAAAGCGAAACTTGAATGGATGGATTTGGTGTTATAACGAATCTGTAGTGGTAATTTTTATGTTTTGTGTTCAAAACCTTCAAGAACATCAAGAACAGTGAAAATTACATGTTTTAATTCAGTGATTATGTGTTTTAATTGGTTAGAATCATTCTATAAAGGTTTGGTAATGATTATGTACGAATTCTAGTATATGGGTATGTTTAAATTGATGAATTTAGTGACCATGTAATGATAAATTCGCCTGATTCTGTGTTCTTCGCGAACTAAAAATTCAAAAACTCGAGTTTCGCGTCGCGACACCAACTCCAGGTCTAAAATTCGCGCCACAGCGCCAAGTCTCAAGCCACAGCGCCGCCGCGCCGCAGCACCGAGACTAAGTCTATCAGTGGCGTCGCAGCGCCACTCTGCAGAATGTCCTGAATTAAATTTTTTTAAAGTATTCAAGTCCATGAATGTGATAGTAACCAAATCTAACGAACATAAAAATATGTTAGAAGTATAATGAGATGTTAAAATAGATTCTTAACATGTCAATAACGCATTTACGTGTGAATTGAATTATTAAATGTATAGTTAACTTATTATTCGTGAAATGTATATAATGTGACAATAAGTGTGGTAATTTGACTAAGTATAGTCATAACCAAAGTCTAAAAAAAGGAGTGAACTTATGATGACTAGTTACATTATAATTAATTGGAGTTGTGAATGGAAATGATATGTAGGATTAATTCAAGGAACGTGTTTAATTAACGTGTAATCTACGCACGAGGCAAGTTTCCTAACCCTACTTGTTATCGTTATATAAGTGATGAATTCACCTTTCTACATTGAGCAAGTTCTCATTATTATTGATCAAGTTTGTTTTGTTATATTAAAGCCTATTAATCTTTCAAGCACGATGCTGTTATAAAATACTTATTCTATTGTATACCTTTTGATATTTTAATCAAGTTAAATATTCAGTTACTGTTAAACCTTGTTAGACTAGCGAACCCTTAATGATTCGACTAGTCCATAGTTGATGAGCGTTCTAAATTTTAGAGCCCTTGATGAATTATCCAAACCAAACTTCCTTTGGTGCGGACTCAAATGTCAAACTGAGATGAACAACCTTGTATTGGGGATTACTTATGCGTTAGCGTTAAGATATTGTGCATAGTATGGTACTAAGGGCTGATCCCCCTAAGTACGAGAAAAAGAGTCCATAGTCTTATGACTGTTAAAGGTTTCAAGTATAACCCTTGATAACCTAGGACATAGTTCAAGGTCTTATGGCCCTCAGAATTCTTTTGATTCTTGGTAATCATTTTTGGTTCAAAAATTGAGCTTTTATTTCAAAAGTCCTTGATTCACTCGCATGTTATTATATATTGTTATTTCATTATTATACTTGTGAGCAATAGTGCTCAGTCTTGCGTAATAATAACATTGCAGTTAAGAACGAAAGAACCGATGAGCCTTCTACTAGCAAAGGCAAGAGCAAAGCTATTAAGTGATTAAGACGTGTTATTAAATTTTAAGAATGTTATTGTCAAGACTTGATGTTGTTTAAGACTTATTATTTGTTAATGTTTCCGCACAGATGTTTAAGGTTAGTATGACCTGGGATTGTATTTATTATTTCAGATGTTGTAACCCCATAAGGGGAGGATTTATTTCTATCTATTGCATGGTTTGCATTTATTATGGGTAGATAGATATATGATGTTGTATAGTGAACACCAAATCATGTGGGAATAGAAGTACCCGGATTTGGGGGTGTCACAGAATCCATGGCCATAATCATACCAAAAACTGTCCATCAATGCACTACGGGTCAATGAGAACTTTTACCACATCATTTGTAACATTACGGTCATGATTATACCGAATAAATCCCTGGTCATAATCATACCAAGTCTATCTATGCACTACAGGCCACAGATGACTTTCAACAGAATATAAACATGAGGATGATGACAATGATATAAGAATTCAATAAAACAAGTTCAAGGATAAATTTTTAAAGATTTATAATTTAATTTATCCAGAAATAAATAACGTCCACATTGTCATCATGATACTGCTTTGTGGAGTAAAATTCAAGAATAATATTGTACTAAAAATAATTTAGACCGAAAACGAATCAATTTTTATCATGAATAGTATCCCGGGTGAATAGTATTTGAGTGAATAGTACTCCATGAATAGTACTTCGAGAATAGTAATCCCGTGAATAGTACTCCGGCATGAAAAAGTTAAAACTTATCAAGAATGCTCAGAATAATATTTTCATGAAAAGATAGTGGATGAAGCGCAAATATCAAGGATATTCTACTAATTTCATAGAGTATAAAAGCCAAAATTTTAACAAAATAAGTATAGAATGAAGATCAAAATATGGATACAATCAATGATAGTAATCATAATAGACATCTGGGACGAAAAAGAGAACATTTTATTTTTCGGTGAATAGTGTCGTATTCGTGAATAGTGTCGTATTTGTGAATAGTGACCCCGACACAAAAAAGGTATAAATTCCACAATAAAACTAATATCAATAATTCGGCATAATGATATTGAAGAAAATAATATCATTTACAAAGAAAATAACATCTCTTACCTCAAAAGAATAGTACTTCTGGCTGGAATATCAGATATAACGCTGAAGGAAACTTGCACCATATAGCAACACTCAAGATATCAAAATACTCACAAGAATATGCTCGATAATATAGAGAAAGAATATTTCAGTTTCTGGTGTGATTTTCAATTCTAACCTAAGCACTCTATTTATATGAAAAATGCTTAGAACACCAAAATAGAAAATTTAATAAAATAATATTATTTATTAAAAATTATATGCATACTTTGACGTCTGAATTCAACATATTTTGCAACACATGTGTGGCTCACCAGTCACACAAAACATGTTTTTATCATTTAATGCAACAAAATCAATTCAGACCCAATATTCCGGAACTTCAATAATTCATAATAAATAGTCATTTTATCAGAAAAATTCGAATCTTATGTCCATTCTATAGAAAATTCAATTCTCTACAACTTTGTAAGTTTAAGTTTTTCCAAATACCAAACACAAATTGACCGAAATTCACATACGGACGATTTTACATGTTATAATCAAATTTCAGTCAAAGATAGGATCCACCAACACACAAAACATGTGTTAAACATTTTTTTATAACAAAGATACTCTTCATCCTCATTTATTCATATATCACATATTCATTGTAAAATATCACCATTATTATATTATTAAAATATAATGAATTATTTTATCAGAAAAGATAAAATATCAATTTTTAACAATTGTCACTTTTCTAAAAACTCCTCCATTTATATCCACATAAATACATAATTTCCTTATCATATAAATCACTAATTAATTATTCACAAATAATATTACAAAATCACAATACTGACAACCAGACCGTTCCTATGAAAGAGGGGACTTTTCAATAAGGATTTTTCCTTACTGGCACGCAATTAGGTGGCCAAACCTCTTCTTAGACAGAACTTTCTAGACATTGCCAATAATGCTATTTAATAATATTATTAAAATAATATAAATTATTGATCTGATAATAGAAAATACTGTGCAGTGACAATTATTGAAACAACAATAATATAAAATATCAACGTAGCAATTATTGAATCAATAAAATAAATTATTAAACAGTAATTACTATAACAATTATTGAGTAGTGCCTTCTTACGTAAGAATCAATAATTGGTGCAATACCGTGTGCTACTGTGCAATAACACTTATTACTGTGTTTTAACCACCGGGTATTCCAACAGTATTAACGGTAACAACTACGTCGTTATTTATAAAAACTCATACTTGTCGTTTTCTTCATCCAATCGCTTTTCGTTATGGGGCCCACATAAAGATGCGTCGTTGTACGAATATTTCTCGACAGGAAGAATATTTCATGACCAAACGAATATTTCCCGAAAAAATGAATATTTTATAACCACTTGCTTATTTAAAATATTTACGCATTTTACCCATAACTTACCACATTAATCAAATCAACCCTTACTATTTCAAAATAATAAATAGAGAAAATTCAATTTCATTTATAAAAAGTTGGGGTGTTACATATTCAACTCCTTCTGTGTGAATATATATTTCAAACTCTTAGAGTCCGTGTATATCTCACACTCCTCCCCGTATAAATAATATCTTCATGTTTTTAATTCAAAAACTACAGCTGCCAATTCTAGATCATAAGTAAGATAAACCTTCTCATAATCCCTTAATTGGCGTGATGCATACGCAATGACCTTGCCATGCTACATGAGCACGCAACCCCGTCAGCTATGCAAAGAATCGAGATACACTACAAAATTTCTCGTATCATCTGATAAAGATAATACAGGTGCCTCACTTAACCCTCCTTTTTTAGTTCCTGAAAACTATTTTTCTCACTTCTCATTCCCAACATACCTATAAATTTGCCACTGACTTGCTCAGCGCCCCTTACAAAAAGTCTGGCTTTCGCACATTAGTCAACCCAAACGACATAACCAGAAACTCGTCATAACCATAACAAGTTCTAAATGTCATCTTAGGTACATCCTCTTTCTTCCTTACTTTATACCGACGATACCCCGTACACAAATCTATCTTAGAAAATACTTTACCCCTTTCAACAGATCAAATAGATCATCGATCCTGGGTAATGGGTATTTATTCTTAACCACTAACCAATTAGTCATATATTTGACTTATGCATTGGTTTACTTAACTTTACTTCTTAGGGTTCGTGTTCTTTCAAGTTAAGTTTATGCGACCTACTTTCATTACCGGCTTACAGCCTCATGACATACGAAGCTGTCTTACTTAATACGTTCATCATCTTTGATAATTTACATTCTTATCGTCTTCTTATTACTTCTCTAGGACTCAGCACATCTCGCTTCTTTGCTAGTAGTCCATATGGTACTCTGAGTGGTTTTCCATAAACAACCAACAAATAAGTTCTCGTCTCATCTACACTGCCATCACAGTTAGTTAGATTGGTTGCCAGTTTCGTATATACCTTCGCTCTCTGAAGGAATTGTTTAGCCCAGCTCCCATATGTCAACCATCAAAGGTTACGATTGTACCACCACCTAAACTTATCTTAACATCCTTCTAGATTGCGTCATGATTAGACAACAAGAAAGTTTCGGTGATTTATTACCGTAAAATACTACCTTGGGTTTTCTTATAAAACCTAAGATTCATACTTTTTCTTAGACAATTTATTAAAGTTCCGTGGTTAATCAACCCATTCATACCGATAATTACTTCAAATTCTCTCAACTTTATCGGTACTTATCTATCGATACTTACTCACTCTCTTATTCATGAAACAATTTCCACGAATATAATCAACAAAAGTTATTTCCTCATTCTCTACCTTAACTTTTAAAGGTATTTATAAGCCTTTCGAAAATGAATGTAATCACTTAGAAAACTCATATGCTATAAGAGAACAAGTAACACTTCAATCAAACAGCACATAAGCATTCATTGTATTGACTGGAATGATACCTGCTACTAAAATCGTTGATGCAACTGCATCTTGGACCGTCATATTAAAAGTACGGCCATAGGTCTACTCGACGATGGTGGTCCAGTAATGGCTAATTTACCACTACTATCACCTTTACTTTTCCTCCGACTCCTTCTTTGGGCAATTTTTTACCATGTGGTCCAATAACCCACATACAAAACAACCATGGTTTTCTTTTTTTTCTTAGGATTAGGACAATTGTGTGACGCCCCCAAAAATAGGTATACATCACCCATCTTGGGTCGTCAGATACATAGTACAGAATACAAATACAACTTACTAATACAGCTGTCGTGTACAATACGACAAAACATAAACTGTGAGTTTGAATACAAATATTATCTTCTAGAGAGTATTCATACTCAAAAGGAGTCCTCATTACATTTATTAACACACTATTACATAGAATAGTGAGGACTACTAACTAATACTATCATTCGAACCATCACTCCGTTCCCCGACTTGCCCCAGCTACGTTCTCATTTCCTGAAGAGAACAGTGAAAGAAAGGGTGAGCTCAACAAGCCCAGTAAGAAATATTATGACTAAGATAATGCAGAATAAATTATCATTAGCCTTCAACAATGTTAAACTGATAAAATATAATAGGCATCAAGTTTAACTGCAGCGGAATAAGCAATCCATTAAAAGAGTCAAGTAGAAAATAAACTCTACTATCTTTTATGATTTAAAAGGTTTTTCAACACTGTGATCGCTGGGACTCAGCTTAATAAAATAATCCACATCATCGAATCACCCCTGCACTACGGCCAAGGATATTCGTGTATTCATTAATGGTCATGATCATGCCAACAACTGTCCATCAATGCACTACGGGCCAATGAGGACTTTTACCACATCATTTGTAACATTACGGTCATGATTATACCGAATAATCCCTGGTCATAATCATACAAAGTCCATCTATGCACTACATGCCACAGATGACTTTCAACATTTTATAAACATGAGGATGATGACAATGATATAAGAATTCAATAAAACAAGTTCAAGAATTAATTTATCCAAGAATAATAACAACGTCCAAATTGTCAACATGATACTGCTTTGTGGAGTAAAATTCAAGAATGCTTAGAAGAATATTTTCATGAAAAGATACTGGATGAAACGCAATTATCAAGGATATTCCACAAATTTCATGGAGTATAGAAGTCAAAACTTAACCAACTGAGTACAATAAAGAATGGAATAACAAAAGAAATCACCATGCATGCGATAGACCGCACAAACAGGTTATTCCAACAGAATAATAAATAATGGAACCAGGTCCGGCGTAAACGCACAGACAGGATATTCCGACAGAATAATAAATAATGGAACCAGGTCCGGCGTAAACGCACAGACAGGATATTCCGACAGAATAATAAATAATGGAACCAGGTCCGGTGTAAAACACACAGACAGGATGTTCCAACAGAATAATAACAAGACGGAACCAGGTCCGGTGTAAAATACACAGACAGGATGTTCCAACAGAATAATAACAAAAACGGAACCAGGTCCGGTGTAAAACACACAGACAGGATGTTCCAACAGAATAATAGAAGAATGTCACCAAGTATAGGGTAGACCGCGTATACAGGTTATTCCAACAGAATAATAAGAAATGGAATAACAACAGTTCTCTTCATGAATAAGAAAGAATAACACCCCTTACCGTTTTAAAGAAGAGCTGAAATAAGGAAGTAGTTAAGTAGCAGAATACTCTTCTTCTCTCTCTCTCTATAGTTTCTCTCTATAGTTTCTCTCTCTAGAGTTCAGTGAATTCGTAAGAAATAATGAAGGAATGAGCTGCTATTTATAGAAAAATAGAATGCATAGTAACTAATCCATGAACGATCCAGATTGATTACTTTAATCTGACGGTCCATATTTAAAGAAAAATCTTTTAAATAAAATATAATATATTCTATTTATAGAATAACTTTAATAAAGTATTCTGTTTTATATAAAAAAATGTTTCTGTTTTATTACGTTAATAATACGAATAAAACAAAACATTATTATCGCTAAATAATTCATATTATTAACTGACAATAATTGAATCAAACTGAGTGACTTCTCACATAAGCATTAATAATCAATACCGTGTGCTACTATGCAACCACACGTATTATTGTACTTTTACTACCGAGTAGTTCAACAGTAACAATGGTAAAACTTCCGCCGTTATTTTTAATACAATATTTTTGTCGTTTTCTCAATCCGACAATAATTTCGTTGTGGGGTCCACTAATGATTGTGTCGTTGTACGAATATTTTCTGTTAAAACGAATATTCCCCGACCAATCGAATATTATATAACAACTTGCGTACTTTACAAAATTTATAAATATTACCCACAACTATAACATTATATCAAATTAACTCCATAATATTCAAAAATGATATTTATAGAAAATTCATCTTTATTTATAAAAGTTGGGGTCTTACAACCTCCCCTTCTTATGAAATTTCGCCCTCGAAATTAGGGTACGTACCTGGTATGTCGAAGAGGTAAGGATACCTTGATTTCATTTCAGATTCTAACTCCCAAGTCATTTCCTCAACATCGTGGTTTCTCCACAAAACTTTGACTTGAGGTATAACCTTGGAGCGTAGAATATGTTCCTTCTTATCCAAGATTTGAACAGGAACTTCTTCATACGTCAAATCCTCCGCTATTTCGTCCGGTTCTAACTCAATAATGTGGTTCGGGTCTTCCACATATTTGCGTAACATGGATATGTGAAAAACGTTATGAACACGAGACATACTTGGCGGTAAAGCGAGTCTATAAGCCACAGTTCCTACTCGATCGAGGATTAAAAATGGACCGATGAATCGAGGATTGAGCTTTCCTCTCTTTCCAAATCTCGTAACTCCTTTCCATGGAGCAACACGTAAGAACACATGATCTCCTACATCAAATTCCACGTCCTTTCGATGAAGATCAGCATAACTCTTTTGTCGATCTTGTGAGGTTTTTATACGTTGTCGGATCGTTTGAATCTTTTCTGTAGTCATACGTACCAACTCCGGTCCCAACAACGTTGCTTCACCCACCTCATCCCAGCATACTGGAGAACGACATTTTCTTCCATACAATGCTTCGAATGGAGCCATGCCAATACTTGCTTGATAACTGTTGTTGTAGGAAAACTCCACCAATGGTAAGAACTTGTCCCAACTTCCCTTGAAGTCAAAGACACAGAGTCTTAATAGATCTTCAAGAGTTTGAATAGTCCTCTCTGATTGTCCGTCCGTCTGAGGATGATATGCTGAACTAAATCGTAAATCCGTGCCCATAGCTTTTTGTAAACTAACCCAAAATCGTGAAGTGAATCTTGGGTCTCGGTCAGAAACTATGGATACTGGCATACCATGCAGTCTTACAATCTCGTTTATGTACATACGAGCAAGACGTTCAAGTGTATAAGTTTCTCGTATCGGTAAGAAATGAGCAGACTTGGTCAATCTATCAACAATGACCCAAATCGCATCAATACCTTGAGAAACCCTAGGAAGACCGGTAACGAAATCCATGGTAATGTGCTCCCACTTCCATTCTGGAATTTCAAGTGGTTGCAATGGACCTTTTGGTACTTGATGCTCCGCTTTGACTCGTTGACAAGTTAGACACCTTGAGATAAACAACGCTATCTCTCTCTTCATATTGCTCCACCAAAATGTATGACGAAGATCATGATACATTTTGGTACTTCCAGGATGGATTGCAAACGGTGTGTTGTGCGCCTCCATCATGATTTCATACTTTAAATCAGGGTTGTTAGGAACACAAAGTCTGGAGTTGACTCGAAGTATTCCTTCTTCATCGATTCTTGCTTCCGGCATAGCACCTTCTTGCACTTTCTTCCTCATACGCATCAGCTCCAGGTCTGTAGCTTGAGCAGCTTTAACTTTATCGATTAAAGTCGGTTCTACTCGTATATTCGCCATCATCACATGGGTCCCTGGAGTCTTTAACTCTATCTCCATCCTTTGCAAATCACACAAAATGGGCCTTTGTGTTGACAATATCGCACTCGTACTTGCATATGATCTTCTACTCAATGCGTCAGCTACCACGTTCGCTTTTCCAGGATGGTATTGAATGGTATGATCATAATCTTTCAACAGTTCAAGCCAACGTCGTTGTCGCATGTTGAGTTCCTTTTGAGTGAAGAAATATTTGAGGCTTTTATGATCCGTAAAGATCTCCACCTTCTCCCCATACAAGTAATGCCTCCAAATTTTAAGTGCAAAGACAACAGCTGCCAACTCTAGATCATGAGTAGGATAATTCCTCTCATATTCCTTGAGTTGTCTTGATGCATAGGCTATGACTTTTCCATGTTGCATGAGAACACATCCCAACCCTTTGCTCGAAGCATCACTGTAGATGACAAATCCCTCCGAGCCAGATGGTATTGTTAGAACAGGTGCTGAAATGAGTCTCCTCTTGAGTTCTTGAAAACTCTGCTCACATTCTTCGCTCCAACCGAACTTTGTATCTTTCCGAGTCAGCTGAGTTAATGGAGTAGCGATTCGAGAAAATCCTTCCACGAATCTCCGATAATAACCAGCTAAACCAAGAAAGCTACGTACTTCGGTCACTGATTTAGGTTGCTCCCAGCTTTGAATAGCTTCAATCTTTGCCGGGTCAACCGATATTCCACGACTTGATACTACGTGCCCAAGGAATGCTACCTCTTCCAGCCAGAACTCGCATTTCTTCAACTTGGCATAAAGTTTGTATTCACGAAGCTTTTGGAGTACCAACCTCAAGTGTTGCTCATGATCTTCACGGCTTTTGGAATAAACAAGGATGTCATCGATAAAGACGACCACAAAGTGATCCAAATATTCCTTGAATACCCTGTTCATCATATCCATGAAGGCAGCAGGAGCATTAGTCAATCCAAAAGACATAACTAAGAATTCATAATGCCCATACCGAGTTCTGAAGGCAGTCTTTGGAATATCCTCAGTTCTAACCTTCAGCTGATGATATCCAGAACGAAGATCGATCTTTGAAAAGAATTGTGCTCCTTGCAACTGGTCAAACAGGTCATCAATACGTGGCAATGGGTACCTATTTTTGATGGTGACATGATTCAACTCCCGATAATCAATACAAAGTCGCATACTCCCATCTTTCTTCTTCACGAACAGAACAGGAGCACCCCAAGGAGAAGTACTAGGACGAATAAAACCAATGTCTAACAATTCCTGCAGTTGGGTCTTTAACTCCTGAAGTTCAATAGGAGCCATTCGATATGGGGCTTTGGAAATGGGTTTTGTACCGGGTTCAAGGTCGATACAAAATTCAATTTCACGCTCTGGGGGTAGGCCAGGAAGTTCTTCGGGAAATACGTCAGGAAATTTATTAACAACAGAAATATCATTCAAAGCTGACGTATTTTTGTTTAGATCTGTGACATGAGCTAAGAAAGCTTGACATCCGTTTTTCAATAAACGAATAGCTTTATGGCTTGAGATGACAGCGATTGATTTTAATGGTTTGGTTGCTTGAATTCGCATAATAGGTCGATTAGGAATATGAAAGCTAACAACCTTACGAAAATAATCAATTTTTGCATGATGAGTAGTTAACCAATCAATCCCTAGAATCACGTCAAATGCAAGTATTTTTAATGAAATAAGATCGACAGGTAATGTGTGGGTACCAACTTGAACCAAACAAGACTTATAAACCGTGGATGTAATGAAGGTTTCTCCCAATGGAGTTTCAACTGCTAAGTCAAAGTCTAATTTCTCCGGAATCAAATTTAATCGATGAGCGCAAGTAGGAGAAATAAAAGAATGGGTAGAACCGGTATCAAATAAAGTATAGACTTCGTTAGAGTTTATGATAAGCTTACCCGTGATGACCTCATTCGGGTTCCTTGCTCTCTGGGAGTTCACAACAAACGCTCTCCCTTGCACAACCGGTTTTGACTTTTCTGGGACGGCCTTTGGTGCCTCCATCCTAGCTGAATTTGTCTTCGGTAAACGACAAAATCGGGCTAAATGACCTTCTCTTCCACAATTATAACATGCTTTGGACGGCATCGCGCAGTTTGGACTGATGTGCCCCTCCCCTCCGCATTTGAAACATATGATAGGTGGTCGTTCTCCTTCCTTAACGACAGGTGCTGGTGCTGACGTCTTTCCATCATTGTTGAATCTCCTCTTCTTGAAATGCCCATTCTTATTGTTTTGGCCCTGATTACCACCGAAGTGGTTACCATTTCTGGCCTGTTGATTCCCTCCACGCTTGTTGTCACCGCTTCGATGACTGCTTTCACTGGTATTATCATTTTGCCGGCTGCTCTCTTTTGGTTGCGTTGTCTCGTTATCGCGCTCCACCAACTGAGCCCTATTTACAACATCTGAATACAAACACAGTTTATGAGAAACAAGATGTTGACGTATCTCCGGCTTCAAACCTCTTAAAAACATCCGCGTCATTCTTTCTTCATTATCCACCAGGTGGGACGCAAACCGGGATAACTCCGCAAATTTTGCCTCGTACTGCGACACGGTCATATTATTCTGCTCCAATTTGATGAACTCCACCTCCTTCATGTGACGAATACTCTCGGGAAAGTATTTGTCGTTAAACAGCTCTTGAAACTTCTCCCAAGACATCTTCAGTGCGGCAGGTTGAGTACGCTTTATTGATTCCCACCAGTAATCTGCCTCTCCTCGCAACATAAAGGCGGCAAAGGGAACCTTTTGCTCCTCGGAGCAACCCAAGACATCAAATATCTTGGTGATCTGCTTTATCCATGTTTCAGCTACAAGTGGTTTGGGTTCTCCCTTAAACTCCGGTGGTCCCAGCTCCTTAAACTGTTTAGCGGTGACCGCCTGAGAGTTTCCAGTATTTCCACCTACGTTGTGGACAGGAGCCGCTTTCACCTGTTGTTGCATGAATTGCATAAAACCTCTGAACATTCCATCATTCATCATCTGGTCAGTGTTGTTGTTTGCATGAGGATTGTCACCTTCCTGATGCACATTATCCTGATTATTGATATGTGGTGAATCAATAATCGCCTGTGCTCCATTGCTATTCTCAACATTCTCAGATGCCATTTTCAGATACTGCCACAAAATAAAAGTTAATTGATATGTCATATATTATCCTTATATTATGACCGACCAATTAAATACCATGCAAATAAACTTAGGTAGGTCATACTAGCGAAGGAATTCCCCGTCTCTCCCCTCCTAGTTCTATTCTCACATCTTAGCCAGGGATCATATCCCTAAGCTCTGATACCAACTGTGACGCCCCAAAAATAGGTATACATCACCCATCTTGGGTCGTCAGATACATAGTACAGAATACAAATACAACTTACTAATACAACTGTCGTGTACAATACGACAAAACATAAACTGTGAGTTTGAATACAAATATTATCTTCTAGAGAGTATTCATACTCAAAAGGAGTCCTCATTACATTTATTAACACACTATTACATAGAATAGTGAGGACTACTAACTAATACTATCATTCGAACCATCACTCCGTTCCCCGACTTGCCCCAGCTACGTTCTCATTTCCTGAAGAGAACAGTGAAAGAAAGGGTGAGCTCAACTAGCCCAGTAAGAAATATTATGACTAAGATAATGCAGAATAAATTATCATTAGCCTTCAACAATGTTAAACTGATAAAATATAATAGACATCAAGTTTAACTGCAGCGGAACAAGCAATCCATTAAAAGAGTCAAGTAGAAAATAAACTCTACTATCTTTTATGATTTAAAAGGTTTTTCAACACTGTGATCGCTGGGACTCAGCTTAATAAAATAATCCACATCATCGAATCACCCCTGCACTACGGCCAAGGATATTCGTGTATTCATTAATGGTCATGATCATGCCAACAACTGTCCATCAATGCACTACGGGCCAATGAGGACTTTTACCACATCATTTGTAACATTACGGTCATGATTATACCGAATAATCCCTGGTCATAATCATACCAAGTCCATCTATGCACTACATGCCACAGATGACTTTCAACATTTTATAAACATGAGGATGATGACAATGATATAAGAATTCAATAAAACAAGTTCAAGAATTAATTTATCCAAGAATTAACAACGTCCAAATTGTCAACATGATACTGCTTTGTGGAGTAAAATTCAAGAATGCTTAGAAGAATATTTTCATGAAAAGATACTGGATGAAACGCAATTATCAAGGATATTCCACAAATTTCATGGAGTATAGAAGTCAAAACTTAACCAACTGAGTACAATAAAGAATGGAATAACAAAAGAAATCACCATGCATGCGATAGACCGCACAGACAGGTTATTCCAACAGAATAATAAATAATGGAACCAGGTCCGGCGTAAACGCACAGACAGGATATTCCGACAGAATAATAAATAATGGAACCAGGTCCGGCGTAAACGCACAGACAGGATATTCCGACAGAATAATAAATAATGGAACCAGGTCCGGTGTAAAACACACAGACAGGATGTTCCAACAGAATAATAACAAGACGGAACCAGGTCCGGTGTAAAACACACAGACAGGATGTTCCAACAGAATAATAATAAAAACGGAACCAGGTCCGGTGTAAAACACACAGACATGATGTTCCAACAGAATAATAGAAGAATGTCACCAAGTATAGGGTAGACCGCGTATACAGGTTATTCCAACAGAATAATAAGAAATGGAATAACAACAGTTCTCTTCATGAATAAGAAAGAATAACACCCCTTACCGTTTTAAAGAAGAGCTGAAATAAGGAAGTAGTTAAGTAGCAGAATACTCTTCTTCTCTCTCTCTATAGCTCTCTCTAGAGTTCAGTGAATTCGTAAGAAATAATGAAGGAATGAGCTGCTATTTATAGAAAAATAGAATGCATAGTAACTAATCCGTGAACGGTCCAGATTGATTACTTTAATCTGACGGTCCATATTTAAAAAAAAATCTTTTAAATAAAATATAATATATTCTATTTATAGAATAACTTTAATAAAGTATTTTGTTCTATATAAAAAGATGTTTCTGTTTTATTACGTTAATAATACGAATAAAACAAAACGTCATTATCGCTAAATAATTCATATTATTAACTGACAATAATTGAATCAAACTGAATGACTTCTCACATAAGCATTAATAATCAATACCGTGTGCTACTATGCAACCACACGTATTACTGTACTTTTACTACCGAGTAGTTCAACAGTAACAATGGTAAAACTTTCGCCGTTATTTTTAATAAAATATTTTTGTCGTTTTCTCAATCCGACAATAATTCTGTTGTGGGGTCCACCAATGATTGTGTCGTTGTACGAATATTCCCTGTTAAAACGAATATTCCCCGACTAATCGAATATTATATAACAACTTGCGTACTTTGTAAAATTTATAAATATTACCCACAACTATAACATTATATCAAATTAACTCCATAATATTCAAAAATGATATTTATAGAAAATTCATCTTTATTTATAAAAGTTGGGGTCTTACACATACTACTTTTATTATCATCTTTAGAAAACATAAGAAAAATAGCATCATTGCTATTTACATTACTTTCCTGAACAACTAAAGTTTCAGGATAACATCATAATCATATGTCATATATTATCCTTATATTATGATTTAAAAGGTTTTTCAACACTGTGATCGCTGGGACTCAGCTTAATAAAATAATCCACATCATCGAATCACCCCTGCACTACGGCCAAGGATATTCGTGTATTCATTAATGGTCATGATCATGCCAACAACTGTCCATCAATGCACTACAGGCCAATGAGGACTTTTACCACATCATTTGTAACATTACGGTCATGATTATACCGAATAATCCCTGGTCATAATCATACAAAGTCCATCTATGCACTACATGCCACAGATGACTTTCAACATTTTATAAACATGAGGATGATGACAATGATATAAGAATTCAATAAAACAAGTTCAAGAATTAATTTATCCAAGAATTAATAACGTCCAAATTGTCAACATGATACTGCTTTGTGGAGTAAAATTCAAGAATGCTTAGAAGAATATTTTCATGAAAAGATACTGGATGAAACGCAATTATCAAGGATATTCCACAAATTTCATGGAGTATAGAAGTCAAAACTTAACCAACTGAGTACAATAAAGAATGGAATAACAAAAAAAATCACCATGCATGCGATAGACCGCACAAACAGGTTATTCCAACAGAATAATAAATAATGGAACCAGGTCCGGCGTAAACGCACAGACAGGATATTCTGACAGAATAATAAATAATGGAACCAGGTCCGGCGTAAACGCACAGACAGGATATTCTGACAGAATAATAAATAATGGAACCAGGTCCGGTGTAAAACACACAGACAGGATGTTCCAATAGAATAATAACAAGACGGAACCAGGTCCGGTGTAAAACACACAGACAGGATGTTCCAACAGAATAATAACAAAAACGGAACCAGGTCCGGTGCAAAACACACAGACAGGATGTTCCAACAGAATAATAGAAGAATGTCACCAAGTATAGGGTAGACCGCGTATACAGGTTATTCCAACAGAATAATAAGAAATGGAATAAGTTCTCTTCATGAATAAGAAAGAATAACACCCCTTACCGTTTTAAAGAAGAGCTGAAATAAGGAAGTAGTTAAGTAGCAGAATACTCTTCTTCTCTCTCTCTATAGTTTCTCTCTATAGTTTCTCTCTCTAGAGTTCAGTGAATTCATAAGAAATAATGAAGGAATGAGCTGCTATTTATAGAAAAATAGAATGCATAGTAACTAATCCATGAACGGTCCAGATTGATTACTTTAATCTGACGGTCCATATTTAAAGAAAAATCTTTTAAATAAAATATAATATATTCTATTTATAGAATAACTTTAATAAAGTATTCTATTTTATATAAAAAAATGTTTCTGTTTTATTACGTTAATAATACGAATAAAACAAAACGTCATTATCGCTAAATAATTCATATTATTAACTGACAATAATTGAATCAAACTGAGTGACTTCTCACATAAGCATTAATAATCAATACCGTGTGCTACTATGCAACCACACGTATTACTGTACTTTTACTACCGAGTAGTTCAACAGTAACAATGGTAAAACTTCCGCCGTTATTTTTAATAAAATATTTTTGTCGTTTTCTCAATCCGACAATAATTCCGTTGTGGGGTCCACCAATGATTGTTTCATTGTACGAATATTTTTTGTTAAAACGAATATTCCCCGACCAATCGAATATTATATAACAACTTGCGTACTTTGCAAAATTTATAAATATTACCCACAACTATAACATTATATCAAATTAACTCCATAATATTCAAAAATGATATTTATAAAAAATTCATCTTTATTTATAAAAGTTGGGGTCTTACAAATTGGGTGATATATGACCCTCTTGTCCACAGTTATAACAAACCAACTTTCCCTTCAGATAGACTCCTAGATAAGTCTTTCCACATGTCTTACATGCTTGAATCCTACTCTTAGGATCCCCTTGTCCTACTCTAGTACTTTCGGAGTTAAAATTCTTTCTTTTTTTGGCATTATGCCACTACCACTGGCACTCTCTGCCTTGACTCCTCCCTCTCCCTTGCTCTTATTCTTTCTCTCTTTGTGGTATTGAGTCAACACCTCACTACCACCTTTTGCTATAATCGCCTTATCCAGAATGGTCCCATTGGAAGCACTCTGAAACACAGAAATCCTACTCTAGAGCCAAGGTTTTAGGCCCTGTTCAAACCTACGAGCCTTCCTCTCCTCAGTGTCCACTTGGTGTGGAGCAAACCTTGCTAATTCATTGAATTTGGCCGTGTACTGGGGAACCGTCATGTCCCCTTACTTAAGTCCTAAGAACTTAATCTCCATCCTCCCCTGCATACTTGTAGGGAAATAATTCTCGAAGAAAACCTTCTTGAATTATTCCCACGTTATCGTATCTGTTCTAACCCTACCCTCGTGAGCCTCCCACCAAAAGTTGGCTTCTCCCTTCATCATATAGGTCGCAAAAGAAGTCTTTTGTGCCTCAGCTATGTTTGTTATAACAAATACCTTCTCTATTTCTTTTACCCGCGTCTGGGCCTCTAATGGGTCCGTTGTTCCTTTGAACTCCGGCGGACCTACGCTTTTAAATTCTTTAAAGGTAGTCGTTCTGGATACCCTAGGTCTCGCGGGTACTCTACCCCCGATTTGGTTAAATGCAGTAATTAATAAATTAACGAACTCTTGCATAGGGTTGTTTTGACCCCCCCCCCTTGCTTATCATTACGTGATTCCGCTTCCTGATTATGTTGTCTTCTCCTGGGCGACATTTTCCGATAAATAAAATTTCATTATTGTCTATTTACTTACTTTATTATTATTCGCCACATAACAACTCATATCATAACAAAGCATATTAAATGAAAACTTCATTATATTCATATGCTTCTTCATAGTTTGAAACTATTTACAATTTACATTCATAGCCAAAAGCTATTACATTTCTATCCCGCAATTGAACTTCACAAGAGTTGGGATTTACAAAAAGACTACCCTTTTAAATAAAAGAGGATTTTACGTCACTACACATTTATAACTCTAAACTTCTAATAATGCATAATAGCGTCCTCATATTTCTCATTCACAATCATCACTACAATATCCCGACTAATAGAATGTCGAGTCTGTCCCGACTCAATGGAATAACAAGCAACTTTCATCTTGAAATTCTCATGAGTACTCTGATGGATATAAGATATCCGTGCTATCTTCTGGTCTTTCTCAACCAGTCTCCTATGAAGCTCATCAGCCTCTTCCTTATAGTCCCTAGCCTACTCTGTCATAAGCACCTGTTTATCATGTTCTGACTCAAAATCTGCTTCTGCAGACATCTTAGCTTCATGGAGATAACTAATCTCTTCACTCTGATTCTGCACAACTGTACTCAGTTGCACATTCCTATCAAGCACTGCCAGATACAATGCTCTTATTGCATCTGGAGGTGATGACTCTTGTGTAGGTACCACCGTATCAACCGATGTTACCTCTATTTCTCCATCCACATCAATCATCATACTAAGGTATGACGCTATATCCATATCTCCCTTGAAGTAGTCCTCCTCAGAAAGGTACTCCTCTGGCTCTGACTCTTCTAGAATTACTAATGGTACCTCCGCCACTGGCATGGGTACAGGATCTACTCTATTCACTAACTCTTCACTCATCACATGTATATCTCTATACATCAAGCTATCAATCGACATCCTACAATAACACATAACATGTTGATTAGTACATAACACACAATAGTATAAGCACAAATCACATTTAATTTATTTAGGGTTAATTTCTATCTTTTCAATCTTTCGGTACTGAGTTTCCTCAATACCTTATTAACTCATTCGACTCAAGTTTACTTCCTTCAGACCTTTCCTTTCTTAACGAGAATATTAGCCTAAGGTTCTTCCCTCCTTAAGTTTTATAACCTAATACTTTGATACCAATCTGTGATGCCCCCAAATCCGGGTATCTTCCAACCCGACATATGGTGCTACACGGTGCTACATTTCACACATACATTCAATTGAAAATCCTCAAGAAAATGAATATGTCTTATATATATTCTAAAACAATATTACCATTCCCCAGGTTCTTTATAACCATTACATTTGTTCTTGTCATAATATCAAGTATTATCATTACAAACATATACTATTACATAGGTAATCCACAAGTTCGCCTTAGCCTTCCCTTTATCCTTGCCGGATCCTTCAGTCCGTTCGGTCTTAGCTGCATTCATATGGTTCAAGCAAGAGTGAGCATAACAAGCTCAGCAAGTACATCAATTTCATTTAAACAACATGCTTAAAACATAGGAATCATATATCTTCAATAACTGGATAATAGTTACGAAGTACTATCGATAATTCAACAAAACACTTCTTTTCCTTCAAAACGTTTTACAATGACAATATTCAGTAAAACATCAATTTTGGTCCAAGACCATGAGCATTTCATAATTTCTTTGAAAAGGACATCCCGGCACTAAGTTCGTAAGTCCAGCATAGCTTACGAGCACTTCTCGATGATCAGCCTATAGTACTCTATGTTGATTAACACTACATCCTATTAAACATATGTATATTTAAGTTTTGACAACCTCACGTGCCCATCGAATAATCGATGTAAAATACATTTGTTTATTCATACTCAGGCATACCTTGAATCCGTACCAAATAATTGGCGTAGGATAGCGTTATCAATTCTATATTGAAAGACTTATAAAGAAATTAATCGATCTTTTAAGAATAGTCTAGCCAAGTTAAAACCGGGATCGACCCTATCTTTAAAACCTTTCATGCATCTCATAACATGAATCATTGAAAACCTGGCTAACATGAAGGTTAGACAAGCGTTTAGAAAAACTTTCCTTCAGTGTCTGCTACAGTAAAATTACTTTTCCTTTGAGTCTTTTCGGTCTCTGCAATACATAACCACATAATATAACACATTAGGTCATGAATGAACATACATGGTTCCTAATAATCTTACCCTTCTTCTTAATCTAATCATGTATTAGATTTATTATTATTGGTTCCGGCTTGCCTTTTATACTTTACATCATTCTTACCAACTTCTTTCTCTTCTATGTCTTAAATGAATTTACTTCATTAATACAACTCGTTTCGAGTTAATCATCCATCCTTGCGGCTTACTATCGTTCTTATGTTATTAATCGAAATTCGATTGTCATTGGTTAAGTACACTTATTGCATACCGTTCACGTTCACGTAATATTCAACAACTTTTAGTTGTAACTCTCAACGTTATTGTTATAATCGAAGATACTACTTTAAGTTAATTAATTCATCATCAATTAACTATCGTTCATTTCGTATACTTAATCATACTTATTTCTTTAACAAAACTTGTTTCGAGTATTTATCTGCCCTTACGGCTTATTATCGTTCATCGTTTTATTATCAATAACTTACGTTCAATTAATCTTTCCTTCAACCTTTAGTCGTAAATCTTAAGGTCTTTAACACCTTAATTGATGTTATTTTAGGTTTATCATGGATATAATTTACCAGCTTTCTCTTTATCTTCAAAAACATTTCTCTCTATGCTTTATTTAGTGCTGGCGCTGCGGCACTAGCTTTTGCTCTACAACTCGCGGTACGGCGCGGGCTTCTTGTTCCTAAAATTCGGTCACGGCGCTGCAGCGCCATCACCTTCTTTATTAGCCGCGCTGAGGCACCAACTAATAGTGCACTATGGTTCCGGCCTCGCGCTGCGGCATGGGCCTTGCTGCATTGAGCCATGCTGCGGTGCGGACTCTGTGCCTCAGAAAATTTTGACAGATTTTTTTGACTTTGTGAGATTCCCGGGCTCGTAACTTCTTCGTTATAAGTCCGAATTGGCTCGTTCAAGAGCCTATGGTTCACAAATCACATACTCTACGTGTTCATGCAAGAATTTTATCTATTTAACTTCATTAACTAAAAATTTACCTATTAGTCCATTTTTAACAAAAATAATAAACGTTCGTGAACGTTCAACGCTAGTTTCTTTGTTCTAAGTCAGAATTCGGTCATTTTTGAGTTCGCAACTCTATAATTTCAAATAAGACTTGTTTCCATCAAAAACCAACGTTTCCAAGTTCAATATCAAAATCTGACCTCTAATCCGAGAATTTTACGAATTCGACGATTATCGTCTAATCGTGAGAATTCCGGTATAACTTTGTTACTTATGATTTCTTCTTCGTTTCAAATGGATTGTATCCATCATACTAACATCTTAACATACGTATATCATTAACTTATATTCATTATAAGTTCTTGCTTGTTCTTTGTGAGTTTGTAACTTATAAAAGTATAAAATAATTATGATTTCTTTTCTCATGACTTAGGATAGATTAAGTCTTTTAACCATCCTTCTCACATCTCCTTATCATGCTATCTTATTAAGGTAAACATATGAGAAGTTCATATAGGTTCCTCATGAGTTCCTAACTTATTTAGGTTTGATTTACCTATTCATGACTTATACGGCTTAAGTCCATTGAGTTATTCATTCTCTTCATTTCTTAGCATACAAATCCTAACACTACTCACTTCTCCAACAAATTAAGAGAAAGAGCATCATGGTTCAAGATTGCTTACCCTTAATGTTCACTTGATTAAGCCTTAATCTTCTTCTTGCTTCTTGAATTAACAAAGGCTAACTTTATAGCTTTTCTAGCTTTTTCTCTCAAGCAAATAAGCACTTAACTTGTTAGATGAAATACAACAACCCACAAATGAGCCATCTCTCCTTATATTTATAGGAAATACTAAATGAGGGCTTAATGGTGATTAAGTCATCCACCTTCTTACTATTCATTACCTAGCTCTTAAGTTAACTTGGCCACCATACTCTTTGCTTGGCCATCACAACATTTATCCAATACTTGGGCACCACATTTACTTAACCATTAAGTATTCTTGTTAATCACATAGCTTATCCTTTACTTGCTCACCACATTATTTACTTGGTCATTACTTAACTTAGCCATTAAGCTTACTTGATTACCACACTTACTTAGCCACTAAGCTTACTTGCTCCCTACTTTGGATCATCCATGGTTTGCCCCATGGTTCATACTTACCCATTGGATACTTACTAGTTTGGGCTTAAGGTTTAATTAACCTATCTTAAACATTGGGCTTACAATTAAATAAACACTTGGGCTTGTTCATTAATTCACAATGGTCTTAACCATTTCTATACTTGGGCTTAACCATTCCTAACAAATCCTACAAGTCCAATACATTTGGCTTAAAGCCTTATAACATATAATTTACGTATTAATCTCGTATTCCACTCGTATACTTATTTATATACGACATATCCTCATTCATACGTACTCGTATAATATCTCATATTATACTGGTATTCATTACCTCGTATAATACCTACGTATTATACGATCATCGCTTTAATTTATTATACACATTTAAATGCCTTCTCGAAAATCACTTTTCCTAACCGTTAAGTTTTAAGTTCGCAGGAGAAAAACTGCGTTTGCCATAACTGAATTATTATTGGATATTCCATCTTACCTCGATATTCTATCGTTACGTATTTCTTGAAAGTTCAAAAATAATTCCCGAGCAGAAATGCGTGGATAGTGTTTTTCAGAAAATTTCTCGAAAAGCTTTTATTTTCGTCTTGAAAATTCAAACACTTTAATTCTATCACATAGCCAAAATACTACGATGTTCTGACATATCTAGGTCATAGAACGACCTTCAATTAGCTTACTCCCATAAATAATCAATTAAATTCATTTAATCCACATAATCAAATAAAAATTTAATTCTCATAAAAATTCGATTTTTCTGGGGCGTTACAACAGTTCGATAAGGACTTGTCCTATGAGGAAATTCCTATCCAGATAGTTGACAGGAAAAAATAAGTACTAAGGAATAAAGTAATACCTTCCGTGAAGGGGATATGGAGGAACTACAATGCTGAAGAAGCTACGTGAGAACTCGAAGATAAAATGATGAAAGATTATCTTGAATTATTTATTTAATTGTGTCTTCGATTCTAGGGACAAAATCCTTGTAAGAAGGGAAGAATGTGACGAATGATTTGTTTGAGTTGTGATTCTGATTTGTTTGAGTTGTGATTCTAGGGACAGAATCCTTGTAAGGAGGGAAGGATGTAACAATCCATAATTTTAAATTATAATTCTAAATATTTATTATATTATATAAATATTTTAATTGATGTGTTTATTGTTGAATAAATATTTATTTAATTTGATTTGATTTTATTATTTATTTGTTAAATAAATAATTTATGAGTTAAGGAAATTAATTATTATGAGATAATATTCTAATTTAATTTAATAATTAAATTAGAGAGTTGATAGGGATTAAATGAATTATTATAATATTTTTAATTTAATTTGGTAATTAAAGTGATGTATTAATTTATTAAATGAAAATTATAATTTTGTAGTAATATGATTAAGTGACAAATGGATTTAATAAGTTGTTATTGGCTTTAGTTTAATTAAATTTGAATATGGAAATTTAATTAAATGAAGTGTGACCATAAACTATACTATAAATGAGTTATTAAAATAAATTAAAGGAGTTTAATTCAGTTTTGCCAAACAAGGCTTAATGAATGTTAAGTCTTTAATTTAAATAGGTTTTACCAAACAAAGCATAAGGATTTTAAGTTATTAATTTTTAAAGTGGTTTAGCCAAACAAGCCTTATGGCTTTTGATTTTCAAAAAGATATAACTGACATCAGTTACATATATATATATATATATATATATATATATATATATATATATATATATATATATATATATTAATACGTATTATATTATACGTTATATTTTCTAAGTTATGTAAGTTAGAAAAGAGAGAAAGAACAGAGAAGAAGAGAAAGAAGAGAAAAGAGAGAAGACAGAAAGAAAGAAAATAGAGAAGGAAGAAGAGAAAATTCTCTATGAGTTAAGAATTTAGAAGAAGTGGTAGTTGTAATCATCTTCTAGCAAAGGTATAATCCTATTTTTTTTATTTCTAGTTTTCTTCTAAAGTTCTAGTTTTCTATTATATGAAAAGTTCTCTATAAAAGTTATATGGGTTATTAATTGTGATTATATAATTTGTATATATAATAATTGTTGATAAACTGTTTTATATGTTAGTATAAGATTTAGAGTAGATTACTTTATGTAAATATGATATATATGGAGAAAGTTATTTAATAGTGAAATATATATGAATATTGTGACGCCCCCAAAATAGGTATACATCACATATTCTGAGTCGTCAAATATATGGTACAAAATACAAATAAAACTTAATTATACAACTGTCGTGTAAAATACGACAAAACATAAGTTGTGAGTTTTAATACAACACTTTCTTCTAAACAGTAATCAAACTCAAAATAAGTCCTCAATACATTTATTTTCACACTATTTCATAGAATAGTGAGGACTACTAATGCTATCATCTGAACCGTCACTCCGTTCCCCGACTAGTCCCCGCTACGTTCTCATTTCCTGAAGAGAACAATGAAAGCAAAAGGGTGAGCTCAACTAGCCAGTAAGAAATATTATGACTAAGATAATGCAGAATAAATTATCGTTAGCCTTCAACAGTGTTAAACTGATAAAATATAACAAACATTAAGTTTAACTGTAGCGGAGCAAGCTATCCATTAAAAGAGTCAAGTAGAGAATAAAATCTACTATCTTTTATGATTTTAAATTTTTTTTATTACTTTTATCGCTGAGACTCAGCTTAATAAATAATTCACATCATCCCTGCACTACGGCCAAAGACATTCATTAGTATCACAACCACAAATTATCCATGCACTACGGGCCAAGGATATTCGTGTATTCATCATTGGTCATGATCATGCCAACAACTATCCATCAATGCACTACGGCCAATGAGGACTTTTAGCACATCATTTGTAACATTACGGTCATGATTATACCGAATAATCTCTGGTCATAATCATACCAAATCCATCTATGCACTACAGGCCATAGATGACTTTCAACATATTATAAACATGAGGATGATGACAATGATATAAGAATTTAATAAAATAAGTTCAAGAATTAATTTATCCATGAACCCATAACGTCCAAACTGTCAACATGATACTGCTTTGTGGAGTAAAATTCAAGAATGCTCAGAAGAATATTTTCATGAAAATATACTGGATGAAGCGCAAATATCAAGGATAGTCCACTAATTTCATGGAGTATAAAAGCCAAAACTTTAACCAACTGAGTATAATAAAGAATGGAATAACAAAAGAAATCACCAAGCATGCGATAGACCGCACAGACAGGTTATTCCAACAGAAAAATAAATAATGGAACCAGGTCCGGTGTAAACGCACAGACATGATATTCTGACAGAATAATAAATAATGGAACCAGGTCGGCGTAAATGCACAGACAGGATATTCCGACAGAATAATAAATAATAGAACCAGGTCCGGTGTAAACGCACAGACAGGATATTTCGACAGAATAATAAAGAACGGAATATTAGAAGAATTTCACCATGTATGAGGTGCTTCGCATGAACATGTTATTCCAACAGAATAATAAGGAATGGAATAACAGAAGTTCTCTTCATGAATACGAAAGAAATAATACCCCTTACCGTAAAAGAAGAGTATTCCGACTGGTAGGGCGAGGATATTCTTGAAGAAAACTTGCACTACGCTCAAAGCTTCTTAAAACTCTAAAGAAATACGCTCAAGATTATAGAAGAATTCTCTGAACTTCTGGTGTGGTTTTCAATTCTAATTAAGCATCCTATTTATAGGAAAATAGAAAGGATACTATGTTGCACTATGCAATAAAATATAATATATTATATTTATAATCAAATAAAATAAAACTTTATAAAAAGTATTCTGTTTTATATAAAAAGTTTTTACTATGCAAGTACTATACAAATACTATGCATAATAAAATATAATATATTCTATTTAAAATCTAATAAAACAAATAACTTTATAAAAGTATTCTATTTTATATAAAAAGATTTTACTATGCAAAATACTATGCATAATAGAATATAATATATTCTATTTATAGTCTAATAAAACAGATAACTTTATAAAAGTATTCTGTTTTATATAAAAAAAATTCTGTTTTATTACATTAATAATACTAATAAAATAAAATTTATATATATATATATATATATATATATATATATATATTATATATATATATATAACCTTCGTGACTTCATAAAAAGACACCTCAACATAATTAACAACATTTATCATCATTATTATAATTCACAATATTAATCGACCAGGTCGTTCCTAGGAAAGAGGGGGCTTTCCAATAAAGATTTCTCCCTATTGGCGCGCAATTAGGTGACCAAACCTCTCCTTGGCAGAACTTCTAGACATCATTAATATTGCAAATAATAATATTAATAACTTTGTCGCCTCAATTATTGATTATAAAATATTGACAATAATTGAATCAAATAACGTGAGATACTATGCAGCAATTACTGTAACAATAATTGAATAAAATTGAGTGACTTCTTACGTAAGCGTCAATAATCAATACCTTGTGCTATTATGCCACCACGCGTATTACTGTACTTTTAACATCGGGTGTTTCAATAGTTAACGGTAAAACTTTCGCCGCTATTTTCATAAAATATTTTTATCATTTTCTCAATCCGACAATAATTCTGTTGTGGGGTCCACCAATGATTATGCCGTCGTACGAATATTTCCTATTAAAACGAATATTCCCCGACCAATCGAATATTATACAACAACTTGCGTACTTTACAAAATTTAGAAATATTACCCACAACTATAACATTATATCTAATTTATTCCATAATATTTAAAATTGATATTTATAGAAAACTCAACTTTATAAAAAAATTGGGGTCTTACAAATATGGCTTATTTTGAAAGTCAAAATTGATGTTTAATTCATAGTTTAACATATAAATTGGCTATTGATTGTGAAAGTACATGAAGAAAAGAAAACAAAGTAATTGAAACTAACTGTTTTGGTTGTAAAACGAATTCACAGTGAGGAATTTCGCTATGAATGTCAAAAGAAGAAGAAATAATTAAAATATTGAAATTAAAAGTTTTAATTTTGATGTTTATGTTGTTTATGTGGTTAGAAACGTGTTAGAAACATTAGTTTATGTTTCTGTAAACATATTACAACTTGGGTAAGTTGGTATGGTTGTTAGAAAGGAGTTTTTAGGCCTAACTTGGCTTTCTGCAGTGTTCATTCGCGAACTGCAGAAGGTACCCTCGCCCCAGCGGACTTTTATAAAGTAAAGCCCCCGCCCCCGCGGGGGGGTGGTCTGACTTACATATGTTGAGAAAATCTGACCGGATATATTTTACTAAAATGGACATAACATTTTCATACAAACTCCGATTGATGTGATTCAAGATGATCCAAAACGAGGACGAATAGACCTATAACTTTTATTATTTAAGTTTTTCAATTTGATTTCGTTATTAGGGGTCAGAATGGCCATCTTTAGGACTATTGTGCAATTGGAGGCAATCGGAGGGCGTCAGGATGCACGAATTCAAGTGCAGTCCTTTGTGTGTTAGTATAACCTAATCTAAAGAGAATGATAACATGTTGGACATGTAATAGGATGTTGTATCAAGTTACTAATGTGTATATGGTGCAATGACATGATAATTTAATTAGTTGTAATAGAGCTAAAATGTGATGCTCATGAAAAGATGTTATGTTGTTTAAACTTAAACTTAGTTAGTGAGCTATAATAAAAGTGGAAAATAAACTCATTAAGCTAATATTAGTGTAACTAATGAGTATTGTCAATACATATGGTATGTGTAGGATTTGTGTTGAACGTGAGTAGTGATTGTTTAACCTACGTACAAGGCAAGTTCTCTAACTCTACTTTTACGATTGTGCAAGTGCTTAAACCTTATTGATACATTGAGCAAGTTCTTAACCGTTCTTATATATATTTGTTCTAAATTGATTATGTTCACGCAAACTCTTCAACCTAACTCTTACTTTGAGAAGGGTTCCTTACTTTATTTTGTTTCTTATTACGCAAGTTCCTAAATTTTGCTATTCTTATGTTAAGCAAGTTTTATTCCTTAACTTGTTATTAATTATGCACGTTAATTAACTCACTTCTTTTATTGAGTAAGATTATAGCCTTAGCTTATTGTTGTTCAATCAAGGTGGTTATAATATTCAATGTCTACGCTTTCTAGTTCATTTCTAAAACATGGTTGCGATGTATAATGTTGATTTCTCTTATGACTCATGATTATTCCATAACATATTGTTATCACACTTTTGATTCAATTAATCCTTAGTTGATGTTCGTTGAACTCTAAATTGCCCTTGAAGTTTATCCAAACCAAACTTACTTTGGTGCGGACTTGTATTCTAAAGCTGAGAAGAACAACCCTATTATAGGGTATTATTACGCGAAGCGTTTAGATATTTGTGCACAATACATTATAGGAAGGGTTGATCCCCCTAAGTACGAGAAGTCCCTATAGTCTTATGACTGTTTAGGTTTAAGTTGAAAGAATACTTATAACTTTAGACATAGTTCGTGGTCTTGTGACCCTCATATACATATATTTCAAATTCTGTTCCTAATTATCATTGATAGAGAATATTATTCAGTTCTATTGAGCCTATTCATTGGCAGTTGTTATGATACTTTTATTCATTATCACTTCAAGTGAGCATTTGTTTGCTCACTCTTGCATATATAACTATTACAATTAAAGTTGAGAAGGTCGATGAACCTACCACCAGTAAAGGAAAAGGAAAGATGAACATGTATTGAAGACTTGTAAATTCGTTAATTTCTATATTGTCAGACTTTGTTTTAATTGTTGAGATGTAATTATTTAATTTTCCGCACTTAATATTTTTATTTAAAGGTTAGACAACCTGGGAGATTTTTTTGAACTTATTGATGTAATCCTTTAATAGGAAGGTTTATTGTTAAATTTTATTATATTTGGATAGTTAAAAATAAATGTTAAGACAGTGAACATCAAATCTTGTGGGAATGAAGTACCCAGATTTGGGGGTGTCACAATTACCAACTCTCTAATTTAATTATTAAATTAAATTAGAATATTACCATTATATAATATAATGATTAGTTAAAAATTCATTTATTTTAATTAACTCATTAAATTAAAACTTCAAACCACAAAATTACCAAACATCAATTTAATTAATATATTACATTTAATTAAGTTAGTCTATAACAATTTATGAATTATTTATTTAATTAATAAATCAATCAATCAATTAAATATCTATTTAACCAATAAGCACATTAATAAAAATATGTATTTAATTTAATAAATATTTTCAATTACATATAAAAATTCTCGATCGTTACATCCTTCCGTCCTTAGAAGGATTTTATCCCTAGAATCACAACTCAATCAATTCATTCGTCACATTCTTCCCTCCTTATAAGGATTCTGTCCCCAGAATCGAAGACATAGATTAAACAAATAACTCAGGATTGCTTTTCATCATCTTGTCTTCAATTTCCCACGTTGCTTCTTCAGCATTGTTGTTCCTCCATATCACCTTAACAAAATGTATCACTTTATTCCTGAGAACTTGTTCTTTCCTGTCAACTATCTGGATAGGAATTTTTTCGTAGGACAAATCTTTTTCAACCTGTAATGGTTCATACTCGATCACATGCTTGTAGTCAGGTTTGTACAGTCCTAACACCAAAATATGAAAAACATTGTGAATGTGCTCTAATTCTTGAGGTAAAGCTACCTCATATGCCATTTCACCAACTCTTTGAAGCACCTCAAAGGGTCCAATAAATCTCGGACTTAATTTTTCTTTCTTACCAAATTGAATCTTCCATTTCCTGGGAAACTCTTTAGAAAAACAAAATTTTTGATATTAAATTCCCGATTCTGTCGATTTTGATCGGCATACTTCTTTTGTCTATCTTATGTAGCTACCAATCTTGCCCTGATGACTTTGACAACTTCGGCAATCTGATGTACCAGTTCTGGCCCTAATAATTGACTTTTACTAACTTCATCCTAACAGAGTGGACTTCAACACTTCCTACCATACAACGCTTCGTAAAGCGGCATACCAATACTCGCGTGGTGACTGTTATTGTAGGCGAATTCAGCTAACGGTAAATGATCATCCCAATTTTCTTTGAAATCCACAATGCATGCTCTTAGCATATCTTCTAATGTCTGGATTATTCGTTCGCTTTGGCCGTCCATTTGAGGATGGTATGTTGTACTCATTCTCAACTATGTTTCCATGCATTCTTGTAGTCTCTTCCAGAAGTTCGATGTGAATCGCGAATCTCTGTCTGATACAATTGATAATGGAGGACCATGTCTCGAAACGATCTCCTTGACATACAACTTTTCCAATTAATCTAGATTGAATCTAATCTTTATTGGCAAAAAGTGTGCTGATTTCATCAGTCTATCCACAATCACCCAAATTGCATCATACCCTTTTTGAGTAGTCGGAAGACATACTACAAAATCCATCGTGATATGTTCCCACTTCTATTTTGGTATTTCCAACGGTTGTAACAATCCACTTAGTCTCTGATGTTCGTCTTTAACTTTCTGGCATGTCAAGCATTTCGCGACGCACTCTGCAACATCTCTTTTCATAGTACATCTTTGTACTCCCCGGGTGAATTCAATATCTTGAGTTATGAGCTTCATTCAAAATTTCCTTTTTAATCTCGGGTACTGGCGGAACCCAGATTCTTCCCTCGAATCTTAGTAACCCTTCGGTATCGACTTTGAATTTCACTTCTTGACCTTTGGACACCTTGTTTAGTATTTTCTGTCACTCTTCATCTTGAAGTTGAGCTTCTTTTAGCTTGTCCACCAAAGTTGAACTAGTCTCCATCTGGAACAATCTCTCATCTGATTCCTTCGGATATCTTAACTCCAACTCTAGTTTCACAATTACTGAGATTAGCTTCTCCTGAGCAGTTAATAACATCAATTTCTCCCGACCCTTTCTACTTAAGGTGTCGGCAACTACATTTGCTTTATCCGGATGATAAAGAATCGCTCAGTCATAATCTTTTGTCAGTTTTAACCATCTTCTCTAGCGCATATTTAAATCATTCTGTGTGAAAATGTATTTAAGACTCTTATGATCCGTATATATCTCACACTTCTCTCCACAGAGATAGTGCCTCCATATCTTCAAAGCAAACACTTTTGCAGCTAATTCGAAATCATGAGTCGGGTATCCTTTCTTATAATCCTTCAATTATCTTGAGGCATACGCAATAACTTTTCCATTTTGCATAAGCACACAACCTGATCATTTATGCGATGCATCACTATACACCACAAAGTTTCCTATATTATCTAGTAAGGAAAACACAGGTGCCATACTTATCTTCTTCTTCAATTCTGGAAACTTTCTTCACACTTCTCCGTCCAAACGAATTTTATGGCTTTCCTTGTCGAATTCGTCAACGGAATGGCGAACTTGGAAAAGTCTTGAATAAAACGTCTACAATAACCTACCAATCTTAAGAAACTCCTTACCTTTGATGGTGTCTTCGGCTGTTCCCAATTTACCACAGCTTCAACCTTTGATGGATCCACCAAAATTCCATCCTTATCAATCACATACCCAAGAAATTGCACACGTTCTAGCCAAAATTCATATTTAGAGAATTTCACGTACAACTTCTCTCTTCTTAGCATCTTCAACATCAAACGTAAATGTTCCACATATTCCTCTTGAGTTTTGGAGTATACCAGAAAATCATCGATGAACACCACCACAAACTTATCTAAGAATGGTTTAAACACCCTATTCATAATACATGAATGTTGCGAGGGCATTAGTCAAACCAAAAACATTACCAGAAACTAGTAATATCCATACAAAGTTCTGATTGTTGTCTTTGGTATATCCTCCTTTCTTACCTTCAGCTGATGATACCCACTTCTCATATCTATCTTAGAGAAGAATCTATTTCCCTTCAGCTGATCAAACAAGTGATCTATTCTTGGTAATGATATTTATTCTTAATAGTGACTTTGTTCAATTCTCTATAGTCGAAGCAAAGATGCATTAACCCATCCTTCTTCTTCACGAATAACACCGGTGCTCCCTATGGTGACACGCTTAGCTGAATATACTTCTTGTCTAGCAGCTCTTGAAGTTATACCATTAACTCTTTTATCTCCACTAGAGCCATTTTGTACGGGGTTTTTGATATCGGAACAATCCCTGGTGCTAAGTTAATAATGAACTCAACCACTCTGTCAAACAGAAGTCCTGGCAAATCATTTAAAAATACTTCCACAAAATTCCTAACAAATGGTATCTCGTCTAGTTTAGCACCCATCTTCTGAGTATCGACTATGTAGGCTAAATATGCTACACACCCTTATCTTAACAACCTTTTGGCTTGTATTATTGTCAAATAACTCGTTTGTCTAGGTGACTTGCTGCCATAAAACACTACCTTTGACGGAGTCATAAGGTTTACACACTTCTTTTGACAATCAATTATCATTCCATAATTGAATAACCAATCCACCCCCAATATAACGTCAAATTCTCCTAATTTAATCAGGATTAAATCTACCACCATCACATTTCCCTTAATATCCACCCTACATTTCCTATACCTATCAGGAATCACTTCCCTATTCACAATTTCTATGTTCAAAGGAAAATCTAATTCTTCCTGAGGTAAATCTAACTTCTTAGCAAAGTCATCGGATATGAACGATATAGCACCCGAATCAAACAATACATATCCATTTAAATTGTTGATCGGAAAATTATCTGCTACTACATCTTTTGACTCCATAACATACTACACGGTCATGTTGAACGTTCTAGTAGTGGGTCGGTTCAACAGCGTTGGTCCAACAATAGTCAGTTTTCCACCGCTACTATTCCCCTTATTTACACATGTTTCTCCTGCTGCCTTCCTAGGACAATCGCGAGCCAAATGATCCTTCGACCCACACATAAAGAAAGCATTTTTCCTCGAATTAGGGCAACTCGGAGTAATGTGGCCCTCCTGACCATAGTTGAAGCACACCCTCTTCCCTTTCAGGCAAACACCTACGTGACTCTTCCCACATGTAACACAAGCTTAAAATTTTCTCCTTTGCAGACCACCTTGCTAAGTTCTGGTATTTATATTCTCATTCCACTTCCTCTTATGATTGTTGCCACCGCTGCTGCTACCACCAGTCTTATTCTCCATTTTCTTTCTTTTTCTTCTTCCGCTCCTGGTTATACTTGGTTAGAGCATCACTCCCACCTTTTGATATTATCGCCTTCTCTAGAACCGTTGCAAACGAATTCAGCTGGAACATTGAGACTTTGCTATATAACCAGGGTTTTAGTCAGTGCTCAAACCTCTTCGCCTTACGCTCGTCTGTGTTGACTTGATACGGCGTAAACCTTGCCAGCTCGTACAACTTTGTCGCATATTCTGACACTATCATTGCACCCTGCATCAGTTCTAGAAATTGGACCTCCATCGAATAATATTTTCTTGAATCTGTCCCATGATATTATCCTTTGTCCCCCTCGAGTCTTATTCATCTGCCACCAGTAGCTAGCTTCTGACTTCAACATAAACGTTGTGAAGGCCGTCTTCTGATCATTATTGACCCTGGCAACGTCGAACACTTTCTCCATCTCCATAATCTAGGTTTTGTCGTCCACTGGATTAATAGATCCTTAAAAGTTAAAATCCTTAAAAGTTGTAGCCTGAGCTTGTGGCTGATTCTATAATGCTCCCATAAGTAAGGTCACTAACTGCTGGACTGGATTAGCCTTGGCGTCATTGTTATTAGTAGACCCCTCAGGATTTTGTTGTCATGGTTGACGTCTTCGTGGCGGTATTTTCTGTTTAAAAGATATGCTTATTAGATCATTACAGAATCCTTTAAATATTTAATACTTAACTTGAACATTTTAAAATAAACATGTAACACATAATATCTTGAATAAATATTGATATTTTATTCATTCATAGCACAGAAAAGGTAGCATCACTGCTATTTACATTAACTTTCCTGAACTGGTAAGGTTTCAGGATAACATCATCATATCCTATTAGTTACATAACACTTGGGATTTACATCTTATTTATCACATAATTATTCATATAGTAGTTATACTTTCTATCAAGGCCTATTAAGACGTTGCATAGCCTTACTGCGCTCCTCTTCTAAGATACGGATCATCGTTCTATGATCTAACATATACCATAGCAATTCCTCGAACTGAGTCAGATAGTAGATGACCCAGTCCTGGGCTTTGTTCATCACAGTTTGAAAAACATAATACATCTTCCCCATATTTGCCTTCTTTGCCTACACCTCCTCTTCAGTTACATCTGCATGCTGGGAAGCCTTCTCGTAAGCATCTTTAACATTTGCTCGCTTGGCAGATTCTTCTTTCAGGTCATCTTTTAGCTTCGTAACCTTCTGCCAACAGCTGCTCCTTGTCACTCTCTGTCTGAACCAGCTTCCACACCACATTATCGAGATGTTCGTCAAGATCCTGAATCTTGTCATCCTTCCGTGCCATAGCGGTCTGACATTCATCTGCCAACTCCTTTAATTCTTTGACTCTATCCTACAGCTCTATGTTACGATCGTACACCTCATCATACATCTGAGCTGCAATAGAGTTCGGGGGGAACTCTTCAGGATCCTCTTCCTCCTCCTCATCTGTCTGTCGTAGCTCCACAGGATCCTCCTCATCCGTCTCTACATCATCCTCCTCATACGGTAACTCCTCTTACTCAAACTCAGCGTCATAACCAACAACTGTGACCGACGGAGATGACTCCCTTGGCAGTAGTTACTCCCAGATTATCTGAATATCTCGAGGCTCAACACAAACAATTAACTTTAAACCTTTAAATTCCTCGTTCTTGCTTAAAACTCCATTTTTAACACTTTTAACGAATTCATTCACTGTAAATTCGTTTCTTAACCAAATTAATCCGTTTAAATTACGTTCTTTTCGTTTCTTCATATATTTACACAATCAAAAATTAATTTACACATTATCATATGAATTGAACACTAATTTTAGTATCAAATAAGTTATACACAAATATACTTCACTATAAACTCACTGTAAACATGATTTCTTCATATTTATCATGTTTTCATGAATTAATCAACTCTAAATCACATATAATTCACATAAAACAGATTATACATACAAATTAACATACATAAACCATATACCCAACAAATTAATCATCAATATTAATTTACAGAGAAATAAAAATCAATTTTTCAATGATGAACATAAACAAATAATTAAAGGCTAGATTACTACATTCAATCTCTTGTTTTAGCCAACAAAGATGATAGCAACTCTTTGTTTTCTCCAACTCACAAATAATTTTCTCTTATTCCTTATCTCATTTCTCTCTATTTTCTTCTTTCTCTCCTCTAAACTATACATAACATATAAACTGACATATACATATAAAATATAAACTGATATAATAATATAATACACATTAATACATAATATAAACTGATGTCGGTTATAATTTTTTTTAAATTTAAAAGCCACTAAGGCTTGTTTGGCAAAAAAAACTAAATTAAAATAAGAATTCAAAAGCATTAAGGCTTTGTTTGCTAAAACTAAATTAAACCTCTTTTAATTTATTTTAATAACTCACTTACTATATAATTTGATTGTTACACTTTATTTAATCAAATTCTAATATTTAAATTCAATTAAATTAAAGTTAAGATCAACTTATTAAATTAAATTGCAACATAAATCAAATTGCTACATAATTATAATTTTCATTATAAATTATAATTTTATTTAACAAATTAGTAAATCTCTAATTTAATTATTAAATTAAATTAGACACCATTATAATTATTCAACAATTCATTTAATCATTACTAACTGTGACGCCCCCAAAATAGGTATACACAACCCATTCTGAGTCGCCAAATACATGGTACAGAATTTAAAATACAAACTTCATTTATATAATACGATAAATGTAAGATGAGAGTTTTAACACGAATATTGTGTCGTAGACAATATTCAAACTCAAATGAAGCCCTCATTAAATTTATTATCATCATATTTCATAGAATAGTGAGGACTATTATAGCCACTGTAATGAATGAGAATTTTTAAGTAATTTAAAATTATTTATCGAATTAAATAAATATTTTAATTGATTTATTTATTGAGATAAATAAATAATTGATGAAATTATGGTGTAATAATTTAGTTAAGTGTGTATGTTAATTAAATTAATGATTGGTAATTTTATTATTTGAAAATTTAATTTAATGAAATAATTAAATTAAATGAATTGTTTAATATTTAAGGAAATACTTAAATTAAATAAAATGATGTTCTAGTTTAATTTAATAATTAAATTAGATATGTAATAATTCGTTAAGTATAAATATAATTATAATGGAAATTATAATTATAATTGTAAGAACATAGATTAATTAAATAAAGATGTGACAAGGAACTATATAATATAAGTAATATAAAAATAAACTAAAATCTTAATTTAAGGTGAAGCCAAACATGGCCTTGTGGCCTTTGGCATAATTTAACTAGTGTAGCTTTTTGGTTTCTTACCTGATGTATGTGGGGAGAGGCTATATCAGTTTCTTCTTTGCGTATTTTTCCTAAGCCTAAAGAACAAGAGAAATACACACACAGAGAGAGTTGGAAGGGAGAAGAATAGAGAGAAGAGAGAATTCTCATTCTCTATGTTTGTCAAGAAGAAGGAGTAGGAGTGTTGGGAAACCTTGTTATCATCTTGCAAAATCAAGAACTAGAAGGTATAATCTATTCTTAATTCTAACTTGTAGTTTTGTGATTTCTAATCTCTGTGAATTGGGAATTGTGTGGGATTGTTGATTTATGTATGTAAAGTATTGCAAAAATATGATAATCATCGTGTATATAAGTAATTTTAGTAGTTAAATTTATGAAAGTCGTGTTTTATGTTCTTGAGTTTTCTTGGGAAAAAGGGAAAATTGGGTTGATGATTTGTTAGAATAATTGATATTTGTGTTGTAGATGGTTCATAATCTGTTATATGTTGCTTTCAAACGATTTTGGAGTGTCAAATTCATGAAAATTGGGTTGTAAGAAGAAAATTAAAGTAACAGTGTATACATGTGTGAAAATGGCTTAATTGAGTCCAAAAGTTATGTTTAATCCTGGTTACAATTTGTAAATTGATTTTAGATTGTGTTAATACATTAAGAAATGAAAATAACACAATTGGAATGGTGTAATTTGGTTAAGAAACAAAGATTTGGTGGTTGAATTAGCTAAAAGTATTGAAATATGAAGAAAATAGCAAGAACATGATTTTAATCCTCTAAATTTGGTTATGTAAGTTGTTTTAGGTGTTAGAAAGATTGATTGTATATGTTATGAGGCTGTAGTTAAGTTTGTAGTATGTGGGTTTATCCATGTTACTGTGAAATTGGGATTTTTGGCTTAGAACAGAGCATGTGTTCGCGTTCTACAAAACTGATTCTGGTGTCTAGTGCGGGCGCGCTGCCTCTGGGCGCGGGCGGGCTAGATTCAAAGGTAACCATGGCGCGACCGCGTCAGTGGTCAATCAGACCCAGTAATAAACTGTTAACAGCATACCTTGGAGAATGTTACCTTAACATATTTTAATGATTAAAGAAGGACCTAAAACATGTTATAAAACATAATAACATATTGTAACCACAACGTTGAAACTAAAAGTTACGAATTAATAAGTTGTGAGAGTTTGGAATGTGATATCATTAGAATTTGAGTTGTTTTGCAATCACTATGCTGTGTACTACAATACAATTGAGAGTTAGATTCATGGTACGTGAATGACTAGGATAATCATATCCTAAGATAAAAATTATAGACTTAACTAAAATGAAAAGTAAATTAATGAAGTTAATATTAATATAACTAATTGGTATTGTGATCCTAATGGTTTATGTAGTGTATTTGGCGAACGTTTGTAAAAATTGTGTAGCTTACACACGAAGCAAGTTTCCTAAACCCTAATCTTATGTTGAGCAAATTTCTTGATTTCATCTTGTTTATGATTATGCAAGCTCTTGTATTTTAATTCTTTTACATCGAGCAAGTTTCATATTTCTAATGTGATATTGTTATGCAAGTTTCCTAACTTCGGTCTCTTTTTAATGAATGCAAGTTGCCTAAACCTTATATTTACGTTGAGAAAGTTCCTTGTTCCTAACTTGACATCGTTATGCATATTTCTAAAACTCTAATCTTTTATTGAGCAAATTCCTAATATTTGTTATTGCCATTTAAAGCATAAACTGTTCAAGTTCATTGTTTCGAATGAGATTTTCTAATTCTTTTAGATGTAGCACTTTGTATATACAATGTTTATTCAATCGTATATTGTTGATATTCAATCTTCGACTTAATTATTGTTGTTCAAACTTATATTATTGAGTTAAACCCTCGAATAGCAAATAAACCTTTATTGGCTGGACTAATCCATAATTGATAAGTGTTCTAAAATTCTAGAACCAGTGATAAGCTAGTTCCAAACTAAACTTTCTTTAGTGCGGAAAATCCTAAAGTCAAACTGAGATGAACAACCCTAATATAGGGGATTATGTACGCATTAGCGTTTAGATATTTGTGCACAATCCATTGTACAAAGGGCTGATCCCCATAAGTACGAAAGTAAAGGTCTGTAAAGTCTAATAATTGTTAAAGGTTGAAGTAGAAATACTTAATAACCTTGGGACATAGTTTATGGTCTTAAAGACCCTCAGATATAAACCTCGAACTTGTTTACTAATCTTGACTCGAAGAACAAGTTCTTAATTATTCAGTATTCATTGCTTACTCTTATGTTAGTGCTATTATCACACTTTATATCAGTGAGCAATTGTTTACTCACTCTTGCATTTAACACTACAGCTAAAGTTAAAAAATTTGATGAGCCGTCTTCTAGCAAAGAAAAGGGCAAGATTTCCAAGTGATGAAGACTTATTTAAATTTACTTAACTGAATTTATGTTATAAGACTTATGTTATTATGTGATGTATTCCGCAGACTTATGTAATAATTAAAGGTTAGATTACTTGGGAATGTTTTAAGTTGATGTAACCCTTTAATGGGAAAGAGTTTTGTTTAAGTTATGTCTTTATCCTTGATTATGGGTAGTTAGATGTAAATATTTTGGAAAGTGAGCACCAAATCCTGTGGGAATGAAGTACCCGAATTTGGAAAGCCTTAGGTTATGAACCTTAGGTGGGAAAAACCTTAGGAAGTAACCTTTAAGGAGACAAAAAATATAGTAGTGTTAAACTCTTATCGAGTTCTAAGGAATGAATTAAGGAATTCATTATAGATGTAACAACCCGATATTTTCTACATAAATAAATAAGAAATTTTGCGCATACTTTTTTTTTATATATTTTAAGGATGAGGATTTGTACAAGATAAGGTGTATATGTATTTGTGTGGTAAATAAAAATATATTTATTACATGAATATTTACAAATAATTTTATTTTAGAATTATTGGTTATTATAAAGTATATTCTTATAATAATTAATTTTATGATAGAAAGGTTTTTATTAATTATTTTTCATGAAAATATAGTTATATATTATTTAAATAATATATGAAATGATTTTCTTAGAATAATTATAATAATTATTTTATTATATGAATTTTAGTACAGATTATTAAGTTAATTATTTTACCTTAATTATTAAGGTTAAATATGGAAGAATAAATCAGATATGGAATCCAAACCCTAATTTTAGATTTTGATCAACGGATGAGAATAATAATATAATACTAATTATATTTTAATTTTTCAGTGCTATAACTATGTATTGTATGTATGTATTGATAATGGTTGGTCAATTATGGTACAATATTTGAAAACCCTAATTTTACTGTGAAAAACCCTAAATTGAAACTCAATTGTGAGTTTAAGTCTATTATATAAATGTGTTATATGATTTTATGGTTAATTAGGTCAACCCTAATTAACATTTAGATATATTGATTTCTAGAAACCCTAATGTTTGAATTATAAACCCTAGTTAGTAAGTCAATTAAGACTTTAAAATTTGTTAAGCCATCGGGTTATGTTGTATATGGTATGTGTTGTAGAGTTTAGCGCTAATTATGGAAAACCCTAATTAGTAATTAAAAACTCTAAAAACCCTAATTAACTAAAAACCCTAATTCTTAAATTAGTAACCCTAATTTGCTAATTTGGTAACCCTAATTTGTTAATTATAAGCTAAATGCTAATTAGTGGACACTAAAACATTAATGTTCATGTTTAGTGTAATTAGAAAATCTAATCTAATTAAGGAAACCCTAATTAAAAATTTTAGAAACTAAAATTTGTTATTATTTTATTTTATTTTTTTATTTTTATTTTTTTTGTGCAAACCCTAGTGGGAAAAATCCTATAATTTGTGCTAAACCTAAGGGTTAAACCCTAAGGGTTTGACAAGATTACATTTAAGCCATTAAAATTGAAAGCCAATTGACCATTTTGCCCTTTTGTGTGTATTAATGAAGCTAGCATATAGGTTTTGACAATTGGTGAAGTTGTTCACCAAACCAACAACCCCATGTGCTCTCTAATAATCAGCAACAAGCCACCTTTACCAGCCATACATGCATCCAAGACAACTATATATAGATTGGAGAGAGAAAAAGTTCATTTGTTAACTTATATTTTTCATAACTCTCAATCTAAGCTCTCTCAAGCTCTTACCTCTGAAATTTATAAGTTTTTCAGTCAGAAAATCAGCCCCACGAAATCCATAACCAAATCAAAAGCACAAAATCAAAGATTGATCAAAGAAGGTGTAAACCCTAGCCATACAATCTGACCAAAAATATGTCGTTAGATGTTATGATTTGTTGTTAAAATATGTTGTTTATGGTATATAATGATGATCTGGGTTGCTAGATGTTAGATCCATAACATCTAGAGGCTCGGATTTGACATTTTACAAAATCTGGAAAAAGGTTCAACAGTCGTCTGACAACCAAATGTCAGACCCGGTAAATCTTTAGTTGTTAATGATTTTGTGTGTTTTATGTTTCATACTTGTAGTATGTCAGTAGATCTTTGTTTTGAAACTTGAATCAGGACCAAATAATGTATAGATTGAAAGATATTCTTGGTCAAAGTCGGTTGACCGACCATGACCAAGTGAAATCTTGGTAACCCATAAAGTGATTAGCAGCGCCTGACAACTTTTTCTAATGCCTTGATCTGTCAGGTTATATGTGTATTGTTACTTTTATTGTACTCAAGTGGTAGTATGTTGTATAGACTACAAGATTAAGCTTTGGTATAGCCTAAATATAAATCTGATCTAAATCAGTGGAAGGTTAAACCAGGCCAGAAGATCACGAACTTGGTTTTCTGGGTAACCTAGAAAACTTAAGAGCGTGATCTCTGACAAGGTTTGACCGGTCCGGATCTGACGATTTTATTGTGATTTTGTTGATGTTATGTGATAGATCTCTTGTCCTACATGTTGGCTACATACTGCACCATTTATATCACACAAACATTACATGTATTACAAGTTGTAGAAGCCCAAAAGTGGACAATCGAACTGTTCTTCATTTCTGGGTAACCCAGAAATGAAGAACAGGTCTGACAGTCCCTTTAAAGGCTCAGATCTCGTTCGTTTAATGGTTGTTGATCATGTTTGTTAATGGATAATGTAGTCTTACACTAGCACTACAATTTCTGACCAGCAACGTGCCCAGAAACACATTACACTGTTCTTAATTCACGGTCAAAGTAGCTATGTCGTGCACTGCTATGAATGTTCTTGAGAGCTCAAGAACACCTAAGGCAACGGTTTCTGTCGCCAAAGGGCATTAGCGACAAACTTAATTAAAATAAATTAAATTAATTTCTGAAAATTATTTTAAAATAGTATTTAATTTTCAAAAAATACAAAAAAATATTTTAAAAATTATTTTAAGTTATAAAAATTAATTTTTAATAATTTGAAATATTTTTCATAAATATAAGTATTTATTTAAATATTATTAATAATTAATTTATTTATTAAATGTATTAAATAAATTAATTAAAATAATTTTATTATATTAAAAATTATTTTAAATGATAATAAGATATATAAAAATATTTTAAGTTATAAAATATAACTTTTAATATTTTAAAGCAAATTTCATTAATTATTTATTATTAATGATATTAAAGTTATTTAATTATTATATTAAATAAATTAGTTTAAAAATGATTTTAATATTAGAAAAATCACTTTAAATAAAAATAAAGTGTTTAAATATATTTTAAGTTATAAAATATAACTTTTAATATTTAAAGGATAATTTTATTAATAATTTAATATTAATGATTATTAATTTATTATTAATGATATTAAATTTATTTAATAAATAGTTTAAAATGATTTTATTAAGTTAAAAATCATTTAAAAAGGATATAAATGAATTAAAAATATTTTAAGTTATAATTAAAGACTTTTAATATTTTGATAAATAGTACATTAATATTTAAATATTAATGGTAATTAATTAAAAATAATTTTAATTGTTTTAAAAATCATTTAAAGGTAATTTAAATACTTTAAAAATATTCTAGGTTATTATAAACAACTTTAATATTTTGGCAATGGTTTCATTAATAGTTTAATATTAATTAAATATTAATGATAATAGAATTGTTTAATATTTAAATCATTTAAAAATGATTCCAGTGTTTGAAAATTCATGATAAATTATAATAAATGTTTAAAAATTATTATAAGTCATTTAAAAATAATATGACTGATACTTGAAGATATTGTGTTACAGAATAGAGTCATAGACTCGATAATTACCCGATAAAGCTGTCGGTACACAGACATGCTTAAGAAATTGATTTGGACAAAGATAATTTGATTAGATATGTGTTTATTTGTGATTCAGTGGTTGTTAAACATATGCGACAATGTGATTAGGTTATGTGTTGACTGCAATAAGCAATGTATGTGTTATAATATGATATTCTAATCAGTAAAATGATCTTATTACTGATAGGTGGTTATACAAAAGATAAAACTAAGTTGCAAATTGTAAGCAGCGCATCAGGCAAGTATCTTACCTTTGCATTTTCTTTATGCAATGGACATGAGTAAGAATGTTTCTAAATTATATTAATACTTTACAGATTACTAACCATATATTATAAACGCTCATTGATTATCAACATGTTAGTATATGGTAATTCAGATATATATATATTCTGTTCGTTAATTTCTATAAATGATTATACAAGTGTCCCCACTTGGATAATCATTGTATTTAATCACATGTTGATACACCTTTGTCAATTACCCGTATATATATATATATATATATATATATATATATATATATATATATATATATATATATATATATGTTGAATTATAGATTATTGTTGAACAAGATAAAACCTTTGATTTGGAACCCAGACAAGTATGAACATCCCTACACGGGAAAACTTTTATGCGCCCAAGGCGGACAGAGTGAACGATACCCTCATTCTTGCATGTAGTATTGATCAATGCAGGGAATAACGGGCTGATCACCCCCGTGCCCGTAAGTTATGACGGTTTACAGATGAAGTTCTGTTTAACCTTTTCGAAAATAAAAATAATGTTCATAGTATGTCACCTTAACCCTATTTATAGTCATTACGTAGTTTTAAAAATTTGAAAGAGGGTTGTTATGTTATTATAATCGGTTCAGATTACTTCACAATTATTGATTTGTTGTAGAAGGGTAGTATAAAGAAAACATTTAAAATCTTTCAGCTATATATATATATATATATATATATATATATATAATTGTTATTACTTGCTGGGCACTCAAATGCTCATCCTTGCTTAATTTAAATGTTTTTAGCCAAGTGTGAAGAACCAAAAAGCTCATGCAGAAATAAAGGAAAAGGAAAGCTAACCAAATAAGATTTGTGGTAGTTATGTAATAGTTTGATATTATTATTAAGACAATGGTATATATTATCTATTATGGGTTGTAAGGAATGTATTAAAGGTTACGTACTTGGGAGCTAGACTCTGATAATCATGTAAATTTAGTTGATCTTTATATTATTGTTATTATTATTAGTATTATTCCGCTCATAGAAATGGTATCGTGAAGCACCGAGTTCGGGTTTCAAGTACCTGAATTTGGGGGCTTTACAATAGATAAACAATAAGAGACTTTATATGTTATGTGTTAATAACTTATGTACTCGCGAGTATCGAAGAGTGTCACGTAATAAATAAAAACTTAAAAGTATTTTGTTGTCAGGATGTCTAACATTGAAGGATCCATTCAAGCTAGGGAAGAGATACCTCAGGTACCTAGAGATGAGGAGTCCCGAGATGTCTACTTTGTGCAGGAACAGTTAATCCAGAGGGAGCCTTCTCTGTTGGTTGTTGAGGAAGGACAGAAGAATGAGCCTGTGTCTGATCCTAAGGAGGAGGTCTCTAAGGAGATAGAGGTGGAGGATGCGGAAAAGGATCCTGAGGAGTTTGCACTAAACTCCATATCAGCTGAGATGTACGATGAGTTGTATAACTGAAACATAGAATTGCAAGATAAGATTAAGGAGCTGAAAGAGCTAACTGAGATGCGTCAGGCTACCATAGAGCAGAAGGATGCGGAGATTTAGGAACTCGACTCACGACTTGGAAACACGGAGTGGAACCTAGTTAATACAGAGGGACATCAAGAGGAGCTATTGGCTGAGAATGAGAAGATGAAGACTGAAGTTGGAAAGCTAAAAGACGACTTGAAGGAGGAGTCCGCAAAGCGTGTCAGAGCAGAAGACGCCTAGATGATGGCTACTCAGCGTGCAGATCGTGCTGAAGCTAAGGTTCAGACGAAGAAGGTTAAGATGAATGAAATGGATTATGCTTTTCATTCTACGATTAATAGGGCCTAGAATCGAGTCTTTTATTACCCACCTCAATTTGAAGATTTGTCGTGGTACATGATGGATCATAGGACGACGTATCGTATTATGGAGGAAGAGCGTAGAGAAGCCTCTCGACGTCTTAATATGTCAAGATAGGAAGAGTAATAATAATAATATGTGATTAAATAAATTATAAATCCCTTATTTTGAGATAAATAAAGGGGTAGGATGAGTATGTGATCTTGAAACTTGTCTACTTCAGGAAAGTTGATGTTTATAGCAGAGATGCTATCTTTAGTATGTTTTGAAAACTATGAATAAATAAATATCAAAGTTTATTGAAATGTTGTGTGTTAAGCTTTAATCTTAGCGTGTTTAAAGTTAAACTTTAAATATTCAAGAAAGTGAGTAATGAACTAATAAGTGTATATTTTAAACAGAAGATGCCTCCTAGAAGAAGACAACCATGCCAACAACCATCTCCTGAGGGGTCTACTAACAATAATAATAAGGCCAACGCTAACCCGGTTCAGCAGTTGGTGACTTTGTTAATGGGAACTCTTGTGAATCAGCCGCAAGCTCAAGCTACAATTGTCAAGGACCTCAAAGCGGTTGGACCGCCGAAGTTTCAAGGATCTATGAATCCAGTTGAAGCCCAAACATGGATCATGGAAATGGAGAAGGTTTTCAATGTTGCCAGAGTTAATGAGGACCATAAACTGCTTTTGCGACGTTTATGTTGAAGTCTAAAGCTAGCTATTGGTGGCTGGCAAATAAGGTTCGTGGGGGATAGGGAGTAATAGCGTGGGACAGATTTAAGGAAATGTTTTTTGAAATGTACTTTCCAATGAGTTCCCGTAATCAGTTAAAAGTTCAATTCTTAGAATTGAAGCAAGGAACCATGTATGTGCCAAGGTATGCTGCGAAGTTTAATGAGCTGGCAAGGTTTGCTCCATACCAAGTTAACACCGATGAGCGTAAGGTGAGAAGGTTCGAACAAGGGTTGAAGCCCTAGTTGTATGGTAAGGTTTCGATGTTTCTATTAAATAAATTTGTGGCAATGTTGGAAAAGGCAATTATCGTAGAAGGTGGAAGCGATGACTTAACCAAATATAATCAAGAATAGAAGAAGAGAAAGAATGAGAATAAAAATGAGGCTGGTGGAAGCAATGGTGGAGGTAATAACCAGAAAAGAAAATGGAATGAAAATTCAAATACGGGAGGACAGCAAGGATGTCAACAAAAGAAGAAGTTTAAAGCTTGTGCTACTTATGGGAAGAACCACACGGGGGGTGTCTAAAGGGTAAGCAGATGTGTTTCAACTGTGGCCAGGAGGGTCACATTGCGACAAATTATTTTAGTCCAAAGAAGGGAGGAGCCTGTTTCACTTGCGGGTCGAAGGACCATATGGCTCGCGATTGCCCTATGAAGACAGCGGGAAGTGCAAGCGGAGGAAAAGGAAACAACAGTGGTGGTACTTTAACTATCACTGGACCAGTTCAATCAAGCCGACCTACAGCCTGAACTTTCAATATGACCGTGCAAGATGTTGTCCAGTCAAAGGATGTGTTGTCAGGTATCATTCTGATTAATGGTATTAATGCTTATGTGCTATTTGATTCAGGTGCTACTTGTTCATTTATATCCGATGATTTTGCTAAGAACTTAGATTTGCCTCGGGAAGAATTAGATTTCCCTTTAAGCATAGAAATTGCGAATAGGAAAGTGATTCCTGTTAGGTTTATATACAAGAATTGTAGAGTGGTTATAAAGGGTCACGAGATGATGGTAGATTTTATTCCAATTAAACTTGGGGAATTTGATGTTATTTTGGGAATGGATTGGTTATTCAATTATGGGGGAGTAATTGATTTCCAAAAGAAATGTGTTAACCTTATGACTCCATCAAATGTGGTGTTTTATGGCAGCAATTCACCTGAACAAGCAAGTTGTCTGACGGTGATGCAAGCCAATAAGTTACTGAGATAAGGATGTATAGCATACTTAGCCTACATAGTCGATACTCAGAAGAAGAGTGTAATGTTATAAGAGATACCGGTCATTAGAGACTTTACGAACATATTTCTAGACGATTTTCCTGGACTTCTGCCAGATCGAGAAATCGAGTTCGTGATTGATTTAGCACCAAGAACAACCTCAATATCTAAAGCCACGTATAGAATGGCCCCAGTAGAGATGAAAGAGTTGATGGTACAATTATAAGAATTATTAAATAAGAAGTATATTCAGCCGAGCGTATCATCATGGGGAGCGCCAGTGTTATTTGTTAAGAAGAAAGTTGGATCGATGCGGCTCTGCATTGATTATCGAGAATTGAATAAAGTCACGCTTAAAAATAAGTATCTGTTACCGAGAATCGATGACTTGTTTGATCAATTAAAGGGAGCAAGGTACTTTTCAAAGATAGATTTAAGAAGTGGATATCATCAGTTGAAGGTAAGGAAGGAGGATGTACTAAAAACGACATTCAGAACTCGGTATGGTCATTACGAGTTTCTGGTCATGTCATTTAGTTTAACCAATGCACCTACAACATCCATGGATCTGATTAATAGGGTGTTTAAACCATTCTTCGATAAATTTGTAGTGGTGTTTATTGATGATATATTGGTATATTCTAAGACCAAGGAGGAACATGTGGAACACTTAAGGGTGATGTTGGAAACATTGAGGAGAGCGAAGTTGTACGCTAAATTCTCAAAGTGTGAGTTTTAGTTGGAACGTGTACAGTTTCTTGGACACATCATTGATAAGGATGGAATCTCGGTAGATCCATCGAAAGTTGAAGCTGTAATAAACTGGGATCAGTCGAAGACATCATCGGAAGTAAGAAGTTTCTTAGGATTGGCAGGATACTATAGGCACTTTATTCAAGATTTTTCCAAGATCGCAACTCTGTTGACGAATTTAACTAGGAAAGCAGTTAAGTTTGTTTGAATAGAGAACTGTGAGGAAAGTTTTGGAGAATTAAAGAAGAGATTGAGTTTAGCACCTGTGTTGTCAATACCTGATAATCAGGGAATTTTGTGGTATATAGTGACGCATCGCATAAAGGACTAGGCTGTGTGCTTATGTAGAATGACAGAGTTATTGCATATGCATCGCGTCAATTGAAGGATTATGAGAAAGGATATCTGACTCATGACTTAAAATTGGCTGCAGTAGTGTTTGCTCTAAAGATTTGGAGACACTATCTGTATGGACAGAGGTGTGAGATATATACGGACCATAAAAGTCTGAAGTATATATTTACACATAAAGATTTGAATATGCGACAGAGGAGATGGCCGGAGTTGATTAAAGACTTTGACTGCGAGATTCTTTATCATCCCAGAAATGTGAATGTTATTGCTGATGCCTTAAGTAGAAAGGGTCGAGAGAAATTAATGATGTCAACTGCTCAAGAGAAGATAGTAGCAGAAATGGTAAAGATGGATTCAGAAATTAAAAATCCGACAGAATGAGATGAAAAATTGTTCCAAATAAGGAGCAGTTCAATTTTGGTGGAAAAGGTAGGAAATGCAAAACTTCAAGATAAAAACTATGAAAAGATAAGGACAAAGGTGTCTAAAGGTGAGGAAGACAAATTTAAAATTAATTCGGAAGGATTACTTCGATTCAGAGGGAGAATTTGGGTTCCGCCAGTACCAGAGATCAAGGAGAAAATTCTGAGTGAGGCTCATAACCCACGATATTCGATTTATCCCAAAAATACGAAAATGTACCAGGATCTCAGACGTCATTTTTGGTGGTCGAATATGAAAAAAGATATTGCTGAATGTGTGGCGAAATGCTTTACGTGTCAAAAAGTTAAAGCTAAGCATCAAAGGCCAAGCGAATTGTTACAACCATTAGAGATACCTGAATGGAAATGGGAGCATATCACAATAGATTTTATGGTAGGTCTTCCAACGACTTAGCAAGGTTACGATGCAATCTGGGTGATTGTTGATCGATTGACGAAGTTAGCACACTTTTTGCCAATTAAGATTAGATTTAACCTAGATCGGTTGGCAAAACTGTACGTGAAGGAAATTATTTCAAGACACGGGGTCCCGGTGTCAATTGTATCAGATAGAGATCCACGTTTCACATCAAATTTCTAAAAATAACTACAAGAATGCATGGGGACGCAGTTGAGAATGAGCACGGCGTATCATCCCCAACCCGATAGACAAAGTGAGAGAACAATCCAGACATTGGAGGATATGTTCAGAGCATGTATTATAGATTTTAAAGGGAGTTGGGATGATCATCTACCATTAATTGAATTTTCCTATTATAACAGTTATCACGCGAGTATTGGCATGCCGCCTTATGAAGCGTTGTACGACAGGAAATGCAGAACCCCGTTATGGTAGGACGAAGTAGGTGAACGACAGATGTTAGGTCCAGAATTAGTGTAACAAACTGTCGAGATTATCAAGGAGATTTGAGCGAGATTGATAGCTAAACAGGATAGGCAGAAGAAATATGTCGATCAACACCGACAGAATCAAGAATTTGATGTCGGTAGTTTTGTTTTCTTAAAAGTGTCTCCTTGGAAAGGGAAAATCTGGTTTGGTAAAAAGGGAAAATTAAGCCCAAGATTTATAGGACCTTTTGAAGTGCTGCGACGAGTTGGTGAAGTGGCGTATGAGGTAGCTCTGATAAGTAGGTTTTATACCTACTTATCCGGTATCTGTTACTTGAATTAGTTGCTCAAACTCATGTTTCTTAGTTACTTTTCATGCATTTTGTGTTCATTTTGTAGATTATATGCTTGGGTATGAAAACACAAGAAAAAGGCGACTATTGGCATGAAAAAGTAAGGGAAAGCAATTCGGACATCTTTTGGACCAAAATACGCAAGTAAATACAAGAAGGGAAGATTGAAGGACTTTTAACACCAAGTTGGATGCATGTTCTTGGCTTGGAACTTGGATTTTATTGTATATCTACTTCTTAGCTTTCTGGAACATCTTGAATCGTCCCAATCGGAGTTCGGATGCGAGAGTTATGGCCTTTTTATCAACAAAGATCAAAGCTAAGAGTTGTCATGCTTGCCATTTACATAGCATCTACTTCAAGCTCGATTTCCACCTTGATCCAATCTGAATTTGTCAATTCTCAAAGAACAAAAATTGTAGATGTCGTCGATATCTTCAATTTGATAGGTGGTAAGCCTCATAACTCTTCCCGGATCAAAAGTTATAGCCGTTTTACCAGAGGATATTGCAGTAGAAAAATTCCAGGAAGGATCCGCCGGGGTGGGCAATTTAAGCCTATTACCCCTCGCCGGAGCGGGGGTACGGGCTACAAATCAGTGCCATAGCCAGTCGGGGCGGGCTTTTTGTGAAGGAAACCCCCGCTGGGGCGGGGGTACGGGCCAGAACACGTTTTTGATACATTTTGGGTCGAATTTTGATACCTTTTTTACTCCAAATTGGATTAGGTTTGTTTCTAAGCTAAAAATTAGACTTGTAACCTATAAATACATTTTTGGAGGCATAAAATAAAAAGGATTCTATTAGATTAGATTAGAAGGAGAATTCCATTAGATTAGATTTGAGTAGAATAGGAGAAAACACTAGTTCTTATGAGATTTGGAGATTAAAGCACTTGGAAGCCATTGGAGATCCAGATCAAGAGCGAGACGGAGAACGAATTTGTCGACAACAGATTCACTTCTTTTCCTTAATCTTATCTTTGTCTTTTAATGTATATTCAATTGTAGATTCTTAGTTTTAATTTAATAATCATGAACTAATTCTTTGTTTGAGATTACAATGGATCTTATTGTGTAGTTTATTTTAATATGCTTCGCTATCAATTATTATGTTCTATTGTGAGGATTGTCTATTGTGATTTGGACTTAATTGTTTAATTGATTGGCCATCAATTACCGTGATAATCTATATGAACTCGAGAGATGGAGTTTAGATTTAGATCTGATCATGATAGCATGTGTTTGTGATTTTTGTATAGATGGAATTCATGATTCGTGTTTAAGATAGAGATATGCCTTTATGCCATATGTAATCTTATAGAGAACTTGTGCTTTAAATCTTTTTTAATTGTAATTCACATAGAGATATAGTGGATTAGTTAATTAAGGTGTCTTGCTTAATTCTATCATCTGTGGATTTAAGTGAGTATGGGTATTATACATCGAGAGGTGGTTTTATCTGCTTTAGTTTTCTTGATTAACAATTCAAGATAGAAAATAATTGATGAGAAGTGTGTTAACTTAAATGAAGTAATAAGTGAAGTTGTGATCTTAAATCTTCGTAATCTGATTTTTAATTAGTGGTAATTAAAATTAGTGTAATTAAATAATTTAATTTATATAATTTAAAATTTATTCATTTAAATAAGATTGAGTTGGTTACGGGTTAGTACTTGGTGATTTTTATTAAACAATTCCTCGTGGGAACGATACTCTACTTTCACTTTATTACTTGTTGACCACGTATACTTGCGTGTTGTGTGTAATTAGATTTTACCCAACAAGCTCTCCCTCCGGAATTAGAACATATTCATAACAATTTCCATGTTTCGGTTTTAAGACTATATAATCCCGATTATAAGCATATTATAGAATATGAACCATTACAGTTTGAAAAAGACATGTCTTATGAAGAAATTCCTGTCCAAATAGTTGATAGGAAAGAGCAGGTTCTTAGAAACAAAATAATACCTTCTGTTAAAGTAATTTAGAAAAACCACAATGCTGAAGAAGCTACATGGGAATTTGAAGATGTTATAATGAAAAATCACCCTCAGTTGTTTGCTTAATTTTATATAGCGATTCTAAGGACAGAATCTTGTTAAGGAGGGAAGAATTTAACGAATGAATTTATTGAGTTGTGCTTCTGGGGACATAATCCTTTTAAGGAGGGAATGATGTAATGAACGAGAATTTTTATGTAATTTAAAAATATTTATTGAATTAAATAAATATTTTAGTTGATTTATTTATTGTGATAAATAAATAATTGATAAAATTATGGTGTAATAATTTAGTTAAGTGTGTATGTTAATTAAATTAATGAATGGTAATTTTATTATTTAAAAATTTAATTTAATGAAATAATTAAATTAAATGAATTGTTTAATATTTAAGGAAATACTTAAATTAAATAAAATGATGTTCTAGTTTAATTTAATAATTAAATTAGATATGTAATAATTTGCTAAGTATAAATATAATTATAATTGTAATTGTAAGAACATAGATTAATTAAATAAAGGTGTGACAATGAACTATATAATATAAGTAATATAAAAATAAACTAAAATCCTAATTTAAGGTGTAGCCAAACATGGCCTTGTGGCCTTCGGCATGATTTAACTGGTGTAGCTTTTTGGTTTCTTACCTGATGTACGTGGGGAGAGGCTATATCAGTTTCTTCATTGCGTATTTTTCCTAAGGCTAAAGAACAAGAGAAATACACACACACACACACACACACACACACACACAGAGAGAGAGTTGGAAGGGAGAAGAATAGAGAGAAGAGAGAATTCTCATTCTTGTGTTTGTCAAGAAGGAGGAGTAGGAGTGTTGCAAAACCTTGTTGTCATCTTGCAAAATCAAGGACTAGAAGGTATAATCTATTCTTAATTCTAACTTGTAGTTTTGTGATTTCTAATCTTTGTGAATTGGGAATTGTGTGGGATTGTTGATTTATGTATGTAAAGTATTGCAAAAATCTGATAATCATCATGTATATAAGTAATTTTAGTGGTTAAATTTATGAAAGTCGTGTTTTATGTTCTTGAGTTTTCTTGGGAAAAAGGGAAAATTGGGTTGATGATATGTTAGAATAATTGATATTTGTGCTGTAGATGATTCATAATCTGTTATATGTTGCTTTCAAACGATTTTGGAGTGTCAAATTCAAAGGTATCCATACAAGGTACAATTCTTTTGTATCTTTGTTTTATTTTCTTCATTTATATACATTGAGGACAATGCATGATTTAGCTATGGGGGAAGTTTGTTTGTATTATTATATTAGATGTTTTTTAAGAAAATTATAGTAAAAAAATAAAAAATAAAAATTTTGTTTGACTTTTTATGAGTTAGATTTACTCTAATTAAACCTGGTAATATAGTTGGTTAATTATTGGGTCAACCAATATTAATTGGAACCAAATGGATTGGTTAACTATTTTTATTTATTTAAGTTGGGTAAGGTTTGGAACCATATTTTTAAAAAGAAATATAGATCCAAATACCATTTAACTATTTTTCGACCCATATTTCATTCCAAATCCAAATTAAAAGTTCTTTTCACCCCATATTCAGAAATTTTTGATTTAAAAAAAATAATATTCAATAATTATGTATACACCCCCACCCCTACCCCTCCCACTCCCAACCCCCACCCCCCACCCACCCACTCAAAAAAATAATATTCAGTAATTATGTATACACCCCACCCCCCACCCTCACTAAAAAAAAAAATATTTATTAATTATGTATATACCCCCCCATCCCGCACATCCCACCCACCCTAAAAAAATTAAATTTATTAATTGTGTATACACCCCACCATAGTCCGCCCAGCCCTCACCCTCATCCCCCACCTCACCCCCAAAAAAAATAATATTTACTGATTATGTATACACCGCCCACCCCCTACCTGCCACCCCCAAAAAAATAATATTTATTGATTATGTATATACCCCCCACCCCGCCCACCCCCTTAAAAAAAATATTTATTGATTATGTAAACACCTCGCATACCCCGCCTACCCCCCCCCCCCCCACACCACCCTCGCAAAAAATTAATATTTACTGATTATATACCCCACCCCACCCAAAAAAAATATTTAGTGATTATGAATACCCCCACCCCCAAAAAAAATAATATTCAGTGATTATGTATACACCCCTACCCCCCAAAAAAAAATATTCAGTGATTATGTATACACCCCAGCCCCCACCCCAAAAAAAATAATATTCAGTGATTATGTATACATTCCCCCCCCCCCCCCCCCACTCCCCACACCCCCCTAAAAAAATAAAATGCTTAGTGATTATGTATACATGATATATTTAATAATAATTTATTTAATTAGATCATAAAAAGGTAAGTTTAAAATTTAAAATATGGGTCGACTTATATTTGAACCAATAACTATATGGTTCCAACCCACACAACCCATATTAAAAATAGTTAATATGTTTTTAGTTCTTAAATGGAATCATAACCATATTTTGTAAACCAAAACCAATCCATTACTATATTTTGTCAGGCCTAACTCTAATAAGTATTTGTGTAGTAAAAATTCGCGAGTAAGATTAAAAGATTTATAACACTTGAACTTTTGATTAAATACAAAATCATATACCATCTGGAATAAAATTGATGTCATAAGCATTTTTTACACTTTACGTTTGCACTAATTCTTAGTTGTGGGGTATAAACTACGATTCTATTAATTTAAAAAAATTTGAAAAAAAAAGAAATAAATAATTATTTCAATGTCTATTAAACGAAATAACCGGGTATCCAAGCCTTAGAAAGCATCGATATTCACGTTGAAAAGATTTATGGATAAAAACATTTTGACTAATCTAATTTTATAACCTTTGTTACTCAAGTTAGTAAACCCTTAGGGGTGTATCTATACATAGTGCCCTAAATCCAACTGGTTTGAGAGTCATTGGTCCAACACTCACTACATGTGTAACTCTGAAAAACCTAAGAAAACGAGACATTGAACAAGTCAAGAAAAAAATATAGAAAAAGACAAAGCAAATAAAAAATAGAAAAAAATGAGTTTACTTGATTTTCATGATAAAAATCCCTACTAAGAGTTACATCACATACACAATGCAGCATCACATGGAATTAATTTAATGAATGATGGTATCTAGAATGAAGATTTGGAATTTTTGATTATTTGAGAGTGTGCTTTTGAATTTGATCTTATTTATATATAATTCCCATATTTACTTAGTAGTTTTGTTAGTTCCCAGTAGGCACACAATAGATCTAGAAAGGGGGTTGACTAGATCCTTTTTAATTTTAAATATTTTTCTCGTTTATTTTGTATTGCTACTGACTAAGCATATGACAAACATAAGAATCTTTTCAGCACATCAGAATAAGTACAAAATCTCCATCATTGATATAATCATGAACATACATACATTGTTCGTAGAATTAGTTTAGTTGTAAGCAGTTAATACATACATAGTAGTTATAGCAGTTAGGTACATAATGTAAATGACATAAAGTAAATGACACAAGGGATTTTAAGTGGTTCAGAGACTCAAGCTCCTAATCCACTCTTCTGCTTTTAACTATCAGGATTTCCACTAAGGAAGGGCAGCACCCTGAATCACTAAGATTCCTTCAAGGCCAGCAGCCTTGAAACTTCAGTTCACTAAGAACTCTTCAAGGCCAGCAGCCTTGGAACTCCTCTAGTTCCCTAAAAATTCTTCAAGCCCAGCAGGTTTGGAACTTCATTTAGTCCCTCTAGACAAGGATCTCTCAAGCCCTGGCTACTTATTGTTGTTGTTGGTGGTGGTGGTGGTGGTGGTGCCTTGCTGTTAAGATGTCTTTAAGCTTGAACATCTTCTGTACTTAGAAGGTTGGCGTAGTCCTCTTGGCAATCTGCTTTGAATCTGGACTACATCTTCTATGGTGCAGCTGATCTTCATTCTGTTCTGCTCATCTTCATCTGGTGTCAGCTGTGCACCATCACCATTTGGGTCTGCTAAGTGTTTGAGCTTTTGGTAGACTTTGTCTGGCACTTAGCATTCCCTGAACCATTCTTGATTAGTTGGCAGACATGGTTCTGCACTTGTTCTGGTTCAACTTTATTCTGTTCAAGTCCTTTGTTGGTCAAAAAATTGATCACTAAACACGCGCAAGTATACGCAGTCTAACAAGTAATACAGTGATAAGAAGTGTGTCGTACCCACGAGGAACTATAACTAATATTTACCAAATACTGACTATGTATCGCTAAAGTCTTATTCGAATAACAAAATATGGAAGTATGATTAATCTAATTAACTAATTAACAAAGTAAGTAAATGGATAACGAATGGTAATCTAAGGAATTACAAGCTAAGGTCACAACTTCACCCCACACAGGCATTCTGTCGAACACCTGACATACTATATTTCATCAAACTAGCTACCCTTCTCTCTTTGGTCTTAATGGTCATGACAATTTGTCGACCGAGAACACACAGGTGCTTATGCACCTCTGTCGAGGAATGCACAAACATATCCTCTCCAGATCCACCCAAAAGGGAATAGAACAGAAAAGAACGTTCAAGCTAGATGGAATCCTACATATATCTATGCGAATTAATCATAACAAGGAATTAACCATAAATTCTCAATAAGGTCGCACGTGGCGCATATAGATATGTCTATTCTACGCAAAACTTATGCAGTCGAAACCCACAATCACATGCTAATATATTTAGGTGTAAATCTACAATCCTTCTGTCGATATCGTGTAGATTACCAAAATCAACACTAATGTCTTAGCGAGAATCATTAAGCATAAATATATTAAACCAAATCATATGGTGCCAACCAAAGACATAAGACAGTCAATTTAAATAACAAAGGGTTCTATTATAACCTTAGAGCAAATATTCAGTTCATGATTATTAAACCAAATACAAGTAGCAGTAAAGACAACATTTATAGATTACAAAATAAGAGAAAACAAATGGATAAGAGGAAACTCTGTCAAAGCCCTTCCATCTCCACGTATTCCACTCAAATCAAGCTTTCCAATCCGTGTCGCTCACTGCTCGTGTCGCTCCAAGGATATACCAAACTTCTCCCTAATCTACCTAATCTATTATTACAAACATGAGAAAGGAAGAGAAATTATAGAGAAAAACTAATTTAAGATAAGCTATCCTATTCTAAGGTCTATGTTATGAGATGTCCCGAAATGTAGAGCCCTCTCTTTGCTTTATACGCCTTTCCTCCTTTTCTAGGCCAAAATCGAGTCAAGTCTGCCTGGGCACCAGAAGTCGCGTTGCGACGCGGTCAATAGACTTAAGGGTAGCGCTGCAGCGCCACGTGTGCTTGGAAAACCCAGAGCTCGCGCTGCGGCGCGAGTCTAGATAGAGGCAGTGGCGCTGCGGTGCTATGGTGCTGTCAGGCTGGGTCAGGATGGTGGCGTTGCGGCGCGAGCTTTAAGCTGCCATTTAGCGCCGCGGCGCGTCTATGCAAAATTTGCCCGTTTTGCCCTTAAATGCTAGTAAACACCTGCAAAGCTCTACAATTCATCGATTAAGCACAATAATACTATAATCATACAAAAACGTATAAAATCTACGAAAATAGGCAACTATTTAAGTCATAAAGTATCTGATTCGCGGGTATAAATCTCACTCATCTAATACCCCCAAACTTAAGTCTTTGCTTGTCCTCAAGAAAACTAACTAACACAACAGTAATAATAAAACACACGCGAAAGAAAAATAAAACAGTAACTGTATGACCCCGAAATTTTTTTTTAATAAAATGAAATTTCCTTTATTTATTATTTTTGAAATAGTAAGGGTTTATTTGATTAATGTGGTTAGTTATGGGTAAAATGCGCAAATATTTTTAAATAAGCAAGTGGTTATAAAATATTCATTGTTGTCGGGGAATATTCATTTGGTCGTGGAATATTCTTGTTGTCGGGGAATATTCGTACGACGGCGCAGCCTTTTGTGGTCCCCATAACGGAAAGCGATTGGATGAAAAAAATGACAAGTATAAGTTGTTTATAAATAACGGCATAGTTGTTACCGTTAATACTGTTGGAATACTCGGTGGTTAAAATATAGTAATACGCGTTGTTGTACAATAGCACACGGTATTGCACCAATTATTGATTCTTACGTAAGAAGGCACTACTCAATAATTGTTACAGTAGTTACTGTTCAATATTTTATTTTATTGATTCAATAATTACTACGTTGATATTTTATATTATTGTTGTTTCAATAATTGTCACTACACAGTATTTTCTATTATCATATCAATAATTCATATTATTTGAATAATATTATTAGATAATATTATTGGCAATGTCTAGAAAGTTCTGTCTAAGGAGAGGTTTGGTCACCTAATTGCGCACTAATAAGGAGAAATTCTTATTGGAAAGCCCCCTCTTTCCTGGGAACGGCCTGGTTGTCAGTATTGTGATTCTGTAATATTATTTGTGAATAATTAATTATTGATTTATATGATAAAAAAAATATTCATTTTATGTGAATATAGATGGAAAAAAATTTTAATGTGACAATTGTTAAAAATTGATATTTTATCTCTTCTGATAAAATAATTCATTTAAATATATTATTATATAATAATGGTGATATTTTTATAATGAATGTGAGATATATGAGTATATGAGGAGGAGGAGTATTTTTGTTACTAAAACTATTTAAAACATGTTTTTCATGTCTGTGGACCTCATTTCTTGACTAAAATTTGATTATAGCCTGCAAAATCGTCCGTATGTGGATTTCTGTCAATTTCTGCTTAGAATTTGGAAAAAGGGCTATTTATTATGAATTATTGAAGTTCCGAAATAATTGATTTTTGGAAGTTTTAATTATGTTTATTAAGAAAAACGTTTTTTTTTTTGTGGGCTACACTAACATGTGCATAATGAGCTGAGATCAGTTGTCTAAGGTGGGCTTGAAAATTATATATATATATATATATATATATATATATATATATATATATATATATATATATATATATATATTAACATTTTATTAAATTTTCTGCTTTGGTGTTCTAAGTATTTTCCTATAAATAGGGTACTTAGGTTAGAATTGAAAATCACACCAGAAACTGAAGTTTTCTCTCTCTTTCTCTCTCTATATTATCTAGCGTATTCTAGTGAGTATGTTGATACTTTGAGTGTTGTTATATGGTGCAAGTTCCCTTCAACACTATATCCAGTATTCCAGTCAGAAGTACTGTCTTTTCGAGGTAAGGGATGTTATTTTTTTTATAAATGATATTATTTCTTTCAATATCATTATACCAGAATACTGATAAGATTTTTCTTGTGAAATTCTTATCTTTTCATGTCGAAGTTACTATTCACGAGTTACTATTCACGAGTTACTATTCATGAGTTACTATTCACGAGTACTATTCACGAAGCATGATATTTTTTTCTTGTGGAATTTCTACCTTTTAGTGTCGGAGTTACTATTCGCGTATACGGCATTATTCACGTATACGGCACTATTCACGAATACAACACTATTCACAAAAAAAATAAATTTTCTTTTCTGTGTTCAAGTTTGTCTGTTATGGTTCCTATCTATGTTTTGATCTTCATTTTTGAATTATGCTCCACAATAGTATTTTTAAACATGGATAAACCGAAGTACGAATCCTCACTATTTGTTCTTTTGTCTCACTGGATTCATTTTCTTTAAAATATATTTTTCATCATCCTCAGTCCTAAATGATGATATTACGGAATATCTTTGGCCTGTAGTGAAAAGTTGAATGATTTCTTGATGAATATCTTTGGCCCGTAGTGCAAAGATGAACAGGTGTTAAGATGAACATGACCGACTGATTAATATCTTTGGCATGTAGTGCAAAGATGACTATTTGATTCAAGATGTATATTGATTGATGTTACAGGGATAAAATATCGATGATGGACTTTTAAATTCATAGATGATAGTAGATTTCATTCTCTACTTAACTCTTCTAATGAATTGTTGTTTCCGCTGCAGTTGTTGATCTAAAGCTTGTTGTCTATTGTATTCTATCAGATTTTTCCCTGTTGAGGACTAACGATAATTTGTTCTATATTATCTTAGTCATAATATTCTTTACTGGGCTAGTTGAGCTCACCCTTTTCCTTTTTGTTCCATTTTTCTTCTCAGAAGGCGAGAATGTAGCGGGTACTAGTCAGGGTATTGAATGATGGTTCAAGATAGTTGTTTTAGTAGTCCTCACTATTTTGTAAAATAGTGTATCAATAATTGTAATGAGGACTCCATTTGAGTTTGAATACTGTCTAGATAACAATATTTGTATTTAAACTCACAGTATATGTGTTGTCGTACTTTGCACGACAATTGTAATAATAAAGTTGTAGTTGTTTTCTGTACCATGTTTTTGGCGACTCAAAATGGGTTGGGTGGAATGGACCTATTTTGGGGGCGTCACAGTAACGTAGTATCATGGCTTCAAAGCTCGTTCATAGCCACTCCCAGAGAATAGGGCAAACACAGATATGCATAAGGGTTCATTAAATTCCAGGCATAAGACTGTATTCGATCTATTCTATGTGTGTGTGTGGAGACCAACTATGACGCCCCCAAAGCAGGTATACATCACCCATTCTTAGTCGCCAAATACATGGAGCAAAAAACAAATACAAACTTAAATATACAACATGAGCTGTGAGTTTCAATACAAATATTATCATCTAGACAGTATTAAAACTCAAAATAAGTCCTCAATACATTTATTATCATACTATTTCATAGAATAGTGAAGACTACTAATGCTATCATCTGGACCGTCACTCCATTTCCCGACTAGTCCTTGCTACGTTTTCATTTCCTGAAGAGAACAATGAAAGCAAAAGGGTGAACTCAACTAGCCCAGTAAGAAATATTATGACAAAGATAATGCAGAATAATTTATCGTTAGCCTTCAACAGTGTTAAACTGATAAAATATAACAAACATCAAGTTTAACTGCAGCGGAACAAGCAATCCATTAGAAGAGTCAAGTAGAGAATAAAATCTACTATCTTCTATGATTTAAAAAAAAATTCATCACTTTTATCGTTGAGACTCAGTTTAATAAAAGTAATTCACATTATCGAATCATCCCTACACTACGGCTAAGGATAATCGTGCTTTCATCAACGGTCATGATCATGCCATAAAACAATTCATCTTTGCACCCTTGGCCGAAGAGAATCCATAGCCATAATCATACCAAAAACTATCCATCAAGGCACTACGGACCAATGAGGACTTTTACCACATCATTTGTAACATTACGATCATGATTATACTGAATAATCTCTGGTCATAATCATACCAAGTCCATCTATGCACTATAGGCCACAGATGACTTTCAACAGAATATAAACATGAGGATGATGACAATGATATAGGAATTCAATAAAACAAGTTCAAGGATAAATTTTTAAAGGTTTATAATTTAATTTATCCAAAAATAAATAATGTCCAAATTGTCAACATGATACTGCTTTGTGGAGTAAAATTCAAGAATAATATTGTACCAAAAATAATTTGGACCGAAAACGAATCAATTTTTATCATGAATAGCACCACGAGTGAATAGTAACTGAGTGAATAGTAACCAGTGAATAGTAACTTTGAGAATAGTAACCCCGACACAAAAAGATAAAAATTCCACAATAAAACTCATATCAATAATTCAGCATAATGATATTGAAGAAATAATATCATTTACGAAGAAAATAACATCCTTTACGAATATTAAACGAAAATAATATTCATTACGAATATTAAACGAATATAATATTTCTTGCGAATATTGAACGAAATTAAATTTCTTATGAATATTGAATGGAAATAATATTCATACAAATTCAAAAAAATAATATCTCATCAGAATGTGAAATAAATAATACCCCTTACCTCAAAAGAGCAGTACTTCTGACTGGAATATCGGATATAGTGTTGAAAGAACTTGTACTAAATAGCAACTCTCAAAGTATCTAAATACTCACAAAATACGCTCGATAATATAGAGAGAGAGAACTTATGTTTCTGGTGTGATTTTCAATTCTAACTAAACACCCTATTTATAGGAAAATGCTTAGAAGGCCATAGCAGACTAACCTGCTACATGATAGCTTTACCTGCTACTATTCAAGCCCACCACTTTTGAAAATAAATTTTAGTACATTTCATTTCTCACCAACCAAAAGTGGGGCCCACCATATTTTTAATTAAAATATTTTTTTTCTCGAAACTTTAATAATTCATAATAAATAGCTCTTTTATCCGAAAAATTCAAATCCCATGTGCTTTCCATAGAAAATTTAATTCTCTACAACTTTGTAGCTTTAAGTTTTTCTAAATTCCAAATAGAAAATGTCTGAAATCTACATACGGATGATTTTTGGCACCTCTATTCCGCTAAAAATATTGATTAAACACAACAGCATTAATTCTTTCATTTATAATCACAATAAATATATTCACATAAAATAAATATTTCCTTATCATATAAATCAATAATTAATTATTCACAAATAATATTACAGAATCACAATTATGACAATCAGGTCGTTCCCAGGAAAGAGGGGGCTTTTCGATAAGGATTTCTCCTTATTGGCACGCAATTAGATGACCAAACCTCTCTTTAGATAGAACTTTCTAGACATTGCCAATAATGTTGTCTAATAATATTATTCAAATAATATGAATTATTAATCTAATAATAGGAAATACTGTGCAGTGTCAATTATTGAAACAACAATAATATAAAATATCAACGCAGCAATTATTGAATCATTAAAATAAAATATTGAACAGTAATTACTGTAACAATTATTGAGTAGAACTGAGTGACTTCTCACGTAAGCACCAATAATCAATATCGTGTACTACTATGCAACCACGCGTATTACTGTACTTTTACTACCGAGTAGTTCAACAGTTAACGAAAAAACTTCCGTCGCTATTTTCATAAAAAAAATAATTTTGTTGTGGGGTCCACAAATGGCTGCGCCATCGTACGAATATTTTCCGACAGCAAGAATATTCCACGACCAAACGAATATTCTCCGACAACAATGAATATTTTATAACCACTTACTTATTTTGCAAAATTTGCACATTTCACCCATAACCACAACATTATATCAAATTAACACCTTATTATTCAAAATAATAATTAGAGAAAATTTAATTTTATTTATAAAAAAGTTAGGGTACCGAACAGATGAGGATACCTTGTCAAATTATAACTCTTGAGGTATAACCTTTGAGCATAAAAATATGTTTCTTCGTATCCAAGATTTTAATAGGTACCTCTTCATACGTTAAATCTTTCGTTATCTCGTCCGATTTTAATTCAATAATGTGGTTTGGGTCGTCCACATATTTATGTAACATTGATACAAAAAAAACGTTATGAACACGCGATATACTTGGTGTTAAAACGAGTCTATAGGCCACAGTTCCTACTCTATCGAGGACTTCAAATAGACCAATAAAATCGAGGGTTGAGATTTCCTCTCTTCATTGATTCTTGCTCCTAGAATAACGCCCTTTTGAACCTTCTTCTTCACATTCATCAGCTCTGAGTCTGTAGCCTAAGCGATTTTAACTTTATCGATTAAAGTTGGTTCTAATCGTATATTTAGCATCATCACGTGGGTCTCTAGAGTAAGTCGTACGAAATGGGTCTTTGTGTTAACAACGTCGCACTCGTAACTGCATACGATCTTCTACTCAACATGTCAGCTACCCCGTTCGCTCTTTTACAATGATATTGAATGGTATAGTCGCAATCTTCAACAGCTCGAGCCAACGTCTTTGGCGCATATTACGTTCCTTTTGGGTGAAGAAATATTTGAGGGTTTTAGAAATGGGTTTTGTACTGGGGTCAAATTTAAACGTTGAGCGCAAGTAGGAGAAATAAAAGAATGGGTAGAACCGATATCGAATAAGGTATAAACTTTGCAAGAGTTTATAAATAACTTACCTGTAAGACCCCAGATTTTATGAAATAAAAGTATTCAATATTTCCTATTTAGTAAATGGTTAAATTGATAAAAAGTTAAAGTTATGGGTGAAATGTGAAAATTTTTCAAAATAAACAAGTGGTTATAAAATAATCATTGTTGTCGAGGAATATTCGTTGGTCGTGGAATATTCTTTCTGTCGGAGAATATCCGTATGACGGCGCAGTTATTTGTGGGCCCCATAACAAAAAACAGTCGGATGAAGATAACAACAAAAATTGAGTTTTTATAATTAACGGCGTAGTTGTTACTGTTAACACTGTTAGAATACCCGGTGGTTAAAATACAGTAAAACGCGTTATTGCATAGTAGCACATGGTATTGCACAGTATTTTTGAAATTATCGATTCTTACGTAAAAAAACACTACTCAATAATTGTTACAGTAATTACTGTTCAATATTTTATTTTATTGATTCAATAATTGCTGCGTTGAAATTTTATATTATTGTTGTTCAATAATTGTCACTGCGCAGTATTTCCCATTATCAGATCAATAATTCATATTATTTAAATAATATTATTAGATAGGATTATTGACAATGTCTAGAAAGTTCTGTCTAAAGAGAGGTTTGGTCACCTAATTGCGCGCCAGTAAGGAGAAATTCTTATTGGAAAGCCCCCTATTTCCTGGGAACGGCCTGGTTGTCATAAATGTGATTCTGTAATATTATTTGTGAATAATTAATTATTGATTCATATGATAAGGAAATATTTATTTTATGTGGATATAAATGAGGGATATATTTTTGTGGTTAAAAATGAAGGAGTTAATGTTGAGGTGTTTTATCTGTATTTTTGTCGGAACGGAAGTATTGAAAATCAAATCAGGGTTTTTGAGATATTTTGCGAGGGTTATAATTTTTAATCCGACCGTTGGATCGTGGTAATATTTGGATATGTTATACATATATAAGTTGAGTATATGTCCACAAATTTTGAACCGTTAAAAATGAACGTATAATTTGTTATGAATTTTATGAGATGACTGGTTCAGAAATTATTGAATTTTCGGAGTTAATGATTTTGGTGAAAAATTCTAAAATTGGTGGGCCCCCACTCTTGGTTGGTGAAGAAATGTGCTGAGATTTTTATTCAAATGTGGTGGGTGGGAATAGTAGCAGGTAAAGCCATCAGGTTGCAGGTTAAGTCTGCTTCGGCGTGCTAACATTTTTCCATAAATAGAGGGCTAAGTTAGAATTGAAAATCACACCAGAATTCATAAGTTTTCTCTCTAGATTATCGAGTTTATTTTGTGAGTATTTAGATACTTGGTGAGTTTTTATTCATCAGTGCAAGTTTCCTTCAGCGTCATATCCGATATCCAGTCAGAAGTGCTGCTCTTTTGAGGTAAGGGATAGTAAGGGATTTTAAGGGTTATTATATTTTTCAGTTCGTACTTCTTCTGACCTTCAAAAATTCTGGAAAAATTTGAAATGATATTTTGATGAGTTTTATTGATTGTATCTAAAAATGGTGATTTTTGGATGTATAGATTAAGAGTTATGAATTTTATGAGAAAAGACTATTTTAAAAGTAACCGCTTATAACTCCTTGTGGTTAACTCCAAAATTTGTGAAATTTTTATTAGGAGTACATGAATATGATAGAAGTAAATTCTGTAAATTTCAGAATTTTTGGACAAAAGTACAATTTTCGATAAATATCTAAATATTCGGCTATTTTGGCTATATGAAAAATAGTAAATGAGTTTTAAAAATTCCGGGAAAAAAATATGTTCAATATGGGACTATATTATGTTAAATCCCAGAAAAGAAAAATTGTTTACATTGATTTGGTATTTTTCATGAAAAGTGACTAGTTATGAGTAAATGAATTAAATATGTTATGTGAAGTAAGAAAATTGGAAAATAGGATTTTATGGCTTGAAAATCTTATATGAGGTATATGTAGATTTTTTATGAGGGTTTTGGTTATTGGTGATGAAATCTTATTAGTTTGACATTTTAGAATGATTAAATACATTATTTTAGTAAAGTGTAAACAATTAAAATAAATTTCTTATAAGTTTAAGAAATGTTATTCTTTCAATATCATTATACCGAAATATTGGTATAAATTTTATTGTGGAATTTCTACCTTTTTGTGTCGGGGTTACTATTCACGAGTTACTATTCACGATAAAATTGGTTTCTTTTTCTAACGAAATTATAGTTGATTTATGAATATTACTCTTGAGATTAAATCTATATTTTGATCATATTATTTTTATTATCATATATAACATTTTTATATCCCTGATGTTGAAATCTTCTTTCACTTGAGTGTAAAGATGGGTAGATTATTGGTATGATCAAGACTTTGGGTTCTCTTTGGTCAGTAGTGCAAAGTTGAATTATTGACTAGTATGATCATGACCATTGAATTTATAATTGAATATCTTCAGCTTAAGTGCAAAGGTGAACTGATCAACATGATTATAATTATTGCTTATATAAATGATTATATATTTCTTTGAGATATTAATATATTTGGCCTATAGTGCAAATATAAACTGTTAATGAATATATTTGGCTTGTTGTGCAAATATGAACTGTTGAGGAATATCTTTGGCCTGTAGTGCAAAGATGAATTATTGATGAATATCTTTGGCCCGTAGTGCAAAGATGACCTGTTGTTGAATATCTTTGGCCAGTAGTGCAAAGATGAATTGGTGACGAATATCTTTGGGCCGTAGTGCAAAGATGAAGTTATTAGTATGATTATGAACAGGAACTGTGATTTGGTATAACCATGGTCTTTGATGTTTCAGGTAAAGACATGTAATAAAAATTATCTTCGTCCTGGGTGCGAAGAGGAATTTAGAATCACAATTATGATTATAAGTTATTCATATGTTTGTGGACCAGAACTGTTGATTGATGTTACAGGGATAAAATATTGTTGGTGGATTTTTAACATGGAGAAGATAATAGATTTTATGGTCTATTTGACTCTTCTAATGGTTTGCTCGTTCCGCTGCAATTATGGTTAAAAATTTTTATCATCTACCATATGTTCTAAATCTCTGATTTAATTCTGTTGAAGTCTATTGATAATTTATTTATCTTTAGTCATGATATTCTTTACTAGGCTAGTTGTTCTCGCCCTTCTGTTTCACAATTCCTTTCAGGTAATAAGAGTGTAGCTGGGTCGAGCGGGGGTAACAGGGAAATAGAACGGTGGTCATCATTTAGTAGTTATATTTGGTGAATCATCTAGGGTGAAGCGAACCCAACGTTGGAAGGGCTTTTTGCCACTATCATACAAGATGTCTAATGACATACAACCTCGTGTCATCATAAGACAGGATTGTGCTCATCCACTTGCTGAGTATATTTACAAGCACTACCTATATAATCTTGGTGTTTGTTTGAAGTATAATTCTCAATTAGAGACAGTGGAGATAATTATAAGTCAAGAGAAGACTCACCATTGGGAAGCATATGATAGTAATCTTCTCGTTTTTTTTTGGGGTATATTGGGTCAACCAAGGATAATTCTGTGGCCATATGATATCTATCACAACCTAGAAGCATGGCCACCCATGTACGAAGGTTTCCTTGAGCACTTCCAAATATTCTAATTTCTAAAACAGTTTTTGACTATACCTTTATGTAAGGTGTCATTTTGACGTGATATCCAAGGTTGGGATAAGAGTCACAGTTGGTATATATTTGTATCCAAACTCACAGCATATATGTTGTTGTATTTTACACGACAATTATTGTAATAAAGTTGTAGTTATTTTCTGTACCATGTATTTGGCGACTCAGAATGGGTTGGATGGAATGGACCTATTTTGGGGTCGTTACATTTTGGTATCAGAGCTTAGGGATATGGTCTCTGGCGTAGATCGGGGAATATAACTAGGAGGGGAGAGATGAGTAAATCATTCGCTAGTGTGTCCTACCTAAGCTTATTTGTTGGTCAGTCATAATATCGGGATATTATGTGATATGTTAATTTGTTAAATTAACCCTTGTTTTGAAACTGTATTCTAGAATGATATTTGAAATACAGGAGATGAGCAATGGAGAAATTATGATGACAGGGAAGATGGAATTTGAAATGAAAGGAAGGTATTCTCAACTATTTGAATTATCAGGTACGTAAATTTCGGGGACGAAATTTCATAAGGAGGGGAGATTGTAAGACCCCAGATTTTATGAAATAAAAGTATTCAATTTTTCCTATTTAGTAAATGGTTAAATTGATAAAAAGTTAAAGTTATGGGTGAAATGTGAAAATTTTTCAAAATAAACAAGTGGTTATAAAATAATCATTTTTGTCGGGGAAGATTTGTTGGTCTTGGAATATTCTTTCTGTCGGGGAATATTCGTACGACGGCGCAGCTATTTGTGGGCCCCATAACGAAAAATGGTCGGATGAAGATAACGACAAAAATTGAGTTTTTATAATTAACGGCGTAATTATTACCGCTAACACTGTTAGAATACCCGGTGGTTAAAATACAGTAATACGCGTTATTGCACAGTAGCACATGGTATTGCACAGTATTTTTGAAATTATTGATTCTTACGTAAGAAGGCACTACTCAATAATTGTTACAGTAATTACTGTTCAATATTTTATTTTTTTGCTTCAATAATTGCTGCGTTGAAATTTTATATTATTGTTGTTCAATAATTGTCACTGCGCAGTATTTCTCATTATCAGATCAATAATTCATATTATTTAAATAATATTATTAGATAGGATTATTGACAATGTCTAGAAAGTTCTGTCTAAAGAGAGGTTTGGTCACCTAATTGCGTGCCAGTAAGGAGAAATTCTTATTAGAAAGCCCCCTATTTCCTGGGAACGGCCTGGTTGTCATAAATGTGATTCTGTAATATTATTTGTGAATAATTAATTATTGATTCATATGATAAGGAAATATTTATTTTATGTGGATATAAATGAGGGGTATATTTTTGTGGTTAAAAATGAAGGAGTTAATGTTGAGGTGTTTTATCTGTATTTTTGTCGGAACGGAAGTATTGAAAATCAAATCAGGGTTTTTGAGATATTTTGCGAGGGTTATAATTTTTAATTCGACCGTTGGATCGTGGTAATATTTGGATATGTTATACATATATAAGTTGAGTATATGTCCACAAATTTTGAACCGTTAAAAATGAATGTATGATTTGTTATGAATTTTACGAGAAGACTGGTTCAGAAATTGTTAAATTTTCGGAGTTAATGATTTTGGTGAAAAATTCTAGAATTGGTGGGCCCCACTCTTAGTTGGTGAAGAAATGTGCTGAGATTTTTATTCAAATATGATGGGTGAGAATAGTAGCAGGTACATCCATCAGGTTGCAGGTTAAGTCTGCTTCGGCGTGCTAACATTTTCCTATAAATAGAGGGCTAAGTTAGAATTGAAAATCACACCAGAATTCATAAGTTTTCTCTCTTTTTCTCTCTCGATTATCGAGTGTATTTTGTGAGTATTTAGATACTTGGTGAGTTGTTATTCATCAGTGTAAGTTTTTTTCAGCGTCATATCCGATATCCAGTCAGAAGTGCTGCTCTTTTGAGGTAAGGGATAGTAAGGGATTTTAAGGGTTATTGTGTTTTTCAGTTCGTACTTCTTTCGACCTTCAGAAAATTCTGGAAAAATTTGAAATGATATTTTGATGAGTTTTATTGATTGTGTCCAAAAATGGTGATTTTTGGATGTATAGATTAAGAGTTATGAATTTTATGAGAAAATACTATTTTAAAAGTAACCGCTTATAACTCCTTGTGGTTAACTCTAAAATTGGTGAAATTTTTATTAGGAGTACATGAATATGATAGAAGTATACTCTGTAAATTTCAGAATGTTTGGACAAAAGTACAATTTTTAATAAATATCTAAATATTCGGCTATTTTAGCCATATGAAAAATAGTAAATGAGTTTTAAAAATTTCGTAAAAAATATATGTTCAATATGGGACTATATTATGTTAAATCCCAGAAAAAAAAATTGTTTACATTGATTTGGTATTTTTCATGAAAAGGGACTAGTTATGAGTAAATGAATTAAATATGTTATGTGGAAGTAAGAAAATTGGAAAATAGGATTTTATGGCTTGAGAATCCTATATGAGGTATATGTAGATTTTTTATGAGGGTTTTGGTTATTGGTGATGAAATCTTATGAGTTTGACATTTTAGAATAATTAAATGCATTATTTTAGTAAAGTGAAAACAATTAAAATAAATTTCTTATAAGTTTAAGAAATGTTATTCTTTCAATATCATTATACCGAAATATTGGTATGAATTTTATTGTGAAATTTAAACCTTTTTGTGTCGGGGTTACTATTCATGAGTTACTATTCACGAGTTACTATTCAGTAATTCACGAGTTACTATTTACGATAAAATTGGTTTCTTTTTCTAACCAAATTATAGTTGATTTATGAATATTACTCTTGAGATTAAATCTATATGTTGATCATATTATTTTTATTATCATATATAACATTTTTATAACCATGATGTTGAAATTCTCTTTCACTTGAGTGTAAAGATGGGTAGATTATTGGTATGATCATGACTTTGGGTTCTCTTTGGCCAGTAGTGCAAAGTTAAATTATTGACTAGTATGATCATGACTATTGAATTTATAATTGAATATCTTCAGCTTAAGTGCAAAGGTGAAAATGATCAACATGGTTATAATTATTGTTTACATAAATGATTATATATTTCTTTGAGATATTAATATATTTGGCCTGTAGTGCAAATATAAACTGTTGATGAATATATTTGGCTTGTTGTGCAAATATGAACTGTTGAGGAATATCTTTGGCCTGTAGTGCAAAGATGAATTGTTGATGAATATATTTGGCTCGTAGTGCAAAGATGACCTGTTGTTGAATATCTTTGGCCAGTAGTGCAAAGATGAATTGGTGACGAATATCTTTAGGTCGTAGTGAAAAGATGAAGTTATTAGTATGATTATGAACAGGAACTGTGATTTGGTATAACCATGGTCTTTGATGTTTCAGGTAAAGACATGTAATAAAAATTATCTTCGTCCTGGGTGCGAAGAGGAATTTAGAATCACAATTATGATTATGAGTTATTCATATGTTTGTGGACCATAACTGTTGATTGATGTTACAGGGATAAAATATTGTTGGTGGATTTTTAACATGGAGAAGGTAATAGACTTTATGGTCTATTTGACTCTTCTAATGGTTTGCTCGTTCCGCTGCAACTATGGTTAAAAAATTTTATCATCTACCATATGTTCTAAATCTCTGATTTAATTCTGTTGAAGGCTATTGATAATTTATTTATCTTTAGTCATGATATTCTTTACTAGGCTAGTTGTTCTCACCCTTCTGTTTCACAATTCCTTTCAGGTAATAAGAGTGTAACTGGGTCGAGCGGGGGTAACAGGGGAATAGAACGATGGTCATCACTTAGTAGTTATATTTGGTGAATCATCTAGGGTGAAGCGAACCCAACGTTGGAAGGGTTTTTTGCCACTATCATACAAGATGTCTAATGACATACAACCTCGTGTCATCATAAGACAGGATTGTGCTCATCCACTTGCTGAGTATATTTACAAGCACTACCTATATAATCTTGGTGTTTGTTTGAAGTATAATTCTCAATTAGAGACAGTGGAGATAATGATAAGTCAAGAGAAGACTCACCATTAGGAAGAATATGATAGTAATCTTCTCGTTTTTCTTTGGGGTATATTGGGTCAACCAAGTATAATTTTGTAGCCATATGATATCTATCACAACCTAGAAGCATGGCCTCCCATGTACGAAGGTTTCCTTGAGCACTTCCCAAAGATTCTAATTTCTAAAACAGTTTTTGACTATACCTTTATGTAAGGTGTCATTGTGACGTGTTATCCAATGTTGGGATAAGAGTCACAGTTGGTATATATTTGTATCCAAACTCACAGCATATATGTTGTTGTATTTTACACGATAATTGTTGTAATAAAGTTGTAGTTATTTTCTGTACCATGTATTTGGCGACTCAGAATGGGTTGGATGGAATGGACCTATTTTGGAGTCGTTACATTTTGGTATCAGAGCTTAGGGATATGGTCTCTGGCGTAGATCGGGGAATATAATTAGGAGGGGAGAGATGAGTAAATCATTCGCTAGTGTGTCCTACCTAAGCTTATTTGTTGGTCTCAGTCATAATATCGAGATATTATGTGATATGTTAATTTGTTAAATTAACCCTTGTTTTGAAGCTGTATTCTAGAATGATATTTGAAATACATGAGATGAGCAATGGAGAAATTATGATGACAGGGAAGATGGAATTTGAAATGAAAGGAAGGTATTCTCAACTCTTTGAATTATCAGGTACGTAAATTTCAGGGACGAAATTTAATAAGGAGGGGAGATTGTAAGACCCCAGATTTTATGAAATAAAAGTATTCAATTTTTTCTATTTAGTAAATGGTTAAATTGATAAAAAGTTAAAGTTATGGGTGAAATGTGAAAATTTTTCAAAATAAACAAGTGGTTATAAAATAATCATTGTTGTCGGGGAATATTCGTTGGTCCTGAAATATTCTTTCTGTCGGGGAATATTCATAAGACGGCGCAGCTATTTGTGGGCCCCATAACGAAAAATGGTCGGATGAAGGTAACGACAAAAATTAATTTTTTATAATTAACGGCGTAGTTGTTACCGTTAACGCTGTTAGAATACCCGGTGGTTAAAATACAGTAATACGCGTTATTGCACAGTAGCACATGGTATTGCACAGTATTTTTGAAATTATTGATTCTTACGTAAGAAGGCACTACTCAATAATTGTTACAGTAATTACTGTTCAATATTTTATTTTATTGATTCAATAATTGCTGCGTTGAAATTTTATATTATTGTTGTTCAATAATTGTCACTGCGCAGTATTTCCCATTATCAGATCAATAATTCATATTATTTAAATAATATTATTAGATAGCATTATTGGCAATGTCTAGAAAGTTCTGTCTAAGGAGAGGTTTGGTCACCTAATTGCGCGCCAGTAAGGAGAAATTTTTATTGAAAAGCCCCCTCTTTCCTGGGAACGGCCTGGTTGTCATAAATGTGATTCTGTAATATTATTTTTGAATAATTAATTATTGATTCATATGATAAAGAAATATTTATTTTATGTGGATATAAATGAGGGATATATTTTTGTGGTTAAAAATAAAGGAGTTAATGTTGAGGTGTTTTATCTGTATTTTTGTCGGAACGGAGGTATTAAAAATCAAATTAAGGTTTTTGAGATATTTTGCGAGGGTTATAATTTTTAATCCGACCGTTGGATCGTGGTAATATTTGGATATGTTATACATATATAAGTTGAGTATATGTCCACAAATTTTGAACCGTTAAAATTGAACGTATGATTTATTATGAATTTTACGAGAAGACTGGTTCAGAAATTGTTGAATTTTCGGAGTTAATGATTTTGGTGGAAAATTCTAGAATTGGTGGGCCCTACTCTTGGTTGGTGAAGAAATGTGCTGAGATTTTTATTCAAATATGGTGGGTGGGAATAGTAGCAGGTAAAGCCATCAGGTTGCAGGTTAAGTCTGCTTCGGCGTGCTAACATTTTTCTATAAATAGAGGGCTAAGTTAGAATTGAAAATCACACTAGAATTCATAAGTTTTCTCTCTTTTTCTCTTTAGATTATCGAGTGTATTTTGTGAGTATTTAGATACTTGGTGAGTTGCTATTCATCAGTGCAAGTTTTCTTCAGCGTCATATCTGATATCCAGTCAGAAGTGCTGCTCTTTTGAGGTAGGGGATAGTAAGGGATTTTAAGGGTTATTATGTTTTTCAGTTCGTACTTCTTCCGACCTTCAGAAAATTCTAGAAATATTTAAAATGATATTTTGATGAGTTTTATTGATTGTGTCCAAAAATGGTGATTTTTGGATGTATAGATTAAGAGTTATGAATTTTATGAGAAAAGACTATTTTAAAAGTAACCGTTTATAACTCCTTGTGGTTAACTCCAAAATTGGTGAAATTTTTATTAGGAGTACATGAATATGATAGAAGTATACTCTGTAAATTTCAGAATTTTTGGACAAAAGTGTAATTTTTGATAAATATTTAAATATTCGGCTATTTTGGCCATATGAAAAATAGTAAATGAGTTTTAAAAATTCTGGAAAAAATATATGTTCAATATGGGACTATATTATGTTAAATCCCAGAAAAGAAAAATTGTTTACATTGATTTGGTATTTTTCATGAAAAGGGACTAGTTATGAGTAAATGAATTAAATATGTTATGTGAAGTGAGAAAATTAGAAAATAAGATTTTATGGCTTTAGAATCCTATATGAGGTATATGTAGATTTTTTATGAGGGTTTTGGTTATTGGTGATGAAATCTTATGAGTTTGACATTTTAGAATGATTAAATGCATTATTTTAGTAAAGTGTACACAATTAAAATAAATTTCTTATAAGTTTAAGAAATGTTATTTTTTCAATATCATTATACCGAAATATTGGTATGAATTTTATTGTGAAATTTCTACCCTTTTTTGTTGGGGTTACTATTCATGAGTTACTATTCACGAGTTACTATTCATGAGTTACTATTCACGAGTTACTATTCACGATAAAATTGGTTTCTTTTTCTAACCAAATTATAGTTGATTTATGAATATTACTCTTGAAATTAAATCTATATGTTGATCATATTATTTTTATTATCATATATAACATTTTTATGACCCTGATGTTAAAATTCTCTTTCACTTGAGTGTAAAGATGGGTAGATTATTGGTATGATCATGACTTTTGGTTCTCTTTGGCCAGTAGTGCAAAGTTAAATTATTGACTAGTATGATCATGACCATTGAATTTATAATTGAATATCTTCAGCTTAAGTGCAAAGGTGAAATGATCAACATGGTTATAATTATTGTTTATATAAATGATTATATATTTCTTTGAGATATTAATATATTTGGCCTGTAGTGCAAATATAAACTGTTGATGAATATATTTGGCTTGTTGTGCAAATATGAACTGCTGAGGAATATCTTTGGCCTGTAGTACAAAGATGAATTGTTGATGAATATATTTGGCCCGTGGTGCAAAGATGACCTGTTGTTGAATATCTTTGGCCAGTAGTGCAAAGATGAATTGGTGACGAATATCTTTAGGCCGTAGTGCAAAGATGAAGTTATTAGTATGATTTTGAACAGGAACTGTGATTTGGTATAACCATGATCTTTGATGTTTCAGGTAAAAATATGTGATGAAAATTATCTTCGTCCTGGGTGCGAAGAGAAATTTAGAATCACAATTATGATTATGAGTTATTCATATGTTTGTGAACCAGAACTGTTGATTGATGTTACAGGGATAAAATATTGTTGGTGGATTTTTAACATGGAGAAGATAATAGACTTTATGGTCTATTTGACTCTTCTAATGGTTTGCTCGTTCCGCTGCAACTATGGTTAAAAAATTTTATCATCTACCATATGTTCTAAATCTCTGATTTAATTCTGTTGAAGGCTATTGATAATTTATTTATCTTTAGTCATGATATTCTTTACTAGGCTAGTTGTTCTCACCCTTCTGTTTCACAATTCCTTTCAGGTAATAAGAGTGTAGCTGGGTCGAGCGGGGGTAACAAGGGAATAGAACGGTGGTCATCATTTAATAATTATATTTGGTGAATCATCTAGGATGAAGCGAACCAAACGTTGGAAGGGTGTTTTGCCACTATCATACAAGATGTCTAATGACATACAACCTCGTGTCATGATAAGACAGGATTGTGCTCATCTACTTGCTGAGTATATTTACAAGCACTACCTATATAATCTTGGTGTTTGTTTGAAGTATAATTCTCAATTAGAGACAGTGGAGATAATTATAAGTCAAGAGAAGACTCACCATTGGGAAGAATATGATAGTAATCTTCTCGTTTTTCTTTGGGGTATATTGGGTCAACCAAGGATAATTATGTGGCCATATGATATCTATCACAACCTAGAAGCATGGCCTCCCATGTACGAAGGTTTCCTTGAGCACTTCCCAAAGATTCTAATTTCTAAAATAGTTTTTGACTATACCTTTATGTTAGGTGTCATTGTGACGTGCTATCCAAGGTTGGGATAAGAGTCACAGTTGGTATATATTTGTATCCAAACTCACAGCATATATGTTGTTGTATTTTACACGACAATTGTTGTAATAAAATTATAGTTATTTTCTGTACCATGTATTTGGCGACTCAAAATGGGTTGGATGGAATGGACCTATTTTGGGGTCATTACATTACCCGTGATAGCTTCGTTCGGGTTCCTTGATAAACGCTCACTTAAACTACCGACTTTGACTTGTCTGAGACATCCTTTGGCGTCACCATCCCAGCTGGACTTTACTTCACTACACGACAAAATCGAGCTAAGTGACATTCTCTTCCACAATTGAAACACGCTTTGGGTTGCTGCGTACAGTTTGGACAAATGTGTCCATCCTGTCCGCATTTGAAACATACGACCGGTGGTCGTTCTTCTTCCTTTGAAACGGGTGCTGGTGCTGTGGTCTTTCCATCATTATTGAACCTTCTCTTTTTGAAATTTCCACTTCTACTATCTTGGCCATGATTTAACCGAAGTGATTACCATTCTTGGCATGATAATTTCCCCCACGATGGTTATCGTTGTTCCGATGGCTGTTGCCACCGGTACGATTATTATCGTGTTGTTGGTTGTTGCCTTTTGGTTGAGCTGACTCATTATCACGCTCCACTAACTGAGCCCTATTCACAACATCTAAATATAAACAAAGTTTGTGAGACATAAGGTATTGACGTATATCAGGCTTCAAACCTCTTAGAAACATCCGCGTCATTCTCTCCTCATTATCAACTAAGTGGGACACAAACCAGGACAACTCAGCAAACTTAGCTTCGTACTGCGACATGGTCATATTGTTCTGCTCCAACTTGATGAACTCTACCTCTTTCATGTGACGAATACTTTCGGGAAAGTACTTGTCGTTGAACAATTCTTGAAACTTCTCCCAAGACATTTGGAGTGCGTCAGGCTGGGTACGTTTTACAGATTTCCACCAGTGATCTGCTTCTTCACGCAACATAAAGGTGGCGAATGGAACCTTTTTCTCCTCTGAGCATTCCAAGACATCAAATATCTTGGTGATCTGCTTTATCCACGTCTCTACCGTAAGTGGTTCTGGCTTTCCCAAAAAATCCGGTGGTCCCAACTCCTTGAACTGCTTAGCGGTGACCATCCGTGCGTTGCTATCATTTCCACCCATATTTTGTACACGAGTCTCCCTCGTCTGATTTTGCATGAACTACAAAAAGCTTCTAAACATCCCATCGTTCGTCATTTGATCAGCGTTATTGTTTACCTGAGGATTGTTGCCTTCCTGCACATTATCCTGGTTATTGATCGTCGGTGACTCAACGGTCTCATGTGCTTCATTGCTTATCTCAATATTTTCATATGCCATTCTCAAACACTGTCACAAAACAAGGATTAATTGACATGTCACATATTATCCCTATACTCTGACCAACCAATTAAATACCAAATAAACTTAGGTAGGTCATACTAGCGAAGAAATTCCCCATCTCTCCTCTCCTAGTTCTTATCTTACATCTCAGCCAGGGATCATATCCCTAAGCTCTGATACCAACTGTGACGCCCCCAAAACAGGTATACATCACTCATTCTGAGTCGCCAAATACATGATACAGAATACAAATATAAACTTAAATATACAACATGAGCTGTGAGTTTCAATACAAAAATTGTCATCTAGACAGTATTAAAACTTAAAATAAGTCCTCAATACATTTATTATCACACTATTTCATAGAATAGTGAGGACTACTAATGCTGTCATCTGGACCGTCACTCCGTTCCCCGACTAGTCCTTGCTACGTTCTCATTTCCTGAAGAGAACAATGAAAGCAAAAGGGTGAGCTCAACTAGCCCAGTAAGAAATATCATGACTAAGATAATGCAGAATAATTTATCGTTAGCCTTTAACAGTGTTAAACTGATAAAATATAACAAACATCAAGTTTAACTGCAGCGGAACAAGCAATCCATTAGAAGAGTCAAGTAGAGAATAAAATCTACTATCTTCTATGATTTAAAAGGTTTTTTCATCACTTTTATCGCTGAGATTCAGCTTAATAAAAGTAATCCACATTATCGAATCATCCATGCACTACGGCCAAGGATAATCGTGCTTTCATCAATGGTCATGATCGTGTCATAAAATAATTCATCTTTTCACCCTTGGCCGAAGGGAATCCATAGCCATAATCATACCAAAAACTCTCCATCAAGGCACTACGGACCAATGAGGACTTTTACCACATCATTTGTAATATTACGGTCATGATTATACCGAAAAATCCCTGGTCATAATTATACCGAAAAATCCCTGGTCATAATCATACCAAGTCCATATATGCACTACAGGCCACAGATGACTTTCAACAGAATATAAACATGAGGATGATGACAATGATATAGGAATTTAATAAAACAAGTTCAATGATAAAATTTTAAAGGTTTATAATTTAATTTATCCAGAAATAAATAACGTCCAAATTGTCAACATGATACTGCTTTGTGGAGTAAAATTCAAGAATAATATTGTACCAGAAAAATTTGGACCGAAAACGAATTAATTTTTATCATGAATAGTACCACGGGTGAATAGTAACCGAGTGAATAGTAACTAGTGAATAGTAACTTCAGAAATAGTAACCCCGACATAAAAAGGTAGAAATTCCACAATAAAACTTATATCAATAATTCAGCATAATGATATTGAAGAAATAATATCATTTACAAAGAAAATAACATCCCTTACGAATATTAAACGAAAATAATATTAATTACGAATATTAAACGAATATAATATTTCTTGTGAATATTGAACGAAATAAAATTTCTTATGAATATTGAACGGAAATAATATTCATACGAATACAAAAAAATAATATCTCTTCAGAATGTAAAATAAATAATACCCCTTACTTCAAAAGAGCAGTATTTCTGACTGGAATATCGGATATAGTGTTGAAAGAACTTGTACTGAATAGCAACTCTCAAAGTATCTAAATACTCACAAAATATGCTCGATAATATAGAGAGAGAGAACTTATGTTTCTGGTGTGATTTTTAATTCTAACTAAACACCCTATTTATAGGAAAATGCTTAGAACGTCATAGCAGACTAACCTGCTACCTGATGGCTTTACCTGCTACTATTCAAGCCCACCACTTTTGAAAATAAATTTCAGCACATTTCATTTCTCACCAACCAAAAGTGGGGTCTACCATATTTTTAATTAAAATATTTTTTTCCAAAACTTCAATAATTCATAATAAATAGCTCTTTTATCCAAAAAATTCAAATCCCATGTGCTTTCAATAAGAAATTTAATTCTCTACAACTTTGTAGCTTTAAGTTTTTTCAAACTCCAAACAGAAAATGTCCAAAATCCACATACGGATGATTTTCGGCACCTCTATTCTGCCAAAAATACTGATAAAATACCACAGCATTAATTCATTCATTTATAACCACAATAAATATATCCACATAAAATAAATATTTTCTTATCATATAAATCGATAATTAATTATTTATAAATAATATTACAGAATCACAATTATGACAATCAGGTCGTTTCCAGGAAAGAGGGGGCTTTTCGATAAGAATTTCACCTTATTGACGCGCAATTAGATGACCAAACCTCTCCTTAGACAGAACTTGCTAGACATTGCCAATAATGCTATCTAATAATAATATTTAAATAATATGAATTATTGATCTGATAATGGGAAATATTGTGCAGTGACAATTATTGAAACAACAATAATATAAAATATCAACGCAGCAATTATTGAATCATTAAAATAAAATATTGAACAGTAATTACTGTAACAATTATTGAGTATAACTGAGTGACTTCTCACGTAAGCACCAATAATCAATATCGTGTGCTACTATACAACAACGTGTATTACTGTACTTTTACTACCGGGTAGTTCAACAATTAACGATAAAACTTTTACCGCTATTTTCATAAAAAAAAAAATTCTGTCATTTTCTCATTCTGACAATAATTTCATTGTGGGGTCCACAAATGGCTGCGCCATCGTACGAATATTCTCCGAGAGCAAGAATATTCTACGACCTAAGGAATATTCCCTGACAACAATGAATATTTTATAACCACTTGCTTATTTTGTAAAATTTACACATTTCACCCATAACCACAACATTATATCAAATTAACACCTTATTATTCAAAATAATAATTAGAGGAAATTCGATTTTATTTATAAAAAAGTTGGGGTCTTACACCAACCGTTCTAACTAATCATAACTCAAATAAGCTTGCACAGTCAGTTGCTAATAATAATATGCACACTCTGCAACTTAAACATTTAACAAGCATTAAGAATAAGACGCAAGTGCAAGAAAAAGATCAAAAGACTCTAGCATGACAACAGTAAAATCTGACTCAGACAGTACTTAATTACCTTAGGCTATTCAGAACTACCCATGAATGAGCTTTTGATCAGTGACTCCCAAGCAAGACGACTTTAGGGCACTAGGTGTAGAACACCCCTATGAATCTAATAACTTGAGTAGTAAAGGCCACATAATCAATATAAGCCAACTGAGATTTTACAACAAAAATAAAGATTATTTAGCGAGTGCATTTTATGCTCCATCTCGATATCGGTCCTGCGTTTATGGGCGAGGGTGTTTTATGCTCCATCTCGACCCACCGCAAAACTTTTGATATAAACTCTTCTTTTCTATTTTTATTCTCTTTTCATTCTTATTTTTTTATATGTCAACATGCCAGAATCCAAGATCCAAAACTGTATAAACGTCTAAGTCTTTTATTACCTTGTAAAAATGAAAGTTTATAAGAGTGAATAAATTTTCAAAGCAATAAACATGCGAACTAAATTCAAAAAATAACTTGTTAACACAGTTGGTCGGTGCTTGCTAAGAAGGACGGATCAATAACTGTCTAAACTTATCGATTGAACAACCCCTAGCTCATACATGCTTGACACGACTCTAAGAGATAGACAAAAATACTTGGCGCTTGTCATCAGCCACAATCAAAAATTAATGATAACTATAACACCCTTGCTAAATAGCAGCTCAAAATAGGGTAAAAAGGTCATTCATATGGCACAAGCATCAAATCTGTATAAGCCCCAAAAAGATGGCTATAAACCACAATTATGATGATAATAATCCAAGCATTAAATAATAAAAAACAAAAATAGTTCATGGCATAAAAATTAAAGCATAATCCTGATAATCTCGCAGTTTAAAACTACTGCACCACAATACTGATAATAAAAACATAATAAAGTACTAAAGTATGCAATCCTAATCATGGTAGTACAGAAATAAAAATAGTATCCAAAACACCCCCAAACTTAAAGTGAGCAATGCCCTTATTACTTAAACATAATCAATTGATACAAGAGGGCTTTCCTGAAGATCGTTCACCCCGCAGCGGCATCAGCTTCATCCTCGTTAGTAGCGTTCTCATCAACATCGACGGGCGGTGATGGTGGAGGGTATGGTAGGAAGACAGGAGGCTCCGGGAACTGGTATGGCGTGAACTCAGCGTTCTCGCCACAATAGTCGGTGTAAATGCTCTGCATGGTGTTTACCAGCTCAGCCTGGTACTACATAGCAATGTCCTACCTCTGCACCACAGCTGCAATATGCCTCTACTATTTGCGAGCCTCGGCGTCGTGCTTTTGATGCAGCAGGGTGAGAGACGCCATGATGTTGGCCAGTAATCCCTGGCTAGCTGGGCCTACATCTGGAGCGACATCTGGAGGCTACAAGGGCTCAGCCTCTGCTGTAGGAGGTGGCACAGTAGGTGGCCCATATCCCTCACCTCTGACATGAGACTCTGCCACGTCCCACTCATAGAAGCGCTTGATGGTCAAGTGGTCAATGATTGTCATGGGTGGAGAGGCTATCTCTTCTGGCCCCCACTGAATGCCTGCTTGCGTGCACAGCCGGGTGATCAATGGTGGATGAGGGAGTCCTGCAGCGATGTTTCTCTTGATTGCCTTCACAATGGAGTCATGAATAAGCACTCCAATATCCACATTAAGACCCGTGACAATGGCAAATAGCAGAATTGCCCTATCCTTCGTCACGTCGCTCAGATGCCAGGTCGGGATCATGTTTAGACATGTGAAGCTAAACCACACCTTTCCGTAGCGACTAAGTGTGGAAGCCGGGAAACTGGTCTTTTCCCCCGTGTAATCATTTTTCTTCCATGCAGTCTCGGGCTTGCAAAGCCGCCTAATGATATCCTCGAGATCATAGCTGCGAAGCCCCGACTGTAGATAGTCTCTGCTGTGACGCCCCCAAAATAGGTATACAACACCCATTCTGAGTCGCCAAAATACATGGTACAGAAACAACTACATCTTTATTATTACAACACAAGAACTGTGAGTTTAAATACAAATATTGTCATTTAGATAATATCCACACTCAAATAAGTCCTCATTACAATTATTGATACATTATTTCACAAAAATGGTGAGGACTACTAAAGTAACTTCTAGAACCATCATTCCATACCCCGACTAGTACTCGCTACATTCTCGCCTCCTGAGAAAAATGGAACAAAAAGGAAAAGGGTGAGCTCAACTAGCCCAGTAAAGAATATTATGACTAAGATAATACAGAACAAATTATCGTTAGTCGTTAACAGGGAAAAATCTAATAGAATATAATAGACAACAAGTTTTAAATCAATAACTGCAGCGGAAACAGCAAACCATTAGAAGAGTCAAGTAGAGAATGAGTTCTACTATCTTCTAAGATTTAAAAGTCCATCATCAATATTTTATCCCTGTAACAACAATCAATAACCATCTTTAATCAAATATTCATCGTTACACTACAAGCCAAAGATATTCATTTGTATCATCAGTCGGTCATGTTCATCTCAACACCTGTTCATCTTTGCACTACGGGCCAAAGTTAATCATTCATCTTTGCACTACGGGCCAAAGATATTCAGTAATATCATCATTTAGGACTGAGGATGTGACACCCCCCAAATCCCGGTACTTCATTACCTCAAGATTTGGTGTTCACGTAATCAAAACATTCATTTCTAACTACCCAATCATAATAGAATGGAATAATAAAAGAAACCTGCCCATACAGGATTAAACTTAAATAAAAGAAATCTCCCAGGTTATCTAACCTTTACAAACATTCATTCATTCATGCGGAATAATTAAAATAACATTCATTACAATCTTTAAATAAGTCTGAAAATAAACTATTCAATCTATTACAAGTCTTCAGCATTGTTTCATCTTTCCCTTCCCTTTACTGGTGCTAGGTACATCACCAGTTTCAACCTTAGCTGTAAGAAATTTTACAGGCAAGAGTGAGCAAACAAGGCCCACTTGAAATAACAATAAGTAAATCAGTTAACTTTACATCATGTACCAACATTAGGTTTAATAGAACTGAACAATAAATTCTATTATTTTTTAAAAACTTTAATCAATTACTGAGGGTCTAATGACCACGAATCATGTCCACAGTTATAAGTAATTTTTCAACTTAAACTTTAACAGTCATAAGACTATAAGGACTTCACGTACTTAGGGGGATCAACCCTTCGTACAATGTATTGTGCACAATCATTTCAACGCTAAGCGTAACCTCTTATAAAAGAGTTGTTCTTCTCAGTATTTAGAATACAAGTCCGTACCAAAGTGAGTTTGGTTTGGATACATCATGGGGTAATTTAGAATTCAACGGTAATCAACTAAGGGTTAGTTGATTACAAACAACATAACTGTATACTATGGAATAATCATAGTTGAATTGATATTTATAAACTAACATCATGCTTTAGGAATAATTTAATAGCATAATCATGGAATAATCATAACATGCATCCTCATAAACCAATAGATACACGAGCTTAGTCAATAATAAATAATCTAACTCTACGAAAGTGTAAAGTTAGCAATTTGTACAATTGAAATTGAATTAAAGCGATAATGTGTTTAACGAATTCAAACTTGCACAATGAAGTTTTGAGTTAGAGAACTTGCATAAGTATAACATAACAGTGAAAAGTAACCTTGCTGAATAATAAAGTAGAAAAGGTTAGGGAACTTGCCTCGCGTGTAGGTTAAACAATTACTATTCACGTTCACCCCAAGTCCTACACATACCATATGCATTGATAATACACATTAGCTACACTAACATTACCTTTATGAGTTCCTTTATTACTCTTAGTATAGCTACTAACTAAGTTTAAGTTTAAACAACAGCACATCTTTCATGAACATTATTTTATTTTTTTTTTAGCTTTATTACAACTACCTAAATGATCATGCCATTGCACCACATGTACATTCACAACTTGATACAACATCCTAATACATGTCCAACATGTTATCATTAAGTTATCTTGCATTCGTGCATCCCGACGCCCTCCGATTGGCTCCAAATACACAACAGTCCTAAAGATGGCCATTTTTACTACTGTTAAAGACCTCAAATTAAAAAACTTAAAGAATGAAAGTTGTAGGTCTACTCGTCCTCTTTCCGAATCATCTTGAATTACCTAAATCGGAGTTCGTATGAAAAAGTTATGGCCATTTTACTACAGGAGGTCAAAACTGCCCAACTAGGCCACTTTTCCGGCGCCGGGGCGCGGAACAGTGGCGCTGGGGCGCGAGCATCGGCGCTGGGGCACGAGCATCGGCGCTGGGGCGCGAGCTACGGCCCATTTTGGCGCTGGGGCGCGAAAATTGGTGCCAGGGCGCGAAAATTGGCGCTGGGGCGTGAATTTTGACGCTGGGGCGCCGAAACTCAGAAACCAACCACGAAGAACAGAGCCAAAACTACTGTCTCAATTTCTTAACAACAATTCACCCCAACAACATGTATAAATAATATAACTTACACATAATTGCTATCAATCATCCATATATCCATCACCAATCATTAATTATCAATACCAAAAACTAATTCTTTGAAACACTGTGTTTTAAAGTAAAAATCCATTGATGAAATATAAATTACAGTGAACGAAAATTTCCACTGTTATCAACAAATTTTGATTCCTTTGAAATACAACTATACCAACATAAAAAATTAACATGTATAGTTCAATTCCTCAGTTAGCATACAATTTATAGAATCACATACAAATACTAAATTAACACAACTTAAACCATAATTTTAGAAAATTAAATACTAGAATAACATATTTTAAAACCCAAAAACTCCATTTTTGATATTTTTCATAAAAATCAACACTGTGATTTTGTTATTCAACCAAAACAGAAATTTCAAAGCATCATAATTATGTTTTTACATCCTCTAACAATTCTAACAATCAATTTATCCATTTAACAATAATTAAAACCTTAATTTCTATTTTAAAATAGCCATATTCACACATATTGTCATATGAACACTCTGTAATATATTTTCTTCCACAAAACACATATATGCATGAACTAACTTCTCTATAATCATATATAAGTTCATAGAACAACCATATAATCAATAATCATGCCAAACCATATACATAACAACAATTTATCTTTTATAAAATTTTCACAGAGACTTTTTGGGAAGAAAAAAAAAACTTTTAGAGCTTACAAAAGAAAAGATGGCCTACCTTGGATTATGAAGAAGATGATACTCTACTCTTTGATTATCAAGCCTTTTCTCCAAAACCTGAAAAACAACTCTCAATTCTCTCAAAATCCTCTCAAACCTTTCTCTGTGTTCTTCTTCTTCTCTATTTTCCTTCTTCTGAACTCTTTTCTCTCTCTAACATACGTACTAAAATATAACGTATATAATTATAATTATAATAATTGTATATTATAAATATAAGATATATAACTGACATCAGTTAAAGGTTTTGAAAATCAAAAGCCATAAGGCTTGTTTGGTTAGTCTAAATAAAATATCTCACTAATCTTTATGCCTTGTTTGGTAAAACTCAATTAGATAAAGAGTTATTATGCCATAAGACATGTTTGGTAAAACCACATTAAACTCTTTTAATTTATTTTGGTAACTCCTATATAGCAAGGTTATTAGTCACACCCTTATTAAATTAATAAATCAATTAAACGTTAATCTATTAAATTACTTTAACACATAAACAATTATAATTCTTTTTACAATTATAATTTCATTTAATCAACTAACATTTCAAACTACAATTTCTCATTTAAATATTATTATTTATTTAAAATCATTATAAGCTCTCTAGCTTATTAAATTAAACTCCATTATTATAAAATCTCATAATAATTAATTTATTTAGCTCCTTAATTATTTACTCAACAAATAATTAATTAAATCACATCAACTCAAATTGCCATATAATTCAATAAATATTTAATATTGCCAATAAATATTTAATATTTAATATTTAATTATTTATTCAACAAATAATTAAATAAACCACATCACTCAAATTGAACAATTATTTATTCAACAATAACATATCCAATAAATATTTATAACTTACATTTAAAAAAAATATGGAATGTTACATCATTCCCCTCTTAAAAGGATTCTGTCCTCAGAATCACAACTCAAACAACACATTCGCTACATTCTTCCCTACTTACAAAGATTCTGTCCTCAGAATCGAAGACACAGATTAAACAAATAACTCAGGGTATCCTTTCAACATTTTCTCTTCCAGTTCCCACGTTGCTTCTTCAGCGTTGTGGTTCCTCCAAATCACCTTCACAGAAGGTATCACTTTATTCCTGAGCACTTGTTCTTTCCTGTTGACTATCTGTATAGGAACCTCTTCATAAGATAAATCTTTCTCGAACTGCAACGGTTCGTACTCGATTACGTGCTTGTAATCGGGTTTATATGGTCGTAACACCGAAATGTGAAAAACATTATGAATATTTTCCAACCCTGGAGGTAGAGCTACCTCGTAAGCCACTTCTCCCACTCTTCGCAGCACTTCAAAGGGTCCAATAAACCTCGGGCTTAGCTTTCCCTTTTTACCGAAACGAATTTTCCCCTTCCAAGGAGAAACTTTTAGGAATACATAGCTTCCTACGTCAAATGCACGATCTTGCCTGTGTTGGTCAGCATACTTCTTCTGTCGGTCTTGAGCTGCTACCAATCTTATCCTGATGAGTTTGATAACCTCAGCAGTTTTTTGCACCAATTCTGGTCCTAACAGTTGACGTTCACCAACTTCATCCCAGTACAGTGGAGTTCTGCACTTTCTGCCGTATAACGCTTCGTAAGGCGGCATGCCGATACTCGCGTGATAACTATTATTGTAGGCAAATTCCACCAACGGTAATTGCTCATCCCAGCTTCCTTTGAAATCCATGGCGCATGCTCTCAACATATCTTCTAATGTCTGGATCGTTCGTTCGCTTTGGCCATCTGTTTGCGGATGATATGCCGTACTCATTCGCAACTGTGTTCCCATACATTCTTGTAGTCTCTTCCAGAAGTTTGATGTGAACCTCGGATCTCTGTCTGACACAATTGACACTGGAACTCCATGTCTTGCAACGATCTCTTTAATATATAGTTTTGCCAGCTGATCAAGATTGAATCTAATCTTTATTGGCAAAAAGTGTGCAGATTTTGTCAGTCTGTCTACTATTACCCAAATCGCATCGTATCCTTTCTGAGTAGTTGGAAGACCCACCACAAAATCCATCGTGATATGCTCCCACTTCCATTCCGGTATTTCCAACGGTTGAAGCAATCCGCTGGGTTTTTGATGTTCGGCTTTTACTCTCTGACATGTTAAGCACTTCGCTACACATTCTGTGACGTCCCTTTTCATATTTGGCCACCAAAAATGTCGGCGCAAATCTTGATACATTTTCGTGCTCCTTGGATGAATTGAATATTTTGAGCTATGAGCTTAGATCAAAATTTCTTCTTTCAGTTCTGGTGCTGCTGGAACCCAGATTCTTCCCTCGTACCGTAGTAATCCTTCGGTATCGACCTTGTATTTCGTATTGTTACCATCAACCATATTCTCTTTTATCTTTCCACATTCTTCATCTTGTAACTGAGCGTTTTTCACCTTGTCCAGTAAAGTTGGACCTGCTTCTAGATGAAATAGTCGTTTATCGGTTTCCTGTGGAAATTTGATTTCCAGTTCTAACTTTGTCATTGCTGAAATGAGCTCCTCCTGAGTTGTTATCAGCATTAATTTTTCCCGACCTTTCCTGCTTAAAGCATCTGCAACCACATTCGCTTTGCCCGGATGATAAAAGATCTCACAATCGTAATCCTTTATCAATTCCATCCATCTCCTCTGACGCATGTTCAGGTCCTTCTGATTGAAAATATACTTCAAACTTTTGTGGTCTGTGTAGATCTCACATTTCTCTCCATACAAATAATGTCTCCATATCTTGAGAGCAAATACCACTGCAGCCAATTCTAAATCATGAGTCGGGTAACCTTTCTCGTAATCCTTCAGTTGTCTTGATGCATAGGCAATAACTTTGCCGTTCTGCATAAGAACACAACCTAACCCTTTGTGTGAGGCATCACTATACACCACAAAATTTCCTGTATTATCTGGCAGGGTTAACACAGGTGCCATACTTAGCTTCTTCTTCAAATCTTGGAAGCTCTCTTCACATTTCTCCGTCCACACGAATTTCACAGCTTTTAGTGTTAAATTTGTTAACGGAGTGGCTATCTTAGAAAAATCTTGTATAAATCTTCTATAATAACCGGCCAGCCCCAAGAAACTCCTCACCTCCGAAGGTGTTCTTGGTTGTTCCCAATTGATTACAGCTTCCACTTTCGATGGATCTACTGAAATCCCATCTTTGTCAATCACATGACCCAAAAATTGTACACGGTCGAGCCAAAATTCACGCTTAGTGAATTTCGCGTACAACTTTTCCTTTCTTAGTGTCTCCAATGTCAGACGTAAATGTTCCACGTGTTCTTCTTGAGTTTTGGAATACACCAGAATGTCATCGATAAACACCACTACGAACTTGTCTAAAAATGGTTTAAATACCCTGTTCATCAAATCCATGAACGCGGCAGGGGCATTTGTTAAACCAAAAGACATCACCAGAAACTCGTAATGTCCATACTGAGTTCTGAATGCCGTTCGTGGTATATCCTCCTTCCTCACTTTCAACTGGTGATACCCACTTCTCAAATCAATTTTCAAAAAGTATTTAGCACCCTTCAACTGGTCAAACAAGTCATCTATTCTTGGCAACGGGTATTTGTTTTTAATAGTGACTTTGTTTAACTCCCTGTAATCAATGCAAAGACGCATTGACCCGTCCTTCTTCTTCATGAATAAAACTAGCGCTCCCCACGGCGATACACTTGGTTGAATATACTTCTTGTCTAGCAGTTCTTGCAACTGTACCATCAGTTCCTTCATTTCTACCGGAGCCATTCTGTACGGAGCCTTTGATATCGGTGCTGTTCCCGGCACTAAGTCGATCACGAATTCAATTTCTCTGTCCGGCGGAAGTCCTGGCAAATCTTCTGGAAACACGTCTTCGAATTCTCTCACTACCGGTATTTCTTCTAATTTCACACCTTTCTTCTGAGTATCGACTATGTAAGCTAAATATCCCACACAACCTTGACTCAACAACTTCTTGGCCTGCATAGTCGTCAGACATTTCATTTGTCTTGGCGACTTGCTACCATAAAATACTACCTTTGACGGAGTCATAAGGTTTACACACTTCTTTTGGCAGTCAATTACTGCTCCATAATTGAACAACCAATCCATTCCCAAAATTACATCAAATTCCCCGAGTCTAATCGGAATCAAATCTACTAACAAGATATTCCCCTTAATGTTTACCCTACAGTTCTTGTAAACGAACCTAACAGGGATTATTTCCTTATTCGCAATTTCTATGTTCAAAGGAAAATTCAGTTCTTCTCTAGGCAATTCTAACCTCTTGGCAAATTCATCAGATATAAACGAGCAAGTAGCACCCGAATCAAATAATACATATGCATTAATATCATTGATTGGGATAATACCTGACACCACATCTTTTGATTGCACAGCATCTTGCACAGTCATGTTGAAGGTTCTGGCTGTGGGTTTGTTTGATGCTGCAGGTCCTGTAATAGCCCACGTACCTCCATTGTTACCTCCTCCATTGTTTCTGGTTGTCCCTCCCTCCTTCTTCTTAGGGCATTCACGACCAAAATGATCCTTGGATCCGCACGTGAAGCACGCCTTCTTCTTTGGTTGAGTGCAATTTGGGGCGATGTGACCCTCCTGGCCACAATTGTAGCAAACTCGTTTCCCCATCAAGCACGCACCCTTGTGAAATTTCCCGCATGTCGCACATGCTTCAAACTTTTTGTTTTGCTGGTTACCCTGCTGGTTTCCAGCTCCCCCGTTCCCATTCCACTTCCTCTTCAAGCTGTTGTTGTTGCTGTTGTTGTTGTTATTTCCACTGCTGCCACCTCCATTCTTCATTTCATTCTCATTCTTCTTCTTCTTTTGTTCCTGGTTGAATTTGGTCACCGCCTCTCCTCCACCTTCAGCGAGTATTGCTTTCTCCATTACTGCTGCAAATGTCTTCAACTGGAACAGGGAAACCCTACTGTACAGCCAGGGCTTCAGTCCCTGTTCAAACCTCTTCGCTTTGCGTTCGTCTGTGCTAACCTGATATGGCGCAAACCTCGCCAACTCGTTGAATTTTGCGGCATACTCGGATACCGTCATCGTCCCTTGCTTCAGCTCCAAAAACTGTACTTCCAGCTGACTGTTTGAACTCTCCGGGAAATAGGTCTCGAAGAACAGTTCCTTGAACCTATCCCAGGTCATCACTCCTGGCCCTTCCCGAGTTTTATTGGCTTGCCACCAATAACTAGCTTCTGCTTTCAACATGAAAGTTGCGAAAGCAGTCTTCTGCTCATCCCCTACCCTAGCGACATCGAACACCTTCTCTATTTCCATAATCCAGGTTTGTGCCTCGACCGGATTCATTGACCCACGAAATTCAGGTGGTCCGACCGCCTTAAACTCCTTAAACGTTGTGCCTTGGTTTTGAGGTTGATTCTGCAACGCTCCTGTCAATAGTGCCACTAGTTGTTGAACGGGATTCGCATCAACATTGTCATTAGCTTCTTCGGTGGTTCTCTGTCGTGTTGGTTGACGTCTGGGAGGCATTTTCTGTTAAAGAAAACATCTATTAGACCATTACTCAACTTCTTTAAGTATTTCTAATTAATTTGCCTCTACAAAAGAAATAACCACATAGCACATAACACTTTGAATAAAATAATAACTTTTATTTATTCATAAACTTTTTGAAAACATAACACAATAGCATCTCTGCTATCTACATTACTTTCCTGAACTACAAAAGTTTCAGGGCAACATCATCATTCTCATATCCCATGGTTACTTAACACTCGGGATTTACACATTATTTAACACTTATTACTTGCAAAACAGACAAATTTCCTACGATGATCTATTAAGATAATCAGTCGCCTTTTGACGCTCTTCTTCCATAACACGGAACATGGTTCGGCGATCTAACACGTATGATGGTAGAGTCTCGAACTGAATTGGATAACCTATGACCCGATCTTGAGCTCGATTGATCACGGTATTGAATACTTTATCCATCTCTTCCATCTTCATCCTCTTTGCTTGTGCGTCCCTTACTGCTCTTCCAGTTCGTTGATAAGCTTCCTCGTATGCATCTTTAGCTCTTATCCTCTTAGCCGCTTCTTCTCTCAACCTGCCCTTCAGTTCAGCAACCATCTCGATCAATTGTTCCTTCTCTCCTTCAGTCTGTGTTAGTTTCTCCTCGGCGTTTGTCAGTCGTTCATCACGATCCTGGATCTCGCCATCTTTTTGTGTAATTGTAGTCTGTTGTTCAGCTACTATCTCCTGCAACTCCTCCACTGTATCTTGTAGTTCCACGTTAAGGTCGTGCACTTCATCATATACACGGCCAGCTATCGAGTTAAGCGAAATCCTTTCCTCCTCATCCTCGCCATCCTCATTCTCCTGCGGTAACTCAATGGGATCCTCCTCGTCTGTCTCCACATCATCATCCTCATCCTCAACTACTGTGACCAACGGGGCTGACTCCCGTGGTAGTAGTTGTTCCCAAACTACCTGAATGTCGCGAGGCTCCTCCTCTATAGGCATTTGAGGTCCCTCCTCCCTAGTCTGACTAGATTCTCCGACATTAGTCATCCTGACAACAAAATTTTAAAGTTTTAGTTATTAATCATTCTACTTGACACTCGCGAGCACATAAGTTATAAACACATAAGCACATAAGTGTTTTATTACTTCTTTCTTAAAACTCGATAAGAGTTAACTCCACTATCTTTTCAAAAGGTTACTTCCTAAGGCTTTTTCCCCCACCTAAGGTTCATAACCTAAAGCTCTGATACCAACCTGTGACACCCCCCAAATCCCGGTACTTCATTACCTCAAGATTTGGTGTTCACGTAATCAAAACATTCATTTCTAACTACCCAATCATAATAGAATGGAATAATAAAAGAAAACCTGCCCATACAGGATTAAACTTAAATAAAAGAAATCTCCCAGGTTATCTAACCTTTACAAACATTCATTCATTCATGCGGAATAATTAAAATAACATTCATTACAATCTTTAAACAAGTCTGAAAATAAACTATTCAATCTATTACAGGTCTTCAGCATTGTTTCATCTTTCCCTTCCCTTTACTGGTGCTAGGTACATCACCAGTTTCAACCTTAGCTGTAAGAAATTTTATAGGCAAGAGTGAGCAAACAAGGCCCACTTGAAATAACAATAAGTAAATCAGTTAACTTTACATCATGTACCAACATTAGGTTTAATAGAACTGAACAACAAATTCTATTACTTTTTAAAAACTTTAATCAATTACTGAGGGTCTAATGACCACGAATCATGTCCACAGTTATAAGTAATTTTTCAACTTAAACTTTAACAGTCATAAGACTATAAGGACTTCACGTACTTAGGGGGATCAACCCTTCGTACAATGTATTGTGCACAATCATTTCAACGCTAAGCGTAACCTCTTATAAAAGAGTTGTTCTTCTCAGTATTTAGAATACAAGTACGTACCAAAGTGAGTTTGGTTTGGATACATCATGGGGTAATTTAGAATTCAACGGTAATCAACTAAGGGTTAGTTGATTACAAACAACATAACTGTATACTATGTTATAATCATAGTTGAATTGATATTTATAAACTAACATCATGCTTTAGGAATAATTTAATAGCATAATCATGGAATAATCATAACATGCATCCTCATAAACCAATAGATACACGAGCTTAATCAACAATAAATAATCTAACTCTACGAAAGTGTAAAGTTAGCAATTTGTACAATTGAAATGGAATTAAAGCGATAATGTGTTTAACGAATTCAAACTTACACAATGAAGTTTTGAGCTAGAGAACTTGCATAAGTATAACATAACAGTGAAAAGTAACCTTGCTGAATAATAAAGTAGAAAAGGTTAGGGAACTTGCCTCGCGTGTAGGTTAAACAATTACTATTCACGTTCACCCCAAGTCCTACACATACCATATGCATTGATAATACACATTAGCTACACTAACATTACCTTTATGAGTTCCTTTATTACTCTTAGTATAGCTACTAACTAAGTTTAAGTTTAAACAACAGCACATCTTTCATGAACATTATATTTTTTTTTTAGTTTTATTACAACTACCTAAATGATCATGCCATTGCACCACATGTACATTCACAACTTGATACAATATCCTAATACATGTCCAACATGTTATCATTAAGTTATCTTGCATTCGTGCATCCCGACGCCCTCCGATTGGCTCCAAATACACAACAGTCCTAAAGATGGCCATTTTTACTACTGTTAAAGACCTCAAATTAAAAAACTTAAAGAATGAAAGTTGTAGGTCTACTCGTCCTCATTCCAAATCATCTTGAATTACCTAAATCAGAGTTCGTATAAAAACGTTATGGCCATTTTACTACAGGAGGTCAAAACTGCCCAACTAGGCCACTTTTCCGGCGCCGGGGCGCGGAACAGTGGCGCTGGGGCGCGAGCATCGGCGCTGGGGCGTGAATTTTGACGCTGGGGCGCCGAAACTCAGAAACCAACCACGAAGAACAGAGAAAAAACTACTGTCTCAATTTCTTAACAACAATTCACCCCAACAACATGTATAAATAATATAACTTACACATAATTGCTATCAATCATCCATATATCCATCACCAATCATTAATTATCAATACCAAAAACTAATTCTTTGAAACAATGTGTTTTAAAGTAAAAATCCATTGATGAAATATAAATTACAGTGAACGAAAATTTCCACTGTTATCAACAAATTTTGATTCCTTTGAAATACAACTATACCAACATAACAAATTAACATGTATAGTTCAATTCCTCAGTTAGCATACAATTTATAGAATCACATACAAATACTAAATTAACACAACTTAAACCATAATTTTAGAAAATTAAATACTAGAATAACATATTTTAAAACCCAAAAACTCCATTTTTGATATTTTTCATAAAAATCAACACTGTGATTTTGTTATTCAACCAAAACAGAAATTTCAAAGCATCATAATTATGTTTTTACATCCTCTAACAATTCTAACAATCAATTTATCCATTTAACAACAATTAAAACCTTAATTTCTATTTTAAAATAGCCATATTCATACATATTGTCATATGAACACTCTGTAATATATTTTCTTCCACAAAACACATATATGCATGAACTAATTTCTCTATAATCATATATAAGTTCATAGAACAACCATATAATCAATAATCATGCCAAACCATATACATAACAACAATTTATCTTTTATAAAAATTTTACAGAGACTTTTTGGGAAGAAAAAAAAAACTTTTAGAGCTTACAAAAGAAAAGATGGCCTACCTTGGATTATGAAGAAGATGATACTCTACTCTTTGATTATCAAGCCTTTTCTCCAAAACCTGAAAAACAACTCTCAATTCTCTCAAAATCCTCTCAAACCTTTCTCTGTGTTCTTCTTCTTCTCTATTTTCCTTCTTCTGAACTCTTTTCTCTCTCTAACATACGTACTAAAATATAACGTATATAATTATAATTATAATAATTGTATATTGTAAATATAAGATATATAACTGACATCAGTTAAAGGTTTTAAAAATCAAAAGCCATAAGGCTTGTTTGGTTAGCCTAAATAAAATATCTCACTAATCTTTATGCCTTGTTTGGTAAAACTCAATTAGATAAAGAGTTATTATGCCATAAGACATGTTTGGTAAAACCACATTAAACTCTTTTAATTTATTTTGGTAACTCCTATATAGCAAGGTTATTAGTCACACCCTTATTAAATTAATAAATCAATTAAACGTTAATCTATTAAATTACTTTAACACATAAACAATTATAATTCTTTTTACAACTATAATTTCATTTAATCAACTAACATTTCAAACTAAAATTTCTCATTTAAATATTATTATTTTTTTAAAATCATTATAAGCTCTCTAGCTTATTAAATTAAACTCCATTATTATAAAATCTCATAATAATTAATTTATTTAGCTCCTTAATTATTTACTCAACAAATAATTAATTAAATCACATCAACTCAAATTACCATATAATTCAATAAATATTTAATATTGCCAATAAATATTTAATATTTAATATTTAATTATTTATTCAACAAATAATTAAATAAACCACATCACTCAAATTGAACAATTATTTATTCAACAATAACATATCCAATAAATATTTATAACTTACATTTAAAAAAAATATGGAATGTTACAGAGGATGATGAAAAATATTTTAAAGAAAACGAATCCAGTGAAACAAAATAACAAATATTAAGGATTCGTATTTCGATTTATCCATGTCCAAAAATACCTTATAATTATTCATAGTGAAGTAGAATTCAAGAATGATCAAAACATGGATACAATCAAAGCTAGTACCCAGAATAGATATTTTGGACGAAAAGAAGAAAATTTTATTTTTCGGTAAATAGTAACTCGTGAATAGTAACTCGTGAATAGTAACTCATGAATAGTAACCCCGACGTAAAAAGTTCCAAATTTGATAAAAATTTCCAACCAATATTTCGGCATAATGATATTGAAGAAATAATATCATTTTTGAATAAAATAACATCCCTTACCTCGTAAGGACAGTACTTCTGGTCGGAATACCGGTATAAGGCTGAAAGAAACTTGCTCTGATGAATAGAAACTCTCAAAGTATCTAAATACTCATAAAATACACTCAATAATCTAGAGAGAGAAAGAGAGAAAACTTGTTTCTGGTGTGATTTTCAATTCTAACTTAGCCCTCTATTTATAGGAAAATGTTAGCACGTCGAAACAGACTTAACCTGCAACCTGATGGCTTTACCTGCTACTATTCCCACCCACCACATTTGAATAAAAATCTCAGCACATTTCTTCACTAACCAAGAGTGGGGCCCACCAATTCTAGAATTTTCTATCAAAATGATTAACTCCGAAAATTCAACAATTTCTGAACCAGTCATCTCGTAAAATTCATAATAAATCATACGTTCATTTTTAACGGTTCAAAATTTGTGGACATATACTCAACTTATATATGTATAACATATCCAAAAATTACCACGATCCAACGGTCGGATTAAAAATTATAACCCCCGCAAAATATCTCAAAAATCCTGATTTTTAATACCTCCATTCCGACAAAAATACTGATAAAAATCTCAACATTAACTCCTTCATTTTTAACCACAAAAATATATCCCTCATTTATATCCACAAAAATAAATATTTCCTTATCATATGAATCAATAATTAATTATTCACAAATAATATTACAGAATTACATTTATGACAACCAGGCCGTTCCCAAGAAAGAGGGGGCTTTCCAATAAGGATTTCTCCTTACTGGCGCGCAATTAGATGACCAAACCTCTCCTTAGACAGAACTTTCTAGACATTGTCAATAATGTTATCTAATAATATTATTCAAATAATATGAATTATTGATCTAATAATGGGAAATACTGTGCAGCAACAATTATTAAAACAACAATAATATAAAATATCAACGCAGCAATTATTGAATCAATAAAATAAAATATTGAATAATAACTACTGTAACAATTATTGAGTAGTGCCTTCTTACGTAAGAATCAATAATTGGTGCAATACCGTGTGCTACTGTATTTTAACCACCGGGTATTCCAACAGTATTAACGGTAACAACTACGCCGTTATTTATAAACAACTTATACTTGTCGTTTTCTTCATCCAATCGCTTTTCGTTATGGGGCCCACACAAGGCTGCGCCGTCGTACGAATATTCCCCGACAGCAAGAATATTCCACGACCAAACGAATATTCCCCGACAAAATGAATATTTTATAACCACTTGCTTATTTTGCAAAATTTGCACATGTCACCCATAACCAAAGTATTATATCAAATTAACCCCTTATTATTCACAAAAATATTTAGAGAAAATTTAATTTTATTCATTAATAAGTTGGGGTCTTACAACCTCCCCTCCTTATGAAATTTCGTCCTCGAAATTGACGTACGTACTTGATGTTTCAAAAAGGTGAGGATACCTCGCTTTCATTTCTGATTCCAACTCCCAGGTCATTTTTTCAATAGCATGGTTTCTCCACAAAACCTTAGCTTGTGGTATAACCTTCGTGCGTAGGACATGCTCTTTCCTATCCAAGATCTTAACAGGTACCTCCTCGTACGTTAAATCTTCAGCTATCTCGTCTGGTTCTAACTCAATAATGTGGTTCGGGTCTTTAACATATTTACGAAGCATAAATATGTGAAAAATATTATGAACACGAGACATGCTTGGAGGTAATGTGAGTCTATATGCCACATTTCCTATTCGCTCAAGAATCTCAAATGGACCAACAAATCTTGGATTGAGCTTTCCTCTCTTCCCAAATCTTGTAACTCCCTTCCATGGTGCAACACGTAACAATACATGATCCCCAATATTAAATTTCACGTCCTTCTGATGAAGATCCGCATAACTCTTTTGTCGATCCTGTGCCGTTTGTATACGTTGTCGAATCGTTTGGATCTTCTCTGTAGTAATGTGTACCAACTCTGGTCCCAACAATGTTGCTTCACCCACCTCGTCCCAGCATACTGGAGAACGACATTTTCTTCCATACAATGCCTCGAATGGAGCCACACCTATGCTCGCCTGATAACTGTTGTTGTAGGAGAATTTCACCAATGGTAGGTACTTATCCCAACTCCCTTTGAGATCTAGGACACAAAGTCTTAATAAATCTTCAAGAGTTTGAATAGTCCTCTCTGATTGTCCGTCCGTTTGAGGATGGTATGCCGAACTAAATCGTAAATCCGTGCCCATAGCTTTCTGCAAGCTAACCCAAAATCGTGAAGTGAATCTTGGGTCACGATCCGAAACTATGGATACTGGCATGCCATGCAATCTCACAATCTCGTTCACGTACATACTAGCAAGACGTTCAAGGGAATAAATCTCACGTATCGGCAAGAAATGAGCGGACTTGGTTAATCTATCAACAATAACCCAAATCGCATCTATGCCTTGAGAAACCTTGGGAAGACCCGTAACAAAATCCATAGTAATGTGTTCCCACTTCCATTTCGGAATCTCAAGTGGTTGCAATGGACCCTTTGGCACTTGATGCTCCGCTTTTACACGTTGACAAGTTAAACATCTCGAGATAAACTCCGCGATCTCTCTTTTCATATTGCTCCACCAAAATGTATGTCAAAGATCGTGATACATTTTGGTACTCCCAGGATGGATTGCAAACGGTGTGTTGTGTGCCTCCATCATTATTCTATGCTTCAAGTCAAAATCGTTAGGAACATAAAGTCTGGAGTTGACTCGAAGTATTCCTTCTTCATCGATTCTCGCTTCTGGAATAGCACCTTCTTGCACTTTCTTCTTCATACGCATCAGCTCCATGTCCGTAGCTTGAGCAACTTTAACTTTATCGATTAAAGTTGGTTCTACTCGTATATTTGATATCATCATATGGGTACTTGGAGCCTTCATCTCTATCTCCATCCTTTGCAAATTATACAAAATGGGCCTTTGTGTTAACAACATTGCACTCGTACCCGCATATGATCTTCTACTCAATGCGTCAGTTACTACGTTTACTTTTCCAGGATGATATTGGATGGTATGATCGTAATCTTTCAACAGCTCGAGCCAACGTCGCTGCCGCATGTTGAGTTCCTTTTGGGTGAAGAAATATTTGAGGCTTTTATGATCTGTATAGATCTCCACTTTCTCCCCATACAGGTAGTGTCTCCAGATCTTCAACGCAAAAACGACTGCTGCCAACTCCAAATCATGAGTAGGATAATTCCTCTCATATTCTTTGAGTTGTCGTGAGGCATAGGCTATGACTTTCCCATGTTGCATGAGAACACATCCTAACCCTTTGCCTGAAGCATCGCTGTAGATAACAAATCCATCCGAACCAGATGGTATTGTCAGAACAGGTGCCGAAATGAGTCTCCTCTTGAGTTCTTGGATACTCTTCTCGCATTCCTCGCTCCATACGAATTTGATATCTTTCCGAGTCAGCTGAGTTAACGGGGTAGTGATTCGAGAAAACCCTTCCACGAATCTTCGATAATAACCAGCTAAGCCTAGAAAGCTACGTACTTCGGTCACCGTCTTTGGTTGCTCCCAACTTTGTATTGCTTCAATCTTCGCCGGGTCAACAGATACTCCATGTTTTGACACCACGTGCCCTAGGAAAGCTACTTCCTCAAGCCAGAACTCGCATTTCTTCAACTTAGCATATAACTTGTTTTCACGCAGCCTTTGGAGTACCAGCTTCAAATGATGCTCATGATCTTCACGGCTTTTGGAATATATGAGGATGTCATCAATAAAGACAACAACGAACTGATCCAAATAATCCTTGAATACTCGGTTCATCATATCCATGAAAGCCGCAGGAGCATTAGTCAATCCAAAAGACATGACTAGGAACTCATAATGCCCGTACCGAGTTCTGAAGGCAGTCTTTGGAATATCCTCAGTTTTAACCTTCAGCTGATGATATCCAGAACGAAGATCGATCTTTGAAAAGAATTGTGCTCCTTGTAACTGGTCAAACAGGTCATCAATGCGAGGTAGCGGATACCTATTCTTGATAGTGACATGATTCAATTCTCGATAGTCGATACAAAGTCGCATACTCCCGTCTTTCTTCTTTACGAATAAAACAGGAGCACCCCAAGGAGACGTACTAGGACTAATAAAACCGATGTCCAACAACTCCTGTAGTTGGACTTTTAACTCCTGAAGTTCAATAGGAGCCATTCGATATGGAGTTTTAGAAATGGGCTTTGTACCGGGTTCAAGGTCAATAAAGAATTCAACTTCACGTTCTGGGGGTAGACCAGGAAGTTCTTCAGGAAATACATCGGGAAATTCTCTAACAATAGAAATATTATTCAAATCTGACTTGTCTTTGTTCAAATCCATAACATGGGCTAAGAAAGCTTGACATCCGTTTTTCAATAAACGAATAGCTTTGTGGCTTGATATGACAGTGACTGATTTTAGTGGTTTAGTAGTTTGAATTCGTATGACAGGTTGGTTAGGAATATGAAAACTAACAACCTTACGAAAATAATCAATTTTAGCATGATGAGTGGTTAACCAATCAATTCCTAAAATCACATCAAAAGCAAGTATCTTTAAAGAGATAAGATCAACAGGTAATGTGATAGTGCCAACTTGGATCATGCAAGATTTATAAACTGTAGATGTAACGAAGGTTTCACCCAACGGAGTTTCAACAGATAAGTTAAAGTCCAATTTCTCCGGAGTCAAGTTTAAACGTTGAGCACAAGCAGGAGAGATAAAAGAATGGGTAGAACCGGTATCTAGTAAAGTATAAACTTCGCAAGAATTCAAGATTAGCTTACCCGTGATCACCTCGTTCAGGTTTCTCGCGTTTTGGCCAGTCACGACAAACGCCCTTCCAGGAACCGCTGATTTCGACTTATCCGGGACAACTTTTGGAGTCACCATCCCCGCTGAACTTGGTTTTGCTACAGAACACTCTCGAGCTATATGACCCTCCTTTCCACAGTTATAACATACCTTGGATTGTTGTGGGCAGTTTGGGCTGATATGTCCCTCTTGCCCACATTTGTAACATACGACCAGTGGTCGTTCTCCTCCCCTAGAAACAGTTGATGTTTGTGCTGACGTCTTCACGTTATCATTGTTGTACCTTCTCTTCTTGAAATCTCCTCCCGACTCGCTCCTTCTATTATCACGACCACGATTACCACCAGAGTGGTTACCGCTTTTATCCGAATGTTTTCCTCCCTGCTGGTTTTCATTGCTTCGATGACTACCGCCACCGGTATGACCCTGGTTGTGGTCCCTCGATTGCACATACTCATTATCTCGCTCTAATAATTGAGCCCTGTTTACAACATCTGAATATAAAGAAAATTTATGAGAGATAAGATATTGTCGAATCTCGGATTTTAGACCTCTCAGAAACATCCTTGTCATTCGTTCCTCATTCTCGACCAAATGAGGTGCAAACCTGGATAACTCTGCAAACTTCGCCTCGTACTGGGACACCGTCATGTTGTTTTGTTCCAGTCTGATAAACTCCACCTCCTTCATATGACGAATACTTTCAGGAAAGTACTTGTCATTGAACAATTTTTGAAATGTTTCCCAGGACATGTTGAGTGCGTCAGGCTGGGTACGCTTCACAGACTCCCACCAGTAGTCTGCCTCACCGCGGAACATAAAGGTGGCGAATGGAACCTTCTGTTCCTCCGTGCATCCCAAGACATCGAATATCTTGGTAATTTGCTTGACCCACGTTTCTGCCATGATCGGATCCGACTTTCCCTTAAATTCTGATGGTCCCAATTCTTTGAACTGTTTAGCTGTGACAAACGGCGCGTTGTTATCATTTCCACCCGTATTCTGCACACGAGTCTCCCTCGTCTGATTTTGCATGAACTGCAAAAAGCTCCTAAACATTCCATCATTCATCGTTTGCTCGGTAACGTTGTTTATAGGAGGAATATTGTCTTCCTGTTGCACGTTCCCCTGGGTGGTGATCAAAGGTGTCTCCACGATCTGATTTACTCCATTATTAACGTTCTCAGCTGCCATTCTTAAATACTGCCATAAAATAAGGGTTAATAGTCATGTCATATATTATCCCTATACTCTGACCGATCAAATAAACATCAAATAAACTTAGTCAGGTCATACTAGCGAAGGAATTCCCCGTCTCTCCCCTCCTAGTTCTTGTCTCACATCTCAGCCAGGGATCATATCCCTAAGCTCTGATACCAACTGTGACGCCCCCAAAACAGGTATACAACACCCATTCTGAGTCGCCAAAATACATGGTACAGAAACAACTACATCTTTATTATTACAACACAAGAACTGTGAGTTTAAATACAAATATTGTCATTTAGACAATATCCACACTCAAATAAGTTCTCATTACAATTATTGATACATTATTTCACAAAAATGGTGAGGACTACTAAACTAACTTCTAGAACCATCATTCCATACCCCGACTAGTACTCGCTACATTCTCGCCTCTTGAGAAAAATGGAACAAAAAGGAAAAGGGTGAGCTCAACTAGCCCAGTAAAGAACATTATGACTAAGATAATACAGAACAAATTATCGTTAGTCTTCAACAGGGAAAAATATAATAGAATACAATAGACAACAAGTTTTAAATCAATAACTGTAGCGGAAACAGCAAACTATTAGAAGAGTCAAGTAGAGAATGAGTTCTACTATCTTCTAAGATTTAAAAGTCCATCATCAATATTTTATCCCTGTAACAACAATCAATAACCATCTTTAATCAAATATTCATCTTTGCACTACAGGCTAAAGATATTCATTTGTATCACCTGTCGGTCATGTTCATCTCAACACCTGTTCATCTTTGCACTACGGGCCAAAGATATTCATCAGTTAATCATTCATCTTTGCACTACGGGCCAAAGATATTCAGTAATATCATCATTTAGGACTGAGGATGATGAAAAATATCTTAAAGAAAACGAATCCAGTGAAACAAAATAACAAATATTAAGGATTCGTATTTCGATTTATCCATGTCCAAAAATACCTTATAATTATTCATAGTGAAGTAGAATTCAAGAATGATCAAAACATGGATACAATCAAAGCTAGTACCCAGAATAGATATTTTGGACGAAAAGAAAAAAAATTTATTTTTCGGTGAATAGTAACTCGTGAATAGTAACTCATGAATAGTAACCCCGACGTGAAAAGTTCCAAATTTGATAAAAAATTTCCAACCAATATTTCGGCATAATGATATTGAAGAAATAATATCATTTTTGAATAAAATAACATCCCTTACCTCGTAAGGACAGTACTTCTGGTCGGAATACCGGTATAAGGCTGAAAGAAACTTGCTCTGATGAATAGAAACTCTCAAAGTATCTAAATACTCATAAAATACACTCAATAATCTAGAGAGAGAAAAAGAGAAAACTTGTTTCTGGTGTGATTTTCAATTCTAACTTAGCCATCTATTTATAGGAAAATGTTAGCACGTCGAAACAGACTTAACCTGCAACCTGATGGCTTTACCTGCTACTATTCCCACCCACCACATTTGAATAAAAATCTCAGCACATTTCTTCACCAACCAAGAGTGGGGCCCACCAATTCTAGAATTTTCTACCAAAATGATTAACTCCGAAAATTCAACAATTTCTGAACCAGTCATCTCGTAAAATTCATAATAAATCATACGTTTATTTTTAACGGTTCAAAATTTGTGGACATATACTCAACTTATATATGTATAACATATCCAAAAATTACCACGATCCAACGGTCGGATTAAAATTTATAACCCCCGCAAAATATCTCAAAAATCCTGATTTTTAATACCTCCATTCCGACAAAAATACTGATAAAAACCTCAACATTAACTCCTTCATTTTTAACCACAAAAATATATCCCTCATTTATATCCACAAAAATAAATATTTTCTTATCATATGAATCAATAATTAATTATTCACAAATAATATTACGGAATTACATTTATGACAACCAGGCTGTTCCCAGGAAAGAGGGGGCTTTCCAATAAGGATTTCTCCTTACTGGCGCGCAATTAGATGACCAAACCTCTCCTTAGACAGAACTTTCTAGACATTGTCAATAATGTTATCTAATAATATTATTCAAATAATATGAATTATTGATCTAATAATGGAAAATACTGTGCAGCAACAATTATTGAAACAACAATAATATAAAATATCAACGCAGCAATTATTGAATCAATAAAATAAAATATTGAATAATAACTACTGTAACAATTATTGAGTAGTGCCTTCTTACGTAAGAATCAATAATTGGTGCAATACCGTGTGCTACTGTATTTTAACCACCGGGTATTCCAACAGTATTAACGGTAACAACTACGCCGTTATTTATAAACAACTTATACTTGTCGTTTTCTTCATCCAATCGCTTTCCGTTATGGGGCCCACACAAGGCTGCGCCGTCGTACGAATATTCCCCGACAGCAAGAATATTCCACGACCAAACGAATATTCCCCGACAAAATGAATATTTTATAACCACTTGCTTATTTTACAAAATTTGCACATGTCACCCATAACCAAAGTATTATATCAAATTAACCCCTTATTATTCACAAAAATATTTAGAGAAAATTTGATTTTATTCATTAATAAGTTGGGGTCTTACATCTGCCCTGATAATCGACTGTCACAAACAGCTCATTGATGGCTTGGCTCCTAAAATCTACTAACTTCCCCCGAACTTGGACAACAGCAGGACCCTCAGGGTTGGCATTGGCATAAAACTCCTGAACCACTGGTACTATGGCCGACGTAGGCGGTTTTTTGAAGTTGATCCAATTACGTTCTTGTATCATGGTGGTTAGCTCACCATCCTTCCTATCGGGCCTCAACCCCCGCTCAAGAATCAGATTTCACGCGCCGAATGAACTTTTGTACCTTTTCCAGGCCTCCTCATTGATAAACTTGGTGGTGTCCCAAGCCGTTGGCGGTGGCGCGGCGGACGAAGACCCTCCAACATTGAGTCACTGCCTCTTTAGTGCCATATCAGAATTTCACAGTTGGTTAGGTTCAAAAACAGTGCCAAAAACTACAGGAACGACCGTTGTAGCAAAGTACAACAAATCCCCAATGAAACCCCAGTGATTCTAAGCCAAAACAGCCCCAAATCAGTCTACTTTTTGGTTCAGGCAATTTATCGAACACCTAGAGTGCACTCCTCAAAACCAACTTGGACAAACCTTGCTTGAAAGAACTCAAGCCAAATTTTCGACAGCGGAAATCACACCAACCAACAGACAGGAAGAAGAACACCACAATTCGATCACATTCTATATAAATTAGAACAAAATCCCAAAAGTACCTTGAGTGGGCAAACCCTAGGTTGACTGATCTCCTCTATTTCCGTAAACTGGCTTGGGATCTTGTGGGAGGCTATCAGAATTACCTTCTTACAGGTAGACGTGATCGACGGCTAGGGGCTCTTGGGGGTTAGCTATTTGATGAGGAGATGGAGAGGTTCGGCCGAGAGGAAAGAGCAGTAATGGGCGTAGTGGCCTGACTGCTGGCCTAAGATCAATTTTTAAAAATGAATTCTCACTGTCGACGCCGCGGCGCGAGATGTCCTTTGTTAATTGGTGTCGCGGCGCGAGTTAACAATAGCTGGGAATTTCTGGTGGCGCTGCGGTGCGGCTTACCCTTTGTTGGTTGGCGCGGCGGCGCGAGTTAGTAGGAGGCGAGGCAAGTCATGGCGCCACGGCGTGAATGTAATAGTGTAATGTGGTGTTACGATGCGAAGGAGAGAGGTTGGGCATTAAACACTGGCGCTGCGGCGCGAAGGAGAAAGATAGGGCATTAAACAATGGCGCTGCGGCGTGAGATACAGTGCACTAGGTTGCGCCGCGGCGCGAGGAGCAAATTATGTGCTTTTCCTGTCTGTTTTCTGCACATGCCAAGACAGGATAAAAACTACACTACAAAGGTAAACATGCATTATTAAAACCTCAAAAACACTATTGTAATATACAATACATCAAAATAAACATGTTGCCCGCAGATGATAGACACAAAAACATTAATGCATAATCTGGCAGCTATGTTCACAACTAAAACGAACAGACACGAAGTAAACTAGACATAAGTAAAGAAAACAGATAAAATTAATACCAAGATGGGGGTGCCTCCCCACCAAGCGCTTGTTTTAAAGTCGTCGGGTTAACTATACCGACGTCGTTCAATCTGGCTCATAAGCAAAAATGACCTTCTCATGCCGCCTATTCGTCAGTTCCTTTGGATTTTTGGCAAACATTGATGATGGATCATCCTCATTTTCCTCACCCATCTAGTCATCCATTGGCACAAAGAATCTCTCATCGCTAGAATTATCCACTAATTCGCCTTTGTCATTAAGTTGAAAGCGTTCTTTGTACTCTATTGGGCACTCTAGAGTTTCCACAGTCGTGCACGTGGTTTCTAACTGCTGATTACTCTTGACAGTACCCCCACTATGAATCCTCTTCTCTTCTAGTTCAACCATCGCCGATTGGTCATTGTGCACATTGACATTGCCCTCAACACTTTGGTGAGACTCAACGCCTTCTCCTCGTGTACCCCCGTGCACTGCACTACTTCTTCATCATCGAGGTCAATTATGACCGGTAGATGGCATTGCGATGGATTTATGATGGCATTGATGATTAGCCCCAATTGACTTTCGAGGCTTTGCAATGCGGCTTCTTGGCTTGCCATCCAAACCTTATTTCTCTCAATAAAGTTGGTGAGAAGCTCTTCAAGCTTGCTTTCTTCCTCTTATGCTGAGTACTCAGAAAAGCTGTCATTGGGTCGAGACGTCAATTATTATTGCGGCGGAGACTGATAGTCAAACTGAGAGGCATGATTCGGATCATGATATGGCTCCTGACTGTAGTCTCATGAGTTGGATAACCCTGGCAGTTTAGATGATAGGGAATCGGTTCAAAGTCAGCTCGTTCCTGACAGTAGGCATTCTGAGTGGACTGATACTCAAGATTGTCAAAAAACCTTAAGGCATTAGCAATTTGAACTTGCAATTGCTCAAATCCTTCTTTCGAGCTTGGCTGCGTCGTCCCCTTATAAGGCCATTGATAACATTGATCGTCCATAATCTGTAAACTTAAAAACAAAAAGAAAGGAAGATCAAACAAATAAAAGAAATAAATATATACAAGTTCAAAGTAAGACTGAATTGATTTAAATCAATATTGGATAATATTAGAATAATAGTTCCCCGACAATGGCGCCAAAAACTTGTTGGTCGAAAAACCGATCACTAAACACGCGCAAGTATACGCCATCTAACAAGTAATACAGTGATAAGAAGTGTGTCGTACCCGCGAGGAATTATGACTAATATTTACCAAATACCGACTATGTATCGCTAAAGTCTTATTCAAACAACAATAAATGGAAGTGTGATTAATATAATTAACTAATTAACAAACCAAGTAAATGGATAACGAATGGTAATCTAAGGAATTACAAGCTAAGGTCAAAACTTCACCCCACACAAGCATTCTGTCGAACACCTGGCGTGCTATGTTTCATCAAACTAGCTACTCTTCTCTCTTTGGTCTTAATGGTTACGACAATTTGTCGATCGAGAACACACAGGTGCTTATGCACCTCTGTCGGGGTATGCACAAACATATCCTCTCCAGATCCACCCAAAAGGGAATAGAACATAAAAGAACGTTCAAGCTAGATGGAATCCTACATATGTCTATGCGAATTAATTATAACAAGGAATTAAGCATAAGTTCTCAATAAGGTCGCACGTGGCGCACAGAGATATGTCTATTCTACGCACAACTTATACAGTCGAGACCCACAATCACATGCTAATATATTTAGGTGTAAATCTACAATCCTTCTGTCGATATCGTGTAGATTACCAAAATCAACACTAATGTCTTAGCGAGAATCATTAAGCACAAATATATTAAACCAAATCATATGGTGCCAACCAAAGAGATAAGACAGTCAATTTAAATAACAAAGGGTTCCATTATAACCTTAGAGCAAATATTCAGTTCATGATTATTAAACCAAATATAAGTAGCAGTAAAGATAACATTTATAGATTACAAAATAAGAGAAAACAAATGGATAAGAGGAAACTCTGTCAAAGCCCTTCCATCTCCATTCATTCCGCTCAAATCAAGCTTTTCAATTCATGTCGCTCAATGCTCGTGTCGCTCCAAGGATATGCCAGACTTCTCCCTAATCTACCTAATATATATTTACAAACATGAGAAAGGAAGAGAAATTACAGAGAAAAACTAATTTAAGCTAAGTTATCCTATTCTAAGGTCTGTGTTATGAGATGTCCCAAAATGTAGAGGCCTCACTGTGCTTTATACGCCTTTCCACCTTTTCTAGGTTAAAATTAAGTTAAGTCTGCCTGGGCACCGGAGGTCGAGCTGCGGTGCGGCCAATAGACTTAAGGGTGGCGTTGCGGCGCCACGTGTGCTTGGAAAACCCAGAGCTCTCGCTGCGGCGCAAGTCTAGATAGAGGCAGTGGCGCTGTGGCACCATGCTACTATCAGGCTGGGTCAGGGAGGTAGCGCTGCGGCGCGAGCTTTAAGCTGCCCTTTGGCGCCGCGGCGCGGCTATGCGAAATATGCCCGTTTTGCCCTTAAATACTAGAAAACACTTGCAAAGCTCTACAATTCATCGATTAAGCACAATAATACTATAATCATACAAAACTGTATAAAATCTACAAAAATAGGCAACTATTTAATTCATAAAGTATCTGATTCGCGGGTATAAATCCTACTCATCAATTCATCAAAGCTGCTTCACTTCCACCTTCGTAGTCTCACTGTCATTGAGACTTGTTCTGTTAAACTCTGGTGGAACTCATAGAGTCAACAATAGCATTCTAACAACTCAACGATTCTGTAACTTTTGCAACATCAGTAACTCTTGATCTTTGAAGCTCTTGTTGATTTATACTCCTTCACAGCCTTCCCGTTGGAATGTAGCCGTTGGGAGCTATTTGAATTGCTTCGCAGATCTCGAGTTATTTGGTGTAAACTGCAGATATGACATGACAGCTCCTTTATGACTTTCTGACACTGCAGTCTACTGTTTCACCTACTCCATTAGAGATGTCACTTTGATGTCTCGGGCTGGTAGTTAACTTTATTTTCTCCTTCTAATTTCTCGATCAGAGGTTGTCCTTTTGCATCGATGCTCTCAATAAGCTCTGTTTGAATATCAATCTTCAAATTGAACCGTTGCCAATGCTTCAATCTTTAGATGACCGAACTCTACGATTCTGATGCGGCTGTTCTTGGACCTAATCGTAGTATCATGTTTGAATGTTTCTCATCAACTGGTTGAGACAACACTACAATCCTGAAGAGTGCTTAATAGATCTTCAATGTAGAACACCTCTTCCTTCTTTTATATAGTGCTTCAACACTTCTATTTTCTTCTACTGGTCTCAGATACTGATGGCTTAACTCCTTGTTCTGGCCTCTTCTGAATAGCAAGACACTTCAGATTTGTGGCATGCCCAGCTCGCTTTTTCCTTGTGACCTCTCATTCACTTATCATCAATGGACTGACCCAGTGCTTAATCACTTTAGCCTTGTTATTCATAAGCTGACTAATATCTTTATGTACACTCCATAAGTTCCTTCTTTGTTTGGCAAACACTACGATCCTGGTTACAATCAAGATCGTTGTCTTCTATTTACTTGATAGCTACTGCACTTTCTGACTTTTCTTAGTCAGTCACTTTTGACGAAGTCTTCTTCTGATTAACCTTGTGGAAGACTTCATCTTGAATGGCTTCACAACTCAATCTAAATATTGATTGGGTTGGTGCTTGGATCTTCTGTTAGTTTGTATGTCATTCGTTGAGTGCTCTCTGGTCTTCCTTTAGGTGGAATGTATCCTTACAGTTCAGACCAAAGGTTTCATACTTTGGATATTCTGGGAGTGCTCATTTGTTGAGATGTTTGCTCTACGATTCTGCCTTGGCGTTGTGAGCACATCTATTGAAGCCTTAGTTCTGCACTCTACGATTCAGCTTTGGTGGTGCAGACACTATGACTCCGAGATCAAATCTTAACACTCTACGATTTCTGTCTTTATGCTTGTTATCTTCATCTGATCTTGCATGACTATGATCTCTGCCTCTGATATGATCAGTAGACTCTACGACTTTGAGTGTGGTCTACGTTTCTTGACTTGGCTTCGGCAGATGTTCGGTCGGCTCTTAGACAGGCTGTCTCAATGATTCTGAGCATGACTTTCTCAGTAGACTACAACTTCAAGGAAGTTCTTCTCGACACACTATGATCTTTTCTTATCTCTCCTGGCAGTCTACGAACTCTGAGATCTACTATCTTGTAGACTATGATTCTGCCTCGATAGTTCTCGACTTTTTCTTGACTCTCCTGGCAGACTACGATTTCTTGGTGCTGTGCTCGATGATCAGACAAGCCTATCTATTACATTATAACATCAACCTAACAAGCTTGATCTTTCTATATTTATAGTCCTTATACATCATTTCTTTTTAAGGACTTTACAAAGTTATTTTGCTTATGTAGGATCAACCTAAAATATTTGGTCAATTCATTCTAAGTCCTTGTACATATGTTCCTATTATCTATCAAAGGAGTTTACAGCTTTTCTTTATGCAAACATACTTGCATATTCATTCATATATATCATAATCAAATCATATGTAAATAAGAATAACATTCACATGCTTATTCCTGACAATCTCCCCCTATTTGATTATGACAAAAACAATTAGTGCATATGCATGATATGAATAAATCTTATATACAGTGAGTAGCTGTATTTCTAAAACAGATAATCATGAATGTCATTGATAATAATATGGAATTACAAAGGTTATGACACTTTACATCCTGGATCCAGAACATACCTAACTAGATAGAGATGTACCTTTTGGCTCCTTATATATTTCCAGGATGTCTGTTGATCAGCTACTTATCTGCTTAGTCTCTTTGCTCCTGCTCCCCCTGGGATTCATGCTCTTCTTCTTTTTCTGGTTCCCCCTCAAACTCTGCATTTATAGGATCATCATCCTTTGGCTCCTCCTCAGATGATGATTCTGCTTCTGCTGCTGCTATCTTCTTCTTTGCCTTCTTATCTTTTTTGCTTCTTTTCTCATTGCTCCTCCTTGAGTGCTTCTTCCTATGTCTCTTTTTCTCCCCCTTTTTGTCATTGATCACTTGTGAAAGCTGCTCCATGTTGGACATAAGTTGCTCCATGAGGTAAGATGAGTTACCAACTTCAATCTTGAGTTCTTGTTGGCTAAGCTCAAGTTGTAGGGAGAGAGACTGATTTAAATTATCAATCTTGTCATAGAGGGATAGGATTTTCTCTTCATTATCCTTCTGTGCTCGTAGAGCTTCTGCCTTCTGATCATGTATAGCCTTCAGATAGATTTGATCTCTCTCTTTGATTTTGAGAGATATATCAGACATAGTAGCTTGAAGTCTATTTTAAACTGTATTGTCTCATGCTTCTGTCAACATCCTTGACTCTTCAGTGATGAGAGATATCTTTTCAACCAACTCATCAGAATTCTTTAATAACTCCTGCTCCATAGGAGTTTGGTCATGTGGTTGGGCAGGCTTTTGTTGACCACCAGTTTGGACTCCACGATTTTCATTCTTGGACAGATTTTGGAAAGCTGTGAGAATCTAATAAATTGTTGAGTGCCACTCACTGTTAGAGGATGAGGGAATATCAGACAACTGTGCTTGGGCAGAGGAAAGCTTCTCAAACTGAACTTGATCATTTTCAATGGTAGAGTGCAGAGACTCTACGATCATCAACTTGGCTTTGATCCTTCTGCCATCAGAACCCACTCTACGATCATAGGAAATGTAGTGATTATCAGCATGTCGATAGACTTTGTAGTGAGACTGGTCTTTGATCATTATGGTTGCAAACTTCTTTACCCTTGGGAAGTTCTGTGACACCAGCTCCAGGTTTAGAAACTGAGAGTAGCACCAGCTGAAATAACTTCCATCCTTTTCAGTATATGCCTTTAACCAGGGCATCCAGGGGAAAAACCATCTCATCAGAAGGTCATCAGGATTGTAGAGGATAGTGGTGCAGTCTAGCTCCATGTTGTTCCAATTTTTAAACACTTCATATGCAGTCATCCTCACAACCTTGAGTTGTTCATTGCCATAGCTTACCTATCTTTCTGCTGGTACTTCTGGTGGTTCATCAAAAACTTCCACCACTATTCTTTTGTTGATTCTTGCTAGAGAGAGGACAAGATAGTCTGTTGGTTCCTCTGATTCCTGATTTGCAGAACTAGAAATGTTTTCCATTTCTTCACCTTCTTAGCTTGAATCATGCTGACTTCTTTCATCAGATTCATCAGTGAATCCTTCTTGCTAATTTTCATCACTAGTACCTTCTTCAGTATCTTCTCTCTTGGATTCGTATTCATCATCACTCACTTTAATGATTGCAGTAGAGGGTTCTCCTTGCTTCTTTGGGACAGATTTAGCAAGCAGTTTGTTGCTCTTTCTTCTCCTTGGAGGTTCAGCTATAAGAGAGTCAGACTTTTCTTCTTTTTCAGAATCTGAAGCCTCTGAATCATCAGATAAGCTTCCTTGATATTCAACATCAGTAGGGGCAGGTCCTTCTTTATTGGACTCAACATCATCATGTGAGCTTGTTGGAGCATTTGCAGTAGGAGATGCAGTTGTGTCAACTTGCAACCTTTCTTCACCATCAGAGTTAGCAGTTTCATTCATAGATTCAGTTTCTCCTTCACTGCTGGACTTGCTCTTTGAAGGTTCAATCTTGAGGCTTTCAGTTCCCTTCTCTTCTTCAGACTCTACATTCTCTTCCTTGGAAGAAAGACTTTCTTGGGGAACTAGGGCTGATTCCTTCATCACCTTTGCTTTCTCTTTGGATGGCCCTAGGAGTAATCTATTACTCCTTCTTCTCTTTGAAGTTTCTGCAGTTGATACTCTTTGTTCTTCTGCTCCCTACCTCTTCTTGTTAGTGGAGAGATGACTTGGTGGAACCTCTGTATTCTTCATACCCTTAGACTTCTTCTTTACTGGTGTGGCTGCTACCGGTACAGAGTCATCAGATTGAGAGCTTTCCACCTCCTTCGCCTTCCTCTACTTTGCTGATGCTGCCAGTTGTTATTAGCCTCTTATTTTTCTTGGGATTTTTCTTCCAGTTTATAAACAGCTGTGGGGACATCACTTTATAAACGTTCAGTGGTTCTCCCTCATCATCCTTTATCTTGCTTCCCAGTTTTTTCTTCAGCACAATACTCAATAGTCTTTAATGAAAAACCTTTGAAAGAGGTTTATCTGTAGACTTCTTCATCTCAGCCTTCTCCACCCATTTGGTCAGTCAATCAATTAAAAGGGCGCCAAAATTCACATGTTGCTTTATGACGATTGCAGTCATGATTCTCAGTTGAAGATCACTTACAGTATCATGTGTAGTATCCTTGCACAGAATGCATTTTCTAGTAATCTCAGCCATAAATTCAAATTCTTCAGAAAATTCGTTCTTCTTTATATCCTTCAGATTTACATTCCTTTTGTAACGCATTAGCCTCTTTCCTTCTTCAATGTCGACTTCGTCGAGGTTTATCAGACCTTGGTTGGGAAACCCAAGACATTTATTGATGTCTGATGCACTTATCTTCAGACTTGCTCCGTTGACCTTCGTTGATAGAAGCCCATAATCTATTGATACATTGGAGTAGAATTATTTTACTAACTCTGCATAGACTGTCGGCCTTCAAGCACTCAGAAAACCCAGCTTCTTTACGAACTCAAGTATATCCTTGAACTTCTTTTCTGATCTTTTAAACTTCTTGAAGCCGAGTTGGATTCCAGTTATAACTCGTCATTCTTCCATTATGAGGTTTCGAAATATATGGGTATTTGGTTTCAAACCTCTTATGAGAGATAGTTGAATGCGATTTGGGTGAATCTAGAGGTTTGATGGATTTAGGCTTTGAAGAGGATTCTAGGGTTTGAAAAAGAGAGGGAGAGAGGTTCGATAGTATCTGATAACTGGTTTGAGATTTTGAATTTATCTTTATGACATTTCCTTCTGACTCTGCATAAGCTGTGATGTGTCAACCATTCATTAATTGCATGATGCCCAGTAAGAAACCGTAACTCCCCATAAACTTTTCAGTTTGATGTTCCTTTTAAGAGAATAGACGATTTACTGACGTGGATTGATCGTTGACCTTTTTTAGTTCGTAGAGTAGCTTGGTGAGGTAGCTATAGACTCTATGTTTTTCTTTGTCAACTCAACGATCGTCTTCTGAGAGATGCTTTAGTGGATGTTTTGACACTAATCCTCATTTTGAAACTGCATAGCTTAATCACTGATGTACTTTATGAAAGTTTGGGCACTTAACTTCTGAGGTGAGTTTGCAGGACATCTTTCCAACCGTTATTCGAACTTATCTCCTCATGATCTGAATAGTTGAGCATTTGTCCAGTTCTTCAGAGCTCCTCATGAGCTAGTGTATCCTCTGAAAAGACTACGATCGTCGAGTCTACTCTATGATCGTTGAGGTTGTACTATGATCGTTGAGTTTACTCTAGTATTTACTCTTTGATCATTGTTTGTCCTGGTCCTTGAGACGAACTTGACTAAGAATTCCTTCTGGGTTAAGGTAGCTCAGGAAGGGCCAACCTCTTAGAGTGGACTAAGGGTCAGGTTTGTCCCTGAGGAGCTTTCCAGAAGAAAACTTTAGAAGTGATTTGCATTGATATCTCATTTGACCTTTTTTGCTGGGGAGTTCCTCTATCGGCATTAGACATTTGCATTGGCTGTAATCGTGGTGTCCTTCAGCTCTTACTTTACGATTAGATGTTTGATCGTAGGCGCACCATGCTTTTGAGTTGGGTGGTTGACAAGGTTATCAATAGTACGTTTTTAGACGTTCCTACTGACTATGGATCTTCATTTGTTTCGTCAGCCATAAAGTTTTGGGACTCTGTAACTGGTACATTGCTTTATAGTATATTTCTGATATTTTTAGTGCTGCTATTTTGTTAGTAGGTCACTGCTCCCCCATGGTTGATACTGTCTTCTCAGAGAGATGTGAGTTCTTCTTCTTCATGTGTATCAGAAGGCAGCCTTGCATATCTCCTTCTGACTGAAGTCATCATTATTAATTAAATTTTCTTGCATCATAGACATGGATATCTTCAGGACTGATCACTCCACGATCATTTGACAGAACTACAAATGTAGTCTTCTTTGACAGTTTGTGTTTGTGGAGTTCTGCTTCTATGATGGGTTCCTTGAGGGTTCTTCTATGATGAAATGCTTTGGATGATTGAGCATATCAGACCATTTTTATCTTAGAGTGAATGGTCTGCTTCCATATGGAGATCAGCAGCCATATGAGCTTCATTCATATTAGCTCATCAAGTCTTTAAGGACAGGCTTTGACAAATAAGGATTTTGTCAGAATCATTTCTGAAATGTCTTAAGCCTTCTGCTGGTTGAATCTTCTTGACTGAAGTCTTCTGCTTCAATATTCCTTAGTGTGGTCAGATAGACCAAGCACCTACAGGTTAGATAGATTTCTATTTGTGGTACCCACGGTTAAATGGGTCCTGCCAGGTTAGCTTTCAAAATCCCTATTCCTCATATATTTGAATAGTCATCATATTGATCATCAGCAATTATATTCATGTATGTATCCAATTTAGATATGACATCTTAAGATGCACGATGATGAGTGTGTGTAAGATTAACCACTTTAACAAAACACTCTTTTTCTTTGATGGTTTCATCATTTGCTTAGTTATGTTTACAAGTTTTAAATGTTCACAGAGTAAGAATCAAATCTATCACTTATTTGTATCTGGTTGATTCATGGAGGTGAACAATTTCTACGAATCTTCAAGATACTCTTGTAGAACTGATTATACTCTATGTGTTATCAAAAACTTAGAACATAGGTTTGTACATACATATTATCCCATCAGCAAAGATTACTTCACTTAAGATTGATTAAACCTTGATATACTTATGACCTATTTCAGACTTCTTTCAAGATGTTATCTTCAACCTAAAACTTGGATGGAGAGAAAGTTTGTTAGCATTTGAGTTTCCAACCTCAGTATACTTTCTGTATTCTCCTTTTTAGGTAGAGTATGATCTCTTGATAGAATACTGTTATAGTGCATAAGGTGGTGCAACATGATGTATACATTTATACCAATGAGAAATGGTACCTTTCCTTTGTTAGTTTCCTTTCAGTCATTTATCTTCATGTACTGAGGTTAGGCATTGATGTGCATAATTTTTCATTCACTTCTGACAGCTTGTTGATCCAGTTATCCTTTGATGAATCAGTCATAGTCTTGAAGATATAAGCTAAGAGAATCTTGGCATCTTTAGTTCTTTGACAACCTTGAGTACTCAAACTTCACATCCAGCTGCTGGTTGGCCAAATACATATTTGAGAAGTTCTTCTTTCTTCTCTGGAGCACTTCTCAGCATGTATGGTCTTTTCATCTTTCAGGCTGGTGGATGTTTGACTTTTTGTTGTTGATGTCTCTTGAGCTCCCTTGTCTGGTCTTCAGACTAAAAGATTGACTGTGGATTGGTCTTGTTGTAATGGCATTTAAGAACATGGACCAATCTGAGCAGCTTCAGGTGTATATACACATGTATCAGTACATAATACTTCCAACGTGTGAGCTCATCTGCACTTACAAGGGACTTACTACTAAGGTAAGTTTAAAACAATGTTTGTGCCTAGGATCAAACTCAAAGCGATTAGCTTTTGAATATAGCATGAGAACCTGCTTTGATACCAATTGTTAGTTCCCAGTAGGCACACAATAGATCTACAAGGGGGGTTGAATAGATCCTTTTTAATTTCAAATACTTTTTTCGTTTATTTTGTATTGCTGATGACTTAGCATATGACAAACATAAGAATCTTTTCAGCACAGCGAAATAAGTACAAAATCCCCATCATTGATATAATCACGAACATACATACATTGTTCGTAGAGTTAGTTTAGTTGTAAGCAGTTAATACATACATAGCAGTTAGGTACATAATGTAAATGACATAAAGTAAATGACACAAGGGATTTTAAGTGGTTCAGAGACTCAAGCTCCTAATCCATTCTTCTGCTTTCAACTAGCAGGATTTCCACTAAGGAAGGGCAGCACCCTAAATCACTAAGATTCCTTCAAGGCCAGCAGCCTTGGAACTTTAGTTAACTAAGAACTCTTCAAGGCCAGTAGCCTTGGAACTCCGTTAGTTTCCTAGGAACTCTTCAAGCCCAGCAGGCTTGGAACTTTATTTAGTCCCTCCGAACAAGGACCCCTCAGGCCCTGGCTACTTGTTGTTGTTGTTGTTGTTGTTATTGTTGTTGTTGTTGGTGCCTTGCTGCTAAGATGTCTTTAAGCTTGAACATCTTCTATACTTAGCAGCTTGGTGATGAGTGGGATTTATACCCGCGAATCGGATACTTTATAACTTAAATAGTTACCTGTTTTCGTAGATTTTATATGGTTTAATATGATTATAGTGTTATTATGCTTAATCGATGCAATGCAGGGCTTATCAGGTGTTTTCTAGCATTCAGGGGCAAAACGGTCATATTTCTCATACTCACGCCGCAGCGCCAATGCCAAGCCTATTGGCCACACCGCAGCACCACCTCCTAGTCCAGCCTGATGTCACCATGGCGCCGTAGCGCCACTGACCCTATATGGACTCGCGCTGCAGCGCGAGCTCCGGTTTCTTTCTTGCACACGTGGCGCCGCAGCGCCACCCTTAAGTCTATTGGTTGTGCCGCAGCGCGACGTCCGGTGCCCAGGAAGACTCGACTTGTTTTTGACCTAGCAAAAGAAAAAAGGCGTATATAACACAGGAGGAGCTCTGAATCTCAGACATCTCATAACCTATATCATATGAGACCATAGATTAGCATAGCTTAGCTAAGTTTTTTCTCTGTAATTTCTCTTTCTTTCTCTTAGATTGTCTGTAAATATAGATTAGGTAGATTAGGGAGAAGTTTGGCATTTCTTTGGAGCGACAAGAGCAGTGAGCGACACGAATTGGAAAGCTTGATTTGAGCAGAATGCGTGGAGATTGAAGGGCTTTGACAGAGTTTCCTCTTATCCATTTGTTCTCTCTAATTTTGTAATCTATAAATGTTGTCTTTATTGCTGCTTGTATTTTGTTCAATAACTATGAACCGAGTATTTGCTCTAAGGTTATAATGGAACCCTTTGTTATTTAAATTGAATGTATTATCTCTTTAGTTGGCACCATATGATTTAGTTTAATATATTTGTGCTTAATGATTCTCGCTAAGACATTAGTGATGATTTTGGTAATTTACATGATATCGACAGAAGGATTGTAGATTTTCACCTAAATATATTGACATGTGATTATGGGTTTCGACTGCATAAGTTATGCGTAGAATAGACATATCTTTGTGCGCCACGTGCGACCTAATTGCGAACTTATGCTTAAATCCTTGTTATGATTAATTCGCATAGACATGTGTAGGATTGTATCTAGCTTGGACGTTCTTTTCTGTTCTATTCCCTTTTGGGTGAATCTGGAGAGGATATGTTTGTGCATACCTCGACAGAGGTGCATAAGAACCTATGTGTTCTCGGTCGACAAATTGTCGTGACCATTAAGACCAATGAGAGAAAGGTAACTAGTTTGATGAAGCATAGCACGCCAGGTGTTCGACAGAATGCCTGTGTGGGGTGAAGTTGTGACCTTAGCTTGTATTTCCTTCGATTACCATTCGTATCCATTTACTTGCTTTGTTAATTAGTTTTAATTAGATTAATCACACTTCCATTTACTGTTGTTCGAATAAGACTTAGCGATACAAAGTCGGTACTTGGTAAATATTAGTCATAGTTCCTCGTGGGTACGACACACTTCTTATCACTATATTACTTGTTAGACCGCGTATACTTGTGCATATTTAGTGATCAGTTTTCCAACCAATAAGTTTTTGGCACCGTTGTTGGGGAACTATTATTCTAATATTGTCCAATATTGATTTCAATCAATTTAGTCTTACTTTGAACGTATATATATATATATATATATATATATATATATATATATATATATATATATATATATATATATATATATATATAATTTTATCTGTTTGATCTTCCTTTCTTTTTGTTTTAAGTTTACAGGTAATGGACGATCAATGTTATCAATTGCCTTATGAGAGGACGACACAACCAAGCTCGAAAGAAGGACTCGAGCAATTGCAATTTCAAATTGCAAATGTATTGAGGTTTTCTGACAATCTTGAGTGTCAGTCCACTCAGAATGCTTATTGTCAGGAACGAGCTGGCTTTGAACCAATTTCCTATCATCCAAATTGCCAGGGTTATCCAAACTCTTGGGACTACAGTCAATAGCAATATCATGATCTGAATCATGCCTCTCAGATTGAATATCAGTCTCCGCCGGAATATGTGTTGACGTCTCGACCCAATGGCAACTTTCCTGAGTACTCAACACAAGAAGAAGAGAACAGGCTTGAAGATCTTCTCACCAACTTTATTGAGAAAAATGAGGTTTTGATGGCAAGCCAAGAAGTCGCATTGCAGAGCCTCGAAAGTCAATTGGGGCAACTCGTCAATGCCATTACAAATCCATCGCCAAATTTTCTACCAGTCATAATTGATCTCGACGATAAAGTAGTAGAGCAGTGCACGGTGGATACGCGAGGAGAAGGCAATGAGTCTCACCAAACTGTTGAGGGCAATGTCAATGTGCAAATTAACCAACCTGCGGAGGCTGAGCTAGAAGAAGAGAGGATCATCAGTGGGTGCACTGTCAAGAGTAATCAATAGTTAGAAACCACGCTCACGACTGTGGAAACCCTGGAGGGCCCACTAGAGCATGAAGAAAGCTTTCAATTTAATGAAATAGGCGAATTAGTGGATAATTCCAGTGGCAAAAGATTCTTTGTGCCGATGGATGACTGGATGGATGAAGGAAAGAAGAATGACCAATCGTCCGTGTCGGCGAAAAATTCAAAGGAATTAACAAATAGGCGGCATGAGATGGTCATTTTCGCTTATGAGCTGGATTGAACGGCATCGGTACAGTCAAGCCGACGACTTTAAAACAAGCACTTGGTGGGGAGGCACCCCCATCTCGGTATAAATTTTATCTATTTTCCTTACTTATGTCTAGTTTACTTTGTGTCTGTTCGCTTTAGTTGTTAACATAGCTGTCAGATTGTGCATTAATGTTTTTGTGTCTATCATCTGCAGGCAGCATGTTTATTATGATGTACTGTATATTAATCTCTGAGTTACAATAGTTTTTATTGGATTTTTAATAATGTATGTTTGCCTTTGTAGTGTAGTTTTTATTCTTGTCTTGGCATGTGCAGAAAACAGATAGGAAAAACCAGATAATGTCCCTCGCGCCGCGGCGCCAACAGGTGTACTAGAACCCGCGCCGCAGCGCCGGGTCCAAAAAGCTTACTTTCCAACCTCGCACCACAGCGCCAAAGAACAAAGGGGCACTCGCGCCGCGGCGCCAAGACCAAGCCTAGCCTCTGCTAACTCGCGCCGCAGCGCCAACCAACAAAGGGAAGGTCGCGCCGCGGCGCCACAAGCGTGATTTGTTTTTTTAAAAAACCGATTTTGGCCTGCCGATTTTGCCATTCCTCTCCTCTTTCTCGAACCGACTCGGCAGCACACAAGCACCCAAGCACCAAAATCGCCTTATTTCTCCTATACACCTAGCATTCGTCCATAAATCTCACAAGTGAACAATTCAGACAACCTTTATACAAGAACCCAAGCCAGTGCACGAAGCAAAGAAAGAGGGGATCAAACTAGGGTTTCTCACTTAAGGTAATTGGGGATTTTTTGTCAATTCTGTTTTGATTTCAAATCGTGGGATTGTGTAATTCTTCTTGTTGTATTTTGGTGTGATTTCTACTGAAGAAAATCTAGGGTAAGTATTTTCAAACTAGGGTTGTCCAAGTTAGTTTTGAATAACGCACACAAGGTGTTCGAAAAATTGTCTGAACCAAAAAGTTGACTGATTTGGGCTGTTTTGGCATTGGACTTTCATTGGGGATTATCTGAACTAAGTTTGGGGGAGTGTGGGCTTCAATTTCCTGCTTGTTGTCATACAAATTGTTGCAATTTTCGATATGGCACAAAAGAGGAAACGCCTAAGTATGGGAGGATCATCGTCCGCAGCACCACCAACAGCTTGGGACAGCACCAAATTCATTAATGAGGAGGCCTGGAAAAGGTATAAAACCTCCTTTGCCGCTCGAAATTTGATTCCTGAGCGGGGGTTCAGGCCAGACAAAAAGGATGGTGAGCTAACAACCATGTTACTTGAACGCAAGTGGATCCACTTCACGAAACCACCCGGGTCAGCTATTGTACCTGTGGTTCAGGAGTTTTATACGAACGCCAATCCCGACAGTCCTACTGTTGTCCAAGTTAGGGGGAAGTTAGTGGCTTTTGGAAGCCAAGCCATCAATGAACTATTTGCGGTGCCCAACTATGAGGGCAAGGATTATATGGAGCTAGGACTCCACAGTTATGACCTTGAGGATATCATTAGGAGGCTCTGCAGCCACCCGGAACTACATGAAAAAAGAATGACTACACAGGTGAGAAGACCAGTTTCCGGACTTCAGCACTCAGTCGCTATGGGAAGGCGTGGTTTAGCTTTATTTGTGCCAACATGATCCCGACCCGTCACTTGAGCGACGTGACCAAGGGTGATTCTGTTATTCGCCACTGTCACGGGTCTGCATGTGGATATTGGAGTTCTTATTCACGAGTCAATTCTGAAGGCGATCAAGAGTACCATCGCTTCGGGACTTCCACATCCATCCTTGATCACCCGATTGTGCAAGCAGGCAGGTATCCAATGGGACCTAAAAGAGATAGCCTTGCCTCCCATGGTAGTCATCAACCATCAGACTATCTCACGCTTCACTATGTGGGATGGGGCAGAGTCTCATGTTAGAGGCGAATGCTACGAGTCACCTACAGCGCCACCACCTACAGCAGAGCCAGAGCAGGCATAGTCTTCAGGCACAGGCCCAGCTGCACAGGGACTATTAGCAAACATCATGGCGTCCCTCACCCTGTTGCACCAAAAGCACGACGCCGAGGCACATAGCAGCAGTGGCTCAGAGGCAGGATATAGCGATGCAGTACCAGGCTGAGCTAGTGAACACCATGCAGAGCATCTACACTGATTATTGTGGCGAGAATGCTGAGTTCACGCCATACCAGTTTCCAGAGCCTCCTGTCTTCCCACCATACCCTCCACTATCACCGCCCGCCGAGGCTGACGAGGACGAGACCGCTGCTGAGTGAGCAAACTTCAGGGAAGCCATCTTGTTTACGATTGCTCTATGTTTAGCAATGAGGACATTGCTCACCTCAAGTTTGGGGGTATTTTTGGCTATTATATGTTATTTCTGTCTACTGCCATGTTAGGTTGCATATTTAGTACTTTGTTATGTTTTTAGTATCAGTATTGTGGTGCAGTCACTTCGAACTGCGGGATTATGCTTGGATTTTTATTATTATCAGCATGATTGTGGTTTATAGCCATCTTTTTGGGGCTTATACAGATTTAGATGTTTGTGCCATATAAATGACCTTTTTACCCTATTTTGAGCTGCTATTTAGCAAGGGTGTTATATTTAGCATTAATTTTTTATTGTGGTTGATGACAAGCAGCAAATAGTCTATCTCTTAGAGTCGTGTCATGAATGTATGAGCTAGGGGTCGTTCAATCGATAATTTAGACTGTTATTGATCCGTCCTTCTTAGCAAGCACCAACCAACTGTGTTAACTAGTTATTTTTCAAATTTAGTTCGCGTGTTTATTGCTTTGAAAGTTTGTCACTCTTATAAACTTTCATTTCTGCAAGGTAATAAAAGACTTAGACGTTTATACAATTTTGGATCTTGGATTCTGGCATGTTGGCATATATAAAAAAATAAAAAAAAATTAAAATAAAAAAAATGATTGAAATGAGAATAAAAATAGAAAAGAAGAGTTTATATCGAAAGTGTTGCGGTGGGTCGAGATGGAGCGTAAAACACACTCGCCCATAAACGCAGGACCAATATCGAGATGGAGCATAAAATGCACTCGCTAAATAATCTTTGTTTTTGTTGTAAAGTCTCAGTTGGCTTATGTTGATTACGTGGCCTTTACTGCTCGAGTTATTAGATTCATAGGGGTGTTCTACACCTAGTGCCCTAAAGTCATCTAGCTTGGGAGTCACTTATCAAAAGCTCATTCATGGGTAGTTCTGAATAGCCTAAGGTAATTAAGGACTGTCCGAGTCAGATTTTACTGTCGTCATGCTAGAGTCTTTTGATTTTTTCCTGTACTTGCGTCTTATTCTTAATGCTTGTTGATTGTTTAAGTTGCAGAGTGTGCATATTATTATTAACAATCGACTGTGCGAGCTTATTTGAGCTATGATTAGTTAGGACGGTTAGTCTCCACACACACACATAGCATGGATCGAATACAGTCTTATGCTCGAAATTAAATGAACTCTTATTCATATCTGTGTTTGCCCTGTTCTCTAGGAGTAGCTATGTTTGAGCTTAGAGGCCATGATGCTACTATACTGTTTTATTTTTCTTTCACGTGTATTTTACTATTGTTAGTGTTTTGTTAGATAGTTTCCTTGAGGACAAGCAAAGACTTAAGTTTGGGGCTATTTGATGAGTGGGATTTATACCCGCGAATCGGATACTTTATGACCTAAATAGTTGCCTGCTTTCGTAGATTTTATATGGTTTTATATGATTATAGTGTTATTATTCTTAATCGATGCAATGCAGGGCTTATCAGGTGTTTTCAAGTATTCAGGGGCAAAACGGTCATATTTCTCATACTCGCGCCGCGGCCCCAATGCCAAGCCTATTGGTCGCGCCACAGCGCCACCTCCTGGTCCAGCCTGACGTCACCATGGTGCCACAACGCCACTGACCCTATATGGACTCGCGCTGCAGCGCGAGCTCCGGTTTCTTTTTTGCACACGTGGTGCCGCAGCGCCACCCTTAAGTCTATTGGTCGCGCCGCAGCGCGACCTCCGGTGCCCAGGCAGACTCGACTTGTTTTTGACCTAGCAAGAGAAGGAAGGCGTATATAACACAAGAGGAGATCTGAATCTTAGATATCTCATAACCTATATCATATGAGACCATAGATTAGCATAGCTTAGCTTAGTTTTTTCTCTGTAATTTCTCTTTCTTTCTCTTAGATTGTTTGTAAATATAGATTAGGTAGATTAGGGAGAAGTCTGGCATTTCTTTGGAGCGACACGGATTGGAAAGCTTGATTTGAGCGGAATACGTGGAGATTGAAGGACTTTGACAGAGTTTCCTCTTATCCATTTGTTCTCTCTAATTTTGTAATCTATAAATGTTGTCTTTATTGCTGCTTGTATTTTGTTCAATAACTATGAACCGAGTATTTGCTCTAAGGTTATAATGGAACCCTTTGTTATTTAAATTGAATGTATTATCTCTTTAGTTGGCACCATATGATTTAGTTTAATATATTTGTGCTTAATGATTCTCGCTAAGACATTAGTGATGATTTTGGTAATTTACATGATATCGACAGAAGGATTGTAGATTTTCACCTAAATATATTGACATGTGATTATGGGTTTCGACTGCATAAGTTGTGCGTAGAATAGACATATCTTTGTGCGCCACGTGCGACCTAATTGCGAACTTATGCTTAAATCCTTGTAATGATTAATTCGCATAGACATGTGTAGGATTGTATCTAGCTTGGACGTTCTTTTCTATTCTATTCCCTTTTGGGTGAATCTGGAGAGGATATGTTTGTGCATACCTCGACAGAGGTGCATAAGAACCTGTGTGTTCTCGGTCGACAAATTGTCGTGACCATTAAGACCAATGAGAGAAAGGTAACTAGTTTGATGAAGCATAGCACGCCAGGTGTTTGACAAAACTGTGTGGGGTGAAGTTGTGACCTTATCTTGTATTTCCTTCGATTACCATTCGTTATCCATTATTTGCTTTGTTAATTAGTTTTAATTAGATTAATCACACTTCCATTTACTGTTGTTTGAATAAGACATAGTGATACAAAGTCGGTACTTGGTAAATATTAGTCATAGTTCCTCGTGGGTACGACACACTTCTTATCATTGTATTACTTGTTAGACCGCGTATACTTACGCGTGTTTAGTGATCGGTTTTCTGACCAACACTTGGCGTAGTCCTCTTGGCATTCTACTTTGAATCTGGACTACATCTTCTTTGGTGCAGCTGATCTTAATTCTGTTCTACTCATCTTCATCCGATGTCAGCTGTGCACCATCACCATTTGGGTCTGCTAAGTGTTTAAGCTTTTGGTAGACTTCGTCTGGCACTTAGCATTCCCTGAACCCGTCTTGACTGATTAGCCCACTACTACAAAACAATAAATAGATAACGCGTAAAAAACGTTGTGATTTGTATCCCAGAAACGTCGTGGTTAAGGGTGTCATCTATTTGACACCCTTTATACAACGTTTTTAAAACGTTGTGGTTTGTCACATTTACAACGTTTTTTTCTTAAAAAACGTTGTATATTTATATTTCCAGAAATCATTGGATGCTTGAAAACGTTGTAGTTGGTATAATTCCACAACGTTTTCTGGCTTAAAATGTTGTAATTTAATACATCAGACAACGTTTAGACACATTTATACAACGTTTAGAAAGTGTCATCTATTTGACACCCTTTATACAATGTTTTTAAAACATTATAGTTTGACTTAAAAATGTTATAATACATACATATAACAACTGTTTTTGGATATCTACCATATCAAGCAACAACAGACAACGTTTAAACACATTTATACAACGTTTAGAAGGTGTCATCTATTTAAAGCCAAAATGTATCAAACATTCAAAATATACCAATTACAAATAATATTACTATCCATACATCTCAAATTCAAAATATACCAATTACAAAAAATATTAATACCATACAATACGTTTACATTCCAAATGCTATTACAGAGAAATTAAAATAAGATAACTTTCTCTCTTTAGCAAGAGATTACCAAGAGACATAATTTACAAATTCTTCAGCTCCTATACTCTAACCATGTCAATTTCTGTGATGTTCTCTTTGGGTGCCATAAAAGTTACATGAAGCCACCTCTTACTGTGCTCCTAGAAGTCCTTTGTAAATTAACAAATTTCAGAATTATTTAGGCACGTTACCTGCCAAAACAAAATTTCTTGGACAGAGGCAGAAGTTGGGACACCCTCAGGCCACATCGGTTTGACAATATAAACTGCAAATCTCTCTTTCGCTCTTATTTTACCAGCAATCTTCAATGCCAACTCCATTGGGATAAGATTATCAGCTCCTGATCACCAAAACATTATTACAAGATTTCAGGAAAAGTGATGAAAAAAGATATAGGATACTGGAATATGCTAGTAGTGTTGTATGAAGTAAATTCTGCAAAATGGCCGTAAAACAGGGGTCTTTGGGTTTGAACTTGTTAATAACAAGCATAATATCATGTATTTAGGTAGGTGGATGAGTGATACAATCAAATATAAATGATGAAAATGCTACACAAAACCAAAACAGCTAGCTCTATATTATATCATATGTTTGAAATGTGAATCAAGGCCCATTAATGCTACATAACCATAGGTCTACAACAGAGTAAGTTTAGTTAGAGCAGTGAATATGGTTTGCCATCTGCGCAATATAAACATGATATATGCATATTCTAGTAATAAAGGTTCTCGAACCTACATTTCTATGGGAAGGCCACGCATATGATGAACCAAGAAAATATTGGTTCTCAATATATATGAAGTGCTGGGCAGATCTTATAACATGAATGTATGCTTTTTGAATACTCCTATCAATCATCAGACTTTTTGCACATTATAGGTTCTGTAAAAGTTCACAATACGAAATACAGATTCAATTCCAAAACCGGAAAGGATCAAACGTATAGTACTGGCATGATATGTCGACATAGCAGTACAAGCATAAATAGTAGTCAACATGGATACTTTGTTTAATTAGTTGTTATTTTTAAATATGTTTTACTTGTTTATTGCTTAATTTATTTTAACTTTGTTAATGTAATTCAAAATTATTATTTTTAATTATCTTGTATAATTTATTGAAAGTTACTCTCTTTTTTTAACAAAATATATATCTAATTTTAAATTAGTTTTAAGAGTAATTTTTATTTTCTTTTTCACCATGCCATGCCACGTAGACATATATGTGACATAGATATAGTTTCTCTCTCACATGCTTGTCATTCTGTCAAAAGTCAACATTTTAACGAATTTTGTAACGGACCTAACGGTTTGTAAAAAAATCAGTTTTAATTAGTCGAATACAAAAAATATGCAAATGTAAATTAAGATTCAGTTGAATGAGGAAAAAGTGATTAAAGCAGTCTTACAATCCATGACACACCCTAAAAAGGGAAACATCATTTGCAGGTCATACATAGAGAGTAACAAATTATTCTTTTGTCTGAAAGAATACTCCATCCATCATGAGTGCTACACCGTTTTGTGTGTATTAAGGTCTGCATAAATTTTATAAATCACAATTCTTGTTGTATATTTTAATTATAAGAAAATATTTTCTAAATAAACTATGTCTAAATGTTTCATAAGCCAATTGTCATATAAATTACAAAAATAGGTCAACAAATCAAAAAAAAAAACTTTTTCGAAGAGAGCTAGTGCATAATTCAGTCACAGAAAAAAAATTGTTTCCATACCAGATAAGACAGGAGTCTTCTCTTCCAAGGTAGAGGACTTTGATGCCTTAAGCGGATAACTTACAAGAGGTATATTGCTGATATCCACTTTACTGCTTTCACTATCTTCTTGAGCTTTAAGTTTAACTGCAATTGTTGGTGCTCTATTGAACTGCAAGTTCCTATCTTCTTCATTGGAAGTATCTCCATTGCCAACATTATCCAGATCTCTGACTTGGTCGGCATTGTTAATCCCTAATATTGAGTTTTGAAATTTGACGAGCTTCTCAACCAATTGTGGGTGTATAGCTAAGGGAAGCGATACAAAGTGAGTGTAGTCAAGAGTCGGGCTTTTAATTGCCTGTTGAAATAATATACATGTAAGAACTAAAGTATTCTTGCTCAAAGGAGAGAAGCTAATGACACTAGCAAGGTTGAGATAAAGAATTTCAAAAAGAAAAAGGCTAAGTGATCGTAGAAAACAGAAATTACTGAGCTGAAAGGAAAGGCCATATGAATAATTATGAGCATCGTTACTTTTGGGTTATGCCAAAACTGAGATTTTAATCCAAATCACTTTTAATTCCTGTGAACATCTCATCCTGCCATAGCAGGGACGCAATACCAATATTCTACTACTTTAATGCCCCGCTTGGTCTCAATCCCACACTTAGGGCTCACCTATAGGTAAAGCATTAACTACTCAGGTGGAAGGCAACTCTATTTTGCTTCACTATTGCAAACTATGAGTCATTTGTGAAAATTGAGGCTTGAAAGTAACTTAAGCTTAAGATGTATATTTTTGTCCATAAAGTAATTAATATATTGAAACAATGTAGAAGTGATTCAAAATAACTAAATTAGAGGATGGTAACTAACCTCATTAATCAGGACTTGCAGTTTTTCTAAAGCTCTAGCTACACTCTGCAGAAATACCTTCAATGACTGCAACAAATAGTCATACGAAGATTAGTCAATAAGAGAATATTAGGAAACACTTAGCTGTTGTATTCGTCCCATCAGAAAAAATAGAAACCGAAAATTCATGTAGATGAGCTGTAAAAGTACAGGACAATGAACTTAACACCCAAAAGGTTCAAGGTAAACATACCCACTTTTAAAGGCTCAAGATACATAAGAAACCATGCATTTCAGCTGCCATTTTATAATACTTAACTAAATACATATTTAGTAGAAATATCAAATATAGATATAGGCGCATTCTACTTAGTCCATCACATAATCAAAGAGGGATAACTAAAGGCCAAGGGGAGTACAAGATTGTAAAGGGGATAATTAAAGGCCGATGGCTTTGTTAAGATGACCATAGAGTAACAGAAGTGTGCAGTGTGAATATCAACATATAAAGAGAAATACAGGAAAGCTAATCAATCAAAGATATTTCAAGAGGGATGGATATACTTAAAGAGACGAAGAAAACTACAGTGCTAGTTGAAATACAAATCTAATAATTGAAATACTTAAAAATATCAATTGACTTGATATTTCGGTGACCACTATACTCGACCCCCTTAGATTGACCACCAAGCTTAAGACCAGTTCCCCAGCCAGCAACCCCAATAGCGTAGGCTGACGTCTGGCAAAACACAAGAAGATAAAACCACGCTGGATCCATGGACGGGAAAAATCTCATATACCGTGCGATGATGATTCCCATTAGAAATAAAGTCCCCCAACTCAAAGCATTTAGAATTCCATGAATCTGAAACAAGAAAATAAATTTCGTGAGTATTTCCTTCTTTCTAGTCTCTGGATAACCCTACTATCATCACTAGCTTTTTTTTAAAAAAAAAAGACTTGTTTGAATTTGATGATGAACAAATTGTCCACATCAATTACCAACATCAAATTTGAACTTTTAGCCGAAAATTGATAATTAATTATAGTCAGTAAAAAAAAGTTTCAATTTTTCAAGATTCGGCTGGACCATTACACAACAAAGAATATGCCTTTCTAGTGCACTTTCAATTTCTGAACCCCTGAATAAAAAATAAAAATCAGAAGTTCAGACATTGTAGTTATATACAATTATACTCGGCTAACACATAAAAATTGGAACTTTTTGGCTGTTTAACCTCCAAAAACCTATTCTCAGATCCATGAAATCTCAAATTAACGGAATAACAGATACTAATATTCACAAATAAATAACTAAATAAATAGAGACGAAGTGAATGTCAAATTAACGGAATGACGAATACTAAGGCAGAGCAGAAAGCATACATTTTTCATCGTTAGCCTGGAGTCGCCGCCGGAACCGGTTGTCTGTCCACTCAACAAATCTAGGGTTCCTTTAGAAATCAAATTCACCGGCAGAAACACATGCTTATCCGGCACATCGCCCGTCACCGACGCCCCAACCTGCCACACATGATTATCCGTTGTATAATTCCAGTTCGCCGAAAACACCAGCGTGGCAAAAATATTCATTAATCCGTGAGAATACTCCGCACCGGTCTGGGTCACCTCAAAAGCCAATTTCGACTCAACAATCGGACCGTAAGATTTTATATCGTACATTTTGAGAATCATGGAGCTGTCTGAGTCTTTGAAGCCGATTAAAGCTTGTGAGTCGATCATTTCGGTACCGGTGGGGTTAATAGCCCAGGCGACCCAGCCGTCGGGCGTGGGCGGAGGAGCAACAAAGGCGACGGGGAGAGAAGATTTGGCGGAATCATAAATGTAGTAGAGGAAGGAGTTTAGCTGCGGTAAATCGGTCGCAGCTGTTGGAATCATATGCTCTTTATAATAATGAGCTGCTTCAGTTGTTGGAAGGTTGGGAGGCAAGGGGAGGGTTTTTAATTTCAAGTTTTCATTCCGCGCAATTTATTTTAAGCTCCGTGTTTCTGACACAGATGACCTTTTTTTTTTTTAAATATTATCTATTTAAAATCAAAATTTGTTCTTATAAATGGATAACGTTTTTTCATATGTATCTACAACGTTTTGTTAAAAAACGTTATAAAAAAAATACCACAACGTTTTTTATAAAAACGTTGTTATTTTAGTGTTGTCTATTTATTGTTTTGTACCAGTGGTAGACATGATTCTACACTTGTTCTGGTTCAGCTTTAGGTTCATGGTGATTCGTAGAGTGGCTCTCTGAATCTCCTTTGTGCTTTGCCACTTTTCTGAATGTTATCTTCTTTTCTTTCTCGTTTCGTAGCTTAGCTGTCATCTTCAGTGGCATTCTTATCTTTGTTGAGTGAAGCTTTATTCTGTTCAAGTCTTTCTTCAAAGCTGCTTCACTTCCACCTTCGTAGTCTCACCGTCACTGAGACTTGTTCTGTTAAGCTCTGGTGGAACTCGTAGAGTCAACAATAACATTCTAACAACTCAACGATTCTGCAACTTTTGCAACTCTTGATCTTTGAAGCTCTAGTTGATTATACTCCTTCACAGCCTTCCTGTTGGAATGTAGCCGTTGGGAGCTATTTGAATTGCTTTGCAGATCTCGAGTTATTTGGTGTAAACTGCAGATGTGACATGACAGCTCCTTTATGACTTTCTGACACTGCAGTCTACTGTTTCACCTACTCCGTTAGAGATATCACTTTGATGTCTCGGGCAGGTAGTCAACTTTATTTCCTCCTGATTTCTCGATCAGAGGTTGTCCTTTTGCATCGATGCTCTCAATAAGCTCTGTTCGAATATCAATCTTCAGATTGAACCATTGCCAATGCTTCAATCTTTAGATGACCGAACTTTACGATTCTGATGCAGCTGTTCTTGGACCTGATCGTAGTATCATGTTTGAATGTTGATCATCGACTGGTTGAGACAACACTACGATCCTGAAGAGTGTTTATTGGATCTTCAATGTAGAATACCTCTTCCTTCTTTTGTGCATTCTTCAACACTTCTGTTTGCTTCGACTGATCGCAAACACTGATGGCTTGACTCCTTGTTCTGGCCTCTTCTGAATAGCATGACACTTCAAATTTGTGGCATGCCCAGCTTGCTTTCTCCTTGTGATCTCTCGTACACTTATCATTAATGGGTTGACCCAGTACTTAATCACTTTAGCCTTGTTCTTCATAAGCTAACCAGTATCTTTGAGTACACTCCATCAGTTCCTTCTTTGTTTGGCAAACACTACGATCTTGGTTACTTCCAAGATCGTTGTCTTCTATTTACTTGACAGCTACTGCCCTTGCTGACTTTCCCTAGTCAGTCACTTTTGACGAAGTCTTCTTCTGATTAACCTTGTGGAAGACTTCATCTTGAATGACTCCACAACTCAATCTAAATGTTGATTGGGTTAGTGCTTGGATCTTCTGTTAGCTTGCATGCCATTCGTTGAGTGCTCTCTGGTCTTCCTTTAGATGGAATGTATCCTTGCAGCTCAGACCAAAGGCTTCATACTTTGGATATTCTGGGAGTGCTTATTTATTGAGAATCGTGTTTGCTCTACGATTCTGCCTTGGCGTTATGAGCACATCTGTTAAAGCCTTAGTTCTGCACTCTACGATTCAGCTTTGGTGTAAGACCCCGAATTTTTTTTTTAATAAAATAGAATTTCCTTTATTTATTATTTTGAAATAGTAAGGGTGCATTTAATTAATGTGGTTAGTTATGGGTAAAATGTGTAAATATTTTTAAATAAGTAAGTGGTTATAAAATATTCATTGTTGTCGGGGAATATTCGTTTGGTCATGGAATATTCTTGCTGTCGGGGAATATTCGTACGACGGCGCAGCCTTTTGTGGGCTCCATAACGAAAAGTGATTGGATAAAAAAAACGACAAAAATAAGTTGTTTATAAATAACGACGTTGTTATTACTGTTAATACTGTTGAAATACTCGGTGGTTAAAACACAGTAGCACACGGTATTGCACCAATTATTGATTCTTACGTAAGAAGGCACTACTCAATAATTGTTACAGTAATTACTGTTCAATATTTTATTTTATTGATTCAATAATTGCTACGTTGATATTTTATATTACTGTTGTTTCAATAATTGACACTACACAGTATTTTCCATTATCGGAGTAATAATTCACATTATCTGACTAATATTATTAGATAACATTATTGGCAATGTCTAGAAAGTTCTGTCTAAGGAGATGTTTGGTCACCTAATTACGAGTCAGTAAGGAGAAATCCTTATTGGAAAGCCCCCTATTTCCTGGGAACAGCATGGTTGTTAGTATTGTGATTATGTAATATTATTTGTGAATATTTAATTATTAATTTATATGATGAGAAAAATATTAATTTTATGTGGATATAGATGGAGAAAAGTTTTAATGTGACAATTGTTGAAAATTAATATTTTATCTTTTTTTGATAAAATAATTCATTTAAATATATTATTATATTTTAATAATATAATAATTGTGATATTTTTACAATGAATGTGGGATATATGAGTATAGGAGGATGAAGAGTATTTTTGTTGCATTAAATGATTAACACATATTTTGTGTGTCGGTGGACCCCATTTCTTGACTAAAATTTGATTATAGCCTGTAAAATCGCCCGTTTGTGGATTTCAGTCAATTTCTGTTTAGAATTTGAAAAAACTTTCTTCTGCGAAGTTGTAGATAATGAAATTTCTATGAAAAGGACATCAGGTTCGAATTTTTCTAATAAAAGTGATATTTATTATGAATTATTGAAGTTCTGACGTTCCGAAATAATTATTTTTTAAAAGTTTTAAATTTGTTTTAAAAAAAATGTTTTTGATATGTTTGGTGGCCTTATTTGTTGTCAAGCATGGCTGAATTCAGATCTTAAAATGTGTGCGTAGGAATTTATATATAATATATTAATATTATATTAAATTTTCTGCTTTGGTGTTCTAAGCATTTTCCTATAAATAGGGTGCTTAGGTTAGAATTGAAAATCACACCAGAAATTGAAATCTTCTCTCTCTTTCTCTCTCGATATATTGAGCGTATTCTTGTGAGTATTTTGATACTTTGAGTGTTGTTATACGGTGCAAGTTCCCTTCAGCACTATATTCAGTATTCCAGCTATAAATACTATTTTTTCGAGGTAAGGGATGTTATTTTTTTCGTAAATGATATTATTTCTTTCAATATCATTATGTCAAAATATTAGTTTAAACTTTTTATCAAATTTGGAACTATTTGTGTCGGGGTTACTATTCACGTATACGGCACTATTCACGTATACGGCACTATTCACGAATACGGCACTATTCATCGAAAAATAAAATTTTTCTCTTTTTGTCTATGATATCTATTATGGATACTAGCTTTGATTGTATCCATATTTTGATCATTCTTGAATTTTACTCCACTATGATTATTTATGAGGTATTCTTGGACATGGATAAACCGAAATACGAATCCTTAATATTTATTCTTTTGTTTCATTGGATTCGTTTTCTTTAAAATATTTTTTATCATCCTCAGTCCTAAATGATGATATAACTGAATATCTTTGGCATGTAGTGCAAAGATTAATTATTTTATAATGAATATCTTTGGCCCGTAGTGCAAAGATGAACAGGTGTTGAGATGAACATGACCAACTGATGAATATCTTTGGCCTGTATTGCAAAGATGAATATTTGATTCAAGATGTTTATTGATTGATGTTACAGGGATAAAATATTGATGATGGACTTTTAAATTCATAGATGATAGTAGATTTCATCCTCTACTTAACTCTTCTAATGAATTATTATTTCCGCTGCGAATTTTGATTTAAAATTTGTTGTCTATTGTATTCTATTAAAATTTTTCCTGTTGAGGACTAACGATAATTTGTTCTATATTATCTTAGTCATAATATTTTTTACTGGGCTAGTTGAGCTCACCCTTTTCCTTTTTGTTCCATTTTTCTTCTCAGGAGGTGAGAATATAGCGAGTACTAGTCGGGGTATGGAATGAAGGTTCTAGGAAGTTATTTTAGTAGTCCTCACTATTTTTGTAAAATATTATACCAATAATTGTAATGAGGACTTATTTGAGTGTGGATATTATCTAGAAGACAATATTTGTATTTAAACTCACAGTTTAAGTGTTGTCATATTTTGCACGACAATTGTATTAATAAAGTTGTAGTTGTTTCTGTACCATATATTTGACAACTCAGAATGGGTGATGTATACCTATTTTGGGGGCGTCACAGTTGGTATCAGAGCTTAGGGATATGATCTCTGGCGGAGATCGGGGAATAGAACTAGGAGGGGAGAGACGAGTAAATTATTCGCTAGTGTGTCCTACCTAAGCTTATTTGTTGGTCGGTCATAATATAGGGATATTATGTGATATGTTAATTTATTAAATTAACCCTTGTTTTATGGTAGTATTTGAGAATGTCGACTGAGAATATTAACAGTGGAGTAAATGAGACCGTAGAGACACCTTTGCTCACCAATGAGGAGAACATACAACAGGCTGGCAATGTTCCTCCTGTAAACAACATCACTGAGTAGACGATGAACAATGAGATGTTTAGAAGCTTTTTGCGGTTTATGCAAAACCAGACGAAGGAGATTCCTGTTCAAAATATAGGAAGAAATAATGGCAACGCACAGCTGGTCACAGCCAAGCAGTTCAAAGAGTTGGGACCACCAGAATTCTGGAGAAAGCCAGATCCGATTAAGGCGGAGACGTGGGTCAAGCAAATTACCAAGATATTCGATGTCTTGGGATGCACGGAGGAACAGAAAGTTCCATTCGCCACTTTTATGTTCCGTAATGAGGCAGATTACTGGTGGGAATCTGTGAAGCGTACCCATCTAGCCGCGCTCAGCATGTCTTGGGAGACATTTCAGAAACTGTTCAATGACAAGTACTTTCCTGAAAGTATTCGTCATATGAAGGAGGTAGAGTTTATTAGACTGGAGCAGAATAACATGACGGTGTCCCAGTACGAGGCGAAGTTTGCAGAATTGTCCAGGTTTGTACCTCATTTGGTGGAGAATGAGGAACGTATGACGCGAATGTTTCTGAGAGGTTTGAAACCCGGCATACGTCAATATCTCATTTCACATAAATTTTCTCTCTATTCAGATGTTGTCAACAGGGCTCAATTATTAGAGCGAGATAACGAGTACGATCAACCGAGGGACCACAACCAGGATCATACCGGTGACAGCAGTTATCAGAACAACGATAACCAGCGAAGAAAGAAAAATACGGACAAGAGTGGCAACCACTCTGGTGGTAATCATGGCCATGAGAATAGAAGAAGCGAGTCGGGAAGAGATTTTAAAAAGAGGAGATTCAATAATGACAATACGAAGACGACAGCACCAGCAGCAACTAGTTCCAAGGGAGGAGAACGACCACCGGTCATATGCTATAAGTGCGAAAAAGAATGACATATCAGCCCAAACTGTCCACAACAGTTTAAGGTATGTTATAATTATGGAAAGGAAGGACATATCGCTCGAGATTGCACTGTAGAAAAACCAAGTCCAACGGGGATGGTGACTCAAAAGGTTGTCCCAGAAAAGTCAAAGTCAACGGTTCTTGAAAGAGCGTTTGTCGTGACTGGTCAAAATGAGAAGAACCCAAACGAGGTGATCACGGGTAAGCTAATCATAAATTCTTGTGAAGTTTATACCTTACTAGATACCGGTGCTACCCATTCATTTATCTCTCCTGCTTGTGCTCAACGTTTAAACTTGACACCTGAGAAATTGGACTTTGACTTATCTGTGGAAACTCCGTTAGGAGAAACTTTCATCACATCCACTGTTTATAAATCTTGTTTGATCCAAGTTGGCACCATCACCTTACCTGATGACCTTATCTCTTTAAAGATACTTGCTTTTGATGTGATTTTAGGGATTGATTGGTTAACTACTCATCATGCCAAAATTGATTGTTTTCGTAAGGTTGTTAGTTTTCATATTCCTAAACAACCTGCTGTTCGAATTCAAGCAACTAAACCATTAAAATCAATCACTGTTATATCAAGCCATAAAGCTATTCGTTTATTATAAAACAGATGTCAAGCTTTCTTAGCCCATGTTATGGATTTGAATAAAGACACGTCAAATTTGAATAATATTCATGTTGTTAGTAACTTTCCTGACGTATTTCCTGAATAACTTCCCGATCTACCCCCGGAACGTGAAGTTAAATTCTTTATTGATCTTGAACCTGGTACAAAGCCCATTTCTAAAACCCCATATCGAATGGCTCCTATTGAACTTCAGGAGTTAAAGGTTCAACTACAGGAGTTGTTGGACATCGGTTTCATTCGTCCTAGTACATCTCCTTGGGGTGCTCCTGTTTTATTTGTAAAGAAAAAAGACGGGAGTATGCGACTTTGTATTGACTATCGGGAATTGAACCATGTCACCATCAAGAATAGGTATCCGCTACCTCGTATTGATGACCTGTTTGACCAGTTCCAAGGAGCACAATTCTTTTTAAAGATCGATCTTCGTTCTGGATATCATCAGCTGAAAATTAGAACTGAGGATATTCCAAAGACTGCCTTTAGAACTCGGTACGGGCATTATGAATTCTTAGTCATGTCTTTTGGATTGACTAATGCTCCTGCGGCTTTCATGGATATGATGAACCGAGTATTCAAGGAATATTTAGATCAGTTCGTTGTTGTCCTTATTGATGACATCCTCATATATCTCAAAAGTCGTGAAGATCATGAGCACCATTTGAAGCTGGTACTCCAAAGGCTTCGTGAAAACAAATTATATGTCAAGTTGAAGAAATGCGAGTTCTGGCTTGAGGAAGTAGCATTCCTTGAGCACGTGGTGTCAAAATATGGAGTATCTGTTAACCCGGTGAAGATTGAAGCAATACAAAGTTGGGAACAACCGAAGTCGGTGACCGAAGTATGTAGCTTTCTAGGCTTAGTTAGTTATTATCGGAGATTCGTGGAAAGATTTTCTCGAATCGCTACTCCATTAACTCAGCTGACTCGTAGAGATACAAAATTCGAATGGAGCAAAGAATGTGGGAAGAGCTTCGAAGAACTCAAGAGGAGACTCATTTTGGCACCTGTTCTGACCATACCATCCTGAAAAAACGAACGTGGTAGCTGACGTGTTGAGTAGAAAATCGTATGTGGTTACGAGTGCGATGTTTTTAACAAAAAGATCCATTTCGTATGACTTACAAATGATAGAAATAGAGTTAAAGACTCTATGGATCACGTGATGATATACGAGTAAAATCGACTTTGATCGATAAAGTTAAAACTGCTCAAGCTACACACCGGAGCTGATGAATATGAAGAAGGAGGTGCAAGAAGTTGTTATTCTAAAAGCGAGAATCGGCGATGTGAGGAAAGCTCAAACCTTCGATTTATTAGTCCATTTGAAATTCTCGATCGAATAGGAACTGTGGCCTATAGACTCGTTTTACCGCCAAGTATGTCGCGTGTTCATAACGTTTTTCATGTATCGAAGTTACGAAATTCTGTGGACGACCCGAACCACGTTATTGAGTTAGAACCAAACGAAATAGCCGAAGATTTAACGTACGAGGAGGTACCTGTCAAGATCTTAGATAGGAAGGAGCATGTCCTAGGCACAAAGGTCATACCACAAGTCAAAGTTTTGTGGAGGAACCATGCTATTGAGGAAATGACCTGGGAGTTGGAAACGAAAATGAAAGCGAGATATCCTCACCTTTTCGAAACATCAGGTACGTACGTCAATTTCGAGGACGAAATTTCACAAGGAGGGGAGGCTGTAAGACCCCGAATTTTTTTTTAATAAAATGGAATTTCTTTTATTTATTATTTTGAAATAGTAAGGGTTCATTTGATTAATGTGGTTAGTTATGGGTAAAATACGTAAATATTTTTAAATAAGCAAGTGATTATAAAATATTCATTGTTGTCGGGGAATATTCGTTTGGTCGTGAAATATTCTTGCTGTCGGGGAATATTCGTACGATGACACAGCCTTTTGTGGGCCCCATAACGGAAAGCAATTGGATGAAAAAAATGACAAAAATAAGTTGTTTATAAATAACGGCGTTGTTATTACCGTTAATACTGTTGAAATACTCGGTAGTTAAAACACAGTAGCACACGGTATTGTACCAATTATTGATTCTTACGTAAGAAGGCACTACTCAATAATTGTTACAGTAATTACTGTTCAATATTTTATTTTATTGATTCAATAATTGCTATGTTGATATTTTATATTACAGTTGTTTCAATAATTGTCACTACACGGTATTTTCCATTATCGGAGCAATAATTCATATTATCTGAATAATATTATTAGATAATATTATTGGTAATTTCTAAAATGTTCTGTCTAAGGAGAGGTTTGGTCACCTAATTGCGCGCCAGTAAGGAGAAATCCTTATTGGAAAGCCCCCTTTTTCCTGGGAACGGCCTGGTTGCCAGTATTGTGATTCTGTAATATTATTTGTGAATAATTAATTATTGATTTATATGATGAGAAAAATATTGATTTTATGTGGATATAGATGGAGAAAATTTTTAATGTGACAATTGTTGAAAATTAATATTTTATCTTTTTCTGATAAAATAATTCATTTAAATATATTATTATATTTTAATAATATAATAATGGTAATATTTTTACAATGAATGTGGGATATATGAGCATATGAGGAGAAAGAATATTTTGGTTGCATTAAATGATTAACACATGTTTTGTGTGTCGGTGGACCCCATTTCTTGATTGAAATTTGATTATAGCCTGTAAAATCGCCCGTTTGTGGATTTCGGTCAATTTATGTTTGGAATTTGGAAAAATTTTCTTCTGCAAAGTTGTAGATAATGAAATTTCCTATGAAAAGAACATCAGGTTCAATTTTTTCTGATAAAAGAGCTATTTATTATGAATTATTGAAGTTCTGAAGTTCCGAAATAATTATTTTTTAAAAGTTTTAAATTTGTTTTAAAAGAAAAACGTTTTTGATATGTTTGGTGGGCTTATTTGTTGTCAAGCATTGCTGAATTCAGATCTTAGAATGTGTGCGTAGGAATTTATATATAATATATTAATATTATATTAAATTTTCTGTTTTGGTGTTCTAAGCATTTTTCTATAAATAAGGTGCTTAGGTTAGACTTGAAAATCACACCAGAAACTGAAATCTTCTCTCTCTTTCTCTCTCGATATATTGAGCGTATTCTTATGAGTATTTTGATACTTTGAATGTTGTTATACGGTGCAAGTTTTTTTCAGCACTATATTCAGTATTTCAGCCAGAAGTACTATTCTTTCGAGGTAAGGGATGTTATTTTTTTCGTAAATGGTATTATTTTTTTTAATATCATTATGTCGAAATATTGGTCTGAAATTTTTATCAAATTTGGAACTTTTTGTGTCGGGATTACTATTTACGTATACGGCATTATTCACGAATACGACATTATTCATCGAAAAATAAATTTTTTTTCTTTTTGTCTAAGATATCTATTATGGATACTAACTTTTATTGTATCCATGTTTTGATCATTCTTGAATTTTACTCCACTATGATTATTTATGAGGTATTCTTGGACATGGATAAACCGAAATACGAATCCTTAATATTTATTCTTTTGTTTCACTGGATTCGTTTTCTTTAAAATATTTTTCATCATCCTCAGTCCTAAATGATGATATAACTGAATATCTTTGGCCTGTAGTGCAAAGATTAATGATTTTATGATGACTATCTTAGGCCCGTAGTGCAAAGATGAATAGGTGTTGAGATGAACATGACCAACTGATGAATATCTTTGGCCTGTAGTGCAAAGATGAATATTTAATTCAAGATGTTTATTGATTGATGTTACAGGGATAAAATATTGATGATGAACTTTTAAATTCATAGATGATAGTAGATTTCATCCTCTACTTAACTCTTCTAATGAATTATTATTTCCGCTGCGAATTTTGATTTAAAATTTGTTGTCTATTGTATTCTATTAAAATTTTCCCTGTTGAGGACTAACGATAATTTGTTCTATATTATCTTAGTCATAATATTCTTTACTGGGCTAGTTGAGCTCACCCTTTTTCTTTTTATTCCATTTTTCTTCTCAGGAGGCGAGAATGTAGCGAGTACTAGTCGGGGTATGGAATGAAGGTTCTAAGAAGTTTTAGTAGTCCTCACCATTTTTATAAAATATTGTACCAATAATTGTAATGAGGACTTATTTGAGTGTAGATATTGTCTAGAAGACAATATTTGTATTTAAACTCACAGTTTAAGTGTTGTCGTATTTTGCACGACAATTGTATTAATAAAGTTGTAGTTGTTTCTGTACCATATATTTGACAACTCAGAATGGGTGATGTATACCTATTTTGGAGGAGTCACATTTGGTGGTGCAGACACTACGACTCCGAGATCAGATCTTGACATTCTACGATTTCTGTCTTTATACTTGTTGTCTTCATCTGATCTTGCACGGCTACAATATCTGCCTCTGATATGATCAGTAGACTCTACGACTCCGAGTGGGTCTACGATTCTTGACTTGGCTTCGACGGATGCTCGGTCGACTCTTAGACTGGCTGTCTCTATGATTCTGAGCATGACTTCCACAGCAGACTACGGCTCCGCGGAAGTTCTTCTCGACACACTATGATCCTTCCTCGACTCTCCTGGCAGTCTACGAACTCCGATATCTACTATCTTGCAAACTACGATTCTGCCTCGATAGTTCTCGACTTTTTCTTGACTCTCCTGGTAGACTACGATTTCTTGGTGCAGTGCTTGACGATCAGACAAGCCTATCTATTACATTATAAGATCAACCTAACAAGCTTGATCTTTCTATATTTATAGTCCTTATACATCATTTCTTTTTAAGGACTTTACAAAGTTGTTTTGCTTATGTAGGATCAACCTAACATATTTGATCAATTCATTCTAAGTCCTTGTACATATGTTCCTATTATCTATCAATGACTTTACAGCTTTTCTTTATGCAAACATACTTGCATATTCATTCATATATATCATAATCAAATCATATGTAAATAGGAATAACATTCACATGCTTATTCCTGACAAGTTTTTATTCAAATTCATAATTGGTTAAAATCAAAAAAAAATATTTTATTTTTAATTTTGTGAGTATATTCACTGCAAACTCTCACGAGACACAACTCGTCCACTTGGAGTAACCTTGGGGTTTAAAGGCTTGTTGCATATACTAAGTGCAATCGTGTTTCCTACAAAAATGGGGTAGTTCTAATTTTCTTTTCTTTTATTTTACTCAAGGACGAGCAAAAGCTAAGTATGGAGGTATTTGATAGACACATAATTCATACATTTTATTATCCCTAATTTTGTCCTTTTAATTATATTAGTTTATTTAATTAATATGTTTTATTTTGTTTTGTAGAATTTAATATTTTGTTGCAATAAACTTAAAATCTTGGTGATATTTAATGCTCTTATTTATATAAGAAAATATCCAAGAAGAATCCTACAATAGAAGGAAAGATGTGGAACTATCTTGGTGTGAAAGTCAAATTCAGCATGAGAAAGAAAAGTTTATCTAGAAGATCTCTTTGAGAAGTTAAATGACAATAAAAAGTTGAAACCTATATGGAAAGAAACTCTTGGGAGATTACCATGTAGAGATTGAAGCCAAGAAGGAAAAAAGAGAATAAAAGGAAACAAAAGAGACCAAGTTCAATGAATCTAAATTATGCCACAAATTTATTTTCCATATAAATATGTCTCTTGTTTTAGAGAAAAGAATTATTTTTGTATTAGTTTAGGATATGAGTAGGAGTAGGAATAAATTACTTTGTTAATTAAATGGAGTTTTCTTATTTATTTTTAATCTTCTTCTCTTCTTTATTTTAGTTAGTTTATTTATTTTCATGACTAGTTAATTTTTAATGTCTACGATGAAAATGAAATTAAATAAGTATTCATAATAATATTTTTCATCTCTTCTATTACTTATGCTTTTATTTTTATTTAATTTCGCCTTCATGTTTAGCTATTGAAATACCTTCGTTTTATAGTTCTTATGTGATTTTAAATTAATTAAAAGGTTTTAATATATTATTGTTAAGATATGACTTTTCATAATCTATATTTGTTCAAAGAAGTTTTGATGAGTTATAATTAATCCTTAAATTTTCATAGTCTATACTTGCCCACATTAATTATAAAATTACTAAATTAAAGGAAAGAAAGATCAAAATCACAGTTGAGTTATAAAAATAAAAGGGATTGAATTATATGTTATATTTATTATTTAATGGATTCGGATTCTTAGATTGCTTTCTCATTATTAGTTTCATATTCTAGTTAATCAATTTTCAATCTTTATTTCTAATTTGCCTAAAATAAATATTAAGAATACATAAAAATTAATATAATCTCTGTGAATTCAACATATACTCGTCAATTTTTCAATTTATCACTGTTCATTTACAATTACATATTTTTATCACATCATGCATTATATCAAATCACATGCATTCTATCATTAATGTTGATTTGCATATAAATAGAAAAATAATTAACTGAATTCTTTTTGTCCTCTTTCTATTATTCTGTTTTTGATTCACGAAGAGCAAGATAAATTACTTAACTTTTAAATTTTTGATTTTATATGAATTGGTTAATTTATTTATGTTATAATAATTGGTTAGATGATTGCAATAAAAAAACAATTTTCTTCTAAAGTTATATTAATTAAATAATGATAAAATCCTACTTAAATTCTAATTATAAATATATTTTAAATTTTAATAATAATTCAAATTAGAAATATAATTTAAATTTTAATAATAATAATAATAATAAATTCAAGTCAGGTAACATAGGATGATCTTTGTGAGAAATTTGTTTTACTTCTTAAATTAAGTAAAACATAATGAGTGGAGGTCAAATTAATGAGATAGAAAATTAATATTTCCACAAGTCATAATTCTACAAGATCTCTCTCACATAAAGATTAAATATAACCCACATTAATACGAGAAAATTCTTCTGAGAATATTAAATTTTACTTTTGAAAACATCAATTTTTTAAAGATAAAGGATTTCAACAAGTGACATCGACTTCCTCACAGAAATGACAGCAATTTATTCTCCCTTTAAAATGTTAAGTGGTAGCTTTGTCTTCTCAACTTGTCTTCAGAATGCCTACATATGAAAATAATAACACTACAAATAAGAAAAAGAAGAGGGTGGTGACCATCCGAGGGATGTTTAAATCATGTTAGCAATTCACTCTAGATTTAACCTGCCTTTAAAAAACAATATGCTTAAACCAAATTCTTCAATGCTCAAATTTCAATATTTGAAATATGTTTCAAATTAGCACGTTCAGTTCGCCCATGCAAACTATACCTACAACCACTATTACAACCGGGATCTACAGAAACATTTCATAGTATTCTGCATAATAACATAGAACTAGCGTGAAAAAAGTTTAACATAAGCAATTACAAGGTAGGGATGAATGGTTATGATATCTTACAAGAACCGTGTATCAGAACCTTGCCTCTGTCAATAAAACCCAATGTTGGATCAAGTATTCTCTGAAGAAATAAAAAAACTTAATAACATTAGATGTTAAGTACTTCATCTGCCTAAATTGCTAACAGAAATCGATAGAATTTCACACGGGGGAATTTTAAGATTATGAAAATAGGATAGATTAACAACTGGTCGGATAATCTAAGTTTAGCGTACATGCATCAAGGCTATGTTTGTTTGCAAAAAACATGTTTGGGATTGAACTATTCGTCTTAATTTAATACTTCGAACTATTGTATTCCATGATATGAGATTAATAGTCATTTAAATAGTCATGTAGACTAATTTTTGTCATTAATAAGGCTATTTATGAGGGATTATATAATCCCTCATAAATACGAGATTAATAATCCCTCCATTTTAAGCTATTAAATGGCTTTATTGAACTAATAGTCCCACACATTAAAGGACTAATAGTCCCTCGTCAACTGATTAAATAATCCGAAATAATTTTAAATTAAGACAAAGTCTAATCCTAAACATGCTTTTTGCAATGTTCTAAAAGGCGCTAGGCGGGAGGCCGGGAGGAGCCTAGCGCCCGGGAGGCCTAGGCGAGATTTTTTATTTTAACTCAATTTTAATATTTTATCTTACATTTATCTAAACAAAACAATAATATGAAGCAAAACAATTTATAATAAAGATAATAAAGGTCTTTGCTTAAAGTTCAAACACATATATTGTCAATATCAAAGTTCAAACACAAACACAAACACGCAATTGTTCAAAGTTCAAACATATCTTTAATGTATTAATTTTATTCATAAACAAGATTGCTATTAAATAATAAAATTTAAAATTTCAAGAATTCAATTCAATATTAAAACTTAAGAAACTAAACATAAATTTAAAAATTATACTGAATTAAACTAAATATTACAAATGTATCATCATTTATATAATTTGAAGTTGATACAAGTTCAAAAAATTACAACTATAATAAAATTATCCATTTTGACTTACATTATGATACAACTTGCATTATGAATATGGATCATGTATATTTTCTAAAATTGATTGAAAGAGTGGATATCATCAAATAAGAATGCAAGAGGGTGATGAATGGAAAACATCATTTAAAACTAAATATAGTCTTTATGAGTAGTTAGTGTTACCTTTTGGTTTAACTATTGCACCCAGCACTTTCATGCGTCTAATGAATATGTATTGTGTCCATTCATAGGGAAATTTGTCGTTTATTTTGATAACATCTTAATTTATAGCAAAAACTTGGAAGAGCATGCAATGCATTTAAAATCTGTATACTTAGAATGGAAAAGTTGTTTGCTAACATGGGAAAATGCATGTTTTGTTTGGATAAAATCGTTTTTCTTGGCTTTGTTGTGAGTTCATAAGGAGTCTAAGTTGATGAGGAAAAAATACGTGCAATCCGAGATTGGTCAAGTCCGACAAATGTGAGTCAAAGTACGAAGCTTAAACAGACTTGCAAGTTTTTATCAGCGCTTTGTTCAGAATTTCAACGTAATTACAGCACCATTAACTGAGGTTATAAAGAAAAGTGTGGGCTTTAAGTGGGGCGAGGAACAGGAAAAGACATTTAAATTGATTAAAGACAAATCGACTAATGCGCCTTTACTTATTCTGCCTAACTTTGCTAAAACTTTTGAAATTGAGTGTGATGCTTCAGGTTTGGGAATAGCTGTTTTGATACAAGAAGGAAACCAATGGCGTATTTCATTGAAAAATTAAGTGGGGCAGCCTTGAACTATCCTACCTACGACAAGTTATACGCATTGGTTAGAGCATTGGAGACGTGGCAACATTACCTTTGACCCAAAAAGTTTGTGATCCATACCGATCATGAGTAATTGAAATATTTGAATGGTCAGCACAAGTTGAACAAGAGGCATACGCGATGGATGTAATTTATCGAGACATTCCCATATGTTCGATATGAACAAGGTAAAGAGAACGTCGTTGCAGATGCTTTGTCTCGTAGGTATGTATTGTTGAATACTCTTGATACGAAATTACTTTGTTTTGAACGAATCAAAGAATTGTATGCTAATGACCTTGATTTCGGTGAAGACTTTAAAACTTGTGAAAAGAATGTTGTAGGTAAATACTTTAAAATTGACGAATTTTTGTTTCGTGAGAATAAACTGTGCAAGTTATTTACGTGAGTTATTGGTTAAAGAATCACATGGGGGTGGTTTGATGGGACAATTTGGTGTTGATAAAACTTTGGCCGTTTTGAAAGAACACTTTTATTGGCCTCATATTAAACAAGATGATGAGCGAATTTGTGATAAATGCATTACTTGTAGACGAGCTAAATCTTTTGTTCAACCCCATGGATTTTATGCACCACTGACTATACCTTATAAACCTTGGATTGATTTGTCAATAGACTTTGTGTTGGGTTTACCTAGGTCTAAGCACGGTTATAACTCTATATTTGTGATTGTGGACAGATTTTCAAAGATGGGACATTTTATTTCATGTCACAAAACTGATGATACATCCCATATAGCTGATTTATTCTTTAGGGAAGTACTACGTTTGCATAGTATGCCTAGAACAATTGTTTCTAATCGAGATGCTAAGAGTTCTAGCTATTTTTGGAAGACTTTGTGGTGTAAATTGAGAACTAAACTGTTATTTTCTACTACTTGTCATCCAAAAACCGATGGTCAAACTAAAGTAGTAAATAGAACTTTGTCTGTTTTGTGAAGGGCTATCATTAAAAAGAATATTAGTCATTGGGAAGAATGTTTACCACATGTTGAGTTTTCTTATAATCGTTCAGTTCATTCTGCTACTAAAGTTTCACCATTTGAAATTGTTTATGGTTTTAATCCTTTAACTCCATTGGATTTATCGTCATTATCTGTTTCTGAATTTACTAACATGGATAGAAAGAAAAAGTCTGAATTTGTTAAGCAGGTACATGAGAAGGCGAGATTCAACATTGAGAGGACGGAGCAATATACGAAACAAGCTAATAAGGGTCGGCGTCAAATGATCTTTGAACCTGGAGATTGGGTTTGGCTGCATATGCGGAAATAAAGATTTCTGGCTCGAAGGGATCTAAGTTGCTTCCTAGAGGAGATGGTCCATTTCAAGTTCGTAAGCGCATTAATGACGATGCTTACAAATTGAATTTGCCTGGTGAGTATAATGTTAGTGCAACATTCAATGTTACTGATCTAAGTCAGTTTGATGTAGGTGATAATTTGAGGACAAATCCTTCTTAAGAGAAGAGGAATGATGAGGACATCCCTAGCTCAGGAATGATTGCCAACCAAGGATCGGATTCGGTACAAATGCCAATGGGACCCGTGACGAGATCTCGAGCTAAACGTTTTAAAGGACTTAACGAACTTATTCGAGGAGCTTGGAGTGATGAAGGGATAAGTTTGAAGACTTTGGAGTTGGAGTCTAAGCTCATGAATATGATAGAAGTGTTTGATCCAAGTCAAGGACCTCAAGAATTGAAAAAGAGTTTTTTGACTAGCATGCGCGCCCCGCGCCAGCTTAATACGGAAACAAGTGCTGCCCGTGCTGAAGCATCAGAGTCTCTGCAAAGAGCAGCGTGCCCCGTGCCGAAGAGTTTGAGTTTTTGTAGGAGTAGCGCATTCGCGCCAGGGCTAGGCCAATGACGGCGCGCTCACCCGCCAAGGCGACAGAACTTCAGGCACGTTTTTTTTTTCGAGTCGACGCATTTTTGACCAGATTTTCTTCTTCTACCAGATTTCTTTCATATCTTTTAGGGATTTTCCATATCTTTCAGAATTCTAATGTATTTAGAATACTTTTAGATGGGATTTTAATTCCAAATCATATTATTGATTCCTTATTGGATTCTAGGGTTTCTTAGCTAGTATAAATAAGCTTTATGAATGTAATACATAGAAGATTCAATAATATTCAGATTCATCAACTTTTAGTTCTTTGAAAAATTCCTAAGTTAATTTCTTAATTTTTCTTTGAGATTCAATTTAACTTGTCATACAACAATTCATAGTTGTGTGTAGCGTCTTCTACCGCGTCAATCGTCGATTGTACTGAGGTTCCTGTTTCATTATAAACACGGGGTTTAGGTATCGTTAGTGTTCCATTCAATTCAAACTTCATTACTTGATCAATTGTACCAAGGTTCTCGTCTCAATATAGACGTTGGGTTGAGGTGTCGAGAGAGTTCCACTCTTATCAACTGTGATAGAAACGAGTCGGGCAACGACCGCCTCACGCAAGCGTGTCGTGGAGTCTATCATCACCTGTCTTACACTTACCTGACTAGTGGTGTGATTAATTTCGAATTTGGTAGACCTTGCGGTGCACCTTGGAACAGTTAGGAGTTATCTAGATTTTATTTAGGTTAACTGTAGAATTATGATTTATTTATTTATTTTATTTTATTATTTATATTTTTTTGTGTGCGACTTTCGAGGTTAGTTGCGTATTTGTTTTGTGATTAGTGGGACTCTTATTATACTTGGAATAATAATTTTACTTGACATCAAGAACCTTATGAAAATTTTAATGCACACCAAGTAAATCAATTTTTTCCAAACTTATGAAAATCCTTATCTAAGTTCATATCCATATCCATATTCGAATCCAGAACCTCAATATCCACAAGAATCATTGATGAGTAGATTTTATATCTATGAATTGAGTAGTTTTAACTGAATTATTTTGCTTATACTTGAGAACTTTAGTATTATTTTATTGCATTTTAGTAGTTTATGATAATAATGGATACCAACCTGTTTTAGTGTGAATATTGCAAAATATTGTTTAGCCTTAGCTGCAAGAATAAAGATCAATTGAGTGGAGGCATGACCATTCCAAACAAGGCATAAGGATAAAGAAGAGCTAGGAAATCAAAGGAGCAAACAGGAGACTTGGAGCCACGGTCGGAAAGCAAGGGAAGTTGCGGCGCACACTAAGGGAAGCAGTGGCACTCGAGTAAATTACAGGCACGCATGAGACCACGCGCCCGATAGAAAATGAGCTGTTTTTTATTTCTGATTATAGCTGGGATTGTTATTGAAGTTTGGAGGTTCTCAAACTCCTAAAAAGGTTGCATTGCATTGGTTCACACTCATTCATGCATGGTTGGACACTTTTGTTATAAACTAATAGTAGAAGACTAAATTAAGGGGGGGATTCATTATTCAGAGTAGAGAGAGCGAATAGTACGTAGGAAAATAAGGGTTTTCAGAGTATTTTCAACAGCAGGAGAAAAGAGCTGGAAAAGAAGGCAGAGACTTTTACAGAGTTTCTTCTTTCTTCTCTAAGTCTTAATTTTTGTATTCTGAGAATGGTTGGGAATGATTTACAGTTATGAACTAATTCTTTAATTAGGAAATCAATGGAACCCGATGATGATTTGATTTAATATTTATTTTTATTACCTATTGAATTGATTATTTATATTGGGATTGTTTATTATATTTTGCTATGGTTGTTATAATTTGCCTAAACTATTTATGGGATGGATTTAGATGAAATCTAATAAATGGAGTCTAAATTAAGATCTAGCTATAGCAACTTGTGATTATTAATTCTTCTTAGCATTCAGGATAGATGCCGCAAGCAATATTAAGAAAATGAATCTCAATGAATCTCATAGGAATATAGTGAATTAATAATAATAAGCGTGCAATGTAATTATTTGGAAAATAATTATATTAATTATTAGTGATTTTTCGTTGGAAATTCCAAGTAATCAATTCAATACAATATTAATAAGGTTATTTTTATGATTCATCGGGGAAAATTGAATTCCTTAATGTTTTCATTTATATAATTCATATTCATTATTTTTAGTGATTATTTAGTAATTATTAATTAATTTGTCTAAATAGAATGAAGTGGATGCATAGTTGGTAATTAGGAATTGGAAGTTATATTCACTCTTCATGGAAACGATACTCTTCTTGCCCTATATTTCATAATCGATCGCGTATACTTGCGTGAAATTGTTTTATAGAAATCGGCAAACAATTATCAAATGAAGGAGAGGAAAGACTTAGTGCCTCAGAGAAAACTATAGAAGTTTTAATGGAAAATCAATTTATCATGGATCAAGTTATATCTTGTCTAGAAATTCAAATAAGTCGATTAGGCACCAAAATAAATGAACAAGAGGTAAATGAATTTTCTAGTAGCTCTGAGGTTAATGATGAAAATCTGGTTGTGGAAATGACGAGGAAAATAAAAAATTTGTATTCAATTCTACACAGTTTGAGCCAAGCGAATTTGAGAAACCTAAAAATTATGAGTCTATGCCTAAAATTGATCATGTTACATTTAATGAGTCAGTTAAAAAAGTTTATAAGCCTAAAGCTCTATACCTTGAAAGACTTATTCCTAAAAAATCACCTAGTGATTTTTTGGACCAACACATTAAAGTAAACATGATCTGAGAGTTGTCCATGACCTAAGAAATAATTGAAAATACACTCTTGATTGAAAAAGATTCAATTAATTTTTTCTTAAATCACATTGACCAAAATTGGGATAAACTTGAATACTTAAGGTCAATGAGATGTTGAGAGCCACTACACATAAGACAACTAAACTAGAACAAGTATTTGAACCAATTCTTCCACCTTTTGAACATGTTAGTGAAAGTGTTTCCGATGTCAATTGTAAATATAAGTCTGATGAAAATTCTGACTATTTTTAATTTCCTATACCTCCTGAAAATCATGAAATACCACTCACTTACCCATTTGTATCATTCATTTATAACCACATACTTTTTAGGATTTATGAAATTTGTAGATATGTACATTTATTTTCTTTCTCACCACATTTTCTTACAGAATATATGCCCCGCATACAAGGTACAATTGTTTCACATCTTTGTTCCTTTTTTTCATTTGCATACATTGAGAACAATGCATGATTTAGGTATGAGGGAGTTTGTTTGTATGGTTGTATTATATTTTTTTTAGGAAAATATAATAAAAAATGAAAAAAATTGACAAATTTTGTTTGTCTTCTTATGAGTTTGATTAATTCTAACAAGTGTCTGTGGAACTCATAAGTAAGATTAAAAGATTTTAAACTCTTGAACTTTAAATAAGATATGAAATCTTAATTTGAAACACCATCTGAAATAAAATTGAGTTCTTGTGCATTTTTGCACTTCACGTTTGCACTAGCTCTTAATTATGGATATAAACTATGATTTGAGCAATTTCAAAAAAAAGTTCGAAAAAAAAAAGAAATAACTGCTTCAATGTCCATTGAACGAAATAATTGGGTATCCAAGCATCAGGAAGCATCGATATTCACGCTGAAAAGTGTGATGGATATAAGCTGCTTGACTAGTCTAGTTTTGTGGCCTTTGTTACTAGAGTTAGTAAATCCTCGGGGGCATCTTTACACCTAGTGCTCTAAAAGCCAATTGGTTTGAAAGTCATCGGTCCAACACTTGCTACATGGATATCTCTAAAAAACCCAAGAAAACGAGACATTGCACAAGTCAAAAAAAATTTAAAGAGAAAAGAAATGGAAAAAAAGGGGAAAAAAGAAGAAAAAGAAATATAAGTTTGCTTGATTGTCATGGTAAAAATCCATACTAAAAGTTACATCACATACACATGCATGCATCACATGAAATTAATTTTATGAAGGATGGTGTCTAGAATGAAGATAGAATATTTTTGACAAGGTGAAAGTGTATTTTTGAATTTAATCTTGCTTATGTATAATGCCCATGTATACTTAGAAATTTTCTTTCGATTTCATAATTAGTTAAACTCAAAAAGATTTTATTTTAAATTTTGAATATTGTGGGTATATTCACTGCAAACCATCACGATACGCAACTCGTTCACTTGGGGTAACCTTGGGGTTTAGAGGCTTGTTGTACATGCCAAGTGCAATCGTGTTTCCTACGAAAATAGGGTAGTATAATTTTTGTTTTCTTTTTATTTTATTCGAGGACGAGCAAAAACTAGGTACGGGGGTATTTGATAGACACAATTCTTACATTTTAATATCCCTAATTTTGTCCTTTTAATTATATTATTTTATTAATTAATTTAATATGTTTTATTTTATTTTGTATGATTTAATATTTGTTGTAATAAAGTTAAAATCTTAGTGATCAATCAGTAATTAATGCTCTTATTCATGAAAGGAAAGAGGCAAGAAGAATCCTACAACAAAAAGGAAGGGGGTAGAATAATATTGGATTTATCTTATTTATATTGATAAATAAGTAAAAGATAATTATTCTAGATTTTAAAGATGGAAAAGGATTATTGGGATATTACCATGTAGAGATTGAAGCCAATAAGGAACGAAAAGGATAAAAGGGAACAAAAGAGACCATATTCAATGAATCTAAATTAGGACAATTTATTTTTTCTATAAATAGGTCTCTTATTTTAGAAAGAATGGAGAGTATTGGGGAGTATTGTATTGTATTAGATTAGTTTAGATTAAGAAGAGTAGATTAAATTACTTTTTCATTGTACACTTGTTGGATGATCGTTAATTAAAAGGAGTTTTCTTATTTTATTTCTATTTCTTCTTTATTTTAGTTAGTTAATTTATTTTTCATGTCTAACTAAATTTTTTTTATATCTAGGGTGAAGATGAAATTAAATAATTATTCATGATAATATTTTTCATATCTTCTATTATTTATGCTTTTATGTTTAATTAATTTCGCATTCATGTTTCGTTATTGAAATATCATCGTTTTATAATTCTTATATGATTTTAAATTAATTAAGAGATTTTGATAAATTATTGTTAAGATATGAGTTTTTCATAATCCATTCTTGTTCGAAAAAGTTTTGATGAGTTATAATTAATCCTTAAATTTTCATAGTCTACGCTTGCCCACGTTAATTGTAAAATTACTAAATTAAAGGGAAGGGAGATCAAAATCATAGTTAAATTATAAAAATAGATAAGATTGGATTATTTGTTATGTTTATTGTTTAATGGATTCGGATTCCTAGATTACTTCCTTGCTATTCCTAGTTAGTTTAATTATAGGTAATTAATTCTCAATCTTTATTTCTAATTCACCTAAAATAGATATTAAGGATACATTAAAATTAATCTAGTCTCTGTGGGTTCGACCTATACTTGCCAGTTCTTCAATTCGATACTGTGCACTTGCAGTTATAAATTTTTATCACATCAGCTACACAGAGTGATTTCTATATGTTCTTTATTAAAAAATGACATCTTCCATAAAAGAAGGCATTATTAACTTGCAGTCACATCTTCAAGTAGAGCAAGAGAAAGAAAAAGCGGATGTTCCAAATTTTGGGGCTACAGACAGTTGTGACGTATCTATGAAAATTCTTGAAGTTCCAAAAGTTAAACCAGAGATTATGTATGAGGAATAAATTGAGAAAACATCTAATGTTGCTTTTGAGTTGTTCGTTAACAAGGAAAGGACGATTCGAGAAGTTGATCCAATCCAAATTGACATTGTTGACTTCGATGTTCCAGAAAACTTATTTTCAGCATCATCAATTCTCTTTCCAAAAATTTTTGAGTCTTACCTCGTGATGATGTTGTCAAAGGTGTTCCCAAATGTTCTTCCATTGCAGAGGAGTTCATTGCTTATTCTCTCGTATTATAGAGCTCGAGATCGAGTTTTCTCCAACAAGAGGAGAATGATGGGAACTCCAAGTCAAGAACAAAGAAGAGAATTTTTATATTTATTATTTTTGGAGTTTTTATTATGTTTAATATAAAAGTTGTTGATGTGATTTATATATTTTATTTATTAGTGGGGATTTAGGATATTAATTAGTGATTAGAAATTATTAATAAGGGTATTTAAGTCGTTTAGTATTTTATTATTCTCCAAATAATATTAGAGTTTGAGTCTTTTAAATAGTGATGTAATCCTCGCAAGTTATTTAGATTACAGAATATTGATATTGAAATTGATTATTTCATTCATACCGTAAAAGTATCCTATCGTAGAGGTATTTTATCTATCTTGGTGTTGATACGTAGAGTGGATACACTTGAGAGATTCTAACGGTCTAAACGTGGAGTTTAGATCCTAGTTTATTTTTCGTTAATTCTTCATCCTAGATCTGTCCTGCATCACCACTTACCCACCAACATGACATTTTTAAGGACTAAGTTACCCAACCCCAAGTCTCCATCTTGCTTTGACAAATACACTTTCCATCCTACCTAATGATCCCTTTTCTCCTCCACTACCCCTGACCAAAGAAAATTGCTCATCAACTTCTCTAAGGAATGTGCAACACTAGCTGGGATCCTAAACAGAGACAAATAATACAACGAGAGACTAGTTAAACAAGCCTGAATCAAAGTAATCCTACCTCCTAAGGAAAAATATGCTCCATTAGGAATCAATACGTTGGGCAACTCTCAAATAACTGGATCTCAAAATGCAATAGACCTAGGATACACACTAGCTTTTGTCCTTCTATAAATGAAGTTGCAAAGAGACTAAGAACACTGAAAGCAATTTCAGAACCCCCACAAAGTCGTAGCAGAGCAACCATTACACCAGATTGCATAGCCAGGCTTTTCCCAACAAAGTAGAAAACAGAAATCAACATTTGTTTCCCACTTGATCGAATTAAATACCAAATTCCAGTATGCCACACAAAGCCATTAGAGACATCAACACTTGCTTCAAAATTAAAATCATGAGAACAGCCTAATGAATCAGAAAGAAAACTATAATCAAACTTAAAGTCCTCGTAAAGTTGAAAGAAAATAAGAAGGAAATTCAAAACAAATAAATAAAGAGGTTGTCTATGACGAATCACTTGACAAACTGAGGCAAGGGTTTATATTGCTTACATAGCTTACAGCCAGTCTGTTTCAACTAATTTACCATTTATATGGATGATTGATAAGAACAAAAAGGTATTCAGCATATATAACTGCAAACCATCAATAGAACTAACTATCTTTACCAATAAAAAGTAAAATCTGGTGGTAGAAAAATCAATCAACAATGGTTTTTCGGTTCTAAAACAATGAATATTGAGCAATTTGTTCTTAGTTTCATTTGTTTGAAGGAATTCAAAAGTCTATATGGAAACAAAATACACAAGAATTTCAGAGTACATAATCACTTAACATATTGATGTAATTATTCATGAACTCCAGTAAATCCAATAAAAACATGTTTTCGCCTTCTCCAATTATTATTATTGTTTGAAAAGTATATAATTTTAATAAAAGCACCAAAAAGAGGGCAAACCCACGTACACACAGAGTATACAATGCACAGTGGAAATAAAAGCACTTGTATCTCCCAAGCAAAAAAAAAACAAAAAATCTATACAAGGATCCTCCAAAAAATAATTACATTAGGCGCCTACTCTAAATTATGAAAAATGATGAAAAATGAAAAAGGTAAGAAATGATAGAGTGTCATGAATCTTTCAATAGTTCTTGATTCTGTACTTGTCATTTTCATATCCCTTTCCTTTCTTTACCCTCTGTTTTTCGTATTTCAAAACATAATATTAAACATCTACATGGTCACTCAATAAAAAAAATGAACAAATAAGTGTTCATAATTGCACTTCAATTCTTATTTATAAAGGCAGTAAGACCGATCCATTTAATTTGAAAAACGGGTGAGTCAACTCACTTAATTTGAAAAACAGGTGCCTTTCAATTTCGAGTTTACTCGGTTAATTAGAAATAGATCCGCTATTTTCTTCCTCCTACTCCCGTCTTCCTCTTCCTCTTCCACTTTTCACCTCTCCTCTTCCTCTTCCTCTTCCTCTTCCTCTTCCACTTTTAATTTCTATACCATTATATATTCGCTTTGATCCTAAATCTTCTCCACCTTTTAACAATTTTTGCTTTTAGTTGAAGATTAGATCGATCAAACAGTTGAACAACCCAGAATTCATCCCAATTTTGTAGGTCTATCTACCTCTATCCCGCAGGATTGACGATGAGATCGACCTCTGATTCAAAGTTTTACGGAGCCACTGCTAAATTTTACTGGCAAAAGGCAATTCTCTCTTTATATATACGTATGCATTGTAATGTTTGTTCCAATAAATTTTAATCTTTTCAATTTTAGTAATTTTCTTTGGTAGATCAGACAATTAATTGTCTGATCAACAAAGCTTAGATCATAGGTTTCTTTATTGGTACAAAGATCTTACTGTTTATTTTGTCAATTTATTATGATTCAGATTTATATGTTATTGTTCGTCACATATTTTTGGATTTTTGGATTGTTTGGTTGTGTTGTAGTCAGTCTTTGCTTATATATGTTTTGCATTGATTTTGTTGCTATATCTACCTCTAACCCACAGAATTGACGACGAGATCGACCTCCGATTCAAAGTTTTACGGAGCCACTGCTAAATTTCATTAGCGAAAGACAATTCTCTCTCTTTATATATGCGTATGTATTGTAATGTTTGTTCTAATAAACTTTAATCTTTTCAGTTTTTAGTAATTTTCTTCAGTAGATCAAACAATTAATTGTCTGATCAACAAAGCTTAGATCTTAGGTTTCTTTATTAGTACAAAGATCTTGCTGTTTATTTTATCAATTTATTATGATTCAGAGTATTGTTCGTCACATATTTGTGGATTTTAAGATTGTTTGGCTGTGTTGTAGTCCGTCTTTGCTTATATATGTTTTGCATTGATCAGTGATTTAGTGCTACATTCAAATTCCAATTTGTTGCTTTACAACTAATTTTATAAACAAAAATTAAGGGAAAGAAAGAAAAAAGTAAAAAAGTATAAAAAGGAAGATATATCATCCTTAGCCTTTCCATTGTACACCTTATTGATTGTGTAACCTTTAGGTAGAGGATCCATACAAATTACGATGGTAATGTTACTTTGGAAAACAACAGAATTGAGATGAAAATCCATAGTAAAGTTGTAAAAGAATGATGGATAATTTTATGGAAAAAGAGAGCTGAGCAAGATATTGTGCCCAAGAGTTGAAGTATAGAGTGAAACAATGCCTTGAAAGACGGTGTGAGATAGCAGTGTTGTAGTCGTAGTAGCATAAATAATACTCATTGGGTTCCATAAAAAGAGTCTTATTTGCACAAAAAAAAAAGATAGTTTATCATTAAAATTTCATTATCATGTCAATGCTACTAAACTACCATCTTATTATCTTTAGGAGAAAACATGAAACAAAAGCACATCTTTAATACCTAAAAATTTTGCGATGACTTTTTTTTTAAATAGAGGGAGTATTTAACCAACTTCAAGTATAGAGTTAAACAAAGCCTTGAACAGATAGCGTGGGATAACAGTGTGAGATAGCAGTGGCATAGTCATAGAAGCGTAAACAATATTAAAAATGATAATTTTAAAGCAATTCAAAAACGATATCAGTAAGCATTATCTTAAAAGCATAAATTATATATTTTTTATTTTCAAAGTTTAGAATGGAAAAGAGTTTATTCTAGCTCTATTGCTAGATAGATATTGTCCATGATTACTAGACCAATTTACATTCTAAGAGTAGGCTGCTTATGATTTGCCAGGGTTGGGCACAGGAACAACTCTACCTCAGGGAACAACAGGGTCGGGGTAATACAATCCATGTAGGTTGCAGGTGCCCTAACTCAATTATGTTCATGTACGTTTATGGTTTAAGCATGACCATAATGATAATTGAAACGAAACTATGCCTCACTTTTCTTGATTATTTCCTCCTTAAATGTGAATTTGTGGTTTATTTTGTATTTTGTTAGTCAATTTATTTTAGGTTTGTGTTTTGACTGGGGTTTAAGTTATGTAGAGGCTCTCATGAACGCAACGATAAATGAAAATCAAACTCTGGCTTTACTTTAAGCAATTGTCATTTTTAGTGTGCCATATTCCCTCATGATTTTCAGAGGAGTTTTTAGTGGTCTTAGGCAGTGTTTGTTTACATCTGAATAGCTCTTAATGGATATACCTCTGATTCGGTCAACCTTGAAACAAATACTTTCACATTACAAATTTGGTGATACCTTAGCATCTCAATCAACAAATTCATCAATAACAAGGTTAGTTCCTTTTTTAAAATATTTTTCCTCTTTAATCCACTTATGGTCATTAGAGTAATACATTTTTATTTTTCTTTAGAATCCCCTACTTTAAAATTGGTTCCCTTTCTTTGTCCTTTCATAATTGCAATCATAATTATATGCATTCGTGATCAGTTCATTCAAATTAGTATTACTTTTCATTACGTTACCTTTGTTGCATGACTTTGCTTGCCGTTAATGGGTTTCTAGAGCAGATTGATTTCTTACGCACTGGAGTATGTATTTGCTCATGTTGAAACCTCAGGGTCATTATATTTTTCTACGATTCTCCTTTTATTAGAAAATGTGGTATATTGTCTAGACATTAATCTGGGAGATTGAAGATGTTAGTATGTTGTAATGGTGGATGTTGTTGTCTTGGGTGTGCCAAAATTGTTCTGGAATTAATTAAAATTTCATGTCTAATGCTTTTAACACTTAAGAATGTGGGTTGTGAGATCCATGAGGATTGTGCTTGCCAATGTAGTAATGGTAACATGGTTTTAATTATGATTGCTCAGTTTGACAGTTTTATTAGCTGCAGGCAAAAGAAGAAATTCATGTATTGGGCCTCCAAGGATAGGGCAATAAAATGGAACTCGGGGAGTTATATATAGATAGATAACCTATAGAAACAAATGGTTTCAGTACAGTAACTCTTATGGCGAAAGAAGATCCATTAGTTTTCATCTAACAAAGATCTACAACTTCTATTTTAGCCCTCAAATAAAGTGCAAGTGAGTAGGCAAGTGTTATTCAAATTCTTTTATTTGAAAAAGACTTTCCCAATAGTATCAAATTCTGGGGGTCTTGCTATTTATATTTGGTAGTCTCATATCTTTTGGTATATTTGCCTTGCACTCTTTGGTGCATTGTTTTATTTCATAGGGATGAATAATTCAATTCTAAGGAAGCAAATCCAAATGAAGACCACCAGACCAAAGACAACATAAATCTTTGGAAAATATGATATTGTGTTTTTATGTGATGTTTACATTTCAGGATGTAAAATGGGTTGTGTGGAGTTAGATAGCATTTGTAATCAATTTTGAGGACGACCGTGTTAATAAATTATACAATCCATTATTCAAACTAGCCCGTGCATTGCACGGGCTACCAACTAGTAATAATAATAGAGAAAATCCATGTATTAGTGTTTTACATTCTTGGTATTAGTAAATTAATAGTCTATATTGCTTTGAAGGACAGATCAACATAATCAGGGCTTTTCTCCTTCTACTATTATGTATTTCAGGTTATTTCAAGTGAATTTAACTTTCTATGTGTTTAACAATTTTTTTATTTTAAACTTAAATAAATGTTGTTTGAAAGGAAAAAGAGAAAATAAATGGCAAGTAAATAAAAAATAACCAACTAAATATGCACTTTAACATAACCTAATATTAAGTACTCCCCCCATTCCAAATTATAAGGTCATTGTTGACTTTTAAAATTCAATTTGAGACATTTTCAAACTCAAAATTGAGATCAATGATTGCTGAACCAGCAGATCCATTTGTATAATGAATTAGATTCATTCGAGGTTTTTTGATTCATTAAAAATTATGAAATTACACTAGGTAGTTTTGAGGTTGAAAATGTCTTAAGTTACTTTAAAATGTTAAATGATCTTATATTTTGGAACACCGGGTAGTATATTGCAAAAAATTACCACCACGACAAATCTTTCAAATTTTTGTTCAACTATTTTACACTTCATTTTCATTTCTCTCAGATTTTACGAGTTAAAACTCTTTAAAAATTCCAAATAATAATAGAAGCTTTTACAATTTGCATATGCCATAAAATAATGACCAGGAAATAAACAAACTAGGTTATACCTTCTGGGTATTAGTAAATTTAGCTACTGCTAATGCTTCTTTCTCCTTTGAGGCTGTCTCTCAGTAGCTAACCTGTAAATCCAGTAAACCTATTGTACATTTACAAGAAGAACAGAGACAATATGAGAGATCTGAAGTAAGTAGTAATTAAAATGACAAGAAGATATTATTAGAGAGAGGCAAAATTTCAAAGGGGCATTACCAGTGCAAGAACGTGAGCGACTGTAAGAATGACGACCATAAGAGGAACCAATTCGAGGATCCATGGACGGCTAGATACTTGTTGCGGATTCACCATTTTTTTAGAGTTTAGAGAGAGAAAAAAGAGGTTTAAACAAGGGCTTTTCGAATAACAGAAACTCCTGTAGTTACCAAGCCTGCATTGCACAATTAAAAAGTAAACAAGGCTTCGTTTGTTTTAACTTTTAGGCGGCTCAGGTGATCGTCATTTTAAATATCGGATAATGTGACTGATTATTTTTATAAACCATACCCCCTCCGTTTCTAAAAGATCGTCGTTTTAGAAAATAATTTTTGTTCCAAAAAAAATATCGTTTTGAATTTATCAATACATATTAGCTATTTTTTTTCTACTTTATCTTTATTTAAAACTTTCTCCTATTTAAAGCTTTCTTCCCTTCCCAATGATTCTTATTCAATTCAATGCTATAATCCAAGTAATAATTAGTTGAATAAGAAGTAATTGGTTGAATTGAATAAGAAACATTGGGAAGGAAATAATTGGTTGAGACAATTAATAAGGGTAGTATAGTATTTTCGTTAGGTATTAATTGTATTCCTTAATCTGTGTGCATTAACCTTAAACGACAATCTTTTAGGAACAGATGGAGTATTTATTATAATAAAAATGTATGTACACAGCTGTGTAGTACATTGTTGGCTATGACGACGGTCTTTTGGGTTATAGCGACGGGCGTCGCCATAGCTATTCTGGGATACGGTGACGGGTGAACAGTCGCAATAGCCCAAAAAACCTGTCGCAATAGCCCGACTATGTGATATACAGTTGTGTATATACATATTGCCCATTTATTAAATTGATAATCTTGTATTTTCTTAATAATTAAAAACTTAATAAAATGTTAAGATTTTTGATAATCAGATGATCAAAAAATAGATGGTAATATGAGATGATTCTTTAAGTGGGTATCTGTTAGCCCTTTAGTGGGTTGACACAGACTTGGCATGCGAGACGCCCAGATAGCAAGCCTTGACACTCATTTGTGGGGGCAAGGCATATATGTGTGTGGCAGTGAGCAGCAGCGTGCGGCAGCCAAGGGCGTTGAGCGCACTTCGCCGGCAAGCATGTTGACACTTAGTCAGTTGAGCAATAATGAGCAGTGTTGTGCAGCAGTGGGCGACACTAGGCAGCAACTTGGGTCATTGTGCAGTAAATGGGCTATGTCAGAAAATTAGCAAATCCAGAATGTTTGCATTATGCTTCCTCAGACAGGTCTGATGTCTAGTCGTGACACTCTGGAAATTTTCATAAGTGTTTCTATAGGGGGTGCTCCATGAAGGTCACTCGGGACCATGGGCGAAGCGTGCTGGACGTTGGAATATTGTTGGGCTCCTCTACAACAATGTCAAACATTGGATTGCTGGCTTGGATCGAATCAAAGATGTAAGACCCCAATTTTTATAAATAAAGATGAATTTTCTATAAATATCATTTTTGAATATTATGGAGTTAATTTGATATAATGTTATAGTTGTGGGTAATATTTATAAATTTTGCAAAGTAAGCAAGTTGTTATAAAATATTCGTTTGGTCGGAGAATATTCTTTTTGTCGGGGAATATTCGTACGACGGCACAATCATTGGTGGACCCCACAACGGAATTATTGTCGGATTGAGAAAACGACAGAATTATCTTTCTATAAAAATAACGGCTGAGGTGTTACCGTTAAAACCGTTAAAACTGTTGAACTACTCGGTAGTAAAAGTACAGTAATACGCGTGGTTGCATAGTAGCACACGGTATTGATTATTGATGCTTACGTGAGAAGTCACTCAGCTATACTCAATTATTGCTACAGTAATTGCTGCATCATATCTCTTAAATTATTGTCATAGTATCATCTGTATAATATGTTATATTATTGAGACGTTGTGGTAAGTTTGGTTATTTTATGGGGGGCCATATGTCATCATCTAAGAGTCTCTTCGTCAATAGTAATTACCGTCGTCAATAGTAATTACCGTCGTCAATAGTATTTACCTTGGTCAATAGTAATTACCTTCGTCAATAGTATTTACCTTGGTCAATAGTATTTACCTTGGTCAATAGTAATTACCTTCGTCAATAGTATTTACCTTGGTCAATAGTATTTACCTTGGTCAATAGTAATTACTTTCGTCAATAGTAGTTGTCCCTTCAATATTACCAAGAGTCATTTGACCCTTCGTTAAGACCAAGAGTCATTTGACCCTTCGTTAAGACCAAGAGCCACCCTCAGTTTTTCTATAAATAGAGGCCTAGGGCTTCATTATTTTTCACGAATTCATTCAAGCTATAGAGAGAGAAAGTATAGAGAGAATAAGAGAGAGAGAATAAAAGTATTCTGCTACAACACTTTTCCAATATCCAGTTCTTTTAAGGTAAGGGATATTATTCTTTTGTATTCAAGAAGAGAACTTCTGTTATTCCATTTCTTTATTATTCTGTTGGAATAACCTGTATATGCGGAATACCCTATACTTGGTGACATTCTTCTATTATTCTGTCTTTGTTATTCTGTTGGAACATCCTGTCTGTGTGTTTTACACCGGACCTGGTTCCGTTTATTATTCTGTTGGAACATCCTGTCTGTGTGTTTTACACCGGACCTGGTTCCGTTTTTATTATTATTCTGTTGGAACATCCTGTCTGTGTGTTTTACACCGGACCTGGTTCCATTATTTATTATTCTGTTGGAATAATCTGTCTGTGCGGTCTATCGCATGCATGGTGATTTCTTTTGTTATTCCATTCTTTATTATACTCAGTTGGTTAAGTTTTGACTTCTATACTCCATGAAATTTGTGGAATATCCTTGATAGTTGCGTTTCATCCAGTATCTTTTCAAGAAAATATTCTTCTAAGCATTCTTGAATTTTACTCCACAATGCAGTAACATGTTGACAATTTGGACGTTGTTAATTCCTGGATAAATTATTTCTTGAACTTGTTTTATTGAATTCTTATATCATTGTCATCATCCTCATGTTTATAAAATGTTGAAAGTCATCTGTGGCATGTATTGCATAGATGGACTTGGTATGATTATGACCAGGGATTATTCGGTATAATCATGACCGTAATGTTACAAATGATGTGGTAAAAGTCCTCATTGGCCCGTAGTGCATTGATGGACAGTTGTTGGCATGATCATGACCATTAATGAATACACGAATATCCTTGGCCGTAGTGCAGGGGTGATTCGATGATGTGGATTATTTTATTAAGCTGAGTCTCAGCGATCACAGTGTTGAAAAACTTTTTAAATCATAAAAGATAGTAGAGTTTATTTTCTACTTGACTCTTTTAATGGATTGCTTGTTCCGCTACAGTTAAACTTGATGTCTATTATATTTTATCAGTTTAACATTGTTGAAGGCTAATGATAATTTATTCTGCATTATCTTAGTCATAATATTTCTTACTGGGCTAGTTGAGCTCACCCTTTCTTTCACTGTTCTCTTCAGGAAATGAGAACGTAGCTGGGGCAAGTCGGGGAACGGAGTGATGGTCCGAAGAATAGTATTAGTTAGTAGTCCTCACTATTCTATGTAATGGTGTGTTAATAAATGTAATGAGGACTCCTTTTGAGTATGAATACTCTCTAGAAGATAATATTTGTATTCAAACTCACAGTTTATGTTTTGTCGTATTGTACACGACAGTTGTATTATTAAGTTGTATTTGTATTCTGTACTATGTATCTGACGACTCAAGATGGGTGATGTATACCTAATTTTGGGGGCGTCACAGTTGGTATCAGAGCTTAGGGATATGATCCCTGGCTAAGATGTGAGAATAGAACTAGGAGGGGAGAGACGGGGAATTCCTTCGCTAGTATGACATACCTAAGTTTATTTGCATGGTATTTAATTGGTCGGTCATAATATAAGGATAATATATGACATATCAATTAATTTTTATTTTGTGGCAGTATCTGAAAATGGCATCTGAGAACGTTGAGAATAGCAATGGAGCACAGACGACTGTTGATTCACCACATATCAATAATCAGGATAATGTGCATCAGGAAGGTGTCAATCCTCATGCAAACAACAACACTGACCAAATGATGAATGATCAAATGTTCAGAGGCTTTATGCAATTCATGCAACAACAGGTGAAAGCGGCTCCTGTCCACAACGTAGGTGGAAATACTGGAAACTCTCTGGCGGTCACCGCTAAACAGTTTAAGGAGCTGGGACCACCGGAGTTTAAGGGAGAACCCAAACCACTTGTAGCTGAAACATGGATAAAGCAGATCACCAAGATATTTGATGTCTTGGGTTGCTCCGAGGAGCAAAAGGTTCCCTTTGCCGCCTTTATGTTGCGAGGAGAGGCAGATTACTGGTGGGAATCGATAAAGCGTACTCAACCTGCCGCACTGAAGATGTCCTGGGAGAAGTTCCAAGAGCTGTTTAACGACAAATACTTTCCCGAGAGTATTCGTCACATGAAGGAGGTGGAGTTCATCAAATTGGAGCAGAATAATATGACCGTGTCGCAGTACGAGGCAAAATTTGCGGAGTTATCCCGGTTTGCGTCCCACCTGGTGGATAATGAAGAAAGAATGACGCGGATGTTTTTAAGAGGTTTGAAGCCGGAGATACGTCAACATCTTGTTTCTCATAAACTGTGTTTGTATTCAGATGTTGTAAATAGGGCTCAGTTGGTGGAGCGCGATAACGAGATAACGCAACCAAAAGAGAGCAGCCGGCAAAATGATAATACCAGTGAGAGCAGTCATCGAAGCGGTGACAACAAGCGTGGAGGGAATCAACAGGCCAGAAATGGTAACCACTTCGGTGGTAATCAGGGCCAAAACAATAAGAATGGACATTTCAAGAAGAGGAGATTCAACAATGATGGAAAGACGTCAGCACCAGCACCTGTCGTTAAGGAAGGAGAACGACCACCTATCATATGTTTCAAATGCGGAGGGGAGGGGCACATCAGTCCAAACTGCGCGATGCCGTCCAAAGCATGTTATAATTGTGGAAGAGAAGGTCATTTAGCCCGATTTTGTCGTTTACCGAAGACAAATTCAGCTAGGATGGAGGCACCAAAAGCCGTCCCAGAAAAGTCAAAACCGGTTGTGCAAGGGAGAGCGTTTGTTGTGAACTCCCAGAGAGCAAGGAACCCGAATGAGGTCATCACGGGTAAGCTTATTATAAACTCTAAAGAAGTTTATACTTTATTTGATACCGGTTCAACCCATTCTTTTATTTCTCCTACTTGCGCTCATCGATTAAATTTGATTCCGGAGAAATTAGACTTTGACTTATCTGTGGAAACTCCATTGGGAGAAACCTTCATTACCTCCACTGTTTATAAGTCTTGTTTGGTTCAAGTTGGTACCCACACATTACCTATCGATCTGATTTCATTAAAAATACTTGCATTTGACGTGATTCTAGGGATTGATTGGTTAACTACTCATTATGCAAAAATTGATTGTTTTCGTAAGGTTGTTAGCTTTCATATTCCTAATCGACCTATTATGCGAATTCAAGCAACCAAACCATTAAAATCAATCGCTGTCATCTCAAGCCATAAAGCTATTCGTTTATTGAAAAACGGATGTCAAGCTTTCTTAGCTCATGTCACAGATCTAAACAAAAATACGTCAGTTTTGAATGATATTTCTATTGTTAATAAATTCCCTGACGTATTCCCTGAAGAACTTCCTGGCCTACCCCCAGAGCGTGAAATTGAATTTTGTATCGATCTTGAACCCGGTACAAAACCCATTTCCAAAGCCCCATATCGAATGGCTCCTATTGAACTTCAGGAGTTAAAGACCCAACTGCAGGAATTGTTAGACATTGGTTTTATTCGTCCTAGTACTTCTCCTTGGGGTGCTCCTGTTCTGTTCGTGAAGAAGAAAGATGGGAGTATGCGACTTTGTATTGATTATCGGGAGTTGAATCATGTCACCATCAAAAATAGGTACCCATTGCCACGTATTGATGACCTGTTTGACCAGTTGCAAGGAGCACAATTCTTTTCAAAGATCGATCTTCGTTCTGGATATCATCAGCTGAAGGTTAGAACTGAGGATATTCCAAAGACTGCCTTCAGAACTCGGTATGGGCATTATGAATTCTTAGTTATGTCTTTTGGATTGACTAATGCTCCTGCTGCCTTCATGGATATGATGAACCGGGTATTCAAGGAATATTTGGATCATTTTGTGGTCGTCTTTATTGATGACATCCTTGTTTATTCCAAAAGCCGTGACGATCATGAGCAACACTTGAGGCTGGTACTCCAAAAGCTTCGTGAATACAAACTTTATGCCAAGTTGAAGAAATGCGAGTTCTGGCTGGAGGAGGTAGCATTCCTTGGGCACGTAGTATCAAGTCGTGGAATATCGGTTGACCCGGCAAAGATTGAAGCTATTCAAAGCTGGGAGCAACCTAAATCAGTAACCGAAGTACGTAGCTTTCTTGGTTTAGCTGGTTATTATCGGAGATTCGTGGAAAGATTTTCTCGAATCGCTACTCCATTAACTCAGCTGACTCGGAAAGATACAAAGTTTGGTTGGAGCGAAGAATGTGAGCAGAGTTTTCAAGAACTCAAGAGGAGACTCATTTCAGCACCTGTTCTAACAATACCATCTGGCTCGGAGGGATTTGTCATCTACAGTGATGCTTCGAGCAAAGGGTTGGGATGCGTTCTCATGCAACATGGAAAAGTCATAGCCTATGCATCAAGACAACTCAAGGAATATGAGAGGAATTATCCTACTCATGATCTAGAGTTGGCAGCTGTTGTCTTTGCACTTAAAATTTGGAGGCATTACTTGTATGGGGAGAAAGTGGAGATCTTTACGGATCATAAAAGCCTCAAATATTTCTTCACTCAAAAGGAACTCAACATGCGACAACGACGTTGGCTTGAACTGTTGAAAGATTATGATCATACCATTCAATACCATCCTGGAAAAGCGAACGTGGTAGCTGACGCATTGAGTAGAAGATCATATGCGGGTACAAGTGCAATATTAACAACGCAAAGGCCCATTTTGTGTGACTTGCAAAGGATGGAGATAGAGTTGAAGACTCCAGGGACCCATGTGATGATGGCGAATATACGAGTAGAACCGACTTTAATCGATAAAGTTAAAGCTGCTCAAGCTACAGACCTGGAGCTGATGCGTATGAGGAAGAAAGTGCAAGAAGGTGTTATGCCGGAAGCAAGAATCGATGAGGAAGGAATACTTCGAGTCAACTCCAGACTTTGTGTTCCTAACAACCCTGATTTAAAGTATGAAATCATGATGGAGGCGCACAACACACCGTTTGCAATCCATCCTGGAAGTACCAAAATGTATCATGATCTTCGTCATACATTTTGGTGGAGCAATATGAAGAGAGAGATAGCGTTGTTTATCTCAAGGTGTCTAACTTGTCAACGAGTCAAAGCGGAGCATCAAGTACCAAAAGGTCCATTGCAACCACTTGAAATTCCAGAATGGAAGTGGGAGCACATTACCATGGATTTCGTTACCGGTCTTCCCAGGGTTTCTCAAGGTATTGATGCGATTTGGGTCATTGTTGATAGATTGACCAAGTCTGCTCATTTCTTACCGATACGAGAAACTTATACACTTGAACGTCTTGCTCGTATGTACATAAACGAGATTGTAAGACTGCATGGTATGCCAGTATCCATAATTTCTGATCGAGACCCAAGATTCACTTCACGATTTTGGGTTAGTTTACAAAAAGCTATGGGCACGGAGTTACGATTTAGTTCAGCATATCATCCTCAGACGGACGGACAATCAGAGAGGACTATTCAAACTCTTGAAGATCTATTAAGACTCTGTGTCTTTGACTTCAAGGGAAGTTGGGACAAGTTCTTACCATTGGTGGAGTTTTCCTACAACAACAGTTATCAAGCAAGTATTGGCATGGCTCCATTCGAAGCATTGTATGGAAGAAAATGTCGTTCTCCAGTATGCTGGAATGAGGTGGGCGAAGCAACGTTGTTGGGACCGGAGTTGGTACGTATGACTACAGAAAAGATTCAAACGATCCGACAACGTATAAAAACCTCACAAGATCGACAAAAGAGTTATGCTGATCTTCATCGAAAGGACGTGGAATTTGATGTAGGAGATCATGTGTTCTTACGTGTTGCTCCATGGAAAGGAGTTACGAGATTTGGAAAGAGAGGAAAGCTAAATCCTCGATTCATCGGTCCATTTTTAATCCTCGATCGAGTAGGAACTGTGGCTTATAGACTCGCTTTACCGCCAAGTATGTCTCGTGTTCATAACGTTTTCCACATATCCATGTTACGCAAATATGTGGAAGACCCGAACCACATTATTGAGTTAGAACCGGACGAAATAGCGGAGGATTTGACGTATGAAGAAGTTCCTGTTCAAATCTTGGATAAGAAGGAACATATTCTACGCTCCAAGGTTATACCTCAAGTCAAAGTTTTGTGGAGAAATCACGATGTTGAGGAAATGACTTGGGAGTTAGAATCAGAAATGAAATCAAGGTATCCTTACCTCTTCGACATACCAGGTACGTACCCTAATTTCGAGGGCGAAATTTCATAAGAAGGGGAGGTTGTAAGACCCCAATTTTTATAAATAAAGATGAATTTTCTATAAATATCATTTTTGAATATTATGGAGTTAATTTGATATAATGTTATAGTTGTGGGTAATATTTATAAATTTTGCAAAGTAAGCAAGTTGTTATAAAATATTCGTTTGGTCGGAGAATATTCTTTTTGTCGGGGAATATTCGTACGACGGCACAATCATTGGTGGACCCCACAACGGAATTATTGTCGGATTGAGAAAACGACAGAATTATCTTTCTATAAAAATAACGGCTGAGGTGTTACCGTTAAAACCGTTAAAACTGTTGAACTACTCGGTAGTAAAAGTACAGTAATACGCGTGGTTGCATAGTAGCACACGGTATTGATTATTGATGCTTACGTGAGAAGTCACTCAGCTATACTCAATTATTGCTACAGTAATTGCTGCATCATATCTCTTAAATTATTGTCATAGTATCATCTGTATAATATGTTATATTATTGAGACGTTGTGGTAAGTTTGGTTATTTTATGGGGGGCCATATGTCATCATCTAAGAGTCTCTTCGTCAATAGTAATTACCGTCGTCAATAGTAATTACCGTCGTCAATAGTATTTACCTTGGTCAATAGTAATTACCTTCGTCAATAGTATTTACCTTGGTTAATAGTATTTACCTTGGTCAATAGTAATTACCTTCGTCAATAGTATTTACCTTGGTCAATAGTATTTACCTTGGTCAATAGTAATTACTTTCGTCAATAGTAGTTGTCCCTTCAATATTACCAAGAGTCATTTGACCCTTCGTTAAGACCAAGAGTCATTTGACCCTTCGTTAAGACCAAGAGCCACCCTCAGTTTTTCTATAAATAGAGGCCTAGGGCTTCATTATTTTTCACGAATTCATTCAAGCTATAGAGAGAGAAAGTATAGAGAGAATAAGAGAGAGAGAATAAAAGTATTCTGCTACAACACTTTTCCAATATCCAGTTCTTTTAAGGTAAGGGATATTATTCTTTTGTATTCAAGAAGAGAACTTCTGTTATTCCATTTCTTTATTATTCTGTTGGAATAACCTGTATATGCGGAATACCCTATACTTGGTGACATTATTCTATTATTCTGTCTTTGTTATTCTGTTGGAACATCCTGTCTGTGTGTTTTACACCGGACCTGGTTCCGTTTATTATTCTGTTGGAACATCCTGTCTGTGTGTTTTACACCGGACCTGGTTCCGTTTTTATTATTATTCTATTGGAACATCCTGTCTGTGTGTTTTACACCGGACCTGGTTCCATTATTTATTATTCTGTTGGAATAACCTGTCTGTGCGGTCTATCGCATGCATGGTGATTTCTTTTGTTATTCCATTCTTTATTATACTCAGTTGGTTAAGTTTTGACTTCTATACTCCATGAAATTTGTTGAATATCCTTGATAGTTGCGTTTCATCCAGTATCTTTTCAAGAAAATATTCTTCTAAGCATTCTTGAATTTTACTCCACAATGCAGTATCATGTTGACAATTTGGACGTTGTTAATTCCTGGATAAATTAATTCTTGAACTTGTTTTATTGAATTCTTATATCATTGTCATCATCCTCATGTTTATAAAATGTTGAAAGTCATCTGTGGCATGTATTGCATAGATGGACTTGGTATGATTATGACCAGGGATTATTCGGTATAATCATGACCGTAATGTTACAAATGATGTGGTAAAAGTCCTCATTGGCCCGTAGTGCATTGATGGACAGTTGTTGGCATGATCATGACCATTAATGAATATACGAATATCCTTGGCCGTAGTGCAGGGGTGATTCGATGATGTGGATTATTTTATTAAGCTGAGTCTCAGCGATCACAGTGTTGAAAAACTTTTTAAATCATAAAAGATAGTAGAGTTTATTTTCTACTTGACTCTTTTAATGGATTGCTTGTTCCGCTACAGTTAAACTTGATGTCTATTATATTTTATCAGTTTAACATTGTTGAAGGCTAATGATAATTTATTCTGCATTATCTTAGTCATAATATTTCTTACTGGGCTAGTTGAGCTCACCCTTTCTTTCACTGTTCTCTTCAGGAAATGAGAACGTAGCTGGGGCAAGTCGGGGAACGGAGTGATGGTCCGAAGAATAGTATTAGTTAGTAGTCCTCACTATTCTATATAATGGTGTGTTAATAAATGTAATGAGGACTCCTTTTGAGTATGAATACTCTCTAGAAGATAATATTTGTATTCAAACTCACAGTTTATGTTTTGTCGTATTGTACACGACAGTTGTATTATTAAGTTGTATTTGTATTCTGTACTATGTATCTGACGACTCAAGATGGGTGATGTATACCTAATTTTGGGGGCGTCACAAAAGACTTGTTCATGGGCTGGGAATGACACAGGTGTTGAGCTTGGTATGTCAAAGCATGACATGGGCTAGTGCCCAGCATGCAACAAGGCTAATGCATGTGGACAGATGCATGGGCTGGACATGCACAGCAGACTTGGACAGCACCTTGGGCAAGTGTTGGGCTAGTTATAACTTTGTAGGCTAAATGGACAGAGCATCTTGTGGCAACATGATTGGGCAATATGATTGGGCAACTTCGTGGACTGAGACATCAACAATGCGGGCTGACACTGTGGGCAAGGACATCAACAAGGTGGGCTGACACTATGGGCAGTTAGGAATGGATGACTGGAGCAAGACCCAACAGACATGCAGTTATGGGCAATTGCTGACAGTCAACCTCCATGCACATGATTGGCATGTCTCCAACCAGTTGCACATCATGGGGTGCACACATCTACTGGTGGGCAGTTGAAAATTCAAAATACTGGTTTACTATTGGTTCATAATGTCCTAGCATTTGGGTGTGTCAAGTGCAGCCTAATATATATTTATATGCACAGTAAAGGGTTTGGCAAGACAGATATCACTGAGCAAGTGTGAGTCTACGAGCCCCTAGTCATATATTATATTCCTTGTTATGGAGTGAGTAATAAAAGGTTTGGACGTTGTCCTGTAAACACTGTGTTGGCTTGTGTGCGTGGCTTGAAAATATAGACTGTGCTTATGTGGTTAATAGGTTGATGATTGGTTGGACGAACCAGTGCATCACAAGGAGAACATAGACACGAAAAAAATAGTGATAGATTGTACACCCTGTGACAATTAGTATCAAAGCTTTGTTAGAGAACGATGGCGAACAATACAAGTCAGATCAATGAACTGCAAGAGAAGTTGCAGTCGCTATAAACTTATGTGGGCATGCAATTGGTTAGCGAAGAAGGTTCGTTGGCAGACCAAATCAGAGCATCATCTGCTCTCTTGGAGAACCTTCGTGCTGAATTGGCAAAGCATGTTGTGGAGTTCAACAAGAAAATGGACAACATGGTTGTTGATGTGTTGGCTGACACAAATCGGACCCTCGAAGTTTCTGAATAATTCAAGAAAATGACTGAAGACACGGCGCTGGTTAAACGTGATGTGACTGTTGGCCCAACGAATGGAGATGGACACTCAAAGGTGAGAGTTCTTGAACCCAAATCCTTTGGGGGAAGTCGAAATGCTAAGGAATTGGAAAACTTCTTATGGGACATGGAACAATACTTCGTGGCTGCCCATATCCTAGACCGAGAGAAGGTCACGATTACAAGCATGTACCTGACGGAGGATGCTAAACTCTAGTGGCGAACTCGAACATAGGATGATGTTAATGTGGGCAGGCCTAAGATTGAGACATGTGAAGTTCTCAAGAAGGAATTGAAGGATCAATTCTTACCTCTCAATACTTCATAGCTGGCGAGGGACAGTTTGAAGCATTTGAAACAGACTGGATCTGTTTGAGAGTACGTGAAGGAATTTAGTTTGTTGATGTTGGACATCAAGAACATGTCAGAGGAGGACAAACTGTTCAATTTCATGTTGGGTATGCAACAGTAGGTGCAGACTGAATTGCACAGGTAGGGTGTCAAGGACCTGCCCACATCAATTGCAGCGGCTGACTGTCTTGTAGACTATAAATTCTCTGGCCCAAATGTTGCTGATGGCAAAAAGAAGCAAGTGGGAAAGAAAGACAAGGGCGGTTTCAAAGATGGCAAGAAGGACAAGAAGTCGAAGAAAGGTGGTGATAAAAAGTCAAAACCTAAAGGTGATGGACAGTCTAAGGACAAAAGCAAAGGTTGCTTCCTATGTGGGGGTCCCCATAAGATGAAGGAATGCCCAAAACGTGATAATGTGAATGCTCTAATTGCTAACTTGAATGATGAAGGAACATCAAAAGGACAACGGATGAATCCTTTGCAACTATTAGGTGCTTTGCAGACCCAAAAGGCAAATACACCCACTCCGCATGGACTGATGTATGTATCAGTAGTTGTAAATGGTAGAGAATTGTTAGTGATGATACCGGCGCTACCAACAATTTTGTTGCTGAAAGGGAAGTGGAAAATATGAAGTTGGACTTGCAGCTAAATGCAAGCAAAATCAAGGTTGTAAACACTGAGGCACAACTTATTTGTGGCAGGGCGGTGGAAAATTTGAAGGTTGGCCCATGTGAGGGAAAATGCAGTTTGATGGCAGTTCCTTTGTATGACTTTGACCTCATCTTAGGAATTGATTTTCTGATGACGGCTAAGTGCATGGTGATGCCTCATCTTGGTGGACTGATGATCACCGATGACAAGATGTCAGGTTTCATGAATGCTATATACCCAAATCTGGAGAAGAAGGAAGGCATGCAAAAGGTTGGCTTGTTGTATGAAGTACAACTAGAGTCTGGACTCAAAAGAGGAGAGGAGACCTACTTATGTGCCTTGATAGAGATCAAGCCTGGTCAGACTCAAGAGGTGCCAAATGTTGTGGGCGAGTTGTTGGAACAGTTCAAAGACATGATGCCTCTAGAAATCCCAAAGACCCTTCCTCCAAGGCGTGCTGTTGATCATAAGATTGAGTTGGAGCTAGGTGCGAGACCCCCTGCTCAAGCCCCTTATCGGATGGGCCCTGCTGAGTTGATTGAGTTAAGGAAACAACTGACTGAGTTGTTGGATTTTGGTTTCCTTCGACCCTCAAAAGCTCCTTCTGGTGCCCCGGTGCCGTTTTAGAAGAAACAGAATGACTCTTTGAGAATGTGTGTCGACTATCGAGCACTGAATAAGGTTACTATCAAGAACAAGTATCCTATTCCGAATGTTGCTGACTTGTTTGGTTGATTGTCTCGAGCCAAGTACTTTACAAAGTTGGACTTGAGATCAGGCTATTGGCAAGTGAGGATTGTCGTTGGTGATGAAGTTAAGACTGCATGTATGACAAGGCATGGTTCGTATGAATTTCTTGTCATGCCGTTTGGCTTAACAAACGCTCCAACAACTTTTTGTAATCTTATAAGTGACGTATTTTATGAATATTTAGATAGATTTGTGGTAGTCTATCTAGATGATATTGTGGTGTATAATGAAACATTAGATGGTCATGTGGAACATCTAAGATTGGTATTCCAAAAGTGAAGGTAATATCAATTATATGTCAAAAAGGAGAAATACGAGTTTTGTGGGGCAGAAGTTATGTTCCTTGGACACTGGATTAGCCAAAGACAGGTGAGAATGGACGAGAGAAAAGTCTAAGCCATTGTTGAATGGACTGCTCCTACAAAAGTTGTTGAATTGAGATCGTTTTTGGGACTGGTAAACTATTCCAGAAAGTTTATTAATGGCTACTCAAAGAAGTCCTTTAACTGATTTGCTGAAAAAGGATTACAAGTTGGACTGGACAGTGGGGTGTCAAGAGGAATTTCATAATTTGAAAGTGGCAATGTCAGCTGAGCCGGTGCTGAGACTCCCAAACTTTGAAATTATTTTTGAGGTGCACACTGATGCATCAGACAGGGTTATTGGTGAAGTACTAGTACAAGACAGTCACCTAGTTGCCTATGAGAGTCGAAAGTTGAAGGACGCTTAACAGCGGTATAGTACACATAAGAAAGAAATGACTGCAGTGGTGCATTGCTTAGAAACGTGGAAGCATTATTTGCTGGGTACGAAGTTTTGTGGTGGTGACTGATAATGTAGCCAACACCTACTTCAAGACTCAGAAGAAGCTAACTCCTAAGCAGTCTCGTTGGTAGAATTTTTGGCAGAATTTGATTTTGTGTGGGTACACAAGCCGGGCTTGCAAAATTCAGTGGCTGATGCATTAAGTCGAAAGGTTGACTAGGAGTTTGTTGATGCTCTCACAGTGGTTGAGACTGAGTACCTGTACAAGATAAGAGAACAGTCCCTAAATGATGTTGTTTACTAAAAATTTCGGACGCAAGTACAAGAAGGTCTGGTTTGAAGATAATGGATTGAAGATAATTTGTTGTATGCAAAGGGCAGTAGGTTATATGTTCCTACCGGAGGGAACTTGAGGAGGCAAATCATGCATGAGATGCATGATACAAAATGGGTTGGTCACCCAAGCATTGAAAGAATGTTGCCATTGCTGTCTCGTCTTACTACTGGCCCAAGATGGAGAATGACGTGGAGGCGTATGTCAAGTCTTGTCTAGTATGTCAAGTAGACAAACTTGAGAAGAAAAGTGAAGCAGGCTTGTTGCAGCCTCTTCCTATTCCTGACAGACCCTGATAGTTAGTATCGATGGACTTCATTTCTGAGTTGCCGAAGGTTGATGGGATGAGATCAATTTTTGTAGTGGTTGATTATTTTTCCAAGTATGCGGTGTTCATCCCAGCACCTCATGCTTGCACAGCAAATGTGGCTGCTGAATTATTCTTCAAAAATGTTGTGAAGTACTTTGGGTTGCCTGAAGATATCATAAGTGATCGAGATACACGGTTCACGGGTAGGTTTTGAACGGTTTTATTTGGCTTGGTTGGGTCAGAATTAAAGTTCAGTTCGGCGAACTACCCACAAATAGATGGTCAGACTTAGAGAATGAATCAGTTGCTCGAGGAGTATCTGCGACATTATGTGACTACAAGTCAAAAGAACTGGCTGGAGTTGCTTGAACCAGCACAGTTTTGCTATAACTTGCATCAATCTTCTGCAACGGGTATGATTCCCTTTGAGCTGAGCATGGGTTTTTAGCCAAGGACTCGGAATGATGTTGCGGTGCAGCGTACAAAAGGTAATTGTCCTGCTGCCTATCGGTTTGCAAAGGTTAGAACAGAGTTGCTTAAGATAGCACGAGATGGCCTGAGCAAGGTAGTGAGAAGGATGAAGAAGTATGCAGATGCACATCGAAGGCCACTTGAATTCAAAGTGGGAGACATGGTGTTGCTGAAGCTAACACCTTTGATTTTGAAGAAGATCAGTAGCAAGTTAATGCATAGAGGATTGGTTCCAAAGTATGACGACCCATTCGAAGTGCTAAAAAAAGTTGGGGTTGTGGCTTACAGACTGAAGCTTCCAGACAGATTGAAGGTACATCTAACGTTCCATGTGAGATACTTGAAGCATTACAGCAAGAATTGCTTTATGCTGGCAGAAAGTAAGTTAAGAGGGCTCCTCCAGTGATCAGAAAGCAATTTGACAAGGATGTTGAGAAGATTTTAGCTCATAAGACTGAAGGTCAGAGCAAGAAAAATTGAAGGATAAACTACTTGGTGCATTGGAAAGGTGAAAACGAGGTAAACGCGAGTTGGGAACGAGATTAAACCTTATGGCAGTTTGAGAAACAGATTGCATAGTATTGGGCACACCTACCAACGAGGACGGCGGGCTCTTCTGGTGGGGGTGGTTTTCTAGCCCTTTAATGGGTTGACAAAGACTTGGCATGCGGGACACCCAGATAACATGCCAAGTCAAGCCTTGGCATTAATTTGAGGGGCAAGGAATACGTGTGCGGCAGTGAGCAGCAGTGTGCGACAGCAGGTGTCAGCCAAGGGCGCTGGGCGCACTTAGCCAACAAGCGAGTTGACACTCAGTTAGTTAAGCAGCAATGTGGAGCAGTGGGCTACACTAGGCAGTAACTTGGGTCATTGTGCAGCAAATGGGCTATGTTAGAAAACTAGCAAATCTAGAAGGTTTGCATTATGCTTCCTCAGACAGGTTTGATGTCTAGTCGTGACACTTTGAAAATTTTCATAAGTGCTACTACAGGGGAGGGTGCTTCGTGAAGGTCACCCAGGACCATGGGCAGGTGTCATGGTCGAAGCGTGCTGAACGTTGGGATATTGTTGGGCTCCCTTACAACAATGTCAAACATCGGATTGCTGGCTTGGGTCGAATCAAAGACTTGTTCATGGGCTGGGCATGAACGAGCAAGAACGTTGTACATGTCATAGGCATTAAGCTTGGTATGTCAAAGCATGGCATGGGCTAGTGCCCAACATGCAACAAGGCTAATGCATGTGGACAGATGCATGGGCCGGACGTGCACAACAAACTTGGACATCATCTTGGGCAAGTGCTGGGCTACATGGACAGAGCATCTTGTGGCAGCATGATTGGGCAACTTCGTGGGCTGAGACATCAACAATGTGGGCTGACACTGTGGGCAAGGACATCAACAAGGTGGGCTGACACTGTGGGCAGTTAGGAATGAATGACTGGAGCAAGACCCAATAGACAGGCAGTTATGGGCAGTTGCTGACAGTCAACCTCCATGCACATGTCTGGCATGTCTCCAACCAATTGCACACCATGTGGCACACACATCTGCCGGTGGGCAGTTGAAAATTCAAAATGTTGATTTCCTATTGGTTCTGAATGTCCTAGCAGTTGGTGGTGTCAATTGCAGCCTAATGTATATTTATATGTATAACAATGGACTTGGAAAGACAGAGATCACTGAGCAAGTGTGAGTCTGCGAGCCCCTAGTCATATATTGTATTCCTTATTATTGAGTGAGCAATAAAAAGTTGGTACGTTGTCCTATAAACACTGTGTTGGCTTGTGTGCGTGGCTTGAAAATATAGACTGTGCTTGTGTGGTTGACAAGTTGCTGACTGGTTGGGCGAACCAGTGCATCACAAGGAGAACATAAACCCGAAAAAAATAGTGTCAGATTGTACACCCTGTGACAAATGGTATCAAAGCTTCGTTAGAGAACGATGGCGAACAATACAAGTCGGATGAACTGCAAGAGAAGTTGTAGTCGCTAGAAACTTATGTGGGCATACGGTTTGTTGGTGAAGAAGGTTCGTTAGCAGACCAAATCAAAGCATCATCTACTCTCTTGGAGAACCTTCGTGCTGAATTTGTGACACCCCCAAATCTGGGTACTTCATTCCCACATGATTTGGTGTTCACTATCCAAATATTCATTTTTAACTACCAAAATTTAATAAAATTTAAGCAATAAAACTTCCTATTAAAGGGCTACATAATTTAAACCAATGTATCCCAGGTCATCTAACCTTAAAACATTCATTCAATGCGGAAAATAATTAATTACATCTCATAATTAAAATTAAGTCTGAAAACATAATTCTCAACAAATTAACAAGTCTTCAACACTTGTTCATCTTGCCTTTTCCTTTACTGGTGGTTGGCTCGTCAACCTTCTCAACTTTAGCTCCAATGGTATATATGCAAGAGTGAGAAAAACAAATGCTCACTTGAAAGGGCAAAATATCTGGCAAATGAATCATCTCAATTGAATTGAATAACATTTTCTAATATCGATAACCAAGAACTAATTTTGGAAATCATATGAGGGTCACAAGACCAGGAACTATATCCTAGGTTATAAGTAATTTTCAACTTAAACCTTAATAGTCACTAGACTATAGGGACTCCCGTACTTAGGGGGATCTGCCCTTTGTACCATGTATTGTGCATAAACATCTAAACGCTTCCGCGTAAATAATCTCCTATAATAGAGTTATTCATCTCAGTTTTAACATACAAGTCCTCACCAAAGAAAGTTTAGTTTGGATAAGTTTCAAGGGTAATTTAGAGTTCAACGAACATCAACTAAGGATTAGTTGAATCAAAAGTGTAATGACAATGCAAAGGTTCGACAACAACGTAATACAAGGTAGTTATGAACCATAAATGAATATTGTACTGCATCAAAGTCAGGCTTTAAGAATAAAATTCAAAGCATTGAAAAGATATAATCAACCTTGCTTGAACAAAAATGGTAAGCTAAGGTTATAATTTGCAACAAGGAAACAAAATTAAGAATTTTGCTCAATAGAATTCAAGAACTTGCGTAATTTATAAACAAAATAAATTAACAAACTTGCATCATTATAAACAAGGTAGGATAAGCTCAAATAGAGATTAGTGTTCAGAAACTTGCTCAACTGAATAATAGATTCAAGAAACTTGCGTAATGTAAGAGTAGGGATAGAAGATTTCCCTTGTGTGTTAGCTACACAATTATAACTTACGCTTCCCGAACACCCCAAACATTCCATTAACATCGTAACACAACTTTAGCCACATAATATTAATCTCATAGATTCAACTTCCACTTTTATATAACTTGTCAACCTAACTTGAATTCTGATTTCTTAAATCGATAAAACTTAACCAATCTAAAGTTTTTTCTTAGATAACGATTCAACTTCATTAATCACAAAATAAAGCTTTACAATAGTAGCTTAAAGTATAATTTATAAATTTTCATAACTTGAAATCATCAATTACACGTGAACAATCTGCTATAATATCTTGATATAAGCCTAAAAAAATTTCATGAACTTTAAACTAGATTAGACTAAGTTTAAGTAATTGAACAAATAACATCTCATCACTGTCTCTGTTTTGGGTCTGGCGCATCTATGCTGTTCTAAGCCTTGGGACAGGCGCAACTGTGCTACAGTGCAACTGCGCTAGTTTTTTGCTTTTGATTCCAGCACAATTGCACTGGTGTGCAGACATAAACTACGCAGACTATTTTTTGGCTCTATTCAAACCCAAACTCACGAGTTTCACTATTTAAACAACAAATTGAATACACCCAAATCACATAAACTTCATATAAACGTTACCCATCATGTATTCATTGATTTAAAACATCAAAACAACAACAATAATCGAATTGAATCCTTTGAATTCTATATTTTTGCAAAAACTCCATTTTTAGACATCCTTAGCAAACGTAATCACTGAAAATTCATTATTACACCAAAACAATCCGTTTAAATTACTTTGTTTTCGTTTCTTCATGAATTAACACATTCAAGAATCAATTTACGATTTATCATACAAACTGAACATTAATTTTAACATCACATAAGCCATATTCATATATATTTCACTATAATTCAATTTCTTCACTTTTAAACATTTTTCTACGAATTTGATTACTCTAACTCATGAATAAACAGTATAAAACAGTTTATAAACATCTATTAACACATATAACACCATATTTTCAATAATCATTCACAAAAACTTATTTACAAAGAATTTTTCATGAAAGCTTAAGAACACCAAAAACTAACAATAAATAGTTAGATTTCTACCTTAATTCCTTGTCAGATGATGAGAATTACTTTGTTAATCCCCTCTTGATTCCCAAAACTTCTAACTTTTCTCTCAATTTCTCTAGAGCTCTCACTATCTTCTATGTTTTTTTTCTTCTTCTTTCTATACTAAACTGACTAAGAAAACTAACGTAGTTAATATATGATATAACTCTACGTAAACTAAAACTTAAAATATAATATATAAACTGACGGATAATATAATATCACCTTAATAACAAGTTAGTTACATTTTTTTTAAATTCGAAAGCCACTAAGGCTTGTTTGGCAAAACAAAATTAAAAAAATAAGGATTAACAAGCCCTAAGTCTTGTTTGGTAAAACTACATTAAATCTCTTTTAATTTATTTTAATAAATCACTTGTTATATGGTTTAATGGTCACACTTTATTTAGTTGAATTCTGATATTCAGATTTAACTAAAGTTAACATCAACTTATTAAATCATATAGCCACATAAATCAGATTGCTTCATAACTCAAATAATTATAAAATTATAATTTCAATATAAATTATAATTTTATATAACAAATTAATAACTCTCTAATTTAATTATTAAATTAAATTAGAATACTATCATTATGTAATATGATGATAAATGTAACAATTTATTTAATTTAATCAACTCATTAAATTAAAAATCCAAATCACAAAATTATCAAACATCAATTTAATTAATAAATTACACTAAATTAAATTAATCCATCACCACAATTCATTAATTATTTATTTAACTAATAAATAATCAAATCAATCAAGTGTTTATTTAACAATAACACATCAACTAAAATATTTATTTAATTCAATAAATATTTTAAATTACATATTAAAATTCTGGATTGTTACAGAATTGGAAGAACATGTCATGGAGTTCAACAAGAAAATGGAAGACATGGTTGTTGATGTGTTGGCTTTCACAAATCGGACCCTCGAAGTTTCTGAGCGATTCGAGAAAATGACTGAAGACATGGCGTTTGTTAGACGTGCTGTGGCTGTTGGTCCAACGAGTGGAGATGGACACTCGAAGGTGAGAGTTCTTGAACCCAAATCCTTTGGGGGCAGTCGAAATGCTAAAGATTTGGAAAACTTCTTATGGGACATGGAGTAACACTTCGTGGCTGCCCATATCCTAGACCGAGAGAAGGTCACGATTACAAGCATGTACCTGATGGAGGATGCTAAACTCTGGTGGCGAACTCGGACTAAGGATGATGTTAGTGCGGGCAGACCTAAGATTGAGACATGAGAAATTCTCAAGAAGAAATCTAAGGATCAATTCTTACCTCTCAATACTTCATGGCTGGCGAGGGACAGTTTGAAGCATTTAAAACAGACTGGATCTGTTCGAGAGTACGTGAAGGAATTTAGTTTGTTGATGTTGGACATCAAGAACATGTCAGAGGAGGAAAAACATTTCAATTTCATGTCAGGTATGCAACAGTGGGCGCAGATTGAATTGCGTAGGCAGTGTGTCAAAGACCTGTCCACAACAATTGCAGCGGCTGACTATCTTGTAAACTATAAATTCTCTGGCCCAAATGCTGCTGATGGCAAAAAGAAGCAAGTGGGAAAGAAAGACAAGGGCGGTTTCAAAGATGGCAAGAAGGATAAGAAGTCGAAGAAAGGTGGTGACAAAAAGTCAAAACCTAAAGGTGATGGACAATCCAAGGACAAAAGCAAAGGTTGCTTCCTATGTGGGGGTCCCCATAAGATGAAGGAATGCCCAAAACGTGATAATGTGAATGCTCTAGTTGCTAACTTGAATGATGAAGGCACATCAGAAGGACAACGAATGAATCCTTTGCAACTATTAGGTGCTTTGCAGACCCAAAAGGCAAATACACCCACTCCGCATGGACTGATGTATGTATTACTAGTTGTAAATGGTAGAGAAGTGCTAGCGATGGTTGATACTGGCGCTACCAACAATTTTGTTGCTGAAAGGGAAGTGGAAAATCTGAAGTTGGACTTGTAGCGAAATGCAAGAAAAATCGAGGTTGTAAACTCTGAGGCACAACCTATTCGTGGCAGGGCGGTGACAGATTTGAAGGTTGGCCCATGTGAGGGAAAATGCAGTTTGATGGCAGTTCCTTTGGATGACTTTGACCTCATCCTAGGAATTGATTTTCTAATGATGGCTAAGTGCATGTGATGCCTCATCTTGGTGGATTGATGATCACCGATGACAAGACGTCGAGTTTCGTGAATGCTATATACCCAAATCTGGAGAAGAAGGAAGGCAAGCAAAAGGTTGGCTTGTTGTATGCAGTACAACTAGAGTTTGGACTCAAAAGAGGAGAGGAGACCTACTTATGTACCTTGATAAAGATCAAGCCTGGTCAGAATTAAGAGGTGCCAGATGTTGTGGGCGAGTTGTTGGAACAGTTCAAAGACGTAATGCCTCCAGAAATCCCAAATACCCTTCTTCCAAGGCGTGCTGTTGATCATAAGACTGAGTTGGAGCTAGGTGCGAGATGTGACGCCCCCAAAATAGGTATACATCACCCATTTTGAGTCACCAAATACATGGTACAGAAATAACTACAACTTTATTAATACAATTGTCGTGCAAAATACGACAACACTTAAACTGTGAGTTTAAAAAAAATAAATATTGTCTTCTAGACAATATCCAAACTCAAATAAGTTATCATTACAATTATTGATACTTTATTTTATAAAAATAGTGAGGACTACTAAAACATCTTTCTAGAACCATCATTCCATACCCCGACTAGTACTCACTACATTCGCGCCTCCTGAGAAGAAAAATAGAATAAAAAGTTAAGGGTGAGCTCAACTAGTCCAGTAAAGAATATTACGACGAAGATAATATAGAACAAATTATCGTTAGTCTTCAACAGGAAAAAAAATCTAATAGAATACAATAGACAACAAATTTTAAATTAATATTCGCAGCGAAAATAATAATTCATTAGAAGAGTTAAGTAGAGAATAAAATCTACTATCTTCTATATATGAATTTAAAAGTTCATCATCAATATTTTATCCCTGTAACATCAATCAATATATATCTGGAATCAACTATTCATCTTTGCACTACATGCCAAAGATATTCATCAGAAAATCATTCATCTTTGCACTACATGCCAAAGATATTCAGTTATATCATCATTTATGACTGAGGATGATGAAAAATATTTTAAAGAAAACGAATCCAGTGAAACAAAAGAACAAATATTAAGGATTCATACTTTAAACAATCCGAGTTCAATAATACTTCACAAATAATCATAGTGGAGTAAAATTCAAGAATGATCAAAACATGGATACAATCAAAGCTAGTATCCATAATAGATATCTTGGAGAAAAAAAATGAAAATTAAATTTTTTAGTGAATAGTACCGTATTTGTGAATAGTGTCGTATACGTGAATAGTAATTTCGACACTAAAAGTTTTAAATTTGATAAAAAGTTCAGACCAATATTTTGACATAAGGATGTTGAAAAAAAATAATATCATTTACGAAAAAATAACATCCCTTACCTCGAAAAGACAGTACTTCTGACTGGACCGTATAGCAACACTCAAAGTATCAAAATACTCACAAGAATACGCTCGATAATATAGAGAGAAGATTTCAGTTTCTGGTGTGATTTTCAATTCTAACCTAAGCACCCTATTTATAGGAAAATGCCCAAAACACCAAAGCAGAAAATTTATTAAAATATTAATATACTTTTCTTAATTTCCTTAGCACACCTCTTTGGTCAAAAACATCAGCCACCAACCCACCTAATATCATAAAAACGTTTTTGTTAATAAAATCATTTAAAACTCCAAAAATTAATTATTTTGGAACTTCAATAATTCATAAAAAATAGCTCTTTTATCAGAAAAATTCGAATCTTATGTCTATTCCATAGGAAATTCAATTTTCTTCAACTTTGTAAGTTTAAGTTTTTCTAAATTTCAAACAAAAATTGATCGAAATCCATATACGAACGATTTTACAGGATATAATCACATTTCAGTCAAGAAATGGGATCCACAAACATGAAAAACATGTTTTAAATATTTTTATTAACCAAAATACTCTTTCTCCTTATTTATTCATATATCCCACATTCATTGTAAAAATATCACTATTATTATATTATTATAATATAATAATATATATAAATAAATTATTTTATCAGACAAGATAAAATATCAATTTTCAACAATTGTCACATTAAAAATTTTCTCCATCTATATCCACATAAAATGAATATTTTCCGTATCATATAAATCAATAATTAATTATTCACAAATAATATTACAGAATCCCAATACTGACAATCAGGCCGTTCCCAGGAAAGAGGGGGCTTTCTAATAATGATTTCTCCTTACTGGCGCGCAATTAGATAACCAAACCTCTCCTTAAACAGAACTTTCTAGACATTGCCAATAATGTTATCTAATAATATTATTAAAATAATATGAATTATTGATCTGATAATAGAAAATACTGTGTCGTGATAATTATTGAAACAACAATAATATAAAATATCAACGTAGCAATTATTGAATCAATAAAATAAAATATTGAACAGTAATTACTGTAACAATTATTGAGTAGTGCCTTCTTACGTAATAATCAATAATTGGTGCAATACCGTGTGCTACTGTGCAACACTGCGTATTACTGTGTTTTAATTACCGGGTATTCCAACAGTTCTAACGGTAACAACTACGCCGTTATTTATAAACAACTTATACTTGTCATTTTCTTCATCTAATCGCTTTCCGTTATGGGGCCCACACAAGGCTGCGCCGTCGTACGAATATTCTCCGACAGTAAGAATATTTCACGACCAAACGATTATTCTCCGACAATAATGAATATTTTATAACCACTTGCTTATTTGAAATATTTGCGCATTTTACCCATAACTAACCACATTAATCAAATCAATCCTTATTATTTCAAAATAATAAATAGAGGCAATTCAATTTCATTAATGAAAAGTTGGGGTCTTACACGAGACCCCCTGCTCAAGCCCCTTATCAAATGGACCCTACTGAGTTGATTGAGTTAAGGAAACAACTGACTGAGTTGTTGGAATCTAGTTTCCTTCGACCCTCAAAAGCTCCTTATGGAGCCCCGGTGCTGTTTTAGAAGAAATAGGATGACTCTTTGAGAATGTGTGTCAACTATCGAGCACTGAATAAGGTTACTATCAAGAACAAGTATCCTATTCTGAATGTTGCTGACTTATTCGACCGATTGTCCCGAGTCAAGTACTTTACAAAGTTGGACTTGAGATCAGGCTATTGGCAAGTGAGGATTGTCGTTGGTGATGAAGCTAAGACTGCATGTATGACAAGGTATGGTTCGTATGAATTTCTTGTCATGCCGTTTGGCTTAACAAACGCTCCAGCAACTTTTTGTAATCTTATAAGTGACGTATTTTATAAATATCTAGATAGATTTGTGGTAGTTTATCTAGATGATATTGTGGTGTATAGTGAAACATTAGATGGTCATGTGTGTAAAACCCCAGATTTTATGAATAAAGATTTAATTTTTTTGAAATATTTTTTTAAATATCATGGTGTGAATTTGGGATAATGTTATAGTTGTTGGTAGTATTTATAAATTTTACAAAGTATGCAAGTTGTTGTATTATATTGGATTGGTCGGGGAATATTATTTTTGTCGGGGAATATTCGTACGACGGCACAATTATTGGTGGACCCCACAACGGAATTATTGTCGGATTGAGAAAACGACAAAAATATTTTATAAAAATAACGGCGAAAGTTTTACCGTTAATACTGTTGAACTACTCGGTAGTAAAAGTACATTAATACGTGTGGTTGCATAGTAGCACACGGTATTGATTATTAATGCTTATGTGAGAAGTCACTCAGTTTGATTCAATTATTGTCAGTTAATAATATGAATTATTTAGCGATAATGAAGTTTTGTTTTATTCGTATTATTAACGTAATAAAACAGAAACATCTTTTTATATAAAACATAATACTTTATTAAAGTTATTCTATAAATAGAATATATTATATTTTATTTAAAAGATTTTTCTTTAAATATGGACCGTCAGATTAAAGTAAATCAATCTGGACCGTTCATGGAATAGTTACTATGCATTCCATTTTTTTATAAATAGAAGCTCATTCCTTCATTATTTTCTTACGAATTCACTGAACTCTAGAGAGAGAAACTATAGAAAGAGTTCTTCTTCTATAATCTTGAGCGTATTTATTTAGAGTTTAAGAAAGCTTTGAGCGTAGGGCAACTTTTCTTCGAGTATATCTTCGCCCTACCAGTCAGAATACTCTTCTTTCAAAGGTAAGGGATATTATTTGTTGTACTCGTAAGGGATATTATTCTTTTGTATTCATGAAGAGAACTTCTGTTATTTTATTTCTTTATTATTCTGTTGGAATAACCTGTATACGCGGAATACCCTATACTTGGTGACATTCCTCTATTATTCTGTCTTTATTATTCCGTTGGAACATCCTGTCTGTGCTTTACGCCGGACCTGGTTCCGTCTTTGTTATTCTATTTTTATTAGTCTGTTACAATATCCTGTCTGTGTGTTTTACACCGGACCTAGTTTCATCTTTATTATTCTGTATTTATTATTCTGTTGGAATAACCTGTCTATGCGAAGTACCGCATGCATGGTGATTTCTGTTGTTATTCCATTCTTTATTATTCTGTTGGAACATCCTGTCGGTGTGATTTTCACCTGACCTGGTTCCATTATTATTATTCTGTTGGAATAACATGTCTATGCGAAGTACCGCATGCATGGTGATTTCTGTTGTTATTCCATTCCTTATTATTCTCAGTTGGTTAAAATTTTGACTTCTATACTCCATGAAATTAGTGGAATATCCCTGATATTTGCGCTTCATCCAGTATTTTTTATGGAAATATTCTTTTGAGCATTCTTGAATTTTACTCTACAAAGCAATATCATGTTGACAATTTGGACGTTATTAGTTTCTGAATAACTTAATTCTTGAACTTGTTTTATTGAATTCTTATATCATTGTCATCATCCTCATGTTTATAAAATGTTGAAAGTCATCTGTGGCCTGTAGTGTATAGATGGACTTGGTATGATTATGACCAGGGATTATTCAGTATAATCATGACCGTAATGTTACAAATGATGTGGTAAAAGTCCTCATTGGCCCGTAGTGCATTGATGGACAGTTGTTGGCATGATCATGACCATTGATGAATACACAAATATCTTTGGCCCGTAGTGCATGGAATTTGTGGCCGTGACCCTAATGAATATCCTTGGCCATAGTGCAGGGATGATGTGGATTATTTAAGCTGAGTCTCAGCGATAATAGTGATGAAAAACTTTTTAAATCATAAAATATAGTAGATTTTATTCTCTACTTGGCTCTTTTAATGGATTGCTTGATCCGCTACAGTTAAACTTGATGTCTATTGTATTTTATCAGTTTAACATTGTTGAAGACTAATGATAATTTATTCTGCATTATCTTAGTCATAATATTTCTTACTGGGCTAGTTGAGCTCACCCTTTCTTTCACTGTTCTCTTCAGGAAATGAGAATATAGTTGGGACGAGTCGGGAAACGGAGTGATGGACCAGATGATAGCATTAGTAGTCCTCACTATTCTATGTAATAGTGTGATAATAATTATAACGAGGACTCTTTTTGAGTATGGATACTCTCTAGAAGATAATATTTCTATTCAAACTCACAGTTTATGTTTTGTCGTATTGTACACGACAGTTGTATTAGTAAGTTGTATTTGAATTCTGTACCATGTATCTGGCGACTCAAGATGGGTGATGTATACCTAATTTTAGGGGCGTCACAATGTGGAACATCTGAGATTGGTATTCTAAAAGTGAAAGTAATATCAATTGTATGTCAAAAAGGAGAATTGCGAGTTTTGTGGGGCAGAAGTTATGTTCCTTGGACACTGGATTAGCCAAGGACTGGTGAGAATGGACGAATGGAAAGTCTAAGCCATTGTTGAATGGACTGCTCCAACAAAAGTTGTTGAATTGAGATTATTTTTGAGACTGGAAAACTATTACAGAAAGTTTATTAATGGCTACTCGAAGAAGGTGGCTCCTTTAACTGATTTGCTGAAAAAGGATTGCAAGTGGGACTGGACAGTGGGGTGTCAAGAGGCATTTGATAATTTGAAAGTGGAAGTGTCGTTTGAGCCGGTGCTGAGACTCCTAGACTTCAAAATTTCTTTTGAGGTGCACACCGATGCATCAGACAGGGCTATTGGCAGAGTACTAGTACAAGACAGTCACCGAGTTGCCTATGAGAGTCGGAAGCTGAAGGACGTTGAGCAGCAGTACAGTACACATGAGAAAGAAATGACTGCAGCGGTGCATTGCTTAGAAACGTGGAAGCATTATTTGTTGGGTATGATTTTTGTAGTGGTGACTGACAATGTAGCCAACACCTACTTCAAGAGTCAAAAGAAGCTAACTCCTAAGCAGTCTTTTTGGCAGAATTTGATTCTGTGTGGGTACACAAGCCGGGCTTGCAAAATTTAGTGGCTGATGCATTAAGTCAGAAGGTTGTCTAGGAGTTTGTTGCTGCTCTCACAGTGGTTGAGACTAAGTACCTGGACAAGATAAGAGAACAATCCCTAAATGATGCTATTTACCAAAAACTTCAGACGCAAGTACAAGAAGGTCTGGTTCGAAGATATTGGATTGAAGATGATTTGCTGTATGCAAAAGGCAGTAGGTTATATGTTCCTAGCGGAGGGAACTTGAGGAGGCAAATCATGCATGAGACGCATGATACAAAATGGGCTATTCACCCACGCATTTAAAGAATGTTGACATTGTTGTCTCACTCCTACTACTGGTCCCAAGATGGAGAATGGCGTGGAGGCGTACGTCAAGGCTTGTCTAGTGTGTCAAGTAGTCAAACTTGAGAAGAAGAGTGAAACAGACTTGTTGCAGCCTCTTCCCATTCCTGACAGACCCTGACAGTCAGTATTGATGGTCTTCATTTTTGGGTTGCCAAAGGTTGATGGGATGAGATCAATTTTTGTAGTGGTTGATCATTTTTCTAAGCATGCGGTGTTCATCCCAGCACCTCATGCTTGCATAGCAGATGTGGCTGCTGGATTATTCTTTAAAAATGTTGTGAAGTACTTTGGGTTACCTGAATATATCATAAGTGATCGAGATACACGGTTAATGGGCAGGTTTTGGATGATTTTGTTTGGCTTGGTTTGGTTAAAATTAAAGTTCAGTACGACGAACCACCCACAAACAGATGGTCAGACTGAGAGAATAAATCAGTTGCTCGAGGATTATCTGCGACATTATATGACTGCAAGTCAAAAGAACTGGCTAGAGTTGCTTGAACCAGCACAGTTTTACTATAACTTGCATCAGTCTTCTGCAACGGGTAAGAGTCCCTTTGAGCTGAGCATGGGTTTTCAGCCAAGGACTCCGAATAATGTGGCGGTGCAGCATACAGGAGGTAATTGTCCTGCTGCCTATCGGTTTGCAAGGGCTAGAACAGAGTTGCTTGAGAGAGCACGAGACAACATGAGTAAGGCAGTGAGAAGGATGAAGAAGTATGCAGATGCACAACAAAGGCCTCTGGAATTCAAAGCCGGAGACAAGGTGTTACTGAAGCTAACACCTCAAATTTTGAAGAAGATCTGTAGCAAGTCAGTGCACAGAGGATTGATTCCAAAGTATGACGACCCATTCGAAGTGCTTAAAAAAGTTAGGGTTGTGGCTTACAGACTGAAGCTTCCAGACAGATTGAAGGTACATCCAACATTCCGTGTGAATTACCTGAAGCCATTCTAACAGGAATTGCTTGATGCTGGCAGAAAGCAAGTTAAGAGGGCTCCGCCAGTGATCAAAAAGCAGTTTGACAAGGATGATGAGAAGATTTTAGCTCATAAGACTGAAGGTCAGAGCAAGAAAAATCAAAAGACAGACTACTTGGTGCATTGGAAAGGTAAAAACGAGGTATACACAAGTTGGGAACAAGATGTAACATTATGGTAGTTTTAAAAATAGATTGCAGAGTATTGGGCACACCCACCAGCGAGGACGTCGGTCTCTTTTGGTGGGGGTGGTTTGTTAGCCCTTTAATAGGTTGACAAAGACTTGGCATGCGGGGCGCCCAGATAGCATGTCAAGTCAAGCATTGGCATTCATTTGTGGGGCAAGGCATACGTGTGCGGTAACGAGTAGTAGTGTGCGATAGCAGGCGGTAGCCAAGGGCGCTGGGCGCGCTTAGCCAGCAAGCAAGTTGACACTTAGTCAGTTGAGCAACAATGAGCAGTGTTGTGCAGCAGTGGGCGACACTGTGACGCCCCCAATTCTGGGTTACCTGACCCCTGAGTTTGGTGCTCACGATCCACAATATAATAATATCTAACTACCCATTCATTTATAAATAGCAATACATATCTCATTAACAGATGTTGTTAATACATTCGTCCCAGGTTATCTAACCTTAACATTACAAATATACCCTTTAGATATACAAAAAGGGTTTACAAATACAACATAATAATAATGTTCATCATATAACTACTCCAGCACTATGCCTTTGCCTTTGTTCTTCTTAGCCCCGCTGGCCTCTTCGTTCCTAGCTGAAATATTTTATTTAGCAAGGGTGATCAATAAATTTGCCTCGCAAGTTAAGACATACAATGAATGTATAATAATCAAGAATAACAGACTATCTATTTTGATAGAATGACACCAAAGTCCGGGGAACTTTGAAATAGCTGAACAATTCGTTAGCACTAACAAGTCCTCTCGCATTCTATGTGTTTGCAACACAATAATCTGATAATGAAAGAGTACAACGCTTTCAAAGTTTCTACGATATTCTATTGAATAATTAAGAATCAATTCTATGCAATAACAAAGTGGAATGTTTTCCAGATTTATGCTGAGCGATCCATTGGATCTTGAACTTCTCTTCTTGAGTAACTATCAAAGATTTGACTTTGATATACCCAGGTGTATCAGATAACCATAAAGATTAAGTCATACCCCTCAACAAGTACTTATAGAGGCCAACTCCTTGTACCTTATATTATGCATAATACTTACATGCGCGCAAAGGCCGAATATACGACCAAAAATATTCCCTTTGTATAAAAAGTTGTTCTTCTCAGTCTTATAATCAAAGTTTGACTTATAACAACGAAATATTATGATTTCAATATCTAATCACTTCTCGATCTAGCCGAAATAATTGGCATCGATCTGTCAATAATAATTGAATTCTCTTCTCGAACCTATCAAGTCCTAACAAATATTCGTCTAGCTAGAACAATTAGCTAAGACATTTCTCAACACGATTCCACAATGGAAAGTAATTATCTGTACTATATGCAATCAATAATAGCTTCTACGGATGTGAATATCCAATAACAGTTATTCTCAGAATCACTAATTCAATTTGAATTAATAAAAATACACTAACTGCGAATAATCAACAATAATTCTCAAACGTGGTCTAATCAACAATAATTAACCACCATAATATTTGAAAATATATAACTCAAGGTTGAGTTAAGGAAACTTGCCTTCTGCGTTGATTACTGCTACACAATATACTTATCTACGTTCACAAGACCTATAATCACAATATCGGTCTCACAATTAGAACAATAAATCATAACACATATCACTGTAATTTACAGTCAATCTTTCTCCTAGGCACATTACCATATAGTCACATAAGTGTTTATAACCTATATAAACACTTCTCAAATCTAACTAATTCGGTCTGGTTGGACTTCAGTCTATTCTCGGTGTCCTGGTCACCCTATCCGATAATTAACACTTATATTGTCAATTAAACTCGGTCTCAAAGCTCCAATATTACTTTAGATAAATTATATATCATTTATAATATTTTTCGGAAGCTTTAAATAATTTTCTAACAATTATTATAATTTATAATAATTTTTCAAACACCAGAATCATTTTTAAATAATTTAAATATCAAATAATCTCATCATCATTAATATTTAATAATATTAAAATATTAATGACATATTTGTCAAAATATTAAAGTTATTATTAATAACTAAAAATATTTTTAAATCATCAATATTCTATTTAAATAATTTTTAAAATCATTTTTAAAACATCACCATTAATATTTAAATATTAATAAAATTCTCATCAAAATATTAAAAGTCACTAATTATAACTTAAAATATTTTTAAATCATTTTTCTCATTTTTAAATCAATAAAACTATTTTTAACTCATTTATTTAATATAATAATTAAATAAATCTATTATCATTAATATTAAATTATTAATAAAAATTCTCTAAAAATATTAAAGTTATATTTTATAACTCAAAATATTTTTAAACACTTTATTTTTATTTAAAATAATTTTTATAACATTAAAATCTTTTTTCTCTAATTTATTTAATATATAAAATAAATAAATTAAATACCATTAATATTCAAATAATTATAAATATTAATGAAAAATATCTAAAAGTTATGTTTTATAATTTAAAATAATTTTTAAAACTATATTTGTAATTTTTAGAAATTATTTACTATTTTTAATCATTTTCCAGAAATTCAAAAAATAAAAATAATAAAAACCGTTCCTATAGCCTATAGCGACAGTAGCCGTCGCTGTTGGTGTTCTTGAGCTTCAAGAACACTGACTGTCAGCTAGCAAGGGTCTAGGTTTGACCACGTTTAATTCTCATCGTAAAGTGTTTCTGGGTCATGTTAAACATTGATAATGTATTGTTTATGTAACACTACACGAATCAATCATCAACTATGTCATACAATCACATACCATGAAGATCCAGCTCCTCAAAATCTCTGTCAGACAGTTCCTGGGTTTCCCAAAAACCCAGGCAGTTCATAGGTACCACTTTGTGGCCCGATTAACTTAGTGTTCTGGTCATCCATTAAGTGTTATTATGGTTTAAGTCTATAGTCCACATGTCTAGGATGTGACGCCCCCAAAATAGGTATACATCACCCATCTTGGGTCGCCAAATATATGGTACAAAATACAAACTTAATTATACAACTGTTGTGTAAAATACGACAAAACATAGCTGAGAGTTTTAACAGGAATATTGTCTCATAGACAATATCCAAACTCAAATTCAATCATCATTATATTTATTATCACACTAAATAATGAGGATTACTAAAACAACCATCTCGGACCGTCAATCCATTCCCCGACTAGTCCCAATTATATTCTCATTTCCTGAAGAGAATAGTGAAAGAAAAGGGTGAGCTTAACTAGTCCAGTAAGAAATATTATAACTAAGATAATGCAGAATAAATTATCATTAGCCTTCAACAATGTTAAACTGATAAAATACAACAAACATCAAGTTTAACTGTAGCAGAACTAGCAATCCATTAGAAGAGTCAAGTAGAGCCAGGGGCGGATCCAACCGCCTAGCTCAGTGGGGTCAAATTCGCAAAAAAAATCCCTTAAGAATAAAAATTGTAGCTATATATATATATATATATATATACTTTTTAAAATCCAGTATTAAATTGTAGCTATATTAAATCTTTAAATTTAATATATATATATATATATATATATATATATATATATATATATATATATATATATATATATTCATAATTTTCTTATAAAGAAAATACGAGAATGGTTTTTTTTATCAGCAAATTTTTTTATTAAAAACTCAATGTAGTACAAATGTGACAAATTTAAAAATTTGGATAAGGCCACACGGAGTTGCATTACAAATATTAAAACCCCAATTTTCATACAAGCAAACCAACCCAAAAGCCTATCCGACTTAAACCTATGTGCAGAAGTGATTTCAAACAAAGGCATCCAGAACAAACATAATTGGACGGCATATCTGTAAACAGTCGGAAAACCATGCTTACCGGTAACAAGGTGGGCGAACAGATATGGACAAATTTGAAGCAGATCCAAATGAAGCAGCCAACAAGCTACAACAAGATACTCTATTTTGAAGTTAGAAAATTCAGTGGGGGCAGGTGCCCCCCCTGCCCCAGGCATAGATTCGCCCCTGAGTAGAGCATGATATCTACTATCTTCTATGATTTAAAAAGCTTTTCATCCACTTTATCGCTGAGACTCAGCTTAATAAATAAACCACATCATCAAATCATCCCTGCACTACGAGCCAAGGATATTCATGTAATCATCAATGGTCATAATTATACCGAATAATTCATGGTCATAATCATACCAACAACTGTGTATCAATGCATTACGGGCTAATGAGGACTTTTACCACATCATTTGTAACATTACGGGTCATGATTATACCGAATGATCCCTGATCATAATCATACCAATCAACAGTCCATCTATGCACATAAGCCAAAGATGACTTTCATCACAATATAAGCATGAGAATGATGACAATGATATAAACATTAATCAAACGAAATCAAGGATAAATATTAAAGACTTTAGATTTATCCAGAGTTTAAAAATATCCAAATTGTCAACATGATACTGCTTTGTGGAGTAAAATTTAAGAATAATATTCATGTATAAAAAATGATTTGGACAGAAAAGAAATATATTTTTCGGGTGAATAGTATCCCGTGAATAGTACCCTATGAATAGTACTTTAAGAATAGTACCTCGTGAATAGTACCCCGGCATGAAAAATGCCCCAAATACCCGAGTGAATAATATTCGAGTGAATAGAAATTGGGTGAATAGTAACTCGTGAATAGTACTCCGGGATGAAAAGTGCCCCGAATACCCAAGTGAATAATATTTGAGTGAATAGTAATCGGGTGAATAGTAACTCGTAAATAGTAACTCATGAATAGTATTCTGGCATGAAAAGATTAATAATTATCAAGAAAGCTCAGAATAATATTTCCATGAAAAGATACTTGATGAAGCGCAAATATCAAGGATATTCTACTAATTTCACGGAGTATAGAAGCAATACTTTAACAGAATGAGGGTATAATCAGGAATATGAGACGAAATAATATTACTCACATACTACAGAGTATGGAAGAAAATATTATTTCTTATGAATACTGAACAACAATAATATCCCTTACGAATATTGAATAAAAATAATATTCCTTACGAATATTAAACGAAGACAATGAATATTGAACAAAAATGACATTCCTTACAAAAATTGAACGAAAATAATATTCATACGAATACGAAAAATAATATCTCTTCAGAATATGAAATAAATAATACCCCTTACCTCAGAAGAAGACTGGATACTGGAATAGTGAAGTAGCAGACTTCTCTTCTTCTTTCTCTCTATAGCTTCTCTCTCTATAACTGCTCTTGTGAGACTTAGTGAATTGGTAAGAATGAAAGAAGAATGAGCTTCTATTTATGGAAAAATATAGTTTCGATAATTGTACGTTTTAGGGCTCGAAATATTATAGTATAATATCTTCATCTTTTCCTTTATTTATAATTTAGTCCTGCAAGTATTATTAAACTTGCACCACCTCCCCTAATAGTACATCATGTGAATTAATAGTACATTCATGTGAATCAATAGTTCTATACATGTGAAAAAAATAATTACAATATAGTACCTTCATCTATACCTCCATTTTTAATTTAGTCATGCAAGTATTATCAATCTTGCACCACCTCCCCTAATAGTACATGCATGTGAATCAATAGGACCCACATGTGAACAAATAATTATAAGTATGTGAATTAATAGTAATTAATTGCTCACTTATCCGATTAATTACCCGATTGGTCAATATAACCTCCAGAAATCAATTAATATCGAAATAAATGTCGATTCCCACAAACACTAATAATCTCAACACAATAGAACTATCAATTTCATCTTTAATCAACACGAACTTATTCATCATTAATATTATAACTCACAATATTTAACAACCAGATCATTCCCAGGAAAGAGGGGGCTTTCCGATAAGGATTTCTCCCTATTGACGCGCAATTAAGTGACCAAACCTCTCCTCGACAGAATTTTCTAGACATCGTCAATATTACAAATAATAATATGAATAACTTTTTTTGTCTCAATTATTGATTTAATAATATAAAAATATTGATATTGTGACAATAATTGAAGTAATAATATGAGAGATATTATGCAGTAATTATTGTAGCAATAATTGAGTATAACTGAGTGACTTCTTTCGTAAGCATCAATAATCAATACCGTGTGCTACTATGCAACCACGCGTATTACTGTACTTTTACCACCGGGTAGTTCAACAGTTTAACGGTAAAACTTTCGCCGTTATTTTTATAAACAAATAATTCTTTCATTTTCTAACTACGACAATATTTTCGTTGCGGGGTCCACCAATGATTGTGCCGTCGTACGATTATTCCCTGTTAAAACGAATATTCCCCGACTAATCGAATATTTTATAGCAACTTGCTTACTTTGTAAAATTTGTAAATAGTACCCATAATTATAACATTATATCAAATCCACACCATAATATTCAAAAATATATTTCGAGAAAAATTAATATTTATTCATAAAAGTTTGGGTCTTACAATCTCCCCTTCTTCTGAAATTTTGCCCTCGAAATTAGGGTACATATCTAGTATGTCGAAGAGGTGAGGATACCTTTATTTCATTTTAGATTCTAACTCCCAGGTTATTTCCTCCACATCATGGTTTCTCCACAAAACTTTGACTTGAGGTATAACCTTGGAGCGTAGAATATGATCCTTCTTATCCAAGATTTTAACATGTCCCTCTTCATACGTTAAATTTTCCGCTATCTCGTCCGGTTCTAATTCAATAATGTGGTTCGGATCTTTCACATATTTACGTAACATAGATATGTGAAAAACGTTTATAGGCCACAGTTCCTACTCGATCGAGGATTACAAATGGGCTAATGAATCGAGGATTGAGCTTTCCTCTCTTCGTCGATTCTTGCTTCTAGAATAATGTCTTCGCACTTTCTTCCATCAGAGTCTGTAGGCTTTACATTTATTGATTGATTCTTATCGTATATTCGCTATCTTACGTAGGTTCTTAGAGTCTTTAACTCTATCTCCATCCTTCTTACATGACAGCTACGAGCCAACATGAATGGTATGGTCGTAATCTTCAACAGCTCGAGCCAACATGTTTGGCGCATGTTACGTTTGTTTTGGGTGAAGAAATATTTGAGGGTTTTAAAAATGGGTTTTGTATTGGGGTCAATACTAAATTCGATTTCACGCTCTGGGGTAGGCTAGGAAGTTCTTCGAGAATATGTCAGGAAATTTATTAACGATAGAAATATCATTTAAAAACTATGACTCTCATCCAAGACTTGGATAGCACATGTAATGAAGGTTTCTCCTAACAGAGTTTCAACAGATAAGTCAAAGTCTAATTTCTCTGGAGTTAAATTTAAACGTTGAGCGCAAGTAGGAGAAATAAAAGAATGGGTAGAACCGGTATCAAATAAGGTATAGACTTCACTAGAGTTTATAATTAACTAACCCATGATAACTTCGTTCGGGTTACTCATTTTTTGAGAAGTCATGAAAAATGCTCTTCTTGAAACCACCGACTTTGTTTTGTCTGTATCCGCCTTTGGTGCCACGTCTCAACCGGACTTAACTTCGCTATGGAGTACATTCCACCCTCAATTGCTTCATCGCATTCTTGATCCATGATTTGAATCATTACTCTCTGATCCATATTGAATTGGGGTTAACCGCTCTGTACATGATAATTCCAAACTCGATGTTGGATTCTCCCAATTGTTGTCTAAAAAGCGATATCCATTTCATCTATTTTAGTTTTATTGGATCAGACATCTTTTTATACAATATCAACACGTCATGCGGCTTTTACCCATGCATCCTCCATTCTCATTCGTTCGGTTGTTTCTTCTTTCATCAGAATTTTGATCATAGAATTCTCAGATTCCAGCGCTAATATCTTATACTCTGCCAAAGAGTGCTTCTGTTCAAGCATCGCACATCGGGTAACACAATTTTGAATTGTTTCATCCCTTTGCTCCACGACCGCCTGCCGTTCTTCAGACTATTCTTCTAACTCATGAATACGATTTTGCAATTCTACATTTTGATCATAAAGTTCTTCTAATAAATTCTCCTCAGGTTCCTCTTCCTCCTCACTCTCAGCTACTACTTCTGCGACTAGCTCGGGTGCAACTATTAATTCTTCACTCACCACATGGATATCTTTAATTCCTTCTTTGCCTGACATCACATTATCCTAGTTGGTGATTGGAGGTGTCTCCACGGTCTCATTCACTCCATTGTTAATATTTTCAACTGCCATTTTCAAACACTGCCACAAAACAAGGGTTAATTGATATGTTACATATTATTCCTATACTCTGACGGACCAATTAAATACCAAGTAAACTTAGGTAGGTCATACTAGAGAAGGAATTCCCCGTCTCTCCCCTCCTAGTTCTTGTTTCACATCTCAGCCAGGGATCATATCCCTAAGCTTTGATACCAACTGTAATGCCCCCAAAATTGGTATACATCATCCATCTTGGGTCTCCAAATACATGGTACAAAATACAAACTTAATAATACAACTGTCGTGTAAAATATGACAAAACATAGCTGAGAGTTTTAATAGGAATATTGTCTCATAGACAATATTCAAACTCAAATTCAATCCTCATTATATTTATTATCACACTAAATAATGAGGATTACTAAAACAACCATCTCGGACCGTCAATCCATTCCCCGACTAGTCCCAGTTATATTCTCATTTCCTGAAGAGAACAATGAAAGAAAAGGGTGAGCTCAACTGGGGGTGAGCTCAACTAGCCCAGTAAGAAATATTATGACTAAGATAATGCAGAAAAAATTATCATTAGCCTTCAATAGTGTTAAACTGATAAAATACAATAAACATCAAGTTTTACTACAGCGGAACAAGCAATCCATTAGAAGAGTCAAGTAGAGCATGATATCTACTATCTTCTATGATTTAAAAAGTTTTTAATCCACTTTATCGCTGAGACTCAGCTTAATAAATAAACCACATCATCGAATCATCCCTGCACTATGGGCCAATGATATTCATGTAATCATCAATGGTCATGTTTATACCGAATAATTTCTGGTCATAATCATACCAACAACTGTCCATCAATGCACTACGGGCCAATGAGGACTTTTACCACATCATTTGTAACATTATGGGTCATGATTATACTGAATGATCTCTGGTCATAATCATACCAATCAACAGTCCATCTATGCACGTAAGCCAAAGATGACTTTCATCATAATATAAGCATGATGATGATGATAATGATATAAGCATTAATCAAACGAAATCAAGGATAAATATTAAAGACTTTAAATTTATCCAGAGTTTAAAAATACTCAAATTGTCAACATGATACTGCTTTGTGGAGTAAAATTTAAGAATAATATTCATGTATCAAAAATGATTTGGACAGAAAAGAAATATATTTTTCGGGTGAATAGTATCCCGTGAATAGTACCCTATGAATAGTACTTCGAGAATAGTACCCCGGCATGAAAAGTATCCCAAATACCCGAGTGAATAATATTCGAGTGAATAGTAATCGGGTGAATAGTAATTTGTGAATAATACTCTGACATGAAAAGTGCCCCGAATACCCGAGTGAATAATATTTGAGTGAATATTAACTGGGTGAATAGTAACTCGTAAATAATAACTCATGAATAGTATTCCGGCATGAAAAGATCAAAAATTATCAAGAAAGCTCAGAATAATATTTTCATGAAAAGATACTGGATGAAGCGCAAATATCAAGGATATTCTACTAATTTTACGGAGTATAGAAACAATACTTTAACAGAGTGAGGGTATAATCAGGAATATGAGACGAAATAATATTATTCACATACTACAGAGTATGGAAGAAAATATTATTCCTTATGAATACTAAACAACAATAATATCCCTTACAAATACGAAAGAAGTAATACCCTTTACGAATATTGAACGAAAATAGTATTCCTTACGAATATTAAACGAAGACAATGAATATTGAACGAAAATGATATTCCTTATGAATATTGAATGAAAATAATATTCATACGAATACGAAAAATAATATCTCTTCAGAATATGAAATAAATAATACCCCTTACCTCAGAAGAAGACTGGATACTGGAATAGTGAAGTAGCAGACTTCTCTTCTTCTTTCTCTCTATAGCTTCTTTCTCTATAATGTCTCTCTCTATAATTGCTCTTATGAGTCTTAGTGAATTGGTGAGAATGAAAGAAGAATGAGCTTCTATTTATAGGAAAATATAGTTTCGATAATTGCACGTTTTGGGGCTCGAAATATTATAGTATAATACCTTCATCTTTTCCTTCATTTTTAATTTAGTTTTACAAGTATTATTAAACTTGCACCACCTCCCCTAATAGTACATCATGTGAATCAATAGTTCATTCATGTGAATCAATAGTTCTATACATGTGAAAAAAATAATTACAGTATAGTACCTTCATCTATACCTCCATTTTTAATTTAGCCATGCAAGTATTATCAATCTTGCACCACCTCCCCTAATAGTACATGCATGTGAATCAATAGTTCCCACATGTGAACAAATAGTTATAAGCATGTGAATTAATAGCAATTAATTGCTCACTTATCCGATTAATTACCCGATTGGTCAATATAACCTCCAGAAATCAATTATTATCAAATAAATGTTGATTCCCACAAACACTAATAATCCCAGCACAATGGAACTATCAATTTCATCTTTAATCAACATGAACTTATTCATCATTAATATTATAACTCACAATATTTAACAACCAGATCATTCTCAGGAAAGAGGGGGCTTTCCGATAAGGATTTCTCTCTATTGGCGCTCAATTAGATGACCAAACCTCTCCTCGACAGAACTTTCTAGACATCGTCAATATTACAAATAATAATATGAATAACTTTGTTGTCTCAATTATTGATTTAATAATATAAAAATATTTGATACTGTGACAATAATTGAAGCAATAATATGAGAGATATTATGCAGCAATTACCGTAGCAATAATTGAGTATAATTGAGTGACTTCTTACGTAAGCATCAATAATCAATACCTTGTACTATTATGCAACCACGCGTATTACTGTACTTTTACCACCGGGTAGTTCAATAGTTTAACAGTAAAACTTTCACCGTTATTTTTATAAAAAGATAATTCTGTCGTTTTCTAACTACGACAATACTTCCGTTGTGGAGTCCACCAATAATTGTGCCGTCGTATGAATATTCTCTGTTAAAACGAATATTCCCCGACCAATTGAATATTTTATAATAACTTGCTTACTTTGCAAAATTTGTAAATAGTATCCACAGCTATAACATTATATCAAATCCATACCATAATATTCAAAAATATATTTCGAGAAAAATTAATCTTTGTTCATAAAAGTTGGGGTCTTACAAAGGAACACATCGGAATCACCAGATCAATCTGAGTACATCACACATTCCAGATTCAGCCCAGTCAAACTTGTCAGAGAGCTAGTTCATACGGTTTCTGAATTTTCCAAAAACTCTATCCGTGACCGAGTGGCCTAGTTTGGCCATTCACTACATCCAATATATTTGTTGTTTAAGAGATCTTATGGCATGGATCTAGAGTCCATATAATAGGCTACAAATTGGATACAAATACATCATCAAAACAAATAAAACCTGACAAATCAAGGCGTTTGAAAAGCTTGTCAGACCCGGTTATATGATTTCTGGGTTATCCAGAAATCATCTGGGCATGCTCGGTCAACGGGGTTTGACCAACTATATCTTGTAATCTGGACATGGAATAGCTTTGATTCCACTTCCAGATTATAGTCCTCATGTTAGACTATGGATCTAAACCATAAAACAACACAAAACATTAACATGGAAAGTTTACTAGTCACATTAGGGCTTACTAATTAGGATTAGGCTTTCCTAATTAGGGCTTAAGGTTCTTGAATTTAAAATTAGGATTTTCCGACATTCGATTAGGGTTCCTAACTATACGTTAGGGTTTTTAAATAATAGATTAGGGTTTCTAATCTGTTATTAAGATTTTCTAATATTGTACCCTACCCGATCAATCATTGATCAAAATTTATATACAGAAGGACTAAGTTCTCACAATTATGTTTATTATAACCGTAATTTCTATCGAATCCCTATTCGAACTTAGGGTTAGGGTTTCTATTCTCTGTTAAGCATAACTCTACTCTTATTTTCTCAGTCAATACACAAATTGACCACATCTCTAGACTCGTATCACAGATACTCGACATAAAATTGATAATCAATATTAATATTAAATAAAAAAAATTATTCGTAAAATTTGGATTATTCGAAATCTCGGGTTATCACATTCTCCACTCCTTATAAGGATTTCGTCCTCGGAATCACCGCTTTCTTATTCTCTATAATCTTTTAATGTTGTATCATCAATTCACTCTTATCAACATAATATTAATTTGTGTCTTATGTTCTAACCTGTGACTTGGATCTATAAAAGAAAAGAATTCACAGTAATTATCTAACTCATAATACTCGCGTAATAAAATTTCTAAACGAAATCGTTACCTGTCGCCACCTCCTTGGCAGCCACTGCATCTTGTACCGTCATATTGAATGCACGGGCCGTTGGTCTTCCTGGCTGTGCAGGTCCTCGAATTGCTAAGGTTCCGCTACCAGGTCCCTTGTTAACACTTTCCTTCTCCACATTCCTCTTCGGACAGTTCCAAACCAGATAATCAGTCGATCCATACGCAAAACAACCTTGTATCTTCTTCAGATTGGGACAATTGGGTGACATGTGTCCCTCTTGACCGCAGTTATAACAGACTCCCTTTCTCTTCAGACAAGCTCCAGAATGGTTCTTTCCACAAGTCGCACATGGCTCCCCTCCTTTCTTATTCCCTTCTGTTTTATTACCCGATTGGGTATTCTCGCTCCACTTTCTCTTGTTCGGATTGCTACCACCACTGCTTTCTCCATCATTTGTCTTCTTCTTCTTCTTCTCTTGATGAAATCGAGATGCAGCTTTGCTCTCTCCTTCAGCAATTAACGCTTTTTTCATTAAAGCCGCAAATGTATTGATCTGCAATACTGCTACCTTGTTGAATATACCTGGCTTCAATCCATTCTCAAACCTTATCGCCTTTCTTGCCTATGTGTCCACCTGATGAGGTGCAAATCTCGCTAACTCGTTGAATTTAGCAGTGTATTCTGATATCGACATGTTCTCCTGCTTTAGTTCTAAAAATTTGACTTCCATCCGAGCTTGCATACTCGGTGAAAAGTAGTTCTAAAAAAAGAAGTCCTTGAATCTTGTCCAAGTCACTACAGCTATACCAACTCTTGCCTGATTAGTCTCTCACCAGTAATTGGCTACTCCCTTCATCAAGTATGTTGCAAAAGCTGTCTTTTGCTCATCCGCTACTCTCGTAATAATGAATGCTTTCTCCATCTCCTTTACCCAGGTTTGGGCTTCAATAGGATCCGTGGTTCCCTTAAATTCTGGCGGTCCTACCGCTTTAAAGTCCTTGAAATTTGCCAATTTATTGGCTGGCTGGCTGTCCTCTTGCTCTTGATGCTGGCGCTCTATTCCCCATAACTTCGGTTATCATATTTGTAAAGTTTTGCATCGGGTCTGCTTGACCTCCCTCATTATTCACTGACTGCTCTTCTCTTTGATTTCGATTCTGTAGTCTAAGCGGCATTATCTGATTTAAAAAAAAATCTCACATTAATTATCTTTCTCTACATAAATTCTTATTAACAGCACAATAAGAATTTAACACAAAATTTCTCATATATTCGCATATTTATTCAAATAGCACATAGTACATTCAGTACTTAACACATATTACTATCCATTTTTAATAATATTAGGATTAACAACACAACTTTACACAAAAAGTTATAATTCTCCAACTTTACACAAAAAGTTACTATTCTCCATTCACACATAGCTATTCCCAGTTCGTCAAACTTACCACACTTATGAGTTCAGGAACTTGCCATAATTATATGAGTGTATGAACTTATCCTAGTCAGACCATTGGCGTCCATTCGCTGAGGGGTTCAAAAATATTTCATATAATTATGAGTCATGAACTTACCATAAGTATGAGTTTTAAGAACACACAAATTAACCTTAATCTTATATTCATATATAAAATAAAGATTTTATTTATACAAACATATATATATATATATATATATATATATATATATATATATATATATATATATATATATATGCTTTCACATCGTTCTCGATATTACAACCGTTAATATCATACACTACCAAAAGTTACTACCGCTTATATCTAAGTTGTCTACCGCCCACTCCCTTCATCAATCTTCTTCTTACTGGGACACTTGTTGAATTCGTGACCCGTTCTCCCACATGAAAAACACTTCCTCATATTCGGCTTAGGACAATGTAGGGAAATATGTCCTTCCTTCTTACAATTGAAGCACACGTTCTTCCACATCATGCATTCTCCTACGTGAGTCTTTCCACACTTACTACAGACTGGCTTCTTCTTCGGGTTTGAATTTTCAGAATTATCACTGTTGTTATCCCTCTTTCTCTTATCCTTGCCTTTCTGCTTGATTGTTCCTTCAGACGATCCACCACCTTCAGTCTTCATCCTTTCCACCTGCGCCTTCAACTCATTCCTTTCTTCAATCATCTCACGTAACGCTCACTCCGTCTTCCATAACTCCTCCAAGAGAAACACTTTACTCCGGAGTTCTTGCACTTCTACAGATACTTGATCTTGTTCTCCAACTTTGGTATTATTCTCTTTCTCCACCTTAGCTTCTTCGGACTCTACCTCCTCATCTACATTCAGATACATCTCGAGATAATCATCATGATCACTCCCCAGATTCACCATGGGTTTATCTTTCTCTTTACATCTTATAATCAGTTTAAATAACTTAATTAGTACATCATTAGTACAAACTTAATACACACGATGTGTCCACACATTTTTCTATTGATGCGCTTCGTCAATCCCTCACTTAGAACTCTAAATGAGTTTTCTCTATCTCGCTTATGGTTATAATCCTAGGGTTTTTCCCACCCCACTTAAGATTTATAACCTACAACTTTAATACCAACCTGTGACGCCCCCAAATCCGGGTTACCTGACCCTCGAGTTTGGTGCTCACGATCTACAATATAATAATATCTAACTACCCATGCATTTATAAATAGCAATACATATCTCATTAACAGATGTTGTTAATACATTCGTCCTAGGTTATCTAACCTTAACATTACAAACATGCCCTTTAGATATACAAAAAGGGTTTACAAATACAACATAATAATAATGTTCATCATATAACTACTCCAGCACTATGCCTTTGCCTTTGTTCTTCTTAGCCCCGCTGGCCTCTTCGTTCCTAGATGAAATATTTTATTTAGCAAGGGTGACCAACAAATTTGTCCCGCAAGTTAAGACAGACAATGAATGTATAATAATCAAGAATAACAGACTATCTATTTTGATTGAATGACACCAAAGTTCGGGGAACTTTGAAATAGCTGAACAATTCGTTAGCACTAACAAGTATTCTCGTAATCTATGCAACACAATAATCTGATAATGAAAGAGTACAACGCTTTCAAAGTTTCTACGATATTCTATTAAATAATCAAGGATTAATTCTACGCAATAACAAAGTGGAATATTTTCCAGATTTATGCTGAGCGATCCATTGGATCTTAAACTTCTCTTCTTGAGTAACTATCAAAGATTTGACTTTGATATACCCAGGTGTATCAAATAACCATAAAGATTAAGTCATACCCCTCAGCAAGTACTTAGAGCGGCCAACTCCTTGTACCGTATATTATGCATAATACTTACATGCGCACAAAGGCCAAATATACGACCAAAAATGTTTTCTTTATATAAAAGGTTGTTCTTCTCAGTCTTATAATCAAAGTTTGACTTATAATAACGAAATATTATGATTTCAATATCTAATCACTTCTTTCATCTAGTCAAAATAATTTGCATCGATCTGTCAATAATAATTGAATTCTCTTTTTGAACCTATCAAGTTCTAACAAATGTTCGTCTAGCTAGAACAATTAGCTAAGATATTTCTCAACACGATTCCACAATAGACAGTAATTATCTGTACTATATGCAATCAATAATAGCTTCTACGGATGTGAATATCCAACAACAATTATTCTCCAAGTATATTCTTAGAATCACTAATTCAATTTGAATTAATAAAAATGCACTAACTGCGAATAATCAACAATAATTCTCAAACGTGGTCTAATCAACAATAATTAACCACCATAATATTTGAAAATATATAACTCAAGGTTGAGTTAAGGAAACTTGCCTTCCGCATTGATTACTGCTACACAATATACTTATCTGCGTTCACAAGACCTATAATCACAATATCGGTCTCATAATTATAACAATAAATCATAACATGTATCACTATAATTTACAGTCAATCTTTCTCCTAGGCATATTATTATATGTAGACACTTGAAATTTTTTGCATACCTTTTACTAACATTGCAGGAGGGCAGAATCGTCTTTCAGAGATAACCCTGGAAGACAACTCAGTTCAATCCCAGAGACAACCCTGGGATATTCAGTATTACCATCTCGAAAATAACCCCGAGACATCCAACTTAGACCCAGAAATACCACCGGAAGTTTCAACCTCAACCCTGGAAATAACACCGGGAGTTTCAGCGTCAACCTCGGAGATAACCCCGAGGAATGAAGTTCAAATACCGGAAATCACACCGGAGAAGACCGTGTCATCTCGGAGATAGCCCCAAGATACTCAGTCTCAGTCCCAGAAACAACACTGGGAAAGACAACATCTACCTCGGAGATAACCCCGAGGCATACAGTTGCAGTTGTAATTTCGGAGATAACCCCGGAAATGCTTGTTTAAAATCCATGCAATTAGCTTCAAACACTTGGCAATGGCCCCAAGGCACTTATTTCCAAAGTTCCGGAGATAACCCCGGGAAGTCAGGCACATCTCAGAAATAACACTGAGGATGGTCAACACCTGCAGCAGTCCAATCTCAGAGATAATCCTGAGCAACGACTACTAAATCAGCTCAAGCCGGAGATAACCTCGGTGAAGGGCAGAACCGTCATCTTGCCATCCCAATTTGTGCCATCTCAACATTCATACATACATACACAACAATGTTCTATAAGAACCAAAGAGCGCCAATCCCGAGTGACTACTGCACAAGACATCACACCGGATAGAATTTAAAGCTTGAAGACCAAGGGCATGGAACTATCTTCTTGACTTTGTAGAACCTCTAATCCTATGTCATTGTGTAGATCTCGACAACAGCATGTCGAAAAAGGTCTTATACACCTCAATCGGATGCCCGAATTGAAATTCTGAAAGTTCGAACGAACATACGTTGCACGCATGCACGTACT